>CM019154.1:29125345-30348945 GCA_009733165.1 Naja naja | reverse complement strand
TTTTAACTTTTGTACTTTCTGCCTTTTATGTACGCCACCCTGAGTCCTTCCGGAGAGAGGGCAGGATAAATCCAAATAAAACAAAACAAAAACAACAAACAGCTTCCAACAAAAATGCCTACTGGGGAAAATTTCAGGCTACAATTTGCAATACCTTTACATATAATTTAATATATTGACTGTTTCCTAGTATGAATTGATTGCTAATTGTACCCTATGATTATCATTAAGTGTTGTACCTTATGATTCTTGACTCTTGATGAATGTATCTTTTCTTTTATGTATACTGAGAGCATTTGCACCAAGACAAATCCCTTGTGTGTCCAGTCACACTTGGCCAATAAAGAATTTTATTCTTCTATTCTAGTAGGTTTTATTTTATGTCTCCCAGTCACTTTGTACGTGGCCTTAAAATGTGACAAATAAATAAAATGGATCTAAGCTTCATCCAGAAATAAAGTTATACTCCAAGTACAGCATAGGACCTGATTATCTGAGGGACTTGTCTCCCATAACACATTCCCAGCTGATTTAATAATCTGCAAGCTTGGCTCACTTCAGATTCCTTCAGTTAAAGAAGTGTCATCTCTTAGAACCCTGGAAGAATGTCTCCTCTGAAATGAGATTCAGGTGGAATCTGAACATACTCTATTGTTGTTTAGAAGAGTCCTGAAGACCTGGCTCTTCACCCAGGCTTCCAGTGGGGGAGAGTGACACCCTTCACTTCGTTCAATTTGCCGTCTTTCCCCCTTTTTATTTGTTATTATGTTTCATTATACTTTCTTTGATTGTTGTGAACTGCCCAGAATTGTTGAGACGTGGGTGACATACCGGTATATAGTTAATAACTCATCATCATCACCATCATGCAACCCAACATTGCTTTCTCAGGTGAATCTATGGACAGAGGGCAATTGATAGCACTTTGCTGGGCTCTCATCTTAGCTGCCCATGTTGCAAGTTCCTGTTGGGTTACATAATATTTCCAGGCCATGTTTATGCATTTGCATGAGCATTGCAAAATGATTTAAAGCTTATGGACTTGCAGAATGTTCTTTTTAAAGACTATCCTAAAATGATCTCTCTTTCCTCCAACCTGCAGCTTCCTTGAGCAGACACGTTCTTAACTGAATATTCACCTTCACAATCTACTTCACATGTTATCTAATATGTTACTTTGAATACTCTTTTTTTAGGTCTTCAGACTTGCAATTCTTGTTGTATTCTTATTGTACTGAACAGCTGTTTACACCTTGATCTCTGCAGTAGACAAACTTCAATGTTACTAGATGATAGACCTATCACCCAGAAAAACTCATCAATTCCTAATTATCAAAATGAGCAAGTATATATATATTGTAGATTTCAAACATTTATTTCAGATTTTAGTTATCATTCTCTGAATGTAACTAAAGGCATGCTTACTCAAAAGTAATTCCATGTGCAGAAACAACATATAGAAAAAATCTGGATCTTTTCCAGCTGAACCTTCTTTTTTCTCTACAAGGCCATCTACTACTTTTTATATAATTAAAGGAAGGAGATAAATGTTTAATGGTTTCATGAAAATCTAGGCTGTGTTTTTTTAAAGGTGATCTGGTAATGTTAATCTGGCTGGTAGTCAAAGCTTCTCTATCAGCCAAAAAAAAAGAAAGAAAGAAAGAAAAGAAAGACCTGGCAGGAATATTTCATTTTTCTACCAAAAACTCTAAAGAGTAGAGTTGATTTTTTACAGATGAGTTGAAATTGTGTTGAGCATTGAAAACAGCAAAGGGAAGCTGGGAATAGGTGAAAAGTCCAGCTTCCAAACACAATTTATTTGAAAATTCAGTTATGAAGAATCCTTTGTCTTGAAAGCAACACTCTGATTTTAGTAGCTGTAGAGTTGGATTTTTAAACATTTTACATACCTCATTTATTTAGAACATAGAGGAGGGATTTTAATGTAAAGGTTTGGTATTTTTTTTCACACCACATTTTAGACAATAAAATCAGCCTTTTATAAGTATGTAAAATTGTAGCTGTCGGCTCATTTCTAGCATTTACACTGAATTATAAACTAACTAATCACATTTTAGCCTATTGTACTTTGTAGACTCAACCTTTGGGAGTTAGGTTCAGTGTGCTAATGAATACAGAAAATGGGCTTAATTAGCATTTGGTTAAACAAGACAGTCATTTCATGTAAACATAAGTAATTGTTGTATGAATCAAATCAATGAGGTTAATGGTGTCACTTAGCCAATAATAAAGAAAATGTCATTCACCTATAACAGGAAAACAGTACAAAGCAACTTAAGCCATGTAGGATCATAAATCATCCTGTCTCAGGAGTTATGAAAAAGGAATTTGGGGCTTTTCTCTAGGGCAAAAGGCATGAAATGATATAGATTTCAGTGGGTATATAATTCCATAAGTCATGATTGGCCATAGAAAAAGCATGTCTCTGAGATTCCCAAAATAATTTTGCTCTAATAGTGCAATCTGAAGATTTTGGATTTCAAGATAGGGCAGAACTGAGCAGAGAAGGGTAGAACTACCAGAGAAGGGTAGTTCCACTTTAAAGCTGTGAAAGACTTGATAGATGACAAGCAACATCTTGAACTGCACTCAGAAGCCAACCAGCAACTAAGGAAGCTTGAGAAGTAGAGGTGTCACATCAGTAAACCAACCATAACTGTGAACTACTGAATTCTGATTCATCTGAAGCTTCAAAGTGGTCTTCAAGGTAACTCCATGTAGAACATGTTACAGTGAATCTAAATGAGAAGTGACTAAGACGGGTGTGTCAAACTTGATTTCATTGAGGGCCGCATCAGGGTTGTGTTTGACCTTGGGAGGCGGGCATGGTGGTGGCCATGGCCAGGGTGGGCATGGCCAGATTGATGTCACTTGTGTCAGGGCACCTGTGTGGCCTAAGAATTCTGCCAGCAAAAATGGGCTCCCAAGCTCAATTTTCGGCTGCGATGGCTTCCTGCAACCCTCTGCCAGCAAAAATGGAGCTCCATTTTTCACTGGCAGAGGTATTGTGGGTCAGTCCTTTGCTGTTTCCAAGGTGGCCCCATGGGCCAGATCTAAGCACCTCATGGGCCAGATCCAGTTCCCAGACCTTGAGTTTGACTCCCTGGACTATGACATGAGTGACTGCAAAAAGGGCCTCTAAGTCCAAAATCAATGAACCAGATGTATTTGTGCAAAGGCACTCCTGGCCAAAGTTGCACTTGAACATTCAGCAAGAATCCAGAAGGACTCCTAAAATATGCACAAATTGCACCTCACAACCAATACTGTAAAGAACCGAGGGCCTTTATATTCCTAGCTACTCTTCTTTGTCACAACTTTTGCTTCTGGTCAAGATAAAATTAAAGAAGCTATTGTCTGATCATGTTCAGCTGAGACTGAAATCAAAGACAGTCAGCAGTCATTTCACACAGCTATCAGAACTCTTTCTTAGGGAGAGAAGGCAAGCCACTACCCTCAGCTTTCAACTTCTCCTCTGCCATTAACAGCAAAAAAATAATCTGGAAGCAATGGAAGCGTACTGTTCAGAATTTTAACCTGGCACACTGCCTCTTGAGTCCCATACAGTGGTGGGATTCAATTTTTTTTTACTACTGGTTTTGTGGGCGTGGTTTTGTGGGCGTGGCAGAGGAAGAATATTGTAAAATCAACAGTCAGAGGTGGTATTTGCCAGTTCTCCGAACTACTCAAAATTTCCGTTATTGGTTCTCCAGAACTAGTCAGAACCTGCTGAATACCACCTCTGGCCCCATAGATGCATTGCCAAATATGACTTCAATGTCAGATGATGCTAACAAAAGTTCACATGTTACATTAAATCATGAAGCAGTTTGCTTCTATATGACCTAACCTATGTTTCCTGTATACTGACATTGTGATTGGTTGATCACAGTTTATGCTTAGCAAGTTGGGCACAAGCTGAAGTTAAACGAATGAATGCTTACAATATTAAAAAAATTAAGGATAACCAAAGCTTTCAAGTTATTCCTAGCTATACTTCTATAAATACATCCTAGGCATACATCCAACCTAATTATACATCCATAATAGCTGTTTGTGCCTATAATTTATTACCTCCCTTTTATTATAGTTATAAAGAAAAAATTGCTTTGCTAATTGTTCAGGTTAGATTCTTACCGCCAGGACAACTCATATATTCTCTAATGCACACATGCTGAATGCTTTCACCTTCAACAATGGGCGCAATATTATTTTTGTAAGTATAATTTAACCAGGGAAACCACAATGAATTTATTGGGGTAGCTGAATCTCTCTAATATGTGTCTAGACACATTTCTGCTCAGTCGAAGCTTCAGTTGAAATAACAATACAAATGGGTGGAAGAGGATCTGCAAAGACTTTACAGATAAAGTTGCACAGGTAAAGCACTTTATCTTGGGTTTTTTTTTGACTCATGAGTTGAAATACAATGAGCATAATCCTATAATCTTAAATTGAAAGATTTTTTTAAAAAATCATAAATGTAAGTTTTAACGAACTGTAGCCAGATAATACAGTTCTTTAGTTTTGAAAGTTAGGCAGTTAAAGAACATGAACATAGTGCTTGGTTTATTCTTTAATAGCAGCAAAGAAATCTCATTTAAAAGTTTGCTTTTCTCTCCCTAGGTGACTCCAATGACCAGCCATTTGAGGAAGGGAGAACATACAGATGTGCTATTGCACAACATTTCTGGACGATGGCCCTAATTTAAATTATATTTGGCAAGATCAAGATGTGTTTCCTGTTTGGTGAATACAGAACATCGTGATGCCAGAGTTCTCAGTCAGCACTTTTCTAGCAGCAGTGGATTCTAAAGTGAAAAAGAAGTGGCAATTGGCATCATAAAAAACAGGAATTTTGAACACTATTATTCCCTTGGTGCATCTCATCAGCAGTCTACATGATGCAGATGGGTTTCTGAGGGCCCACCTGCTGTAAACTTGTTGGGAAGTCAAAAATATGAGAGAAGCATCTGTTGGAGTTTTTTTTTACTATGGTTTCTTCTCAATTTTTGTATAGGGACATTTTTTTTCATATTTGGAGCTGTGTTGTTTTCTAATTATTCTTAGATTAACCTACAGTTTGTAAATCCATTTTAATCAGAGTTGCAAATTGCAGTTTGAGGCAAACCATGGTAAAGTTGCTGGCAAAACAATAATGATGGGCATCTCAAAGAAGAAGAAGAACCTCTAATAAGTGATGTATTTGATTTTACATGTCAGTTTGGAAGATGGAGAAAAAATGCTTTAACTCTCCATTCTACTTATTTGCTTTTTTTAAATGCCTGTGATAAATTACTTGTCATATCTTTTTCTATTTGGGGCAGATTTCAAAACCCCACAAATGTTTTAGTGTATGTTCTTGAAATTTTTATCCTTTTATTGATGATAATAATAAAAATATTTTCTTATGTTTTGGTTTCCCTTCAGTCTGTGCGATTGAACACACTTAAAGGGCAGAGGGCATCTGGTTGGAGGTGTTTCATTATGCTTAAAAAGTAAAAAATGGTAGTTGCAACTGGTTTGGGCTCCATTCATTGTGTTTATGTTCAGAACATATGCTACCTGCCCCAGATGTAGACTTTCTTTGCCAAGATGCTAAGATGGTTTTAACTCTCCAGTGCGTTTTTACCTTCATGTTTAAAGTTCAGCCAAGGACCTATTGTAGACAAATGTGAAATGTGTCCTTAGAAAGCATTCCAGCTTTTTAGAACAGTTACTAGCAAGTATTCACCTTCTATTTTTATCCAGGTTGTAGGATACAGTTAGAGAAATTTAACTATGAAATATTAGAATATTACAAAGGGGAAGGCATCTGAAGAAATTGCTTTGGAACTATCCGATGACTTTGGGAAAAACCAATAGAAGGAACCTGGAAACAAAGACTAATGGACATTGGTTGTTGAAATTAAGTATAAAAGACGCTAATTGAAACAACTTATCGGACATTTGGATTGTATAATTATCAAGGAAAGCAGGGGGAAAGGAGCAGCCTAAAAAATGGGAGAACTATTTGTAGAAATGAGATTGGATCTACAAGATATGAAAGAAATGATGAAAGTGAATCTGGAAATGTGCAACAATATATTACAAAAACTAGAAATGGCGACTCAGTTTGAAGAAGAACAAAGGGAACCAGAAGAGGGGAGTTAAACAAAGAGGAAACCAGCCTTGAAGATCAAGTGGAACAGCGACCATTTTAACAGGGGAAAAAAAGAATTAGTTAAAATTTGTGGTTTGATATAATAATGAAAGGGGGAATGGTTCGGAAAGTTAAAGGGAAAAAACAGAAGAGGGAATTACAGAAGAAAAATCGGAAGAGGGAGGGGAATAAAATAAATGACTGGAATGAGATATGGAGGGAAATAATAATGGGAAAAAGGAGAATTAAGAGAAAGGACCAGAAAAGAAAGAGAAACAGGAAACAAACAAGAATGAAAAAAAGTTATATAGTTAAGAGAATGAGAGACAATGGGTGAAAGACTAATAGGGAAGAAGATTCTGCAAGGTAATGTGTTGTGATTTATAAGAATAAGGAATTGAAGGGAAGATTTTTATAATTAATTGAATAGATTAATATTTTTGTAATATATAAATGATTTACAAGGTGATTGAGAGAAAGAATACCATGTGGAATCTGACTTAAAATATATGTATATGTGATATGTAGTAGACAGGAGAATATTGTTATTAATATAGAATGAGGTAATTATATTGAATTAAAGGGAATAAATGGAGGGAAAACATAAGGTAAATAGGTGGTAAGCTCGAATTGACAACCAAAGGGGACAATTTTTTAACTAATAGAATAAGGATGGAATTATTGAATAATAAATTAAATAACAATATGTGGTAAAATTACAAATGTGACAGGTAAAATTAATATGTATAAGGAATATAGAAAAGAAATAGGAATCTTAGATAACATTGTAAAGCAAGATATGAGAATATTACAAGAAAAATGAAATAAATTAAGCTATGAACTGAAATTTGATAAAATAGGTTTAATGAATATAATATTTGGGAATATTTAAAAGAAAATAGAATAAATAATAATGTGATATGAATTTGAACAAGGAAGATGGATATATAACCATAGTCATGTTTGTACTGAAATGTAAAAACCTGGAACCACACCGCTCGCCAAAACAGATGCTTTTTTAAAAATATATAAAAACAAAAGAAGAAATTGAATAATGAAATTATTATGTATATTTAAATAATATGGTGATTGGTATTAGAAGAAGATATTGTAATACTGAATAATTGAACAACGAAGGATCATAAACTATTATAAATATGTGTATTAATATTAGAATTATACATACAAATGTGATGCATGTAAGGGATGTGATTAATGTTGTTGTTTCTGTTTGCACCAAAATGTATGATGATTAGGTGCCACACTGTTTATGTATTGATGACTATAAGTAGAATAAATAAAAAAACTTGATTAAAAAAAGAGATTTAACTACTATTAGCTGTAACTCTCTTGAAAATTAATACGCTTGCCCATGTTCATGTACATTTTTTTTAAAAAAGCTTATTTCCAAATTCCATTTCACAGGCCAGATTCATGATATGACAGATTACCTCAGTGTAATTGAATTAGCATTCTGTCTGCTTGCAACAATTGCAGTATTCCCAGATCATCTGATGCATGGATGGGGGATCCTTTATCAAATTGAACAGTCTGCTATATTATTTACTGGCAAAAGACTGTCATATTTTACACTGAGCTTTATTGTGCTCATGTATATTCCTGACATTGCAGAAGGACAGCTATGCTGGCAAAAAATTAGGAGTCTTGTAGCACCATTTCCAAACTAAGAAATTTTACTGAAAGACATAAAATTTTGTGAGTTGTAGCTCACTTCATCAGATGTGTAGCATGGCAAGATTGATGTAGGATATAAATTGGGAGAGATAAGTTGGTTATAGAGATGCAGGTGAGACAGATTACAAGTACCTTCTTAATTAACAATTATAATGCATTAAAGCTGGAATGCTTTCTAAGGACACATTTCACATTTATTTACTTTAGGTCCTTGGCTGAACTTTAAACATGAAGGTAAAATTACTGGAGATGTAGTGCACTACATCTGCACTACATCTTATAACACCTTGAATCTCCAAATACCTACGCAAGGGTCCTCTATGTAGATTTCAGTTCAGCATTCAATACCATCATTCCAGACATTCTTCTAACTAAACTAAACCACCTGAACACACTTGTAAGTGGATCATAAGCTTCCTAGCAGACAGGAAGCAGCAGGTGAAGCTAGGCAGAATCATATCTGATACCTGTACAATTAGCACAGCCTCCCCACAAGGCTGTGTGCTTTCTCCACTTCTCTTCTCCTTATATACCAATGACTGCATCTCAAACGATCCATCTGTTAAAATACTGAAGTTTGCAGATAATACAACAGTGATTGGTCTCATTTGAGACAACGACAATTCCACATACAGACGGGAAGTTGTACAATTTGTCTCGTGGTGTAACTGGAACAATCTGGAACTGTACACACTCAAAACCGTAGAAATGGTGGTAAACTTTAAGAGAAACCCTCTCATACTACCATCTCTTACAATACTAGACAACACAGTATCAACAGTAGAGACCTTCAAATTTCTAGGTTCTATCATATCACAAGACCTAAAATGGACACCCAACATCAAAAACATCATTAAAAAGCACAACAAAGAATGTTCTTTCTGTGCCAACTCAGAAAGCTCAAACTGCCCAAGGAGCTGCTGATAGAGCTCTATGGAGGAATTATTGAGTCTATCATCTGCACCTCTATAACTGTGTGGTTTGGTTCTGCAACCCAACAGGACAGACATAGACTTCAGAGGATAATTAGGACTGCAGAAAAAAACAATTACTACCAACCCGCCTTCCAAACCTGGAAGGTTGAAATGTTCTGATATTAAGATGTCCTTGTTTTAGTTTAGTTTAGTTTACTTTATTGTCATTGCACCTTGTACAATGAAATCAAACACCATCTTCAGTGCACATCATGATCATGAAAATAAACACAAACACACATCCTTCACACTCCACACATTGAACTGAAACCCCCGACACCACACCAACACTACACTATATAGTAGAATTCAAAAGAGCTACTGCCCTGGGATAGAAGCTGTTTTTCAGCCTATTTGTCCTTGTTTTTATTGTTCTGTACCATCTGCCAGATGGTAATAGTTCAAAAAAAAAAAAGGTTCCCAGGATGAGATGGATCTTTGAGAATGTTTTGAACTTTCTTAAGGCAACGGGGGCTATAAAGTTCTTCCAAAGAGGGGAGAGGGCAACCAATGATCTTCTGGGCAATGACTTTAACCCTCTGGAATGCTTTCCTATCTGCCACTGTGCAATTGGCAAACCATACAGAGGTGCAGTAAATTAAGATACTCTTGATGGTGCGGCAGTAGAAGATCACCAGCAGTTTTTCATTCAATTGTTGTTTTCTGAGAAGTCTCAGGTAGTATAATCTCTGCTGGGCCCTTTTGACCAGTGCTGCAATGTGAGCACCCCAGGTCAGGTCCTCTTTTATGGTAACACTCAGAAACTTAAAACTGGCCCATTGCTCCACTCGGTCTCCATTGATAAGCAAGGACTGGATGTCTGATCTTTTTGAACGCTGATTTCAAATTTTTATCCTTTCATTCTTTGGTGCAAAGTTTATCTCATTTGTTCTATGCCAGGGCTGTTAAACTCCTGGCCCACAGGCCAGATGCATCATGTGCTGGCCACCCCATGCCCAGTTTAGCAAAGGGGAAAAATCCCAATGCGTCACATAATGCTGTGAGTTTGACACCCCTGTTCTATAAAGAACCCAGTGGCATACTGATGGCACTGGGTTCTGTATAGAACAGGGGTGTCAAACTCACAGCATTATGTGACGTATTGGCATACTGATGGCAGATGATGGCATGAGAAGGTTCCTCTATTCTTGTGTGTGTGTTTGTTGGGGCCTGTGAGGGAGCTGTGGATATAGATATGGAGGCAAAGATATGGAAGCTTGTTGTTGGCTCCAGTTCCCACGATGGCATCATTATCCTGTTGTTGCTTGTTGCTTTTGAGAATCTGCTTCAGTTTGGGTTGTTGTTTTGATGCTGAGCTGTATTTTTTTTAAAAATCCAATAAATTAAAAAAAATATTGATTCGGTAAACCTTAGCTAATCAAATAAAAGTTTAACTCAGTGTGTGAAGTGTGGCCTATGAATCATGAGTCCTTAGCCATCTAAGACAGTCTGCAAAACATCTAGAGACCTGGGAGATGTTCTTCTTCTATCCAAGGTAAACACTAGACAGGAAAGTAAAAGTGGATAAACCAATGATTCAGAACAATATTTATCATGATCAGTGAGCAGCTTTAATTTGATTACAGTTTGATTTAATTATGGCAACGTTTCTCCATTTTGTGTTCTCCAATTGTGATAAAGTCTGCCTCCCACAGTCCCTGACCAGTCTTCTTTGTGGAAGGTTAAATCAAGATTTCTTAACAGATATTTAGGGACGTCAATGCTTGTTGCTTCTTGACAATCATTCTTTCAACCTCTCTCTAGTTAATCTGGAACTGGCTCAGTTTGGCTCCAATTGCAGAAAATAATATATGGTCGTAATGCTTTGTAAGAATGACTTCTCTGAACTTATAGCCAGGTCAGCTTGACTTTGGCTGCCCACCAATTTTTTAAAAGCATTCTTATTACCGTGACAACTTCTTATAAACTCCATCCAAAGGAGAGAAATGGAGGGGAAAAATAGGATAGCTAAAATAATTTGTAAAAATCTCTTACTCACCAAATAAGGATGGTTGATGTCACATACTCGGTTTCCAAAGTTCAGAGGAAAGAGTCCTCTCTCAATAGCCAAACTCACATACAAGAAAGCAACTCTGGCTCATTGGGGGAAGCCTTGAGTTTCTAGGGTTGCAAAATATTTTCTGGAAAAGTAGATGAAGGACAGGAAGACCAAAACCGCTCTGTGCACTGCAACCTTATAAGCACTCACTGTTGAAATAGTGCAAAGAAATCCATTGACAATGAGAGGATGGGACTAAGATAGTTAGGCATGAGAGAGGATAGCATGTTTTAGTTTAGATATGCCATTTTCTAATTAACTTTAAGAAGCTATTTTAGTTGCCATCTTCTTCTGTGTTTTTGATAGTCAAGCTTGGATTATTGCAGAAACAGGCAATATGGAGACATTTATGTACAACTAAACTGCTCTGTCTCCTCCTCAGGTGTGTGTATAGAAATGCTACAGTAGCCCAGCAATGAATCTGCCGAAATGATCAGACTGTTGAGTGGCAGAATACCACTGGTGGTGGAGAGAAAGTGATAAAAAGATTGGAAGAGCATCATCTAGAACAGCAACATTTTGCTGGAAGACTAGAAGTTTCATCTACCTGCAGCCTGAAGCATTATGCCAGAAGACGTAATAGGAGGAGGTATCTTTTTCTTTTTCTTTTTATAAAGTTGTAATAAATGGCACCATGTTAAGGCATTAGCATATTCTGGAAAGATAATGGGAAGGCTACATGAGCATTTCAACTTTCTACTAAATTGCAAGACTCCCTAATCTCAAAGCAAAGGGCTTTGATTTCCGAGCAGGCTGCAAATGCTATCATTATAATCAGCACCACTTGTTTCTGGCTTGTTCTGCAATGGTTCAATGACAGCTGCTTGTTCCCATTCCTCTACAAATAAGCATTTTAAAGACGATTCAGTGGTTTGTGTTAAGTTCACATAGAGAGGCAGGACGCGGAGTGCTTCAACTCAAAGTTTATTGTGACTTCAGCTCAGAACGGACCCGACTGGCTCAGCTGCGGCAGCTATTTATAGCCGGCTGCTGCGGCTGCCAGCCAATCAGAGTGCAGGGTTTTCCCGCACTTTTACAACCAATGACTTCAAACACTTTACAACAATAACCAGTCATTTTAAACTCTGCACCCTCCCCACTAGGTTTGGTAACAAACCCCATCTATCCCACTAGGTTTGGTCCATACTCAATGTATCTGCCAACATTCCCTTATTACTTCTTGTATTAGTAGAATACTACAATAGTCCATCTTGATCTGGTAGGATGTGCTCTTGACGACCTGAGACCTGGTTCAGGTGTTTTGGGAATCTCACTTTGTGAGGAAGGAAATGTATCTGCCAACATTCCCTTATTAGGACTTCTTGTATTAGTAGAACCTGCTTGGTTACTACAACCTGGTCTGTCCTCCCAGTCCATCTCCAACCCAATGTCACTCCCTAAATCTGGTAGTGATGTGCAATCTTCTATTTGCAAAAATGGTTGTTGGCACCCTGACAGGTTTTGGGATGGTTCCTGTCATGTTAGCTCGTTACACATGGGGTTGATTCTCACTTGCTGATTACCTTCATTATCTCCCCCTTCCCCCCTAGAAGAGGCTGAGGGTATGGGATCCAGAGAGGAGCAAGGGCGATGCTCCAGAGGCAATCTGGATCTTAACTGATCAATGTGCCAGCTCCAGAGGACACCATCCTTCGTTTGTACCCTGTAAGACCTGGGGCCTGTAACCTGGGTTATCTCAGCAGGAATCCATAATGGTTCACCCACAAGGTTTTTAGCATAAACAGAATCACCCACAGTGAATGTGCGAGTTTTGCTGGTGGAATCTAGAGGTGCGTTGGGTGCGTAAGTGGGGTGAAGGCGGTCTAGGGTAGACCTGAGTTTTCTCCCCATCAAAAGCTCGGCAGGAGTTAAGTTAGTCGATGGACTAGGAGTGATGTGTTGGATACTGAGTAGTTTTTCAACTTTCTCAGTGATGTCCCTGGACCCAATTGTTGGAGTTTCTCCTTGGTAAAATGTACCATGCGTTCAGCCCATTAGTCGAAGGATGCCCGGGGGCAGTAAGGGCATGTCTGATACCCTGCTGCACTAAATATGATTCAAAAGATTAGCAGTAAATTGAGGACCATTGTCAGAAACAAGCACATCAGGTAACCCATGAGTTACAAAAAGTTTCTTAAGTTGTTTGATAACAGCTTCAGTGGTGGAAACCATGGGGATAACCTCTAACCATCTGGAGTATGCATCAACTACAATAAGGAAAGTGTGCCCTCTGGTAGGGCCAGCAAAATCAATGTGAATCCTGGACCGAGGGGTGGAGCAGGCCTTACCTGACAGTTTGGGCAGGATGCAACCCAGTTTTCAACCATTTTTCTGTGGCCAATCATTCTGCATGAATAACCACCTTTCTGCAATTTTGCAGGAATAACCACCCTGTTACCCCACAAAATACATCCCTCAAGACAGATAATTCAGTTTGTTTGGATTTAAAAGGTTGGGAAACTTGAGGTAGATCATGTAGTGGCCAACCCTTTTTAATCCAGCCTACAATAGGAGCCAATACAGTGTCTTTGGCAGTTTCTCTAGCAATTTCAGCAGCATGAACTGGAAGTTTGGCAACAGTTTCTAGAAAGAAGGTGTAAGTTTCAGGAGCAGGATCCTCAGTGTGCAAAGGAAGTGGGCAGCGACTCAAAGCATCAGCGTGCCCAATGTCTTTTCCCAGTCTGTGAATGAGTTTATATGAATAAGCAGCAAGAAATTCAGTCCATCTCAGCATTCTTGGTGACAGGATGGTGGGCATTGGTCTGTCCCTGTCACAATGCCTAAAAGAGGTTTGTGATCTGTAACAATGGTGAACCTTCTCTCATATACGTACTCATGGAACTTCTTGACTGCTGCCATGATAGCCGACGCTTCCTTGTCCAGTTTTTTTTTTAATTACACTTATATGCCGCCCTTCTCCGGAGACTCAGGGTGGCTTACAATTTTTGGGATACAACCCAGTGTGCTCAGCAATAGCCTTCATTCCATTGTATATGCCTGCTTATTACTAAGCGGCATTTTTACAAGTTCAGCTAGTTGCCCCCACAATTTTTACAGTTTGACTAGTTGCCCCCAACAATCTTGGGTCCTCAGTTGACTGTAGTTTCTCTCTGCTTTGGTCAAAGTGTGAGAGTAAAATGCAGTAGGGGCTTCCCTTCCACTGGGAAGCATGTGGCTCAACACCCCGCCCCCACTCCAAAAGGGGATGCATCACAAGTCAATACTACAGGTAAATTCTCAGAAAACTGTATCAGGACACAATCAGAAGTGATTTGTCTCTTGATATTGTTAAATGCAGCTTCTTCTTTTGTGCCCCAGACCCATGCAGATTTTTTATCCAGTAATCTGTGTAAGGGTTCTGCAGTGGTTGCTTTCTGAGGTAGAAACATATGATAGAAATTAATAAGTCCCAGGAATGCTTGCAAGTCAGTTTTGCATCTAGGCCTGGGGCTTCTTTGATTGCCTGAACTTTGGCTTCTGTGGGGTGGATGCCATGTTTATCAATCATATAACCCAAGAATTCTACTTTGTCAGTTCTTAGTGTGCATTTCTCTTTTTGACTTTTAACCCCGCTTTTTGAACCTGGTTAGAACTTCTCTGAGTTTCTCCGTAATTGAGTGTCATTTTCAGCAGAGATTAAAACGTCATCAAAATAAGGCACCCCAGGCAACCCTTGTAGCATCCTTTCCATGAGGCTTTGAAAGATGCCTGGTGCCACACTTACTCCAATTGTAACCTCTTGCATTTGAATGCACCCGATGGGTTACAATGGTTTGGGCTTCTGCAGTTAGATCATCTACTGTTAACTGCTGGTATGCTTGGGCCAGTCCAATTTGGCGAAGACTGTGCCCCGCCAGAATGTAATAAATGATGAACCACTCGGATATGCATTCTGTTGTAGCCATGGATGTGATGGGGTCCCCCAAGTACTTGCCTAATCCGTCGCTGAAGACCTCTGGAAACTCAGACTTCAAGGACTCTTCCCACTCAGTGTTGCTTACATGATTGATGCGTCACTTCGATGCCCAGCGGGTTGAACCATTCTAGTCCCAGCAAACTTGGGCGATCTTTATCCACGATGATCAGGGGTAGGCATTTGATGTGACTTTTGAACTTCACATTGAATTTTCTTGTTCCAACTACTGGAATCTTGTTCCCTTGGTAGTCTTTAAGAGTTAATGCCTGCTTCTTGAAGTGAGTCTTCTGAATGTCTGGTATCAGTCTCTGAATAGTGTCCCATGACACCATGGATAAGTATGAACCTGAGTCCACTTCCATTTGGCAAGGCCTTCCTTCAATGAATACCTTGACATGCACTTTCCTGTTATTTAAAGAGGATGAATGACCAATAGTTACTGTTTGATGAGTTTCATTCCTTCCATTTGCTTCTGTGTTGCGCCCCATTTTCTCACTGGTGTTGTTTGGCTTGACTTCTCTGTCTTTGTTGTTTGTAGCAAACTTTCTTCTGTTTGGTGGAGTTCTGGATGATTTGCAGACTCTTGCAATGCCCTCTTTTTTCACATCGGAGGCAAATGGTGTCCAGGAACTTGCATTCAGTGCGGGGGTGGTTTCCCACACAACCTATGCAGTGGAAATCACGCCTCTTCCTTCTCAGGTCATTTCTTTTCCGCTCCATTCTGAGTCTGTTGATTTCTTCTTCTTCTCCACTGTATTCTGACTCAGATTCAAGTTCATCAAAATGAGTTGTAGTGGTCTTTTCCCCATCAGAATGGCCCGTAGTCTTGTTCATCTTTCTCATGGCTGCTGCTGAGGATTTGGTGGCTTCTGCTGAAGATGCTTCCTCTATGGCTTCTTTCAGCGTGATCTTGGTTTCATCAGTAATTTGCTCTGCAAAACCTTGTCTTTAAGGCCCAAAACAAAACGATCGCGCATGGCCTCCTCTAAGCTGCTGAATTCGCACGCACCCCCAATGTCTCTTAAACTTGCCATGAAGTCATTTATGCTTTCGTCTTCCCCTGATCATGCGATATACGTAGTGTGCCCTTAAAAGCCTCTCTAGATCAGGCCATGCCATTACCTTCACGTCTGCTGCGCCCACTAATGCCTTCGCCATCTTGAAAACTGCTGGACCGCAATACGTGAGAAAAACCGCCCTCTTCCACTGCTCAGAAATGGTGGCCAGATCGCTTCCTTCCAAATATATCTGAAACCGATCTGCATACGACTCCCAGTCTTCATTCTTCGGGTCGAATGGGGCTGGGGTGTGTGTGTTCAGCACAGCCATCTCGCTCTTCTCTGTTCCGCGTTGCCTTCTCTTCAGGGAAATCCCACCCTCATTGCCAGTGTTAAGTTCGCATAGAGAGTCAGGATGCGGAGTGCTTCAACTCAAAGTTTATTGTGACTTCAGCTCAGAATGGACCCGACTGGCTCAGCCGCGGCAGCTATTTATAGCCAGCTGCCGCGGCTACCAGCCAATCAGAGTGCAGGGTTTTCCCGCACTTTTACAACCAATGAATTCAAACACTTTACAACAATAACCAGTCATTTTAAACTCTGCATACCTAACAGTTTGCCTGCAGAGTGAAAATGTCAGGCTTGAATGTCTGTGTGAACTCAGGGGAAATTAAACCAAATAACAAAGCTGGAATGGACCTTGAAGGTCTTCTAGTCTAACACCTTGCTCAAGCAGGAGATCCTTCCCCATTTCTGACAAGTGACTGCCCAGTGTCTTTTTGAAAGCCTCCAGTGATAGAGCACCCACAACTTTCTCTTTAAGGCATCAGGTCCTGAGACTCTAACTTGGAGAATTGATAGCGCTTAAAAAGGACTTTTTCAATCCAGAACGTGGGCCCTGAAATCTTGCTAGCTAAGGCCTAAGCTCTTGCTACATGACATTGTTGAGAAAATCATGACAGAGTTGGGTTAAAATGGCTCTTTTAATTATGCATATATTTCTTTTTCTCTCTGTCTCTGTCTCTCTCTCCATCCTATGTACCATGGATTTGATCAGTTTAGGGAGCATTGCAATCCACTAAATAGATTTTATAACAAGAGAGAAGAACAAAGACAAAAATTAAATGCATAAAATGTATTAAAAACAGATAATGCAATTTCTACCCATTCATACAATAATTTTCCCTATGGGAAAGTGTTTGGAGGATGTGATCAAAGGTGGGTATTCAGCAGGTTCTGACAGTTCTGGAGAACTGGTAGCAGAAATTTTGAGTAGTTCAGAGAACCAGCAAATACCACCTTGACTGACCCCACCCCCATCTATTCTCTGCCTCCTGAGTCCCAGCTGATCGGCTGAGTCTTCTTTTGTTGCCCTGCACAGGAAAACAGAGCTGGAAAACAGGTTAGTGGGGTGGGAAGGGATTTTACAGTATCCTTCCCCTGGAGTGGGGTGGGAATGGAGATTTTACAGTATCCTTCCCCTGCCATGCCCACCAAGCCACGCCCACAGAACAGGTAGTAAAAAAAATTGAATCCCATCACTAGATATGATGAATCATTGTGATACAGCAAGATGAGTAGGGTCACTAACACTTTTGCTTCTGGGTGTTTTCTACAATTATGTAAAACCTGAAATACTTTTCCATTTGTCAAAGAATTCTGGGCAAAGAAGCTGGACAAGGGGAGCACAAATCATGCAGCCAATATGACCAAATACAAAGCAGAACTTACAACTTTATTTACATGGTGATGACAATGAGGGCTTACTTTTCTGATGTTACTGAACCCAAGTAAACTCTCCAGCAAGGCTTTCTTGCGAGTTGTATAACATGATTATAAAATACTTTAATGAAGTTGCTCATATCCACTCCAAGTTAGTCATCACAATTACTGGAAAATCTATTCAATTGAGGGGATTGTAGTAGGATCATTTTCAGTTGCCACCCAAGGAAGTAAACAAGTTGCAGGCAGGGATTAAATGAATTATCTCTTTTCTAGACCTTTACCCATCCTTGTTGTTAAGCAATTAGTGTGTAATTGGATCTGTTTTGCAAGACCACCATTCCTATTTAGGTGAAGGAATTTTGCCAATCAGTTAGATAGTGATGATGATATGACCTCTCTTGAAAAAAGAAACAAACACCTTAGAACAGAGGTCTCCATACTTGGCAACTTTAAGACTTGGCAACTTTAAGACTCTTGCTCCATAGCTGGCTAGAGAATTCTGGGAGTTGAAGTCCACAAGTTTTAAAGTTGCCAAGTTTGGAGACCCCTGCCTTAGAAGATGCTGGGCTTTTGGAAAACCAGTTACAGGTTGCAAACATTTCTATGGGAAAGAGAAAGTATAGCTGCAAGAAGCTGGTCGTATTTAGGCTGGATATAAAGTCCTGGATTTTGTTGCAAATACCTTGTTTGCCTGTAATAATTATCTTTACTGGGAGAAATGTGGTAAATGTTTTTTCTGGAAGCAAATTCCAGTCAAAGGGCTATACTTTACATCCCTTATACTTACCTTCAGAAAGGAGCTATTGTAGTACTGCAACAGGTGGCCTGGGTACAACTCTAAGGATATACTGTATAAATCACACAGAGTTACATAGATAGGCTCATACCCCAGATGTTCATGCTTATATACCATTGATCATCATGCAATATTGCTAGAATAAGTCTCTGAGTTAGGAATAGGGCATGATATGTGGTGGTTCCATTCCCACCTGCAAGAATCATAATCAGAAGTAGAAAAGCTCTCTTTGGAATGCTCCATTCTTGCAATATTATCCTGGGACACCTATATCTGCCTTCATTCATGAGTTTTATTTGGTCTCGTGATGCTTTATTATTCCTCCTCTCCAAAGTCCTAGGTTACATATAGAGACAGTCTTCCAAAGAGTTGAAGTATGTATCACCAGTATACTAAGGATATTTAATTCTGTCTCTCATACAGGATTTTGTACATCTCAGCATGGATGGAATCAGACCACTCTTGTAAGATATCACCCTGAACATTTGTTCTGCTGAATTAAAAATGTGGGACACAGCTAACCCACTTGTGAAACTTAGTGTACAGAAATTCGTAAAGCCCTCCAGCTTTGCTGACATGGTTCATATTAGAAAAATGGTATATAAGAGAAGATTTTGCCAGTTCTTCATTAACCATAATGATTAATAAATTAGGAGCTTCCAGTCAATTTCATAATAAATAACAAAACAGGAATTGAGATAAAGTAACTCCTGTTCTACTTGTGGTTTGGTTTTAAGTAGCACTACAAAACTAGATATGGAAGTCAAGAACCAAACAACAATTTGAATCCTGTTTTCAATTTGATATTTTGATTCTGATATTATTTGAAATAGGGCTATGCTTTTCCATAAGAATTGCTCCTCAAAAACATGGACAAGGTTGCAAATCTACTACAGAATATGCTACTGGAACCAAAATTTACACACATCAATTAAGTTACAGGCATTTATATATTCTTCCATTTGGTCCAAACCTTCTATTTCAAATAGAAAGTGTCTGGACTAATAATAATTCCTATTAATTGCAAAACCAGAGATTTCTCTATGGTATCGCTTGCAGTTAGTTTCATATAACTTTGTACTGCAGAATTCTGCACTGTACATTATTAGGGCCAAAAGAGCCCTACTGAATCAGAGCAACTGCCAATCAAATCCAGAGTCTTGGTTCCCATTTCAGTAGGTAGATGCTTTCAATACTTTTTTCAAGTCAGGTATAACAGAAATAATTCTATCCAGTTGTTGCCTATATCAAGATTGATATTGATGATAAAGTTACAATTCTGAACACACTTTCTAAGGCAGGAATGTCAAATTTGATTTCATTGAGGGCTGCATCATGGTTGTGTTTGAACTTGGGGGGACCAGGGTGGGTGTGGTCAGGGTGGGTGTTGCCAGCTCGACGTCATTCGTGTCAGGGGCACCTATGGTGGGTTGAGCACTTTGCCAGCAAAAACGGTCTCCCGAGCTTTGTTTTCAGCTTGACGGCTTCCTACATCCCTCTGGCAATGAAAACAGAGCTCAGGAGGACCACGCACAGCTCCTGTGAGCTCCGTTTTCAGCTGTGATGGCCTCCTGCAACCCTCTGCCAACAAAAATGAAGCTTGTGAGGGCTGTGGGCAGCCCGCCCAACTCTGTTTTCTTTGACAGAGGCACCACGGAATGGTCTTTTGCTGTTTTCAGGATGGTCCCGCAGGCCAGATCTATGCACCCCACAGGCCGGATCCAGCCCCTGGGCCTTGAGTTTGATACCCCTGTTCTAAGGAGGAAAGACATAAAGTATCTTGAGGCTTACTTCAGAATAAATTTAAATAGAATCATTTATACTAATCCATGACTGTTAGCTGGCAAATTGTTTACTAGAAGAAACTCAAATTGTAATGTACGGTTTTGATGTATTTTGAAAGTGTAATCAAATGATAAAGAGATATATGATGGACATTTTTTTTCATATTAACTCCCCCCCCAAAGAACCATTTTCCATCAAGTTATTTATGCATGCACTAAAATTGTTTTGTAAATATTTGTATATGTGTTTATCTGGGCTTCCTTCTAAGCTACAGGTCTTGTATTTGTGGCTTTCATTGGGAGCCAGTTTTGCTGGTGGTTTTCTGGATCAGATGCTTCTGTTGAATTTTTTTTCTTTAGGTCCTGCATATTTTGATGACAAGGTCATCAAAAAATTTCCTCTGTGCATCATTATTTTATATTATATGCTGACATTTAATGAAAAGTCGGTTTGCATGGCGTGAAATTCCCCATTATTGGATAAGATATATGGTTTATGGGAGTGTGATGGCTCAGTGGCTAAAGATGCTGAGCTTGTCAACTGGAAAGTTGACAGTCCAGATTTGAGACCTGAGCACTGCATGACAAGGTGAGCTTCCATTATTGCCCCAGCTCCTGCCAACCTAGCAGTTCAAATGCATGTAAATGCAAGTAAATTAATAGACACCACTTCAGTGGGAAGGTAACTGCTCCCTAGAGTCGGACACGACTGCATAGGGGAAACCTTTACCTTTTTATGTTTTACAATTTGAAAGATACGATCTTAAAAAAAATTGGGAACATATTTTCTTTTTTTTTTTGTATCACATTAGGCTTTTTTCCTCCTTGAAAATGTGCTGCATTTCTGCAAACCTTGGATTTTCCTAAAGCATGATGATACTTCTGAGGGCCTCTGTTTTGGCTTAAATTCTGTTGGCATTCAGCCATCTGAATTTGCTTTTAGGAAGAGTAATGTTTCAAAAATGCGTTCTGACCCTTAGGAGAAATTGGCCTCAGATTAGTCCTTGTTTGAATTAATTTCAAGTCACTGCTGATCACTGCTTCAACTGCACAGCTATCTTTTTCTAAATTTCAATCCACAGTGAGTATAAATTCAAACTCAGTGGAAGATGAAATTGTGCTGACATAATAACAGTTGTATGCCATCCGTTAT
Organism: Naja naja; assembly: GCA_009733165.1. NCBI lineage: Eukaryota > Metazoa > Chordata > Lepidosauria > Squamata > Elapidae > Naja > Naja naja. The sequence goes on along the minus strand of CM019154.1, from coordinate 30,327,682 downwards.
TGCTTGCAGAAAAACTGAGCAGATTAAGGTGGTAACAATAGTGTGCTATTTTAGTGTTTATTTCTATTCCTGTCATCAAAAGCATATATTATTATGTTACTGCAGCTTTTGAGTAGAAAGGATAGGAAGCATCATACTCAACAATCATAGGTTTGGTGTGTCCCAGATGCTGTCCTTCTTCTTATCAATAGCCAAAAGCTATGAGGTATAAATTATGTCACTTTTTCCCCTACCCTGTGCTTTTCCATCATCTTGATGGAAGGATTTCTAAGAATTGTTGTCCAACAGATCTGGAGAATACCAGATTAGGGAAGTCTGGTTTGCAATAAAATCATAGCCTTGGCTCAGGCTGATGGAAAGCCAGAAATGCCCCACGTATGTTTTAAAACAAGCAGCTTATGAGTAAAGAGATCAAAAGTTATATGGAACAGAAGATGCTGAGCCAGATATTTATTAACCATTATTATTTATTCAACCTCACAGAGGTGTAAATTATACATACAAATACATTAGAAAGGTACCCTCTTACAGAATGTTTCACATTTTGATTTTGTTCCAAGAGGGTTGCAAATATTTCCATACATTCTACAAACCAAAGATTGCTTTTGCTTTCATTCAATACAGTGTGACCGAGTCCATTTTTCTAAAAGAAGAAACTGCAGTCAATTAAAATGTATAGATACAATGCAAAAAAAAAAAAGAAGTGGAAATCAAACAGCTAGCTTTTGAGAATGTTTGGACCTATCATGATAAACACTAAAAAGCATTTAAGAAGCATGAGCATGCTATTTGTTTATGGAACAATGTTTACCGGGCTAAACATTTTGGACAGAGTTGGCACCTGGGCTAAATGATTCTGAGTGACCCATGAAATGGTGAGAGTTTTTTTTCTTCTTCTTTGTACAAAGCAATAAAACTTTGGTCGTTGGGATTTCTGTGTGTTGGTGTGCAACTAATGAGTGCTAAATAGAGAGAATAACTGATGAGTAGTATTTGATAGAGTCATGGAATAGGAAATTCTGCAACATACTAATGTTACATACATAGTATGAAATATTATTTACTTGTCATGAAGTCATGACAGTTTGTATTCTGATGGAACACAAGGGAGAAAATGGTAAACTAGAAATCCAAACATGGACAGCTGCACAAACATTTATGCTCATGCACTTTGCATTCACTTAGGAAGATCACTTGCATGATCTGAAGTGATTTGATGAATATGGATTTAGAAAAAAACTTTTTTTGCTGTTAAAAGTATAACAGAATAACAGAGTTGGAAGGGACCTTGGAGGTCTTCTTATCCAACCCCCTGCTTAGGCAGGAAACCCTATACCATTTCAGACAAATGGCTGTCTAATCTCTTCTTTAAAACTTCCAGTGATGGAGCACCTACAACTTCTGAAGACAAGTCGTTCCACTGCTTTATTGTCCTCACTGTCAGGAAATTTCTCCTTAGTTCTAGATGGCTTCTCTCCTTGACCACAGGGGAAATATATGAGCGCAAGGGAAATACATCAACATTAATCTCAAAATTTAGCACATTAAAAAATAAGAATATTCATAAATCGGAGGGCTACTTATGATATGCTAGATTTGTAAGAGGTCACCCATGTAGGTGTCAGCCCATCCTCAGTCAGGTTAGCTTGCAGAAAAGATATGCAGGACTTATGCAAGTGGTTAGAGGCAAGTGACATTGCAAATGTGCATCAAGTTTTGTTACCGAAACCTCTTGGGATGCATTAAAAAATGCCTCACATCAAACTTTCTCTGAAGTATGTAAAACATACCCTATAACATTCTGATTTTTTTAAAAAAATAAAAGAAATACACATCTGGCATTGAAGAATCCTTCTTTTAGGTAGCAACACTAATTCAGAAAAAAAAGGCATAAGACACCAGCTGATAGTTTGACATTCTTCTTGAGATGCAATTGAATTGGTGTCAAGAGTCACTCCGTCATACCTCAAAGTAAAAGTTGTTCTTATTTACTCTCTATTGTCAGGATACTTGCCCATGGGTTAGTTTGATGCAGGCAAGTTCCTTGCTTAAGACTCTGGTCCTCAATGTGGTTTGTGTCGGTGGAGCACTTTGGGGTTGGGGCTGCAAGGGGAAATAAACCTAAATTACAACATAGTCCAGAAACAGGTGTTTAAGTTAATGGAATGATTACAAGAAGAAGAAGAAAAGCAACAGTACTTAAGACAGGCACACAAAACCAGTGACATGAATGGAGCTTTTCTTCCAAACATCAGGGCTAGCAGAGAAGTCTTCCAATTGGTATAATAACTAAGCGCTATTGCTATACTTGCAGAGCAAAACATTGTAAACAAAAAAGCAATGATGTGTTGCTTTTTTTTTCCTTCTCAAGTTTTGAACAAAAATAATTAACCAACAGATGTCTAGATTGCAATCCACAAACCACTTTTCCTGATGCAATTATCTGGGTTCAGATGAAACTTTCCTACGTCTTAAATACTATGCAAATCCCTCTCTTCTGCCCTGCCCTCTTCTAGAGAATGTCCCACAATTTGCAAGGTATTGACACACACAGAAGAGATTAATATACTGAAGTTGCCAAATTGTCATTCAGCGCTGATATGGATCAGCTTTGACTCTAAATATATTTATGTATTTGACTTAAGTGACTCAGCTTCTTTTGGATATTTCACTAGCTTGTTTTAGTAAATGAAATTTTATCCAAAAAGGCTAACGTAGATAATTTCATCAGTTCGTTTAAGAAGGCATTCACCCTTCTTTCATATATTTCAGTTATTTCCTCAGTGTTTTTTCTAGTTATTTTTTTTTAGTTTCTGAGTGCACCATTTAGAGGTCCTGTAATAGATAAACACTCATAAATAAGTCTATTTAGAAAGTTAATTGATAGTGATGTTTAGTTGGGCAGTATCAACACTCCACTATGTAGTACAGCAGAAAATAAGTGGAAAATACAGTAGAGTAACAACCACTGTGAAAAAAATTCTATATTATTATTATTATTATTATTAATTTATTTAGACTTGTATGCCGCCCTTCTCCCTAAGAACTCAGGGCGGCGAACATATAAAAAGAAATATATTTACAATAAAAAGATATTAAATACATACAAGTCTATAAGTTACTAAAAACATTAAAAACAATTAAAATTACGATAATAAACAATACAATTAAAACAACCCACCCCATATTGGAATCTAGCCCAAGTTAACGATTCTATTGAACCTGGGTGAACTTGTAGCAGTCCACCCCTGGCTAGGACTGGTTGCAAAATGACCTTTTCGGTGCTGTAGTAACCTGAAGCAATTACTAAACAGTGCAATTGTTAAGTGAGCTCTGGCAGTATATATTTTGCTGTCTTGTCCTCTTGTAGCTTGTAACATTTAATCTGTAGTATAACCACATGATCTCTGCTTCTCTCCTATAAGTCCATGAATTCTTTATTTCCAACAAATGTAGTGCTCATAGAGCCCTGGTTCATCTTCCAACAAACTTTTTATATGTAAGAAGTAATTCTGTAAAAATTGAAACTGAGATGCCAAATAAATTTTCTTAGAAAATTATACTAGCATCTCCAGGATGGTGCTTTGAAAATGTTTGTCCTTGGCCCAGGAGAAGAATGAAAGCTAGAGGAATAATAAGCAGTACTGGTAGTTCTCGCTTAACAAGCATTTGTCCTCAAAGGTACAGCTGTTGCAACACATGAATCCCATGATCATGTGATCAAAATTTGAGCACTTGGCAGCTTGCCTACACGTAACGGACACAGCGTGCTCTTCAACTCCAACCTGACTATCTCCTGCCCTTTTGATTTCACACTGTCACCTACTTCTGCCACACACAGCCAACCTTCAATATCTTTCTCCTCCTGCTATTGGGCTGAGGCAGCTGCTGGCTCTTCCAGTGGTGACCAGAGTGCAAGGTGACCAAAAGAGCAGGGATGGGAAACACATAGGCAGGTGGGGGAAACTAAAGCAGAAACGAGTGTGGTGGGGCAGGAGAGTCTAGATCCTTGTCTAATGACAATTCAGTCCTTACCTAATGACCACAACTGGAACTGCCATCACTAAGTAGAATGGTCACAAGATGTTTTGTATAATGACTGATTCACTTAGTGATGGAAGTCAGGCCCCAATTAAAATCATTAAGTGAGGACAACTTGTAGCCTTAAAAAAGATGTTTTCTTATGGGCAATGTTACTTCTATAATTCTATTTTCACACCTATGAAAATCTATCGTCCCAGGTTAGCTAAACTTAATTGCAATTAAATTGAAATCTACACTCAGTAAGAAGTAGCTACTAATTATTAGCTGCAATTTACTTGAATAGAAGGGGATGAGGAGAAATGATCTATCTATATCTATCCTTAAATCTTTCAGCCAAATGAAAACATTGTCCACTGTTGTTTTATAGAGTAGTATCTGTATTGTATTATTTGTAACTTCATGTAAAAAATCAAGTTAAAATGACCATAAGACGCTGTATTTGAATAAAGATAAAGCTTGTAGTGCTATGATGAGCAAAAATGTGATAAAATAAAAATGAACATGGTCTGACGATAGAGCTGCTTCTTTTTCAAGAGCAAAATGTGATGTGTATGATTTACTATGATTTAACTGAAGTAAATTACTTCTGCAAAAATTTTACAAAGGGAGATTTGCGACTTATTAAATAACTAAAACATTTTGACAAAAATAATAATAAATCAGATCCCTCTTTAAAAATAATCCCTAAATCCACAGGCATTTATATTAGAGTGCCTATTTGCAACCAAAACAATAGAATGTCTGTTTAAATGATCTTTAAAATATATATGGCATAGTTTTGCATAGAAATAGCACTATTTTTAAAAGAGGAGTCAGTTTGTTGGTTCATTTATTTGTTTGTTTAATGAATTATTCAATTTATTTTTCAGATGAAGAGAGCAGTCCTATATAAATGTATAGTCACATTTCATATAAAAGGCCTCTGTCCCAAATCAGTGGGATGGGACTTCTGCTTTAAAAGTAGTTTTAAAAATGAATAAATGCTTATATTTTATACAAAAAACATTTTCCTGCTTAGATTCAAATAATCTCTAATTGGGTTAACTTTCATTGAAAAAGAACAACCCTGGAAATTAAAATATTATTTTCTTTCACAAGGTAAAGTTTATGGAAACTACCATTTAAAATCATATACATGGATCAAGATAGAGGCATGTGCACTTACCCAAACACACAAGCATACATAACTTAGGCTCCATAAAATATTAGCTATACATTTTCAACTCTTTCTCGTGGGGCTGTCCTTTTTTTTTTCCTTATGTGTCCCAGTTTGAAATGGATTTCCATATAATCTTTTTCAGGACAGAAAATTTGAACTGAGAAACGTATAGATGTGGTGTGAACTGAAAACATTTTGTTGTGATAATTGATAGGCCTGTTAAGTTCTGAAACAAACGCTGGATGCTCCGTGAAAACAGCTCTCTTTATTTCTTATAGCCAAGCATGTCTGCCTGTGGTCTGCATCCAATGAAAGCCTTGGATTTCCCGCCGTCGGAACAACCAATCACAAGTAAGTATTTGAATACATTACACCCCTCCCCACTTGGTCCAGTCCACCCAATCAGGCCCCGCCTACTGTGTGTAATCACGTACGGGGCACGGGACAGGGGTTATTCCTCTGTCCTGGTCCTATTAGACCTCTTGGCGGCTTTTGATACCATCGACCATGGTATCCTACTGCGATGCCTTGAGGGGTTGGGAGTGTGGGGCACTGTTTTGTGGTGGTTCTCCTCGTACCTCTTGGGCTGTACACAGATGGTGTTGACAGGGGGGCAGGGATCGGCCTTGAGGCCCCTCCTTTGTGGGGTGCCTCAGGGGTCGGTTCTCTCGCCTCTCCTGTTCAACATCTATATGAAGCCGCTGGGTGAGATCATCTGTGGTTTTGGGGTGAGGTATCATCAGTACGCTGATGATACCCAGCTTTTCATCTCCACCCCTAACCAACCCAGTGACGCCCTCGATGTGATGTCCCGGTGCCTGGATGTGGTGTGGGTCTAGATGGGGAGAAACAGGCTCCAGCTCAACCCAGCCAAGACCGAGTGGCTATATGTACCGGCGTCTCGAGTTGTCCAGGATATTCCATCATTAATTATGGGGGGAGAGGTGTTGTCCCCGTAGATAGGGCATGTAACTTGGGTGTCCTCCTGGATACACGGCTCAGTTTGGAGGAGCAGGTGGGAGCCATGGCCAGGGGGGCATTTGCCCAGGTTTGCCTGGTGCGCCAGTTGCACCCCTACCTGGATCGAGACGCCCTCATGTGCTTGTACATGAGACGCCTCATGTACAGTAGTCCCATCTGGACTACTGTAACACTCTCTACATGGGGCTGCCCTTGAGGACCATGCGGAGGCTTCAACTGGTCCAGAATGGAGCAGCATGGGTTGTGATGGGAGTGTCCCGATAGTCCCATGTTACACCCCTCCTGCGTGCACTGCACTGGTTACCGGTTGCCTCTGGGTGAGATTCAAGGTACTGGTTTTGACCTATAAAGCCCTTCATGGCTTAGGACCGGGATATTTATGGGAGACCTTGCTGCCAGTGACTGTTTCCCATCGTCCTGTGCGCTCTCACAGACAGGGCCTCCTTGGGTTCTGTCAGCCACACTGTTCTGGCACGCCCTGTGCTGCATCTCACAGACAGGGCCTCCTTTGGGGTTCTGTCAGCCAGACAATGTCGGGCTGGCGACCCTAGGAGTAGGGCACTTCTCTGTGGGACCCTATGGAACCAACTGCCCCTGGAGCTTCAGCTGGCCCCTGACCTCCACTCTTTCCACCGTGGCCTCAAAACAAGGTTGTTCAACTCGCTGACTGGACTGAGGGGTATGTGTGTGTGGGAGTTTTAATGCTTATTCTTAGGGTTTTAGATTTTAATTGGGTTTCTTACTTGGATTTAATCTCTTTTTAATTGTATATGTGTATTGCTTTTATTGTACATCACCCCGAGTCCTTAGGGAGATGGGGCGGCCTAGAAATCCAATAAATAAATAAACAAACAAATAAATAAATAAATAAGTAGGCGGGGCATTTATGGGTGCGCCTAGACCTGCGCAGCTCAGTCGTGGGTTGAGCCTCGAGCTGTTCGGATGGGTCTATCGTTGCCCGAGGCTTCCCCTTTGGAACCTCCTGGAAGGTTGAGTTGGCCATGCCGCTCCCTCCCGGCCCTGCTAACTGGATTTTTCCCATCCCGTCCCTGCTGCCTTGTACTTTGCTATCAGGTACGTGCCTGCGTTTTCCGACCAGGGCTAGGTGTTTTTGTGGTTTTTGTGTTAGGGTCTGTTCTGTTTGTGTTCCTATGTGTGGAGGGTCTCCCACTCCCTGATGGTTTCTGTTCTGTTGTTGAGGGTTTTCTCCCTCTGCTTCCCAGCTTGTGTTGTTTTGGGGGTCTTCAGTTAATGTTTGTTTGTTTGAAGGGTCACCCCCTTCCCCTGTGGTTTAATTATCTGTGGGGTTTTCCCAGCTCCCTTGGTTGTGTTCTTTTTGGGTAAGGGGTCTCCCCCTTGATCTCCTGCCCTGTTTTCTCTTATTGTTCTGGCTCTGAGTTGATCTATATGTCTCTTCCAGAGTAAGCCGTCTGTTGTTTCTAGTCTATAAGAATCTGGGCCCAGTTATCTGTGTTATTTTTGCTGGTATCTATACAGGGTTCCCTAAGAGGTTTTTTGCATACACTGTTTTGAATGTCCGGGTTTTGCTCAATGAGTCTATTGGTTTTTCTGAATTGTAGGTGGGGTGCAGTCTGTCTAAGTGTGACCTTAGTTTCCTCCCCATTAGTAGTTCCTCTGGGCTCTTGTTTGTTGTGGCACTGGGGGTTATGTGTTGTAAGCTTAGTATTTTATCCACTTTTTCTTGTATATCCCCTGGCCCTAGTTGTTGTAATTTTTCTTTTGTGTATCTTGCCATTTGTTCAGCCCATCCGTTCTTCAATGGGTGTCCCAGTGCTGTGAGTGCATGTCTGATGCCATTTTGGGCCAAATATCCCTCAAATTGGTTGGCAGTGAACTGTGGTCCATTGTCAGATACTATTAAGTCTGGCAATCCATGTGTTGCGAATAGTTTTCTAAGTTGTCTAATAACTGCCTCTGTGGTAGTGGTTTTCATAGGAATTACCTCCAACCATTTTGAATAAGCATCAACAACTATTAGGAATGTGTGTCCCTTAGTTGGCCCTGCAAAATCTATGTGTAATCTAAACCAGGGTGCCCTGGGTGTTTCCCACTCTTGTTTGGGGGCAGTGCGGGGTGTTGGCCTGGAGTCTTGACAGTTCTTGCATGTTGCCACCCACTCTCCTATTTCTTTACCCATCCCTGGCCACCACACATAATTTCTAAGGATTTCATTTTCACAATTCCTGGGTGCCCTGCATACAGCATTTTTAATACTCCTTCCCTTAGTCTTTCAGGTGTAACTACCCGGTCCCCCCATAATATGCATCCCTTAAGTATTGAGAGTTCCGTTTGCCTAGTTTTAAAAGGTGTGGTGGATTCATCCAGCTCAGACTCTGGCCACCCTTTTTCTTACCCAGTTCAAAATCACATTCCAATCTCCTGGTACGCTCCCACAGGCAGGGCCTCCTTGGGGTACCGTCGGTTAGGCATTGTTGACTGGCAGTTCCCAGGGGTAGGGCCTTCTCTGTGGGAGCACCCATCCTATGGAACCAACTCCCTGTGGACCTCCGTTTGGCACCTGATCTCCGCTCCCTCTGCTGGGACCTGAAGACCTTGCCTTTCCAACAGGCTGGTCTGGACTGACCTCGGGGGGCATGGGTTGGTTTTTAATATTTGTTTTAATTAATTTTAAATTTTGTATAATATTTATTAGGCTTGTATTCGTTTAATGCTTTTTTATTGTAATTTTGTATTGGGTTTCTTTTATTGTTCGCCACCCTGAGTCCTTAGGGAGAGAGGGCGGCATGCAAGTCTAATAAAATAAATAATAAAATAAATAAAATACACGCTAGAAGTCTGTCTTGCGTTGTTTCTCTCGCAATGTCCGCTGCTGTTGCTGGTAGTTTTTCTAATGTCTCTATGAGGAAGGTGTATGTGGCTGGTGCTGGATCCTCTTCTGTGTCAAGTAGGGGACAATGACTTAAGGCATCTGCGTGGCTTATGTCTTTCCCCGGCCGGTGGATTAGTTTGTAATTGTAAGCGGCTAGGAATTTGGACCATCTTGTCATGCAGGGGGATAATATGTTCGGTGTGGCTTTATCCCCTGCGATGATTCCTAGAAGGGGTTTGTGGTCTGTTACTAGAGTGAAGGTTCTTCCATAAATGTATTCATGGAATTTTTTTATTGCGGTGACTGCTGCCAGGACCTCTTTGTCTAGTTGACTGTAGGTTTTTGAAAGGTTTTCAAATAGAATGCTATTGGCGCTTCTTTTCCATTGGGTAATTGGTGGCTAAGTACAGCTTCTATGCCAAATGGGGATGCATCACAAGTGAGAATTAATGGTAATGTTTCGCTATACTGCATTAACACGCAATCAGATGTGATTAAGTTTTTTATTTTCCGGAATGCTGTTTCTTCTCCTTTTCCCCAGACCCATGTTGCTTTTTTGTCAAGGAGCCTGTGTAGTGGTTCTGCTATCATCGCTTTCTGTGGTAAAAACATATTATAAAAGTTAACGAGGCCCAAGAATGCCTGTAAGTCTGTTTTAGTTGTGGGTCTGGGGGCTTCTTTGATTGCTTTTATTTTTGCTTCCATGGGGTGGATTCCTTTACTATCTATTAAATATCCCAAAAACTCGACTTTGCTGGCTGCTAGTTGGCACTTTTCTTTTTTTACTTTGAGTCCTGCTTCTTTGAATCTCTGAAGGACTTCCCTCAGACGGTCATGTAGTTGGTTTTTGTCCTTGGCAGATACCAGGACATCATCAAAATATGGTACCACCCCTTTTATCCCTTGTAACAATCGCTCCATTAAACTCTGGAATATTCCAGGAGCCACGCTGACTCCAAACTGTAGTCTGTTACATTCAAATGTCCCTCAGTGTCTCACGATTGTTTGTGCTTCTGCCGTTTCTGTATCCACAGGCAGTTGTTGGTAGGCCTGTGCGAGGTCTAGTTTGGCAAAAACTTTTCCACTCCCAGGGAGTGTAGTAAATGGTGTACGAAGGGGACAGGGTATGCACTTTGTTGCAGTGCATGGTTCAGGGTTCCCTTGTAATCCCCACAGATTCTTACAGATATGTCTGGTTTTATTGGCATGACTATAGGGGTTTCCCACTTCGTGTGATCAATTGGTTCCAAAACCCCTTGTGTGATGAGCTTATCTAATTGCTCATCAATTTTTGGCTTGAGAGCAAAAGGGACTCGCCTGGCTTTTAGTCAGATAGGGGTTATGGTTGGGTCTATGTTAAAAGATATTGGGGTCCCCAAGTACTTGCCTAGCTCCCCGTCGAAAACTTCCTGGAATTCAGCCACCAGTGTTTCCTCCCAGTTCATCTCGCCGATGTTGTGGATTCCGGTGACCTCGATTCCCAATGGCTTGAACCATTCTAGTCCCAGCAGGCTGGGCCGATCTCGGTCCACAATCGTTAGCGGTAGTATTTTGGAATGACTTTTGAAACTTATTTTGAAGTTTCCTGTCCCTAAAACAGGGATTTGGTTTCCTTGGTAGTCCTTCAAAGTTAAAGGTTGTCTTTTAAATTAGTTTCTGCTTATTTTGGAAGTAGTCTCTTTATAATGTCCCAGGACACCATTGATAAATATGATCCGGAGTCTACTTCCATCCGGCATGGTCTCCCTTCTATTTTGACTTGTATATATACTTTGCAGCTGTTTGTGGTATTTGAATGTCTGACGGTCACCATCTGGTGTGTCTCACCTCTCCCGCCAATTGTTTCTTGTTCTTGCTTATTCTTTGTGCTTTGGTTCCATCTGCTTCCGATTCTGTTGTCCTTGTCCTTTGGGTTTGGGCTTTGCTTCCTTCTTGGTAAGTGGTTCTTTGTTGCTCTACATGCTTGTGCGATGTGTCCCCATTTTTCACAATGGAAGCAGATTGCCTCTAGGAATCAGCATTCAGAACGCGGGTGGTTCCCTTCGCACCCAGCACAATGGAATTCTCTTCTCCTGGGTCGGTCTTTTGCCCCTCACTCTGATCGGAGTTGGTTAACCCCTTCTTCACTCTTGTCATCTTCTGATTCTGATTCGACGTCCTCGTGTGTGGTGGTTTTCTCAGCTTCTGGCTCGGAACTTGTTTTATTCATTTTTCGCATAGTAGCTGCGGATTTCTTTGTTGCTTCTGCTGCGGTTGCCTCCTCAATTGCCTCTTTCAGTGTTATTTTTGGCTTCATTAATAACTTGCTTTGGATTATTAAGTCTCTCAGTCCTAGCATGACTGGTCCCTCATGAGTTCCATATTTAGGAACTCACACACCCCGTGATGTCTCACAGGCTTGCGACAAAATCACCTATGCTCTTGGCTTCTTTTTGGTCTTGCCTGTAGAATTCATGCAGGCGAATGAGACAGGAGACGTGGGGTGTGTAATGTGTTCTCAGGAGTCGTTCTAAATCCAACCAAGCCATCATTTTCACATCAGTCAGAGCGGCCAGTGCCTTTGCCATTTTAAAAACAGTGGGTCCACAGTGTGTTAAGAACATGGCTCTCTTCCTCTGTTCTGAGATTGCTGCGAGATCGTTCCCTTCGAGGAACATCTGGAATCGGTCAATGTATGACTCCCAATCTTCAGTTTTGGGATTGAACGATGTGGGTGGTGTGTTGATTCTGGTCATCTTATCGCTCGGTTCTGTGCGATCATGTGTGTGGTTGTTCAGAATCCCACCTTCGTCGCCAGTGTTAAGTTTTGAAACAAACGCTGGACACTCCGTGAAAACAGCTCTCTTTATTTTTTACAGCCAAGCATGGAAGTTGCGGAAAAACCGCGGCATCCTTTTATAATCTGCTGCCTACGGTCCACGTCCAATGAAAGCTCTTGGATTTCCTGCCATCAGAACAACCAATCACAAGTAGGTATTTGAATACATTACAAGGCTCACTACATAAGTGTGATCAGAATAACAGAATAACAAGAGTTGGAAAGGACCTTTGAGGTCTTTTAGTCCAACCTGCTGCTCACAGATGATAAGCAGTAGACCAAGGGTCTTCAAACTGGGCAATTTTAAGACTTGTGGAGTTCAACTCCCAGAATTCCTGAACTAACATGACTGGAGCAGGAACTCTGGGAGTTGAAGTCCACAAGTCTTAAAGCTGTCAAGTTTGAAGACCTCTGCAGTAGATTCAAGTCCTTTTGTTATCTGCCAGAGAAGGAGTTCCATACTTGAAGCTCTACTCACACATTATGTGCTGGATTGGGACCTAAAGCAGTATTTTTTGCAGTGCAATATCTAATTATCCCAGATCTATACCATATCCATTGCAACAAATGGAAGTTAAGTATTTGCTTAATATCATCCTTTACTTCCTAAGAGTCAATATATGTAGCAGTAGTGTTCATTCCAAATTTAGTTTTCTTGTTTTAAATTAGGCTAGCCACTCAGTTCAAAAAAATCTTTCCTTTTTATAATCATACAAAGTTGAAAAGTTATGGCTAAACGTATTTCAATTTTAAGTACAATCTCTACATGTGCAATTGGCTTATCTTAAAAAACGTATTTATGTTTTGTTCTGTCTTTGTTATTCAAGTACTCAAACAGAACAATAGCACCACTTTGCATTGTTAACCAAAACCAGTAAAAGGTGAAGCAAATTTTGCCACATATTTCACTTTTCAATGCATTTAGGCATTAGAACTCCACTTTCTAGGGCTGCATCCTGAACTGAGGACACTGTAGACCACAGACTCTCCAAGTTTCCTTCCAGTTCTAAGGTTTTAAGATATCATTGGTTGAAATTAAATTAAGTTCAGTGGCTAATATTTGATTCTGGCTTGCCCTAAATTAAAATTCCTGAGCATATTGCCATATAAGTAAGGTAGTACTGTTCTGGGTTGAATGCTGCTATCTTAGGAAGGATGGTGAAGGGCAGTTGCTATTGTCATATGACAAAAGAAGTCAAGCTACAGTATCCTGCAATCTTCTTTTTCTATCACAACCACACTAGTTTTAAGAGTCTTGGGAAATTCACTCCACTTTTCCTCCTTGTTGCTGAAAAGGACCAATCTTTTCAAAGGTGCTTTTAAAGATATTATTGTAGCTTTTTCACAGTACCATGAATCGTAGATGTCCTTTCTGTTGGATATTAGTACAGGTAGTCCTTGACTATCAACCACAACTGAGCCCATAATTTCTGTTGTTAAGTGAGACAGTTGTTAAGTGAGGTTTTCCCCATTTTACGACCTTTCTTGCCAAAGTTGTTAAGTGAATCTGGCATATACTTTTCTTGTCAGACGCTTGCAAAAGGTGATCACATGACTCTGGGACATGGCAACTGTCATGAATACATGCTAGTTGCCAAGTGTCTGGATATTGGTCATGTGACCACAGGGGTACTGCAATAGTCACAAGGGTGAAGAAAGGTCATAAGTCACTTTTTTCAGTGCCATTGTGACTTTGAACAGTCACTAAATAAAATATTGTAACTTGAGTACCTGTATCACTCTTTGATATTAATGTTTTAATTAATTAGAAACCTTAAATCAATCATGCATCTTTTAATAAATACCCTTCTATCTAATCTTTGCCATTGTTTCCAACTCATTTCAGATATGCTCCTTTGCCTGTACCTCTTACAGTTTTGGTAAGACCTTTCATAAAGCAAGCTACAGAATAGCACCATTGTACTATTAAAGAGATTTTTACATACTGTTGGTTATATGTGTATGATTAATATGCTAAATTTCTACATATTGCCTTATATGGAAGAAAATGACTTTTATTTATATTGTTGTGAATAAGTTATCTGAAAGAGTCACTGAGAATTTAAGAGAGCTCATATGTGCTCTCAGCTAACCTCAACAAAAATCATTAGATTCTTCAAATTGCATATATTTCTATTTTCATCTGTTATAGGCAGGGGAATGACCATCTTAAAACCTAGACCCAGAAGCTTGTTTTAGATATGGGAGTTTGCACAGGGAGTTCCAGTAATGCAAGCTATTCCATTAATTTCACTGGCCAAAGACAGCTTTGCATAAGGATGCAATATGAATAGTAACATCCTCAATGGAAGAAAATAATGTTTTGCATGAATGTAAGAACTCTCTGTGGATTTTGGAATATATAAGGATCTCTGAGTGAGATGAACACATGAGACTCGTGTGCTGTTAAAAAGCCACTACAGTATTTTTTTTAATTTTTATTCATATTTATATGCTGCCCTTCTCCGGAGACTCAGGGCGGCTTACAATTTTTGGAGCACCATCCAATGTGCTCAGCAATATCCTTCATTCTATTGGTATATGCCTGCTTATTACTAGGGCTTTCCACCCCCCAGCGGCATTTTTACAAAGTCAGCTTATTGGGCCCAACAATCTTGGGTCCTCAATTTGCCTACCCCGAGAGGATGGAAGGCTGAGTCAACCTTGAGCCTGGTGGGATTCGAGCCTGCACTAATTGCAGGCAGCTGGAATTAAGTGCTAGGCGTTTAACAGCCTGCACCACCAAGGCTCTTGTACTATTGAAATGAACATGTTAATTTTATTGCTGTTGCTACTAGGAATTCTAAACTGTGCAAATATGGAAGGGAAATCAAACAGTGTTATCAGACACTGCAAGACAAACAATCTGTTTCTTATCTAGAAGTACAAATATTTTAAAAAAGTTAAAAAAAACTCCACTTAGATAAGGCTAGTGAGTGACTCCAACAGCAGGGTTCATAAATTAATTTAGTGCAATTGAATCCACTAAAGGCTTTTACATTTGCTGCTGAAGACAAGAGATGTGGGACCGTGTCTATGTGAGGCATGTACAATTTGTACATACTTGCATGTAGCACATTTTATTGCAGGAAGTGACCAATTACAGTAGCAATCTGCCAGTCTCAGAAACATCTCAGCACTGAGTTGGCTTTTTGTTGGAATGTTTACTTGCATTGTTCCTAGGGAGAATGCCCATTAGTGGAGAATTAATTAAACTTGTTGAACTCTAGCTTTCTCCAATGTCTGATTATTTATAGCAAAGTATTCTGCAGGTGGCACATTCATTCTTCATTCTTACGGGCGGAATTTTCTTACATTCTGTAGTTCTTGTTTCCTGTGTTTCCTCTACCTGTATTCTTCAAGTGCACTTCCTGAAAATAAAAGACATATTATTGTACACGTGAGCGCTGCTGACAATCCTTGTCTCACTGAATGCTGCAGTAGTTCTGTTCCTATTTTTTGAATGGGAAGAGGAGAAGCTAGTTTATATGAAGTAGGGGTATGTGGCACAATTGAAATCCAGTCCATATTTAAATACTTAAAATTCTCTTCCAACATTTTCCTGCAATTTAACAATGTAAAAGAGAGTTTCCTACTTCTGTCCTAAGGAATTAGGCCAGGAAGAGGGGCCTGCAGTGGCTCACGTGGTTAGGATGCTGAGTCAAAAGGCCATTGAGAGGTCAACAGCTTGGCAGTTCAAAACCCGAGACCATGAGCCACATGACAGAATAAGCCCCATCAATTTGTCCCAGCTCCAGCCTACCTAGCAGTTCAAAAGCATGCAAATGCAAGTAGACAAACAAGTACCATTTCAGGGGGAAAATAACAGGGACATTAAAGGAGCCCCCTCAGGCATCCCATAGGCAATGATGATGTCCCTGGCTAATCCTTTCAACCTGGAAGTGCCTTGGTAGGTGCTTCCAACATGAATGTAGATGACCAGGCTGAGCCTGAGGGAGGAGTCAAATGCATCATTAGTCATAAGTCCCTATGTTCTCACAAAAGATTGAAGTCCAGTTCACCTTGAATTCCCCACTATTCTTACCACTAATTTTCCTTGATCGTGAGCAGTTCAGATTGTTGTAGAGAGTTTAAGCTTATAAAATCCATTTGAACTGTCTGGATCTCCTGATTTTTCTGGTGCTTAACATTAATCTGAAGTAATAGAAAAGAATTCAAAGTAGACTGGACTTAGATCTCATGTACAGGGACTCATGACTGATTTGATTTCTCCTTTGGGCTCAGCCTGATCATCTCCTATAGCATAATAGGCCAGGAGGTAGGTAGACTGATAGACTGGGAGTTGTTAAAGTTGTTAGAGTTAACATTTAAAAGCCACTTACAGTATGTGAAAGATTTCAAGCTGCTATGCTCTAAAATAAAGACTATTACATATGAATTTCCCATTATAATAATGAACAATCTGTTTTCTGGATATATAGTTGAGCATCAATTAAAAATGTGTAAAAAAATGGTTCCTTTGAGACCATGCCAATCTCCTGGTTGTTTAGCTGCAGCTATTTTTGCCTGCAATGGAAAATCTTGTACAACAAACTTTCTGACAAAGTTATAACAAGTTTAATTTGTGAAATGATATGACCAATGTGAGTCCAGTAATAACACTGTATTGAGTTTGAATGCTATTCCTTGGAGAATATAAACTTAACCTGACAAAGTATTATGTGTTAGCCACTAATAATGTAAAAGTCAGTGAAATATAATAGTTAAGGTGCTGGACCAGAATTAAAGAGATCCAGGTTGAAGCCCACCTCAACTATAGAAATTCACTGGGTAATGATCTGTCACCCCAGCCACCCCACAGTTTTGTTAAATTCTTTCTTTTTAGCACTTAGGAGAGAATTTTCACCTATATTAGTTGCTTTTGCGAGATGGGTGGCATGTAGGTTTAATAAATAAATTACTCCCACTTAATGGAATGAAGTCCTTTAGATGTTTTATCTTCACTCTTTCAATGATTAAAGATGTACAGTGGCAGCTGTTTTGTCATGTTTTTAATGTTTAAATAAGTTAGCAATAATTTCAATTACTATTTTAACTTTCCCCCTTTAAAAAAATGTTATTGCCTTTTGTTAAATTGGTGAGTCAGTTTGAATGCTCATTAGAATAGAAAGCAAAGTATAATTAGAATGAAGAAAGAAGCACAATTTTGAAAAGTGACTTTGGTCTAAGTAGCCCTGTTTCTGACTAACATGAATACCTGAGACATTTTAAAATTAGTAGAAACATCTGGTTTGCTTCCTGGCATTACTCTAATGAGACTTCTCTATCTGCTAGTGTTATTAACAGAATACAATCTCTTCTGACCTTGGTCTTATTTCATTAGTTGATTTCCATAATAAGATCTCCTTGCATCCCCAACTAAGAAGCTGAGCCTTATTGTAACTGTTAAATTTGCATGAAGAGTCAGACGCAGAGTGCTTCAGTGAAGAGTTTATTAGTGACTACAGCTCATAACAGACCCGATTTGGCTGGGCTGCAGCTGCTACTTATAGCCAGCAGCTGCAGTTGCCAGCCAATCAGAGTGCAGGGTTTTCCCGCACTTTTCAAACCAATCATATTTGACATTTTACAAGAACAATTCAAACTAAACCAATGACATTCAAACCTACATACATAACACCCCTCCCCACTAGGTTCAGTCCATACCAAACCCCAACCTATCTAATGTATTCTTTTAAATAGGTGGGGCTCTTATGTATGTTGAGACCTTCGTGGTTCAGAAGTTTTAAGTGTTCTCACCCAGTGAGAGAGGAAATGTGTCTGTTGACATTTCCCTATTGGGCTTCCTGTGAAAGAAGACCCTGTTTGATTGTTAGAATCTGGTCTCTCCTCCCAACCCATCTCCAGCCCAATGTCAGCACCCAAGTCAGGTAGTGATGTGCAATCTTCCACTTGTAAGGATGGATTTTGGCATTGTGACAGGTTTTGGATGGTTCCTGTCGTAATGGCTCGTTACACATGGGGTTGATTCTTGTTTGCTGATTATCCTCCTGCTCCTCCCCTTCCCCCCTAGAAAAAACATCAGGTGAGGGAACTAGAGAGGAACAATTGCGATGTTCCTGAGGTAATCTGGATCTAAGCTGATCAATGTGCCTGCTCCAGAGGACTCCATCCTCTGTTTGTACCCTGTAAGAACGAGGGCCTGTGATTTGAGTTATTTCAGCAGGAATCCATAAGGTTCACCCATAAGGTTCTTAGCATAAACAGAATCACCCACACTGAATGTGCGAACTTTGGAAGTGGAATCTAGTGGTGTTGTGCGTAAGTGGGATGAAGGCGGTCAAGGGAAGACTAAGTTTCCTACCCATCAACAACTCTGCTGGGGATAAGTTATTTGATGGGTTAGGAGTGATGTGCTGAACACTAAGAAGTTTTCAACTTTCTCAGTGATGTCCCCAGGACCCAGTTGCTGAAGCTTTTCCTTGGTAAAACGTACCATGCGTTCAGCCCGCCATTAGCTGAAGGGTGCCCAGGCAGTGAGGGCATGTCTGATACCCTGTTGTGCTAAATAGGATTCAAAAAGGTTGGATGTAAATTGAGGGCCATTGTCAGAGACAAGAACATCAGGTAACCCGTGGGTTACAAAAGCTTTTGAGCTGCTTGATGACAGCATCAGTTGTGGTGGATGCCATAGGGATTACCTCTAGCCATTTGGAATATGCATCTACTATAATAAGGAAGGTGTGCCCTCTGGTAGGGCCAGCGAAATCAATGTGAATCCTAGACCATGGGCCCCTAGGACATTCCCATTCCTGTTTGGGGGCGAGAGGTGGGGCAGGCCTGACTACCTGACAGTTGGGACAAGATGCAACCCAGTTTTCAACCATTTTGTCAATACCTGGCCACCATACATAACTCCTGGCCAATCCCTTCATCCTTACAATACCAGGATGACCCTCATGTAACATTTCCAAAACCTCTCTTTGCAGTTTTGCAGGAATAACCACCCTGTTACCCCACAAAATACATCCTCTTAATACAGATAATTCAGTTTGCCTGGACTTAAAAGGTTGGGCAAGGTGAGGTAGATCTTGAAGAGGCCAACCTTTCTTAATCCAGCCTATAATAGGAGCCAATAAAGTGTCTTTGGCAGTCTCTCTGGCAATTTCAGCAGCGTGTACTGGAAGCTTGGCAACAGTTTCTAGGAAAAAGGTGTGTGCCTCAGGTTCAAAGTCCTCCTTGTGACAAGGAAGTGGGCAACGACTCAAGGCATCAGCATGTCCAATGTCCTTGCCAGGCTTGTGGATAAGTTTGTATGAATAAGCAGCAAGAAATTCAGTCCACCTCAGCATTCTTGGTGACAGGATAGTGAGTGTAGGTTTGTCTCCTGCCACAATGCCTAACAAAGGTTTGTGATCTGTGACAATGGTAAACGTTCTCCCATAAAGATATTCATGGAATTTCTTGACAGCTGCAACAATTGCCAATGCTTCCTTGTCCAATTGGCTGTAATTCCTCTCTGCTTTGGTCAAGGTGCGAGAGTAAAATGCAATAGGGGCTTCCCTCCCGCTGGGAAGCCTGTGGCTCAAACCCCCTCCAATCCAAAAGGGGATGCATCACAAGTCAGTACAACAGGTAAATTCTCAGAGAACTGTATGAGTACAGCATCAGACGTGATTAGTCTTTTAATACTGTTAAATGCTGATTGTTCCTTCCTGCCCCAGACCCAAACAGACTTTTTGTCAAGTAATCTGTGTAATGGTTCTGCAATGGTTGCCTTCTGAGGTAGGAACATGTGATAAAAGTTAATGAGTCCAAGGAAGGCTTGCAAATCTGTTTTGCATTTTGGTCTAGGGGCTTCTTTGATTGCTTGAACCTTGGCATCTGTAGGATGGATGCCATGCTTGTCAATCATGTAGCCCAAGAACTCAACCTTGTCAGTTCTAAGAGTGCATTTTTCTTCCTTGACTTTTAACCCCGCTTTTGAATCTGGTAAGGACTTCCCTGAGTCTCTCTTGTAATTGAGTGTCATTTTCAGCAGAGATTAACACATCATCAAAGTAAGGCACTACCCCTGGCAGTCCTTGGAGCATCCTTTCCATAAGGCTTTGGAAAATGCCTGGTGCCACGCTTACTCCAAACTGTAACCTTTACATTTGAAGGCACCTCTATGAGTCACAATGGTTTGGGCCTCTGCAGTGGCATCATCAACTGTTAGTTGTTGATATGCCTGGGCCAGATCCAATTTGGCAAAGACTGTACCCCTGCCAAGTGAATGTAACAGATGATGCACCACTGGAACTGGGTATGCGCTCTGCTGCAGCGCATGGTTCAGTGTCCCCTTATAGTCCCCACAGATTCTTACTGACCCATCAGTCTTGTCAGTGGGTCTCACTCCTGAGTGGTAGTATCTAAAACTCCAGCTCAAGTTTAGGCTAATTGGGTGGGCATCTTTAAAGGCAAATGGGACCCTTCTGGGCTTTAAACTTGGGGGCACCTTGATCTAGGTTGAAAGTGATAGGGTCCCCAATCCTTCGCTGAAGACCTCTGGAAACTCAGACTTCAAGGCCTCCTCCCATTCAGTGTTGCTCACGTGATTGATGCCAGTCACCTTGATGCCTAGTGGATTGAACCACTCAAGTCCCAGCAAGCTTGGGTGGTCTTTGTCCACGATGGTCAGGGGCAAACGTTTGGTGTGGCCTTTGAACTTCATGTTGAATTCTCTTCTTCCAACTACTGGAATCTTGTTCCCTTGGTAGTCTTTAAGAGTCAGTGCTTGCTTCTGGAAATGCTTCTTCTGAATGTTGGGAAGTAGCCTGTGAATAGTGTCCCATGACACCATAGATAAATAGGAGCCTGAGTCCACTTCCATTTGGGAAGGCCTTCCTTCAATAAGTACCTTCACATGTACTTTGCTGCTTCTTAAGGGTGAAGAATGACCAATAGTGACTGTTTGATGAGTTTCATTCTTCCCATTTGCTTCTGTGTTGCGCCCCATTTTCTCACTGAAGTTGTTATGCTTGAATTCTTTATCAGGAAACTTCTTTCTGCTTGTTGGAGTTCTGGGTGATTTGCAGACTCTTGCTAGGTGACCTCTTTTTTCACAACGGAGGCAGATGGTATCAAAAACTTGCATTCAGTGCGGGGGTGCCCCCCCACAACCTCTGCAATAAAAGTCTTGCCTTTTTCTTCCAAGGTCTTTCCTTTTCTTCTCCATTCTGAGTCTATAAATTCCTTCCTCCACCTCACTACAGTCTGAATCAGAATCTATTTGCTCACAATGGGTTGTTGTGGATTTTTCCACATCAGGATGGCTTGCGGCCTTGTTAATTTTCTTCATGGCTGCTGCTGAGGACTTGGTAGCTTCCGCTGAAGAAGCTTCTTCTATGGCCTCCTTAAGCGTGATCTTAGGTTTCATTAATAATTTGCTCTGCAAAACCTTATCTTTTAGGCCTAGAACAAATCGATCATGCATGGCCTCTTCAAAGTTGATAAATTCACATGCACCCCCAATGTCCCTTAAACTTGCCATGAAGTCATTAACATTTTCGCTTTCCCCTTGATCCCGATGGTAGAATTCGTGTCTCTTAATGAGGCACGATACTTGTGGTGCATAATGGGCTCTTAATAACTTTTCTAAATTGGGCCAGTCCATTACCTTCACGTCTGCAGCTCCCGCCAATGCCTTCGCCATCTTGAAAATGGCCGGACCGCAGTGGGTGAGAAAGACCGCCCTCTTCCGCTTGTCGGAAATGTCGGTGAGATCGCTTCCCTCCAAATACATTTGGAAACGATCTGCATATGAGTCCCAGTCTTCTGCCATCGGATCGAACGGGGCTGGGGGGTGTTCAGCGCAGCCATCTCTCTCAGCTTGTTCTCCACGTTGTCTTCTCTTCGGGAAGGATCCCACCTTCATCGCCAGTGTTAAATTTGCATGAAGAGTCAGACGTGGAGTGCTTCAGTGAAGAGTTTATTAGTGACTACAGCTCATAACAGACCCGATTTGGCTGGGCTGCGGCTGCTACTTATAGCCAGCAGCCGCAGTTGCCAGCCAATCAGAGTGCAGGGTTTTCCCGCACTTTTTAAACCAATCATTTCTGACATTTTACAAGAACAATTCAAACTAAACCAATGACATTCAAACCTACATACATAACAGTAACTGTAGCCAAACTGCCCTAAAGGCCACATCTAAATCCTCATGAATTTGAAAGAATGTTAAAAGAAGCCAATTTATTATTTTACTAATTTAAATTCAAGATCACTCTAAAGCCTGGGAAATAAATTACTGACTCTAAAAGTAAAACTGACTCTAAAATGTTCAGATAAAAATCAGTTGTAAGATCAATGCTTGATACCATTTGTAGGCAGCAGAAGGAAAATCCAGTTGATTCCAGTGAGACTTAATTTGAGATGACTACATTGGAGAGAAACTTAAGAAAAGAACATAAGAATAGAGAGTGCTGTTGGATCAGCCCTTGTCCCTTCTAGGCCAGCATTCAGTGTCACACAATGGTCAACCACAGGCAGGGGTGGGATTCTACCAGTTCGCACCTATTTTCTAGAACCGGTTGTTAACATTCTAAGCAGTTTGGAGAACCGGTTGTTAGAAGAAATTACTGGCCTAATCCTGTAAGGATGGTAGGAAGGAAACATTCTGGTGTTGCTTACAGAAACTGCCTCTCCATTAACCCTTATTACATTCTTGGCAGGACTAAACTTCTTGTCTCAGGAACATCTCTGGAGTTTTTTTCCCTTCCTTTGCTGGTACTTTGCTTGTGTGGAGTGACCATTCAAAGTTACAATGGCACTGAAAAAAGTGACATGACCATTTTTCACACCTACGACTGTTGCAGCATCCCCACAGTCATGAGAGGCCAGGCGAGGAGATGCGTGCCTTGATGTGAGTGATATTGACTTGGCCACACCCAGCCAATAACATGACCACCAAGCCATGTTCATCCAGTCACATGACCACCAAGCCACACCCACCACCTAAGCCACTCCCACAGAACCGGTTGTTAAAAATTTTGAATCCCACCCCTGACCACAGGCATTCATAAACATGGGCAGAAGAGTGATGGCAATACAAAAATGGACAACAAATATCATGAAAGTTAGTTGGGACTAGAGACTTTTAGTAAACTGTCCTTTGCAAAGTTCAAGAATGAGTACAAGCCATTAAGTAGCTAAGGTGGCATCATTTGTACACAAAAGATGATATCAACACACATATAAATCCTTAGTAAATCATAAGTGGAAGGCAACCATTTCTAAAGTATGACTTACTTCTCAGCAAGAGTGTCAAGTCTTTTGGAATAGAAGAAAGAAAGCTAGAGAGGAATAAGGAAATAATATGGCTAATTAAGAAAAAAGTGGGGCACTGCTACAATAAACCAGGATGTTTCAAAATAACACCGATCGTTTATCAGCAGCTACTAACAGAGAAAGAAAAAAGAAGGCAAAGACAAAGATGAGATAAAGAGATATGGAATATACAGTTATATCTGTGGCTCTCTTCCTCTGGTGTCTTCTGTTCCATATCTATTTAATATTGCAACACTACAGTATTTTGAAATGAAAGCTGCCCATAGATATCAAATTTGGATTTCTGGTACTGGATAGCCATATGTCCATCTCATGATTGGAGCAATGCTGAAAATCCTCATATGTAACAAATAATCAGATTAAATTTGATAACACTTTAGCTACCTTTTGCGCTTTAGGCATATCAGTGTGTCGCTGAGCACGTAGAGAGCGTGCAGATTTAAGTGGCTTGATAGGAGCACAGTACATCTCCAGCCGTGCCAGGTCACAGCTCTGGAAACAGCATTCTTCCACTATTCCCCTAGAAGAAGTGGGACGTCTATTGCCTCCATAACCTGCTGGTTTATCTAAAGGGAACAAAAAACAATCATTGTAAAAGAACATAACAAAATATTTAACATTCTGCTAATATTACAATATGATTAGGTGCATTACACCACAGAATAAGACACACAGAACAAATTCTATTGTATCCTTTATTGCAGAGGTGTCAAACTCAATTTCATTGAGAGCCGCATCTGGGTTGGGTTTGGCCTTGGGGGGCCGGGATGGGTGTGGCCAGGGTGGGCATAGCTAGCTTGATGTCACTCATGTTGGGGGCACCTGTAGTGGCCCGAGTGCTCTGCCAACGAAAACAGGCTCCCGAGCTCCATTTTCACTGGCAGAGACACTGCAGGTCAGTCCCTCACTGTTTCCAGAGTGGCCCCGTGGGGCAGATCTAAACATCCTGTGGGCCGGATCTGGCCCCTGGGCCTTGAGTTTGACACCCCTGCTTTATTGGATTAATATGCTAGCAATATCTTACAGAACTACAGGAGTAGCCAGGTCTCCTAATTTATTAACATACTTCTCTTCCATTCACTTTGGCCAGCAAAACCCACAGCAGTTAATATCCAGAGCAACATTACTAAACTCACAGCTGTCCCAAAACATCATAACCCATTATAACATCCATAAATTACTGTAAAAACATAAATAAAACCCAAATATTTATAGCTTCAATAATAAAGTATCCAAATGACAGTCTAAAATAACAGATTCTGAGTATCAAGAATAAGCAGGGGCGGGATTCTACCAGTTTGCACCTATTCGCTAGAACTGGTTGTTAACATTCTAAACAGTTTGGAGAACTGGTTGTTAGAAGAAATTACTGGCTTAATCCTGTAAGGAAGGCAGGAAGGAAACATTCTGGTGTTGCTTCAGAAACTGCCTCTCCATTAACCCTTATTACATTCTTGGCAGGACTAGACTTCTTGTCTCAGGAACTTCTCTAGAGTTTTTTTCCTTCCTTTGCTGGTACTTTGCTTGTGTAGAGTGACTATTCAAAGTTACAATGGCACTGAAAAAAGTGACTTATTACCATTTTTCACACTTGCAGCATCCCCACAGTCATGAGAGGCCAGGCAAGGAGACGCGTGCCTCGATGTGAGTGATATTGACTTGGCCACACCCAGCCAATAACATGACCACCAAGCCATGTTCATCCAGTCACATGACCACCAAGCCACACCCACCACCTAAGCCACTCCCACAGAACCAGTTGTTAAAAAATTTGAATCCCACCCCTGAGAATAAGTATTTAATGTTGTCTTCAAGCAAGCCAGAGAGGAACCTATCCTAATTATAACAGGGAGATAATTTTTACAAATAATGGTACCACTTTTCTCCTGGTTGATTTTTGATAATCATTAGCCTCTTGGTCACCACCCATAAAAGAGGACAATCAGACAATCAATAATTCACCACATAGGGAGAAGGTATTCCTTCAATGAGCTGGGTCCAAAAGTTTTATATGGATTTGTATTTTTACATCAGCACCTTGAATTTAACTCCAAAAATTACAGAGGGTAGTGAGTAGGTATCACATATTGCTGAGAAACAGAAGTCCTGCTGCTGCATTCTGAATTTACTACAGCATCCAAGGGCATGTTTAGGTAGATTCATTACATCCATTTAACCTAATTTGGAGGTAATCAGCAGATGTTGACTTTATATTACAAGGAATGATTCCTTGTTAAAGAGTAGTCCAAATCTGCTTAAAGATTTTTAAAACAAACACTAGGGGAAGAAAAAGTAGGGGCCTTAAAGTATTCAGACTGAAGTGATTTATATGAGGAAAAATGTGGCCCTTCAGAATTCTAATCCTAAAATTTGGGAGTAAGTTGGGCTCCAAAATTTGGGAGTAAGTTGGGATCCAAAATTTGTAAGACAGCTGTTGTGCTTGATAGTGCTCCCATTTTTAATATAGTATGTACTAAACCCCTGTTAATCTAGTTTAGAAAATACCAAGCTGGACAATTCTTACTTTGGTTTTGATTATGACACTTTTTCCTAACAGTGTGAAAACACATTTTTATCATTTTCTCTCATGTATCTACATAGTGGATTAAACTGCCATAAAACCATCTTGCTGAAACCAAAGGGGATATAAGACATGTTTCTGCTTAAACGATAAACAACACTTCTCAGCAAGTACACTGCCAGAGTACCCAAGATAAGTGACGTGGTTTTGGCCTCTGAGAATGAAAATTCCTCATATCCTTCCAGTGGTGGGAGTCAAATATTTTTACTACTGGATCTGTGGATGTGGCTTGGTGGGCATGGCATGACTTGGTGGGCGTGGTTTGCTGGGCCACACCCACCAAGCCATGGGGGAAGGATACTATAAAATCTCCATTCCCTCCCCACCCCACTAACCTGCTTTCGAGCTCTGTTCTCCTGTGCAGGGCAACAAAAGAAGACCCAGCTGATTAGCTGGGATTTGGGAGGCAGAGAATAGATGGGGACAGGGCCAGTCAGAGGTGGTATTTGCCGATTCCCCGAACTACTCAAAATTTCCTCTACTGGTTCTTCAGAACTGGTCAGAACCTGCTGAATACCACCTCTGATCCCTTCCCTTGGCTAGAACAGCAAAGTTTAACTGCTTAAACTGCTAATGAAAAGGCTGACCATGATGCAATAAGCTGGGCTGTAATCATATGCACATATATGTATGTATATATACATGTGTGTGTATATGTACACACACAAATACATGTATAGCCCTCAACTTATGACCTCTGTGACCAACTCAATTTTATGACATTTTTTGTAGTTTTTGTTAAATGAATAGCAGTTGATAAACAAACCCATTTGCAGTGGGCATTTTTTGCTGGAAACCAGTAGTACACATTGGTTTCGGGCAAAAATGTCATAAATTACTGTCACATGACTGTGGGATTCTGCAATCAGTCTTATGCAATCATGAGACCACTGGAAGAGGTGCTGGCGGTCAGAACTTTGAACAGTTACTAAGTCAAGGACTTCCTGTATATGCATATCTGTATACCTATGCAGACCCCTACATACATACATACATACATACATATGTACACACACTCACACATACACATATAGGAATTCTGTAAACTATAAACTCCACTGAATCGGGGAAATTTGTTGCTGTTGCTGGCACTGTGTTAGAGCTTGCATTCTTGTTGATTCATTTGTTCACATAATATGTGAACCAATAATATGCAAAGAGGGAGATAGATCAGAGGTGGTATTCAGCAGGTTCTGACCAGTTCTGGAGAACTGGTAGTGGAAATTTTGAGTAGTTCAGAGAACTGGCAAATACCACCTCTGACTGGAGATTTTACAGTATCCTTCCCCTGCCATGCCCACCAAGACACATCCACAGAACTGGTAGTAAAATTTTTTGAATCCCACCACTTAGATAGATGGTTAAGAGATATGAATTATAAATAAATAAATATTCCAAGAATGTTTAATAGATCATAGCCTTTCTAGTAATAAAATAAATATGACCATTTAGTCAGCAGGGCCCTTCAAACTATTTGCTTGATAAATTCCAATAGATTTGAAAAAAGATTTTCCCCAGGATATATAAAAAAGATATTTGTTTTGAATTTTACAAGTCAATGAAGTCCTCTAGTAGTATATAACATAACTGTAGAGCAAAGCCATGCTCTGCTGTAAGGATATGTACCATTATTATAAGAACAAAAAATGGTATCAAATTAGTCACCTTAGCTAAGAGCCAAACAACACAAGACACTTGGAAATCTTTCACTAGATTTGTTTTTAAAGCAATATTGGTGTGGGACTAAATCAAATTGGACGGTCTGTTAGGAGCCACATTTTTACTTCCAAATTTTCCTTGTTGTCTTCTTCCCTCCCCACTTTTTGGAAGCTGCTATATGCCTCCAGAGAAAAATATATGTCCATTCAGCATGTTTTCTACATGAACAAAAAAGTAGCGCAAAATTATTTCCAACCAGTAAACTGCAGCAGAATCTTGCTGTGACAAATATTACTGTTTATTGTTCCAGTTAATTATGCCCTATTCCAGGATACTCTATTCTATGCCCCTTCCTATTCAGTTCAAACCTTTCCTGTTCAACAAATCCCTAAGCATTCTGTGTTCGTTGTGTATATTCAAATGTCATAAATTGCATTGATCTTTCATTGGGTGAACAATAACCTACTGAATCAAACCTTGCAAATCTAATTCCTATTAAAACAATTCTACTTTGCAGAATTTTTGCAGTGTGTCCAGGATCAAGATCAATGGCCTTTGTCTGAGTTAATGTTTATTATTCAAATCATTTAGCTTGAAACTGTCTTTGCAGGGAAGGGCCAACTGGCTTAGGACATCTCTGTCTCTTTGTCTAGAACTAATTTATGCAACTGAAAATTAAACCTGAGGTAGAAGCATGTTGGTTTAATGTTTATATGATTCCTTCGACATCTGGAGAAATCAACATTTTTATATCGAGATCAGGCACATGGCAAAATTGTTTGCAAGATGTAGTTTTGAATGGTTACCAGTTTTATTGTTCAAGATATTCAGACAATGGGAGATTATACGATGGGGTAAATATTCTGGTTACAAAATTGTAATACAACTAATATTTTGTGAACAATAATATGGTGTTCATGGAAATACATAAAAACAAGCTTGTTTTTGTTCAGATTTCATCATTTATTTATTTATTTCTGGAAAAATAACTTTCATGATGAATTTGAACCTTTCTGTTTGTATAACATGGATTCATCATGACAATTTTAATATCTATAGGGAAGAAAAATCTTGTAAAAATGAATATACCTCAAGACTGGAATATATTTTTAAAAAGACATCTATGTTCATTCCACTTAGATATCTTAAAATAATTATCAGTGTTTGGTAAGAAGTCTAAATTCTGATTCCTATTCTCATGGGAAACTGATCCTTTGGAAAAACTGATCCTTTGGAATTATTTAAAATGGGAGGTAATATCTCTTTTGAGGAAAGGATGAAAATAATATATATTATTGAAGTTCTTCAAGCTCATCTTGGAATTAGCAAATCTGAAGTAATCTGGAGGACCAATGGATGTTTGCATCTATGAAAATTTTGAGGAGTTCTTGGTGCTCTCTGAGCTTGTCATCTTGCAGTTTCATTACCCAAACTGGGTAACATCATCAGTGCTAAATTTTTCATGGAACATACATCTGCCCACTCTATACCCCGGCCAAAAGGTCTTCCTGGGTGATCAGAAGAGCTGATTCTTTGGTATACCTTGATCAAGGTGTTGTGGACACTCATGGATGGAGGCCAAATGATTAAAAATCTTGCAGGCAAGTATGTAAAAGTGGAGAAGGTTTTGTCATTCTGACAAAATTTCAGTTTGTTGCACACCCTTCTGGAAGCTTCTAGGAAGCAGCTGCCATTTTCTTAGGATACCAAAATAATGGAAGTTCAAAAGATCCCTGTTGGCATTTACTGTCAACCATGGCATCTGTGTGTCTAAGCTGACTTTGGCTGACACATGAATCTCTCTGCATATGTCTTCAGAGAAATTATTTCGAGGCTGGGTCTGGAGGATAGAGCATTTTCCCTCATTCCCTTGGTCAGCTCCCATGAGGTGTCCTATTATATAAGGCAAGTTAGCTCTCAGTTTAATCAATTGGTAGTCAAGTCTCTGGGCTGCATTTGGACAGACTCATAAGACTGAATCATAAAATTTCAGTAGCTTTTGGAAAAAAACAGTCAGGCTTAATATTTGACTCATTTAGTAGATGGCTTCTGTAGCAAAGGGGCTTCACTTTTAATAGGGCAGGAGCGATGAAGTAATTCAGAAGTGCTTTCCCTTGCTTGAAATATCCTTTTCACTATTGTCATCAGTTCATTTTTCTGTCAGATATACGAGAGCTGAAGTTGTTTCCATAAAAGACATTTAAACAGCAGGTTCGTTCTTCTGTCCACACATCTTAAATTTGCCAAGGTTGAGAAGCACTGTTCTGGAGACTAGCTTTTATAGATTTCAGATATGAATTCTATTTTTGGCTTCTATCTACATCACCTATGAGAGTGCTAATCTTGGCATGACTTTATCATTCATTAAAATCAGAAAAGGAAATCTGCCTTTGGAGACCTACCAGAGCTGGACTACAAAAATCCAAAGAGACATTTCATGTCAGCAAAAAGTTAAAGTCTTCCATATCTCCATATCTCCTTGCTGTTATCCTATGGATGTTTACAGTGTAGTTCTGGTAGGCTCTATGAGGACAACTCAAAATGATATCTTTTCAGTAGGTACACTGGAAACAAGTATAAATACCATTGCTGGCCATTAAGAAGGCTTTGAAAATATTTCAGGCAAGCTTTTTTCATAGGGATTTTTGAGAGTGTTAGTTTGTTGTGTAATATATTAAACCATTTAGCAATCCTTGATTTAGTGGATTATAGACTGTATACACACAAGTACGTAGGTCAATCCAATAGTATATAGAATTGAGTGAAAATGAGTAATCTGACTATTATTTAAAAATGAGTCTGCAATCAATATAATAATAATGCTGATCTCATCATTTGAAAAGAAATACTAACATTTGCTGCAAACTTTTACTGCATTTTCAGTTGAACTATACTCTGAAGTGTTTCTGAGAATATTTTTCCTTCCTGTTTTTCCTAGAAATGGTTATTTTGATGCCTGAGGCAAAGGGCAAACTTCAGGGAAATTTGTTTGAGAAGAGAAATTATGGCAAAGCCAGTGATTAGAGGTGCAAGGATTTTAAGGGAAGGCAACTTTGTACTTTCCAGATGTTTTGGATTTCTGCTGTCATCAGATCCAAGCAGCAAGACCAGTGACAAAGGATTCTGGAAGCTGGAACTCTACATTTCCAGAAGACACAAAATCTTGTTTATCTCTATACTTTATGCTGACTTCAGTCTACAGTCCTTAAATTTTGATTTGACTCCAAACTTGTGAGATATTATAGCTAATTGTTAGACTGGAGAGGTGGGCACAAAGACCGTAGATTGTTAACTTTTTATCATGGATTAAGCAACACTCATGTGCATTCAAAGAAGAGTGGGTATTACTGCCAAGATAGATAAGGCTACCAGATCTGAGCTGCAAATCTGGACCACCATCAGATGGCAGAAAAATATTACAATTTATGCATCTTGTTGTTTTCATATTTTTTTTGTTGCCATCTAATGATCATCCAGACAATTGCAACCTAGATCTCCCATTAGATAGACGGACAGAAAAACAGGGAGATGAATAGATATTTTATTTGAAAGTATGGAAACTGGACATTCTAACATGTGACAAAACCTTGACAATCAGGGTGTCTTACATAGCCTTTTAATATTTATTTATTTATTTATTTATTTCTCTCTCTATCTATCTATCTGCCTACTCTATCTATCTATCTATCTATCTATCTATCTATCTATCTATCTATCATTTATCTATATCTGAGAGGGTACAAATATAGGTATATATTGTTTGAATGTAACAGTTTTGAAGTTGGATGTCCAGGGTTCCAACTTGAAGAAGTTGGTGAAAGAAGATTTCTCAGTGATGTTAAAAGTTCTCACTGTTTAAGGAATGTGGTCTCCCAGAGGAAACCCTGTAGTTTATGTTGGAATTAACTATGGTCCTTTGGAATCTAGCCTACTTTTATATAAGTATTATATCATTGCAATGTCTGCTTTAGGATTACTGTTGTGTAATTCTATGGAATTATCGTAATTAGCCAGGCTTTTTCTGCAATCAAAATAATGTTTAATACATTAACTGGCTTGGTAACTTCTTAAAAAATCTTGAACAATTTCAATGGACAGATATTGACTAAGAGACTCTACCAGGCAGAAAACAATCTTTCAATGATATCTCCATATTTGGGTGGGGATCAGACTCACTTATTGGATAAAGGGGAATGTGTGTCCTCAACCTTTCCTCAGTGGTGGAAAAAGCCTGGTGGGAACAGCTTATGTTCACTTAAAACACAGTAGAAATTTGCAGCTGGACATTTCAATTTCTATTCATATTTTAAAAAATCAAGTAATTTATTTTTAAAGATATTGTCTTCAATATCAGAACGTAGAAGACCACTTGGATAGGCAAGGGACTGCCTGGACCAGACTGTTGCTTTTAATCTCATGTGTAAAAAGAGGTATGTTGATATTTTTTCTGATAAGTTAATAAACATTTATAGCAATAGCAATAGCACTTAAACTTACATACCTCTTCACAGTGCTTTTATAGCCCTTTTAAGTGGTTTACAGAGTCAACCTATTGCCCCCAACAATCTGGGTCCTCATTTTACTGACCTTGGAAGGATGGAAGGCTGAGTCAACCTTGAGCCTGATGAGAATTGAATTTCTGGAGTGAGTTAAGTGAGTTAGCCTGCAGTACTGCGTTTTAACCACTGCGCCATCACGGCTCTTAGTGGGTTATAGAAGAAATAATTCTTCCCTGCTCAATAATAAGATAAGATAACCTTTACTGACAGTTTTTCTGTGTACACACTGGCACACATTAAAAATGAAATTCTGATGCCTGCTCTCAAAAGAATTTACATATATCCGTACACACAATTTTTCTTACACTGAGAAAAAAAATGAGATTTTAATAGTTTCTTCTGTGTTAGGCATTCAATGGAGTTCATTTTTTCTCTATGGTTTTGGTATCTTAAAAGCCATCACAGTGCTTTCTTTTTGTTGCATTATTTCTAGCCCAAGTTTTCTGAGAGTTTGACATGAATCCCAAGAACATTGAAAGATGTTTCTCAGATATATTTATGATTATTATTTTTAACTGGCAGCTATCCTTTTCTCTTGCTGGATTCCATCTCTGGATTAAACAAACACAATAAATTATAGAATAGATGGATCAAGCCAAAGCCTGATCCAGAAGAACAGTTTTCACTTAATAATTGTTTTATGTCTGATCTAATTTTCCCAGTCAATGTACCTATATTAAAATTGCTCAATGATTTTTAGAATTTATCAACCACGTTAATGAAGTGTATATTTTTTTCAGTTTGTAGAAAAACAGACAATTTCTATAGAAATATACAATAATCCTAAAGATATTCATATTATATAACAGTGGTACAATACGTATCAGTGTGCTGTTATTAATCCATTAGTAGTTTATTGTTTCCCCAATATAATTTAATTTTCCCTCCATTGCCATTGCCAGGAACTGTGAACTGAAATAATAATAATAATTATTATTTATTTAGACTTGTATGCCGCCCTTCTCCCAAAGGACCCAGGGCGGCGAACATACAAAAAAGCATATACAATAAAAATAATTAAATAAAAACAAGTCCAAATTACAAAAACAGCTAAAAACGATAAAATTACAGAATAAACAAACTATTAAAACTACCCGCCCCCATGGTCAATCCAGGCCTGCTTTCTGAAACAGCCAGGTCTTCAGGTCTCGACGAAAGGAGCGGAGATCAGGGCCAAACGCAGATCCGCAGGAAGCTGATTCCATAGGCAGGCGCTCCCACAGAAAAGGCCCTAGCTCTGGGAGCCACCAGCCGACAATGCCTGACCGACGGTATTCCCAGGAGGCCCCTCCTATGGGAGCGCACGGGGCGATTGGATATTTTCACATTTCTTATCCATGTAGATATTAGTCAAAACAGTTATTAGAAGAAGAAGCCATCCAGGTAGTCTTTGACTTACAACAATTCATTTACGGTTGGGTAGTGACCCTGAGGACATAGATAAATCTCCAAGTGGCTTCAACGACTCTCTAAAAGAATGGAAATGACCCGCTGTCTGCAAAGAATATAAATCCTTCCATTCCCCACCATCCAGTCAGAGCTGAAGGAGCTTCTTGGATGGGAAATGAAATGTCTTCAAAGAAAAAACAAGTCAGTCCTGAAAAAAGCACCTCTGATCTGGATGACTAAGAATCTCTAACAAGTGTAGTAATTCACTTAACAATAACAACAAAAACATGCCAACAAGATTGTAAAATAGGGCAAAACTTAATAACTGCTTTGCTTAGCAATAGAAATGTTGGACTCAATTGTTATGGTAAGTCAAGGGCTACCTGTAATGTAATTCAACTCTCGGTCTCGGGCTCTTCTCAATGTTTAGCTTTCTTTTATCTAGAGAAGGGATCAAACTGTCAAATATGTTAGTTCTCACCCTTTCAATTGCTGGTGGATGTTTCTTACCAACAGATAATGTGTGGAGTGGGGAGGATAGCCAGATCAGAGGATGTGTTGGGGACATACATTGCACCATTTGCAGGGAATCACAACAGATGCAACTGAGACAGGACAGTGATTGGCAATGGGGGCAACAGATGTCATGCCGGTATAGTTTATAGCTGACTCAAGCATGGGTGGATAGCACTTTAATTCAGCAATGGGGAAAGGCCCAAGTGTGCACACGTTCTTCTTGGCTCTATCTCTAGCACTTGGAATTTATCAAAGCATCAAGAACAATGGGTTCTTTGTGCACGAGGGTGGCCAAAATAATTATTTATTGTACAACATTGGAAGGCTAATGCTATACCTTAAGTGTTATTGGAAATAAACTTCTGAAGTAAACTTTTTTTTCCAACAGAAGGTCAAGAAAGAGAACATTCTACTAATCTGCTTAATTTTTCTGGGGACCCTTTTTTCATGATGCTAATTTCCAAGGTTTTTTCCTGGAAAAAAATTCATGTGTAGTTTTGTTGTTCAAAAACAACTTTTGCAACTCTTTAGGAGTCACACTCCAGACTTTGAGATATGCTACCTTAAATTACCTTAAAAGCATAATTAAAAAGGAGAAGAAAGTCTTAAAATACATGAGAATGATAGTCTACTACTGAAAATTGGGGAGAAATACAGCATCACTGCATTTGATAGAACAATCAGTAAAGCTATCATAAATTAGCAGTGCAAGGACTCATGGGATACATTGATTGGTAGCAATTCTCCAGTATTCCAGAGAAGAGTCTTCCCCAATGTCTACTTAGAGAGGCCAGAGGTTGAATCTTTTATTATTTTTTCTTAAATTAAATTCTTTAGTTTCTGTACTACTTGTAAAGTGCTGCAGATTTTGGGCTACAGGTAACACAACAATACAACCACAGATTGAAGCAAAAAATTAGAGTATTCTGAATCTCTGTGCTGCATCTAGTAGTTCTTAAAATTTTTGCAATCCAAATCTGCAGCCCTTCTTGTTATGTCTGCCATTTCATATTGTTCCCTTTTCCTTTACTACTAAATTGCGGCCAACAAAAAGAATTATCAAAAGTTTGATAAAAAGTTATGAATGTTTGATAAAAAGACACATGCATCTTCATTCAATGTGCTACATGTGTCTTCATTTCCTAAGACTCTGAACCTATTTTGAACCTATTTTGTAAAAACCTCAGACATTCAACTCTTTAGATCTATAGGCAGGGCTTAAATTTTGGCTTAACATTTTTGAATCTTTCCCAAGTTGATTTGAACAAGTCATTATTTTACTTTTTAACTATAAGAAATATAGCTATATACTTAATCTGATTTTGGAAGACATTTTACCATTGGAGTCTTACTGAATATGAAAATAATGCTTGGAAAGTGTTGCTTGATGATAAGGCATGTAACTGCACTGAAATAGGGGAGATAGTTATAAAAATTGTAATTTGTTCCTTATGTCACATGAACTTCCAGGTCAGCTGAAATTTAACCTCTCTCTCTCTCTCTCTGTGTTATCCATTTATTATTCTTTGTTCTGAGAGATGCTTCCAGCCTTTTTTTCAAGGTGACAAACCAATAAAAAATTAAGAAAGGTTTTATGTTGTGAACAACAGCATTTCCAACTCTAATGCTTATTTTGTTGTAATAAGAGCCACTAGATCTTTAAAAATTAATACTGGTCTTAAAGTCAATATTTATCTTGAAGTGCAATAGACAAATCTTTTCTCTCTTGACTTTGGGAGGGGGAAAGGAGAGAGAAATAAAAGGGTGATCTAAGGATAAACAAGCTTTGGGCTGCAGTGTTTCTCACTTGCTTTGTCACATCTGGCCAAGATTCCAAATATTATTCAAATGTTATAAAATGCAACATTCGGGAGTTCAGCAGATTGCTAGCATCTGAGTACTAAAGCTGGCAATAATTTCACAGCCATTCAGTATTAACATTCTGTATTTCAGCTTTCAAACATCAATTTGTCATGTCAGACATGGTCCCAAGTGATGATTTAGTCTTCTTCCTTTACTACACCCAAGTATGTAGAAGATTCCTAAGAGTCAGGCTATTATTTAGTAGCCATCTAAAAGTACTTTTGTGACCTTTTGTCTTGCTGTAGCAGATTATGAGACATGTGCATAGTACAATCTGTACTTTCCTGAAGAAACCCTAGTGTATTCCCCAGTTCCCCATAGTCTTCTCCTTATTGTCATTAGCAAGCACCTTTGTGTAACCATTTTAACCTAACCCAATTCACTTCATGTTTTGTAATTCATGCCTGATTTCTGAGCCAAAGTCTCAGGGCCACCTGTTTGGCATGTTGACCACTCTGATTTGTCTGTGGAGAAGGCTTTGCATTTCTTCAGAAAATACTCTTGTTTTGAAATCAGAAGTGTACTTTACATTGGGAAAGAAACAAAATACTCAAGCTATCTTTCTCTTTGCATCTTATTGCTTGAAGGTACTGCTTAAAATCCATTGCTAGCCTATACTGACTCTATCTTCAGAACTCAGCATTTTGCATGCCATGTCAGCCCAGATTGGACAATAATACCCTGATTCTTAGATATTTTCTAAAATTTTAAAATACTTGGGAATAGCAACAATTCCTTCCTTCCTCCCCTCCCTCCCTCCCCCCTTCTTTCCTCCCCCTTCCCTCTCCCCTTCCTTTCCCCTCTCAATCATTGCTTTTCTCAATTTTATAAGTATATATTTCCTAACTAACAGCTTATAGAAGAAAGTACATGGTGATTTTAAGATGCTTTCTCCTTCTCTTTAGACCAAATCTGCTCTAAAGAAGCAGAAGAACCCTTTAAGCTGATTTGGCTGACTGTATGGGAAAAAGGAAATTAGCAAAAATGACATTCCCTTGCAAAATTACCAAAGGTCTCTTCATCCATTTGGCAAAAGACTATGCTACATCCAAGCAACTATTCTGGCTGTTCTTCAGTAACTCATATATACATACTCGGATGAATTGAGATGCCAGTACTTACACAGGACCAGTTTCCCTTGGAAAGACATCTAATGATGCTTCTGCTTACTCAAATATACAAACTGACTTTAGATAATGATTCACAGCAATACAGATTAGTTTTCATTGTCTAGGTTCTCATTCTTTACCAGATTTCTGGGGGAATCCATAGCATGATTACAGTTTTTAGCAAGGGAAGTGGATGTGAGGGGGATCTGGCTGCGACATCTGTCACCCCATTGATCGCCAGGGTTGATTCGGCTGATCTGGCTGGCTAGGCGGGTGTCCCCTTCCTCCATCACCACTCCATGTGCGTCCCTCCCAAAGCTGCATGCTCAGTGAAAGAGGACAACCATCCCAGATAGAAGGAGTGTACCAATCTTCGGTCAAGGGTATACAATAGCTGCACTCCCCTGTTAAAACCTCCAAACAAGCTCAAGCAAGGGAAGTGGTTCTTCTCTTTGCCTCATTCCTGAGACCTCCTTCCTTCCATAGCACATCTCTCCTCTCTCTTTCCTTTGGTCCTGGCAGACTAGAATAGGAGTGGCTACATATAGCTGCATATTTGCTGCATACAGTCCCCAGAAATCTATTGGGTCATTTAAAAAATGGAAATAGAAGCAGTTTGATTCTTTAGCTCACATGGCTTAAAAATGTAGTCATATCCACGATGATGATTATGTATGGTTGTCTCTTTCAGACCTGTTAGTAAGCACCTGACTCCTCAAAAGTTGCTCATCAATGTGCTAAAGTTTGAGTAATCTTTTGTTCAACCAACTTCTCATCCATGGTCAGTTTTCACATTTCTTAGATGAGGGAGAGATGTTCATTTCACAAACTAAGACCATGGACATCTACAGGGTGATCAAGATGGCATCTACAGTGGTGCAATTGAAGCTTTGTCCCTATTTACTTGATGCACAAGGATAGATACCAATTTCTAAGACAATTTATGATTGGTCGCTTCACCTATTTTAGCAGTTTCTTTTTTTAAAACACAAACACTCTATTTTTAGGGGTTGGGTGGGAGTGTTTGGAGAGATAGTTCATACTAATGAATACTACCCAATATAGTGAAGCGCCTACTATAATGTTTTCCAGAAGCTGGTAAAATCTGAATAATTCTGGATAGTTTTCAGGAAATGAGGAAAGTGAGTACTGTTGGTCTGGTGGATTATTTCAGCGTTGTGACTTTATACTATTAATTGTGCTTTATTATGCTTTTATTTTTGTATTGTTATTTCTCAGGAATCTATTATGTGATTAGATGAACGGATGGATAGATAAGTAGGTAGGTAGGTACGGTGGTAAGTAGATGAATGATAGACAGATATTATCCCCCGATACTTATTGCACTATTTATTTTCTATGTTTAAGAGGAGGTTTCCAAATTTATCATTACTATTCCTGCCACTAACATACATTGCTAATCTTTGTCATTCACTAGGAAATAAAAATCTAGTGAGTTTATTCAGAAAACTACCTTGAACACTGATGTGATTTTAAAATACAGAATATATTTGCAAAACTGGCATGAGTTACACAATAGTTTGATGTCAGCCTCTTGATTAGTATTGTACTATTGAGCAATTAAAGTTCAATTTGGATGAGAAAGTTCACACACAAGAACTGTCCAACAGTTCTAGGAATTTTGTATCTGTAAAGCATTAGGTTTTTTTTTTCTGATGTTAAGGCAAGGACTTGACTTTCCAAATCTGGCCTCTTATTTTCTAGAATTTTTAGTGAACTTCAAGTCACTGGATAACTTTCTCATTGGCTGTACTGAATATTTAACTGCTCCCCCAGAAGATGGCATTAAAATTATTAAGCTTCATAGAAGATATTTCTTACACTTATTGCACTGACCGATAATCTGTCTCGGTTTAACATAATTTGAAAATTTGTCACCTTCAAGATGTTGTAAAAAAAAAAAAAGATCTCAGTTCTCTTCTCTCCACTGCCCAAGCTGTCTAACATTAGAGCACTAGCAATAGCACTTAGACTTATATACCACTTCACAGCACTTTACAACACTCTCTAAGTGGTTTACAGTTAGCCTATTGCCCCCAATAATCTGGGTCCTCATTTTACTGACCTCAGAAGGATGGAAGGATGGGTTAATCTTGAGTTGGTCAGTGAACAGTGAGTTAGCCTGCAATACTGCATTCTAACTACTGCCCCATCACAGCTCATGAATACTTGGGACTGTCATCTTGTGACATCTGGAGGACCATGGATTCTTCATTCCTATCGCATAGCTATAAGAATCACTTGATGAGTCGATGGTCACAAAAATGAAAACAAAAATAGTTCGTACAACATAGTACTCTCCAAATATATTGAAATTGCTTTGGTGTTATAATGGAATACAGTGCTCATACAAATAAGACTAAGAGAAATATGATGTGTTGCAGGTAAATCAAAATGTATTCACATTGGGAATGAAAGCATTATTTTCACAATCTGTATTATGAGTTAGTCCCCTTGCCTGTTTAATTTTCTAACTAATTGCATCTTCTGTAATAAGATAGTTTTCCTTTTTTCAAATTTTTGGCCCTGGACTTAGTAATAAATATTTAAAATCCTTCTGGATATATTCAAAGACTATATTTTACAGTTCATTTATGCAGAATTAAAATGGAATAAGGAAACACTGAGCCACCCAAGCATTTTATATTGCGTGCATGGAGGAGATTCAGAGTTCTTTCCAAAATTCAGTGATGCGATCATTGAAAGCTGACATCTGGCAACTGTGTTATAATGTGTAAAGTAATCCTAACATTTAAAAAGCCCACTTTTTAAAAGATAAAAATGAAACCCACTCTTTGACAAAAAGTTAAATAAATGATAGCTAAAGAAATGTCAGTCTGGCTCATATAGGTTAGATCGGGGTTGCCAACCTTTTGGACCTCAGGGACCACTGAACTCATAATTTTAAATACCAGGGACCACTAACCAGTTCTGTGGGCATGGCCTAATTTGTGGGGGGTGGCTTGGTGGTCATGTGACTGGCTGGGCATGGCTTGTATGTAAATATTATAAATATTTATATAAATATTGAATTTTTTATAAAAAAAGAACAACTTTTACCCCAAAGCAGGCAAAGCAGGCAGGCAGATTGAGTTGCTCACAGAATCACAGATTCATTCAGAAATCTATCTATCTGCCATTGGCTAGCTCAATCTGTTACATAAAATTTGCTTGCAAGGAAACTCATAAAATTTGCTAGCAAGCAAACTCACAAAATTAACTCACAACACACCATGTATGTAAATATTGAATTTTTTGTTTTAAAAAAGAGCAACTTTTACCCCAAAGCAGGCAAAGCAGGCAGGCAGATTGAGTTGCTCACAGAATCATTCAGTGATCTATCTATCTGCCATCGGCTAGCTCAGTCTCTCAAATTTGCTTGCCGTGAGTCTGCACTGAATAACAGAACCCTCAGTCCTAAGGGAGCTGAAGATCTAAAGACTAGCTAGAAAGCAAGAAATCCAACCATTTCCTGCTTCCTAGCTAAACTAAATCTCCTGGCACAGCAGAACACCTGATGGTCGGAAAAAGGAAAAATAGCAATTTAGCAGGCAAGTTTGCCAGGTAAGGAGTGAGTGGATGGGGAGGGTTCCTGCGGGCCATGTGGGCAGCGCAGCCTTGTGGGTTTTTTTTTTAATTACATTTATATGCCGCCCTTCTCCGAAGACTCAGGGCAGCTTACAATTTTTGGGATACAACCCAGTGTGCTCAACAATAGCCTTCATTCCATTGTATATGCCTGCTTATTACTAAGGCATTTTACAAAGTCAGCTAATTGCCCCCAACAATCTTGGGTCCTCAATTTACCTACCCCAAGAGGATGGAAGGCTGAGTCAACCTTGAGCCTGGTGGGATTCGAGCCTATAGTAATTGTAGGCAGCTGGAACTTAAATGCAGGCATTTAACAGCCTGAGCCACCAAGGCCCAGGCTGTGTTTCTGCACAGCCTGGATTAATTGTTTTGGGGTGGTGTTCTGGGGGTGAGATTTCTCTGTGGTCCACCAAAATTTTCTCACACCCACCAGTGGGCCATGGCCCACTGGTTGGCGATTGCTGGGTTAGATGACTATAGCTTCCCATTGCCATCTAATTTATCACTTAAGAAATGGGATGCTAGGTCTTTGGTATATATATTCTAAAGGAAACAGTGGGCGTAAATTTGCTCAGAATCTGTCAAAGCAAAAAACATCTTGTTGCTTGTCAATTTGTCAACTTCTCCTTCAACCCTGCTTCATTGTTCACCCATATCACCAGACATGCAACAAGACCTGGTAAAAGACAGTGGAGACCAACATTGGGCATGCTTCGATGTTCTGATTAGTAAACTTGGTTATACACAGGCATTTTAAACTGATGCAGCAACTTGTCAAGAGAACTCCAATCTGCTATTTTGTATATTACCATCTTTGCATAGGAGACACACACAGGAGTGATCACAAGAAATTTCAGTCTTTCTACAAAGCAGTAATTTCAATGCATGGGTAGATAATGAGGCTCAGTGGATAACACTGCTTGCAACGTAGTACTTATCCCAGAGTTCCTCTGGCATTTACAAATACTAATGCACTGAGAGGTGGAATTTGCATGGACAATTGTACATACAATAGCAGTTATGTGACTCATAACAGCTACATGTTCAAACAAAACCTTTCTGTAAAAGATATTTTTATTTTATTTACAATTTTTAATAGATTTACAATTAAACCATAATGGTGTAAAAGAAGACTGAATAATATATCTTCCAAGTAGCAATAAAGCAACATGCCTTAAGCATGCCTCTAAGCATGGATATGGCTGAGGAAAGGTAAATGTTTCTCCCCCCCCCCTCAAACACGCATGACTATCAGAATTGTATTAATCCAGAGGTCTGCAACCAGCGGTTCTGGAGCCACATGCGGCTCTTTCGGCCTCTGCTGCGGCTCTCTGTTGGGTGATCCCACCACTGACTGGCTCCTCCCCTCCCAGTCACTGCTCGCCTGGCCTGAGAAGGTAAGGGTGATGGCAGGGGATGGAGACTCGCTCCATATTCCAGAATGGAAGCAAAGCACCCCTGTACTTGCCTTTGCACGGCAACAGCATTCCGCCTTCATCACGGTACATTTGCACTCAAAGCAGCCCTCACCTCCTGCTGCTTGGGCTCAGAGCTATAAGCCGCTTTGGGCTCGGAGCTGTTGTTGCCTCCATGGCCTGCCCGCTGCTCTTGCAGCACCTTGCACAGCACAGTGAAATTTAGCATGCTTCACAATGGGGGAGATGGGGTCCCCTCCTCCTCCTGGAGCCCATTATGACATGGAGCCATAATGTGACTCTGTTCCACTTGCCCCTGGCAACAGCAGTGGTGTAAGAGAGACAGAGAGTGAGAGGTAGAGAGAGACAGAGACAGAGAGATGGGGAGTGAGAGAGAGAGAGAGAGAAGCTGAACAACACACCTGAGGCCAGGTGTGGCAAGAGGTGGCTGGGAGGGGAGGGGTGACCCAGAGCCAGGTATGGCAAATAATTTAACAACTCTGCCCTAATGACTGGCTGGGTAGGTGTGACTGGGTGAGAGTCAGTGATGTTGAATTGGCCATGCCTACCCAGTCACACCAGTTGTTAAATGATTGATTCCCGATGTTTTCTTTTCTGTGGAAAATGGGTCCAAATCGCTCTTTGAGTGTTTAAGGTTGCAGACCCCTGTGTTAATCCATCTGGGTTGTGGGATCAAGAATAACAGTAACATAATAGTTCTGTGCAGTCTACATTAATGGTACCATATTAACTTCTTGATAACATTGGTTCAGAGCAAATATTATAGATACATTTTTTAATAACTTGCCTTCTGACAATGTCCTATTTTTTAAAAAAATATGAACTCAAAGTCTGTTGTCTATTACTTAATAGTTAATATAATTCCAGCATACTGGATTTATTTAAAATTTATAACCTTTTTGACATGTTTAGATTTCATCTGTTTTGAATCAGAGATGATCTTTGGGAAGGCTTCCATTGAAATCAATCACATAAAAAACTGTGAAGTATTGCCAACATTTGTTCATAAAGACCTTAGTAACAGATCCAATGGTTTTCATAGTATCAACAACTACAGCTTTCAGAAAGCAAGATAGGTTGCCATATGTATATTATCAAATACAGCACTGTCTTTTAAT
The DNA here is from genome assembly GCA_009733165.1 of Naja naja. Lineage (NCBI taxonomy): Eukaryota > Metazoa > Chordata > Lepidosauria > Squamata > Elapidae > Naja > Naja naja. The sequence continues at coordinate 30,284,698 of CM019154.1, read as the reverse complement.
CCAGAATACTGTTTGAAATAGCCAGGTACATTAATATTGTTGATTGCACATTTTTTCATGATTTGTAATTGTTTGTAATTACAATAGTTTTGAAGGCACTTGGTACACGAACAATTTGTAGTGTCTTCAAGACTATTGTAGGGGGATAATATGTCACATGTGATTTGTTATAATTTTTAGGATTCTAATAATCCAAGGCAGAATGAGTATATTTCATGAATACATAGAAGTTCCTATGAAGATGATAGACTATAGCAAATAAACAAATATCTAAATACTAGTTTGTGTGCAAGTGTAGAAACCTATGTGAATTGAGGAGATGGGATCTTGTAACACATTAGAGTCAAACATGACTTTGTATGACACCACACATATGTCCATGTAGTTTTCTTGGTTGCAATATGGAAGTAGGCCTGTTTCAGCTTACCAGCCTAGTCTACAGGCTTGAGATTTTGTAGTAAACTGCCATCCAAATACTAACCAAGATCAATCTAGTTTAACCATTTTTTCCTGTTTTTGATCAGTTAAAATCTGAGAGACATTACAATATAATTGAATGTTTCTCAGGAGTAATGAAAATGGAATATTCAAAGAATATTCTCTTTGAAAATTGAAAACCCCTTCAGCTGCATGATTTCAAGGAGTTCCAAGGACCAATTTAAATAGGTTGGGGAGCTGAATATGGTTTACAGACTGTAAGTTTCTCAACAAGTTCTAGAAGCGAGGTGGTGAGAAACTTTGTGTATGGCAGAGTAAAGCAAGTCAATGTTGTCCACATGTTCTGAACTCCCATTCAAAAAATGCCAAGCCCTAATGGCCCAAACATCTACAACAGATCATTTATCTGAGACTTCATGTGAATCTTCACCTCTCTGTACAATATGTTGGCTTGCTTGATTTAAAATGAGATTGAATTTTGACGAATATGAAGCATATTTGAGAATGTAAGTTGTGGTTAATAACCTAACTGAGCTCCTGGGTCCTATTAGAAACTTGCAGTACAACAATTACATAGATATCCTATGTAATGTGATTTTGGAACAGAGCTTTGGAATACTATGGAAAAGATTATCTATTGCCTTAAGAATGTGGTTTGAATTAGGAATACTTTCTTCCAGGGGTGGGATTCTACTGGTTCTGTCCACTTCTGTAGAACCGGTTGCTCTGAAAAGTAGCAAACAGAGAGCATACATAGAACCGGCTCTATGTCTGCTGCTGTTTTGGCCCACTCACCTGTCCAGACTCTTACCTGACCTTTATTTCCTGCATTTTCAACCGCAGCTGCTTTGCGCAACACAGCTGCGGTTGAAAAAGCAGGAAAAAAGTGCTTTTTCAACCACTGTGCACCCATGCAGCTCCAGGCAGCTAGATGACGATGATATACACACTGTACATGCATGCGCAAAATGTAAAATCACTGAACCAGTAGTTACACTGGGCGGATCCCACCCCTGCTTTCTTCCTCTAACTATACCTTTCCTTGGACTTCTTAGGTTCCTGTCCCATTTCATAGATTGGGACTGGTTGGTTCTAAAAAGGGATGTTATGAGTTTGGATAATGGAGAAGTTCAACAGAACAATCTTATCCATCTTGGTGCCCTCCAGATGTGTTGGACTTCAGGACAAAAGGCTGGCTGGGGTATATGGAAATTAAAGTCCAACACAGCTAAATGGAACCACAGAGGAAAATGCTTCGATTAGGAGAACTTCTGATTATATTGCTGTATAGATGGGCCACAGCAATTTCAACAATTTATTTGAAAAATACATGGCTAGGAACATGAGGTACATGGCACCTTCAACAAAAAGTAGTAGAGCAAAACCCCCTCCATACTCATCTATTCATTGCAGACATAAATCTCTGCCTTTATTTTTTCTTCTATTGTCATTCTTTTGAAACATATAACTATCCAAACTTGGCAAAATCCACATTAAGCAAGGCTTCTGGCCCATGCCACCAGTTTGGAAATTGCAACCACAGCAATTAGCTTTTCCAATTTCCAGTTCACAAAAGGTCAGAAAATAAGATTATTCTTGGAACTGAAGTATGTTACCTCAAAGGAAAATGAAAAATGGACAGGAGCAAGCAAAAAAGACATTTCATTGTTGTCTTGAAATAAGCTAAACTTCCTTCATTTGTTCTTCTTTTTGCTCACATCAAATAGCTTTCTGTCTTCTGCACAAACATGGTCAAAATTGCCCCTTCCTCTCATTTTGTTATATTTGTTATTGTTCCATGAGTCATATTTAATGCTATTAACCAAAACCAGATTTTAAAGTTTAGCATCTCCCAAGCAAACTTGGGAAAGCAAGTATTGATCATTGTTTGTTAAATGAACATCTTTTTCATTTTGTTAAATGTCCAGGACCCTTCACATCCTGGACATAAATTGTTTCAACTTCTACCCTCAAAATGACACTATAGGGCACTGTACACCAGAACAACTAGACACAAGGACAGTTTTTTCCCAAATGCCATCACTCTGATAAACAACTAATTCCCACAACAATACCAAACTATTTACTAAGACTGTGTTACTCATCTTTCCTATTACTTACCTCCTTCCACTTATGACTATAACCATGTTGCTTGTATCTTTATTATTTATATTGTTTTATTTAGTTTCCTAGTATGAGTTGATTGCTTATTAATAACCTATGACTATCACTAAGTGTTGTATCTTATGACTCTTGATGAATGTATTTTTTCTTTTTATGTACACTGAGAGCATATGCACCAAAGACAAATTCCTTGTGTGTCAAATCACACTTGGCCAATAAAGAATTCTATTCTGTTCTGTTCTGTTCTGTTCTATTCTATTCTATTCTATTCTATTCTATTCTATTCTATTCTATTCTATTCCATTCCATTCCATTCCATTCCATCCCATCCCATCCCATCCCATCCCATCCCATCCTATCCTATCCTAGTCTTATTCCTATTCCTATTCCTATTCCTACTGTATCTTTTCTCCCAATCCCCTATCATTGTGGAAATGGGTAGTGCCACCACATGCTTACACACAGTAGGTAGAGCATAAGCTCCAGGCAACTCAATAGGACCTTCTGAATACAAATAGTAAGGGATTGTGCTCACAGTTACTTTCTGAATTGCATTAACACTGAGTATGATATGTTGCCCCCTTACAATAATATTTAAGGCAAAATCAGAATCTACATGAGAGGATACTTTGGCTATCTCTATTAGATTGCAACCACATAATCTCTCCCATCTATGTCTGTTTTCTTTCTAAAGTTTAACTTTTAGGGGCTATCTTGGGTCAGCAGACACACACACACACACACACACACACACACACACCCTCAAATATAGAATTTATTTTCCCCAATTAAATAAGTAAATAATGGGGGTGGGGGAGGAGACTGTGTTAAAAGCTTTAGGCATTTTTCAATATTAAGGAATATGATAAAAATGCATGCTTTTCCAAGCTTTTGTAACCTATTTTAAAGATTGATTTTGATTTTAGTTTTGATTTGAATTGTATTAACTTTGTCTTGTTTTTTAATTTAATTTTTATTGTACCTCTATAAGAACAGAAATGGAGGCTAAAATTCAATAATATATATTTTAAAATACTCAAAAATCTCTCATCAGCACTACTGTAATGAAATCTTTGTGCACTTTTGAATTATTTTTTTACTCATAACTACAGATGAAATATTGAGCTAGTGCCATACTTCATACTAAGCTTTATATTTTCAGTAGTAAAATGGAATCTTTAACAATATCCTTTCTGTACAAAATGTAAAATATATAAACATTACATATTATTTAAGAATTTTTCTTAAATTACAATGAAAATACTTTCATGACTTGTTCAAATACAAATTGCGTTACAGAAGCTTAAGATGTACATATTAAACAGACAAAATAATTTGATTGAAAAAAAACGTACAACACATGCATTATAAGTTACTCAAAGAAGATAATAGTAATCAGTTTTTGTTCTCTGTAATTTCCATGCAAATGTAAAACAACATTTTGCTAGATATTGGAAATTCACTGGATACCTTTAAGATGGTGGAATAGCTTATTTCCCCAGTTTTTATTTTCAATCATCAGATGTTACTGATGGCTCTTATTTCAACAAGGTAATTTAAGACATCTCCACCCATGGGTCTTTTGCTGGCTAATTAAAAGCAGAAGGGCCATAATTTAGGGCACGGGTGTCAAACTCGCAGCATTCCGTTGCCGTCACATGACGTTTCGTGACCATTTTGCCCTTTGCAGAGCTGGGGTGGGCGCGGCCTGCTCATGATGCATCTGGCCTGTGGGCTGCCAGTTTGACACCCCCAACTTAGGGTAACAGCTATTTTGTATGCCAAAGGCTGAGTTGTAAAGCAAGGAAGTTATCTTTCTGAAGGAGAGTTGCTAATCAGTGCAGGCAACTATAGATCAAATGAATAAATGGGTATAAGGCAGTTCATATATTTAGCTCTATGGTATAGATGAATTGAGATAGACACGCTCCCAACAGTGTTTTGACCTTCTTAAATTCTGTGCTCTGGAAAAAAAGATTAAAATAACCTAGAATAAGAAACTAAAACTAAAATAAAAAATGTAAGGCCACTGAAACTTTAAATTTAATAGAAATTACCACTTTGGAGCAGAGTGTATGAAAAACTCTTCTTTGCATTTAGCAGTATGATAAGATCATGTTAGATATGGCAAGAAATAGATCCAGGCAAAGTTTGAGCAAAGTTCTGAAACAGCAGCAGCAGCTTTTATAATTTCACTTGTTACTTTATGATTTTTACCCACCCTGATTGCTGCTTCTTAGTTACACAAAGAGAAATTAGATACATTTTCAGTAGCTCATTCTCAAATCTTTTCTGTGAGTCACTGCTAGTGTTTTTGCCAAACTAAATATGTCTGAGCAAGGTTGGAAACGTTAATGGAAAGAAACATAACACTTGAAACGTGTGCATGTGTGTGTGTGTGTGTGTTGGGGCAGGGGAGTTGAGCAGCAAAGGAAGCAAGTTCTACCATGTTCAAGCATAACTGAGCAATATAAAGGATGCAGAAGTGAGGTATATTTCAATATAAAGAACTGTGGGAATGATAATAATAACTCTGAATTTGTTAAATTGAAAAAAAAAGATGCAAGGAATGAAGTGATACATACACCTGTCTTATGGTGAGGTAGCTAAACTAAGCTAAGCTAAATTAAGCCAAGCCAAGCCTAAGCATCTAAACCAAGGGTGTCAAACTCAAGGCCCATGGGGTGGATCTGGCCCATGGGGACACCCTGGAAACAGCAGAAGACTGGCCCACGGTGCCTCTGCCAGCAAAAACGGAGCTCAGGGGGGCTGTGCGTGGCCCTTGCAAACTCCTTTTTCATTGACAGAGGTTTGTAGGAAGCTGAAACAGAGTCAGAAATAGAGTTCAGGAGCCCGTTTTTGCTGGCAGAATGCTCAGGTCACCACAGGCACCCCAGACACGAATGATGTTGATCTGGCCATGTCCACCCTGGCCATGGTAACAGCTATTTTGTACGCCAAAGGCTGAGTTGTAAAGCAAGGAAGTTATATGTTGTGCTGTAATCTCCTGAGTCATTGGCTGTGTTGCAACCTCCTGAGGTTTTGTGTTGTAATCTCCTGAGTTCCGTGATGTAATATCCTGAGTGGAAGGCTGTGATGTGACATTCCGGGCCTTGGTTTGGCTCAGAGTTTGAGGTCTGGCTATGTGTCACATCACAGCCTTCCACTCAGGATATTACACCATGGAACTCAGGAGATTACAGCACAAGACCCAGGATGTCACAACAATAAAACTCAGAAGGTCATCACACAGCCCACTACCCAGGTAGTTACAACACAAAAGGCTGAAGGACACAGAACCATTACCTCAGCCACACAGGTTCTTACGAAAAAGCCAACCAATCAGCAAACATCAACTCCATCAACCAATCAAGAAGCGACAACACAGCCAACAACACAGCCAATCAATCAGCAAACATCAACTCCATCAACCAGTCAAGAAGCGACAACACAGCCAACAACACAGCCAGCCAACCCACTTACAACAGAGCCAGTACACCATACCTCCCCTCCAGTATTTATAGAGAGAAGGCAGCTCCAATCACACTTTGCTGGCACAAGCACAAAGCCAAAAACACCAGCCTGAAGATGGTGAGTGGGATCTTGTTGAAACGTCGCCAAGATACTCTCAATCTTACACGGGATAAGACCTGAATACACCAAGACCTGCATACATATACACATACATACATACATACATACAGTGTGTGTGTGTGTGTGTGTGTGTGTGTGTGTGAGAGAGAGAGTCCTCCAAATAATGCTTGAAATTAGATCAGTGTGCTGTACCTCTAATTTTGAAGGGTTTTATAATGACCAATGACCACTGAAGGTTTTGTTGTCCAATCCTTCTTTAAACTGTTTTGACTTGAAGACAATTGCATATGTTTTGGAAATGAATCTCCTAATTTGACTATGTATTATATGAGGAGAGACTTCCCTTTTACTATCTGGAACCCTTCATTATAGGAAAATGAGACACAGAGAAAACTTCCACTCTACTTTTCCATTTTATGCATAATCTTAAAAAGCTCTCTCATATCTTCTCTCCATTGATTTTCCTTCTACACTGAATGCTGTAATCGTGAACTTTTATGATTTCTTCTCAAGAGGGAATTGTTACAGCTCCCTAAAAATTTGTTCTTCGTTGCTTATTGAAAAATATGGTTTTGCTTAAAATGCACCATTGCCCTCTATGAGAAGTAAATGTTAAATATTATATATATTTTCTTTATTCATGGAAAGTCAATTCCAAACTGATCCTTCACCAAATTAACTATATAGTGTATAAAGACATTCTTCCAATTCCCCTATCTTCAACAGAGAATCCCGTGTTCTAATAGTGTTCAATGAGAAAAGAAAATTTGTTTTCCCATAGTTCCCATTAGTTTATGGATCTCTTTAATGTTGTCTTACTCATGTTTTTTCTAAGCCAAAAAAAATCACTTTCCATTTTCCATGAAAAATCTTTGTTGTTTCTAATAGCTTTGATCAATGTTTACTGTACTTTTTGCAACTATACAGCATTCTTTCTGACATACAGGCACAAGAATTGTAACAGGATTCTAAAGGCACAGGACCTTCCATTGGTCTAGTCTCCTGCTTTTACTACCGAAATGGGGCAAAGTTTGAACAGGTTGTTCTGACTGTTGAACTGCCCAGTTTGGCAGAGGATGAGCATTTTTTTGGGGTGAGTCTACAATATTTCAGCCAATTGGTGCTCATCTGCTGATCTCCAAGGATCGTATCAGTCTTTCTTCTCTGTGCATAATTTCTACTTGTTATAAGTCTGTAGAGATTCTCAGTTGTTGAAGCACTTAGAGGTTTATCTGTGTCCTCATAGTCACTTGAGTAGTGCTCCTGGTTCCTGTAGTCTGCAATTTCCCTCCCTCTAGAAATCCATTCCTATTCCCACACCATTCAAAGGGTGTTCATCCCACATTGTATAGCTAAATCTATAGCTCTGTGGGAGTAGGAATGGATTTTAAAATAAACAAATAAATAAATTGCAGACTACAGGAAGCAGGAGCACTACTCAGGTGACCCTGAGGTCACAGATAAACCTCCAAGTGCTTCAGTGACCCTCTAAAAGGATGCAAATGACCAGCTGTCTGCAAAGAATATAAATCCTTCCATTCCCCACTATCCTACCAGAGCTGAAGAAGCTTCTTGCTTGAGAAGCAAAACATCTTCAAAAGAAAAAAACAAGAATGTCCAGTTGCCTCCTGAAAAAGCACCTTTGGGTTCTACTCCAGAGGTGGTATTCAGCAGGTTCTGACCAGTTCTGGAGAACCGGTAGTGGAAATTTTGAGTAGTTCAGAGAACCGGCAAATACCACCTCTGACTGGCCCTGCCCCCATCTATTCTCTGCCTCCTGAGTCCCAGCTGATCGGCTGGGTCTTCTTTTGTTGCCCTGCACAGGAGAATGGAGCTGGAAAGCAGGTTAGTGAGGTGGGGAAGGAATGGGGATTTTACAGTATCCTTCCCCTGCCACTCCCACCAAGCCACGTCATGTTCACCAAGCCACGTCCACAGAACCGGTAGTAAAAATTTTTGAATCCCACCACTGTTCTACTTGTTACATTGGGAAGCCAAAATGCTTCTTTTGCTGTTGAACTGTTTTACCCTCTTACCCCATTCCAGAATGCTACCAACTGGAAGGTGGCGTGAACCAGATGCGTCTCCTGGCTGCCCAGATTGCTCTGGGCTAGAAAACACTGTGATATGCAGCCATTGTTGGAACCACATTTAGATCCAGCAGCTGGTAAATGGCTCAAATGTGGTTCCACCATTGGTGTATCTAGAAATAGGGCTGAACCAGTGGTGGGATTCAAATTTTTTTACTATCAGTTCTGTGGGTGTGACTTGGTGGGTATGGCAGGGGAAGGATACTGTAAAATCTCCAGTCAGAGGTGGTATTTGCTGGTTCTCTGAACTTCTCAAAATTTCTGCTACTGGTTCTCCAGAACTGGTCAGAACCTGCTGAATACCACCTCTGGGCTGAACTGACAAGATGGATACTGAATTTTGTCCTTTATACATTCTAGCATAAATTGGCCTTTTAGTAGGTGGCACAGAGCCAGTTGATATTTTCATTAAGCTTTCCACTGTAGTTGCAATATTTCTTCCCCAGTCAATGGCTCCCACTTCAATCACCTTTAATATATAATCAAAATGTTTGATTTGGTGTTCCAGTTTTTATCACTTGCTTTCCTTATATTTATTTATTTATTTATTTATTATTTGAACTTATATGCCGCCCCATCTCCGAAGACTCGGGCTTACAACTAAAAAGCAAAGAACAATAAATACATTAAAAAACAATTAAAAAACAATTAAATCAAAATTATAAGCCCAAATATTTATAAAATGAGTTAAAAATTTAAAATAACCCTCCCCAAAGGAGGAGCATTTTATTTATTGCATTTTATTTATTGCATTTACTGCACCACTCACCCAATTTGGATGGCTCATTTTGGTCTTCTTCACTGTTCCTTGTTTAGTTTTATAGTGTTAAATAATTTAGTATAATTATCAATTTTAGCTATATCACTATGCAACCCCGTTGTTTGGTCATTCATTGCCAAGTTATAACATATTAGTCCTTGTATAAAAGCTTGGTATAGCTTGGTAAAAACTCTGTCATTGCTATCAGCCTAGTGCATTTTTAATAAGATGCCAATCTACAAAAAGACCCAGACTTAAGTTCTTTGTCAAAGGCCAAGGATGCTGTATTAGTCCTACCATTCCCATCCACTTGCTTCTTGACTTCCACAGTCATTCAACCTAACCAGTGTCAGACTACATTTACTATGTAGGTTGCCTTCAATGTATGGGGGAAAGGTTTTGATTAAGAGATTATGTGGTCTTAGTTGACTGTATGATTTGCCCAAATTATTCTTGTTGTCCATGCTCAAATATTGCAAAGCCATTAATAATATTAGGGCAAATAAAGGCAATCATGTGCAAACATTTTGGATGATTGCATAATGGAATATGCCAGAAATAAAACAAGTCAAGGATTTCTTGGTATTTAAAGTTTCATGAAAAAATTGTGGCAGTAATGCCAAGAACTGATACAGGGCTTGCCAAGTGCTTTTTAAAGTAACATTTGCCAACATGACATTAAACAATGCATTGACAACATGTACATGGAGAGAGAGACACTGATAAAATACCAGGAGCTATTGCAGTGACTTGTCTAAAATAAAGGGCAAATGAATTTTGACGGTAAAACTTCTAATTTTCATTCCCTCATAAAGGCAGAATATGAAGATTTATCTGTCTGAAATGTTGCCTGGGACCAAGGCCCTAGTTCAAGCCATTGTTGGTAAGTCATTACCTCTGTTTTGGCAGTGTTAATTTCACTAAATGAAAACCATAATTCTTGTCAGCTTTACCTCCTTCAGATGTTGTCTTCTGTTGTGGCCAGCTGGTGAGAATTAGATAAGCCTTCCGCATTCTCTGAAAGCTAGCAACTTCCAGACATTTGGAGACTAAGAGATGCAATCAAATATTTCTGGATCGTGCCAGGTTGAGGAAAATTGAACCAGGTTGCCAGAAAGTCGTTTTAACTAATTGGCTGAATGGACACCATTTAGATGGTATACATGAATGGTTGAAGGATACACATTCATTCATACATATGGTATAGGCATAGCACACTAGTTCTTACTAATTTTAGATGTACTTTAGTTCTAAGCCATGATTGTTAGGCTCACACAATATGTTAAATCAAAACCAAATCAATTACATTGTTTAATATATTGTGTAAACTAGACAACTGGCTGTTTATGAGAATAAAAAAGAGATGAGCTATTATTGCTTCTATTATGCATATTTATAAGCAACTGAGCATATATATAAAGCTGTCATACATACTGAAAATGACCAGCAAGTTAGGTTCAGAGGTGGAATTCAGCAGGTTCTGACCAGTTCTGGAGAACCGGTAGCAGAAATTTTGAGTAGTTCAGAGAACCGGCAAATACCATCTCTGACTGGAGATTTTACAGTACCCTTCCACTGCCACACTCACCAAGTTTTATCTGATATACAGAACCGGTAGTAAAAAAAAATTGAATCCCACCACTGGTTTGGTTAGATTGATTTGTGTGAAAGTGAGTTTTCAAACATTCAATAAAAAACAATGTAACAGTAAACTAATCATTGCAAAAACAAAGGACAAATGAATTCTGGTTCTTCAAGGAGAAGGCCAGGTAGTCAGGTATAGAGAGGGGAAACCAGAAATACTATACAATAGTTTCTTATAGAGAGATTGCACCAGAAAGACTGTATTCACCAGAATCCTTGGATTAGGACTTCTTAACCTTTCTTCAGTAATGAATGAGTTATTCTTACGAGTTTGCCTAATTGGTTACAGTCTTGTCTTCTGCGTTAAGTTTGACACTTTCATGCCCTTAGTCTTCTGGGACTATTATATTCCGATTCACATTATGATTGCCACACATAAAAACAAATATCACATGGAATTGGAGCAGCCAGATATTTGCTTTTAGCTTTAGCATTCTTTTTGGGCTTGTGCTTCAGACATTTTGCTCCTGCTGGTGGTTAAGATTAAGTGGCTCCAATTGTGTGATTTGCTTTGGTTTACAAGAGTCTCTTCCAATCCGATGACTTCCAGATATGTTAGACTTCATCTTCCGTAGCCCACTAACAATGTGTTTTGGTCATGGTGGCTTAGGCTTAATGGAGCCAAAGTCAAACACATTTGGAAGGTGTGAAGTTCAGAACACTGAGAACTTTTAGCCTTTGAATGTTATGCTGGAGGCCATATTCCTAAAATTAGCTATGATCATAACAGAGAAACAGACAGAGACAGTGATATTGTAGGCACCTGATGGAGGAAATTTTCTCAGAGTTGCATTCTGATAGAGGAAAGTTCCCACAAATTGACCGAGGTATCATCATGCCCTATTATATTTTGAAAGTGTTTGACCCTTGAGGAAAGGGATAGAATTCTCAGTCCTGTTAATCCAGCCACTTGTCTGTAATACTTATTCCCTATCTACTTAGATAAGACTTCCTGGGAGATGACCTGAAGTTGGACCTGTAGTACATGCTTCTTTGAATGAGATTATTTTCTCACCTTGAAGGAGATAGTGGTGTGACACCTCTTGAAGAAACCATCATTGGAACAAAGAAGCCATCACTGGAGCAAACAGTTCTACACAATTTTTTCTAATCTTTCCTTTCTGAAGAAAGTTATTGAAAGAATGGTTGGAGTTTCACAGGAAAAAGGAAGCAGATTATCTGGATGATTAACAGTCCAGTTTCACACCAGGACATAGTACAGATAACTTTGTTTACACTTGTCAATGACCTCTGGCACAGCCAGGATGGAGGTGATGTAACTGTCCTGATTTTTCTTGATCTCTCAGTGGCTTTTAATATCATTGAAAGCATCAATCAAGCTATTCTTCTGGCCTGAGTGTGGGGATTAAGAATGGGAGGCATGTCCTCCTTTCTTTGTACCCAGTTCCAGTTCATTTTGAGGGCCATGACATGTGGCGTATCAAGCATTGGCACTTTTGCCCCTCCTGTTTAATATGTTCATGAAGCCACTAGGTGAGGCCATCTGATGACATTGGGTCATATATCATCAGGCTGATGATACCCAGTTCTAGAGCTCAAGCCCTGATTGACCAAGTGTGCTGTCAAGCTCTTGGCCCAGGATCTGAAAGAAACAAGCATGCTTAAACTCAATCCCAAATGATTTTGTGTTCCTGATTCTTCTGGTACCATGGTATGTCCCCAGAAAAAACATGAGTGCACAATTTAGGGCTCCTCAAGGTTCTGCTCTCCTGTGGCCAAGAGAGTCTTACCTCATATTCAATGGTGGGCTGCTGCCGATTCAGACCAGTTCGAGCAAACCAATAGTTCTGACAATCAGCTGGCCCCGCCCACCTGCCCCTGCACTATCCTGTCCTTTATTTCCTGCTTTCTAGCTCATCTCAATCACGCGGAACAGCTGATTTGTCCCCCCTCGCTGTTCTACTTACTATTGCTAACTTGGAAGGTAAACAGCTGAGCTTCTAAGTGCTCCATTTTCACTGCTGCGCACAAGTGCCTTGGACACACGTATGTATGCGCACGAAGCGTGTGCTCACTGAACTGGTTGTTAAACCGGTTGCAGCCCATCACTGCTCATATTCATTTAGTATGCCAATTGCCCCTTTCCTGAACCAGATATCTCTTCTCACAATCACTCATGCCTTAGTTACCTTTTGTGTAAATGGACTTTACATGTGGATGTTGTTGAAGCTGCAGCTGGCTCAGAATGTGGCATCATTAGCAGATAATGGCACAGCATTCCTGATAAGTCTGAATTGACACATCCCTGCTGTCTTCTAAACAGACTTGGAGCCCTAGATTTTTACCCTGGGCCCCATGGCAAAATATGTTGCCTCCTGAAAAAGCACCTTTGACTGAGAATCTCCATAGGATATGCATCCTAAGTGCCATTGTATTTATATTGATGTATGCTGTTTCCCTGGTTATGACTTTTTATTATAAGTTTTTGTTGTTAGTTAGGTGGCTTTATATAGTTAAACTATAAATAAAACCAAAATTTTATTTAATTGAAGTTTAATTTATATTTTAGAAGATCAGTTTCCATGCTTTTAATAATTTGCATCTGGTGCTTTATTAAAAATTCTGGGATTTGCCTGCCTTAATGTTTCCCTCTGCTTTAAGACTTAACATCTTCATATTGATAAATCCCACTAATATTTCTAGTATTAGACTCCATTAAACAAGAAACAGTTCTAGTTAATTTATCTTAGTTAATTGTAAAATAGTAAGGCCTACAAAATTGCCTATGGCTGGTCTGTGAAGAATTTGTGAAATGCATCCAATATTTTGAAATATGCATACACTCTTTTGAAACATTATACATGATGACATTCTCTTTAATATAAAGCAATAATTTTTATTTTTGTTTATAAGTAAATCCTCAAATATTTCCATGTAACTTGCCTCTAACAAGGCAGTGGCTAAGTTCACATGTGATACTAAGCCATAGGGTTTTCAATAACTATATTTTTCATAACACTAAACCATAAACATTGGTTCAAAACATTTTCACCCTATGGCTTAGTGTGCTGTGTGAACCAAACCAGTACCTGTTTCTAAAATATTGGAGTCTACACTTAATTAATTAAAAACAGAATCAAGAAATATTCTGGGTGGCAAAGCAAGAATGAAATCAAAGAAGAATTTCATGCATAGCCCATGAAGAAATACACAGAAGGATAGAATAACTTCTATGACCTTGAAGAGACAGGGACAGATACCTTTATAAATGTAACATGTGGATATCACAAACATATGCAGATGAGTTAGTGACAAAAAAAGCAGCAGTCAAATGACATCACGGGCGGACACAAATAGTGCCTAGTGCTGAATATCAAAGAAGTAAAAAGCTATCCAATTCTTTTATGAAATTTCTTCTAAAGCATGTGTGTGTTAGATCATTCTTTTCACCCAGTGCCAAGTCTTGTGGTTTTTCATTTTTAATGCAAGCAATGCCTCAGAAGATTTGCTTTAAACATAACAGTTGACTATTGTTAGTGGAAAAATGCATTCCATTTTGTGGCAGTCAAAAGCTTAAGGTAGTTTTAGATTTATGGATGCTGAGTGAATAAACCAAGTATTCAATAACTTGGCTGTGACTCATTTCCCAGAGGACCATTGTTCTGTTTTTTATTAGCAAGTGTGGATTAGGTTGAAATTTTTCCATCAATTTTCTTAGATGGAGGAAGTCCTCACAGACAGGGTCAACGTCATAATTTTCTTTGAATTAATGACATGAATTAAGTGTTTCCTTTATAATTTCAAATACTGTTTTTTCTGGAAAATGGGTGGAAAGATATTACCTTTAGAAGGTCCAAAATATATAACTGGTCACACTGTTATTAGAGTCAACTAAAATGTCATAAGAGAGTGAACAGAGTTTCAAGTTTTCCAGAATATCTTGCAAGGCAGGCTCTTACAAAAAAAAAACTAACATAGGAAAAAATGAAAGAAATAAAAAAAACTAGGGCAGATAAGGTCTGAAGTTCAAAGTCAGTCTAAAGATGAAGACTGTAGCCTGAATGCAGTATTGATAGGTGTTCATCATTGTCAATGTATGCACTGAAGAACAAAAAAAATTGTTGTTCAGCTGCTAAGTTGTGTGCAACTCCTCACAATCCCATGGATCACAGCACACCAGGCTTCCCTGTTCTCCACTGTCTCCTGGGTTTGCCCAAACCTATGTCCATTGTGTCAATGACAATATCTAACCATCTCATCCTCTACTGTACCCTTCTCCTTTTGCCTTCAATCTTTTCCAACACCAGGGTCTTTTCCAATCATTTGGTGGCTAAAGTATTTGAACTTTAGCTTCAGTATCTGTCCTTCCAAAAAACATATTTCCATTAGGAGTGACTGATTTGATCTCCTGGCAGTCCAACAGATTCTCAAGAGTCTTCTCCATCACCACAATTCAAAAGCAACAATTCTCTGATGCTCAGTCTAACTCTCACAACCATATATTACTACTGGGAAAACCATAGCTTTGACCATATGGGCCTTTTTTGGCAAGGTGATGTCTCTGCTTTTTAATATGCTGTCTAGTTTTGCCATAGCTTTCGTCCCAAGGACCAGGTGTTTTTTTAATTTCATAGCTGTAATTTCTGTCTGCAGTCTGAAAACACAAATGCTTTCAACCTGTCTCCTGTTCCTCGTTATCATTGAGGAACATCATAATCCTATATCCTTTAAATCTACTAAGTATATCAGATAAAACCTCAAGCCAAGTTACATAAAGATAAAGTAATTCTTCCTCAAGCTAAGCTTGACTCCTAGTGCAGAGGTCCCCAATCACCAGGCTGTGGCCCACTATGGGCAGCTACCTGCACTCCTGTAGCGCAAGTGCAGTGCGTGTGCCCGCCTGTCACACAAATGGAGTTGCACATGCTTGTGTGTGCCTGCCTACCACTCGCAGGGAACTATCCCCTCCCTCTCCCCCACCAAGCCATGAAACCAGAAAGGTTGGGGACCACTGTTCTAGTTAGAGTATGGATACATCCAGAGGTGGTATTCAGTAGGTTCTGACCATTCTGGGAAACCAGTAGTGGAAATTTTGAGTATTTGGAGAACCAGCAAATGCCACCTCTGACTGGCCCCGCCCCATCTATTCTCTGCCTCCCGAGTCCCAGCTGATTGGCTGGGTCTTCTTTTGTTGCTCTGCACAGGAGAACGGAGCTGGAAAGCAGGTTAGTGGGGTGGGGAGGGAATGGGATTTTGCAGTAACCTCCCCCTGCCATACCCACCAAGCCACGCCCACAGAACCAGTAGTAAAATTTTTTGAATCTCACCACTGGATACATCTATGAAATTTTCTGGAGGACAAGAAGTGGTTCTTCTGCGATTGTTTGGTTTCAGTCTTACAACATTGTGAGTTCCTGATGATGTTTTATCCAAATAATAAGCAGGTGTGGCCCTGCTTAATCTTAATCAGCTAAGGTGTTGTCACCAGATGATCTTAGTAGTATTTATTCCATTTCAATATCTTTCACTTTAGTTAGAAAATTTTCCTAATGCTGTTGTTAGCCCATGAAATCAGCAACCTTTCTTTTTTACCTTAAAATCACTTAGAGATTTACTACAAGAATCCAGTCAACTCCTAAAACTTATAAGTGTAAAGTTTTAATCATAAGAAGGATACTAGGAACAGAGAATCTGCCCCTGATTTTTTTTTTCTGAATTAGTGGCACTTTCCCCACTCCCTAAAAAAAGTTCTTCAATCTGGCCTCAGAGAAGACTTTGAGGATTTATAAGTAAAGAGAACTATGATTCATGAAAGCTTATGAAATAATATATTTTACCCTTTAAGGTAGCACAGAACTTCATTGTTCTCTAACGAGTAGTGAACTTTTCAAACCTCACATTTCTTTCTAGCTTAGGTCAACATGTGAGCTGAAGAATTTTGATTTCTCATGTAGCAGCCAGCCCTTCCTGCCCACCCAGATCCTGTTTTCTCCCTCTTTTCCAAGTTCGATAAGTGGTGGTAATGACCCATATGAAAAGGATTTAGAGAGTTCGCTTCTTTGCAATCTTTTCACAATCTAGGGTACTCCATTAAATGTTGCATAAGAAGCTCCAATGTGCATAGGAAACGAAATTCTTCTAAGACCTATTGAAATTGAGGTATAATCAGAAAAAAATAACAATGAAAAGGAAGAGGAAAAAATAGCACTTCTATGTTTTCTCTATTACCCCATTATTCCCAATATTTTACAAGCAAAGAGGATTTATTTGAGGCATATGGGAGATCTATGGGAGGGCATTGCGAATAGAGAGAATCAGCGGGAAGGAAACTAATTTTTCCTGCTTGTAGGAGTTTTTCAGAAAAAGCTGTTGTATATCCTTTAATGTTAAGCAGCATATGGGATAGAAGTGTTAAGGGTATCTTTTCCCCTCACTTAGTTTCAGGTTTCTTACTACCTAACTTCTTTTGAATTCTATTTTCTTTAAAAAAATGTAGAAAAAATGAATTCTTTGGCTGTTTGCTAGCATTGTACAATTCCTGGGTCAAGTGTAATGCATAAATTAGAGGTTGACAGCATTATTATTGTGGAAGGTTTTTTTTTCCTTTTAGAAAAACGAAATGCCAAAGTCTTGTCTTAAATACCTGCAATTCCTTTTTAACCAAGACACAGGTTTTCACGTGGTTTTCCAGCTGTTTGGATGCAAAGGCCCATTACACCCTTCACAGAGATTTCTTTTGGTTGCCAAGCATCTCATTGTGAAGTTGGAAAGCCACAATTTCCCCCTGCCATGGAATTTAGGCTACTAAGCAGCTTGCTTTAACAGCAGATGATGGAATGCTCTACAAAGAGAGACAACCTGGAAACATTTTATGTTATTTGGCAACCAGTTCAAGATTACTCGACTCAGTGAAATATGACTTAGACTTTATCACCTTGCTGTTCCTGGCCAGTTCTTTCTTCTGTTTTTTACATGTATCTTTGCTTCCTACAGCTTATTGTGTATGTGAATTCTTTTTTTTCAAGCAGTGGGCATACATATTGTTTTTTCTTTTGGTCAAATATTGGTTTGTATAGTATATAAATCAAGATCTGATGTGGCACTGTAGATAATAGATTGATTCAAGGTTCTTGTGTTAACATTCAAAGTCCTACAAGGCATGGGTCTGGGGTATTTACAAGAACGACTCCTGCCAGCATCAAACACCAACCGCCCTGTACAAGCGCACAGACGGGGGCTCCTCAGGGTGCCGTCTGTGACTCAATGTCGTTTGGCAGTGACCCGGGGGAGGGCCTATTCTGTGGTGGCTCCCACTCTATGGAATCAGCTTCGCGGAGCTCAGTTGGCCCCGATCTCGCACCTTCGCCGTTTTAAGACCTGGTTATTTGTGCAGTCCGGGCTGTGCTGACCTCCTGGGGGGGGCGGGTTGATGGTGTTTTAATTTTGGGGTTTTAAATTTTGTATTTGACTTGTATCTTGTTTAATCTGTTTTTAAGGTAATTATTTATTGTTATGTTTTAGTTGTGAGCCGCCCCGAGTCCTTTTGGAGAGGGGGCGGCATACAAGTCAAATTAAATAAATAAATAAATCTGTGCAATTGGAGGTCCCTGGTTCAACTGGTCCCTGGTTCAACTTCAAATCTGTGCAATTGGAGGTCCCTGGTTCAACTGTTGGAATATAGGACCATAAGAAGTTGCTTTATATGGACAAAGTTCATATACTGCATCATAGTAGCTATAATGTATTTGTTTGGTTTTGCTGGGTTGGGAATTCTGGGAGTTGAAGTCTAGATGTGTTAAAGTTTGAGAAACATGGACATAACTCCTGGCTCTGTAGAAGAGACTCCAGGAATTCGGCTGGAAGCAAAGACAGACAGACAGACAGACAGACAGACAGACAGACGCACACACACACACAATTTCAGCTTTCATCCAGCTTTAGGCTCATGTAACCTGCCACCCAAAACAAGGCCTAAGGTGCTAGGGAAGGACATGGGAGCAAACCAAGGTAAAGTTGCTGCAGTGGTAGCAGAGTAAGTGCTAGCTTAACCATGATGGTGTGCTAGTGATCTCTGCCTGGGCACAGGATCACCTTTCCTTCTGAGTCTGAAACTGTGGATTCAGTGACTGGTCTTGTATCTGTCCACCAACTGTTCAATGTTCAGCTATAGTCCAGTATTCACAAAAACTGACTGAAATTGGCAAACTACCACCACTGCCACTGTTCTCCTAGTATTTTCTCTGTCCTGCAGTGTGTGCAGGATGTATGGCACTTTCTATTGTTCTTAATTGGAGCAGTTCACCTCCTTCTTTCCCTATCTCCTTTGTTCCATCAGTCTGCTCTTGTCTCCTGGTGTTCCTTCACACTTTCTTTGGTGAACCAATTGAGATGACAGAGAGTGCCACCTTCTTTCATCAGCTGAGTGAATGAATTATAGTTTATTCAGCAGTAGCCATGAGTCAAGGAGGACTTCCAGGTCACATAGTTACTTCTTCAACAAGAGTGCCACCACATCAAGAGGCACACTGGAATGAATAAGAATCTTGACATGGGTGTCGAACTCGTGATGACACGTTGTCATCACATGATGTATCACAATTCCCCCCCTCTAAACCGGGGGTGGCCGTGGCCAGCATGTGACGCATCCAGCCCATGGGCCGTGAGTTTGACATCCCTGCTTTAGGAGGAAATGGCAACATGAAGGCTCTTCCCCACTTTTTAAACTTTGAAATTATTTAATTTTTGTTTAAATTGTTTTAGTGTAATATTTATGTATAGTTTTTAAAGCTTTTATGCATTATTTGAATACCACCCAGAGTTGCTTTGTATGATGGACAGTTTCTAAATGTGATATAAATAAAAATAAATAAATTCTGTTGTCTTCAGACTTAATTGCAGACTGTTTTATTACACCAAGTTCTAACAGCCTCCAGACACACACACACACACACACACACACACACAAAACCCAAAAAAGACACCCACAGCATCAGCATCAAGACCAAATGATGGTATATTAGTGGGTATCATCAGGTTATTGATGGTACAATTCCAAGTTGATGGATGACAACAGGTTAATATAGCTGTTAAACGAAGTGATGAAAGAAGGAGAGAACTATCCCCTACGATCTTATATAAAAAGGTGCTTAATGCCCAAATGTAAACATCCTCAAGGGGCAATATCCATCACAGATGTCCAATAAAGAGGAGCTGAAAGTCAGCGTGATCATCACAAGTTTTATTAAGGTGCTGTAAATTCTTACAGGAGTAAACATGTTCTCTTTATCGGGCAACAGGTATACATGTTCTGTTCTTGCCATAGCATGACTATGACAAGGGGCTGGTTTATAAAGTTTTTGTAACCATTCACAAAACAAATTGTGTGAGAATCTAGTTTAGTAAAATGTTATTCTTGTGAACTCTTCAGTATCTCTTCACCTCACATTATCTTAGTGTGCATTTTAAGCTCTTAATTCATGATTTCAATTAATTTTTTAAAACCAAGGAGTTGGATATTAAAATCAAGATTTGTTATACACAAGCACAAGACGTTCCATTACATGACATTCCTTCTTAATTCACAAAGTCACATTCACGTGAAACCGTTCAAGCAGAAATTTCTCCAGCCTTGTTCTCCAAATATATTGAAGCCAAACCAATAGCAAAGATTGTTCAATGCAGTAGGCACATCTTGGTAGTTGCTTTATGTTACCATTTCCTACCTCCTGCTCTTCCCACTTTAATGACAGTTCACATAACCACAGAGACCAGATGTTGGAAGAGAGTTGTAATAATGATAAATAACACGCAGTTTTTAACGTGCTTAAAAGAGAAATTGTGTGCAGGACTAAACCATTTCCAGATGCAGCATCTTGTATCAGAGGAAGTTCTTAGGGTAGAAAAGAAGTGAAATTGGTAAGTATAGCAAGAGGAAAAGAAAAAGAATAGTTAGAAAGCATAATAGTCTGGTTTTTTTAAAAGTGAAGAGTGAGTAGAAGATGTTAAACCCACACAAACTAATGTACATTTTTGACCTAGGATTTGAGATAAGACTATTATATTATTACTTACATATACTATTATTTGATAAATACCATACAGACATGCACACACCCTCTTCCACATACACATGGGTGTAGAAACACTGTTGAGCAGGGGTTTCCAAACTTGGCAACTTTAAGCTTGAAGGACTTCAACTCTCAGAATTTCCCAGCCAGCTTTGCTGGCTGGAGAATTCTGGGAGTTGAAGTCCTCCAGGCTTAAAGTTGCCAAGGTTGGAAGCCCCTGCTGTAGAAAGCACAGGAACTGATAACTGATGTGCATGACCGCAAAATTTACATTCTTCAGAAAAACAACTGGAAAAACTGACCCAACTTTTCAGCGAGAAAAGGATCAATGGATGGTTAGACTTACTGAAATAAAAGCCTCTGTCTCCACAGACAAATTGAAGAGCATCAACCAACTCAGCACCACAAAGTGTTTCATGGCCAGTAGCAGCAACAGACGAGCCAGTTAATGTGAGCAAACACAGGCCAAAGTAGAAGAAATTCATGGATGTTGCAGTGAGCATCTTCACCTGTGAATGAAGTAAAAACAAAACTATGTCAATGTTTTTTCAGAAAATCCCCAAAATTGGGCTAAACAAGATGTTTATTTAAATAGAACCAAATTGATTGCTTTATTTGCACTGAGGCCCATTTAAAAAAAATTTACATATTGAGGAAAATTCTGATCAAATAACCATGAGCCTTGTCTGTCCAGCAGCTAATGTCTATAGGCAATTTCAAATTTCTGTTTCTGATAGTTCATTTCTTTTTAAACAGATTTGACTGGACAGGCCTTTATACAGATCAGAAACTTCATTCAAATAGATTCTGGACAATATTTCAAACAGACAACTTTGTAAACTAGGATATAGGACTATTCACAGGTGGGAAACCCATTTTCTGTTTCTTTCTGACCTCTGAGAATTATTTGTTGTTTCACTTCATGCCTTTTCTTTGAGGTATACCCTCATCTGCTCCAAATTTGACAGAAGTAAAATCTGAAGCACACCCAGGAAGATACAAGTGTTTTGAGCAAAATATAGTAAGAAAATATCTCATTTTCAGATAAATCTTTTGCTTTTTGTGCATTTTTAAAAATCATACATATGTACCTTAGTGTATTTTTTTGGTGTAGCAGTTGATTTCTATCCTGCATTCTTTCTTTTTTTAAAAGAAATTCATAGGTTGTTTGCATCCAGAGCTATCTCCCATGTCTTAAATTCATGTGAACCAGTACTGTGAAGGCATCTGCAGGATTTTGATAAACTCAGTTGAAGAGTTAGATTACATAATTTTAGTTCAAGCAAAACTTCTGGGTCTTTTAAACTTCACCCAACTATTACAACTATTACAAGAAAAGTGTGACATTAAAAATGAATCTATTGAGACTTCCGGTGGTGCAGGGAAGGTGAATGGTGGGGTAGAAGCCTGCTCTGAGGCTTCAGAAACCTGTTTGCTGTTTGGTGCAACCCCCTAGGGGTGCACGGCTCCCAGAGAGAGCAGTGTCAATGGCGGGAGACTCAGGGATCAGTGAGGGGGAAGGCAACCCCCCATTGGATCATAGAGAGACCTGGCAGAGATCAAACAGCAACAGATCACCGGCGCTGTCATGGCGATCCCGTAACCTGAACGACTACCAAAGGGGAAGCAGATAAAAGACAACCTGTGGGGTGAGTGATCAGTTCGAAGGAGGAATTGTTTGAGTTCCCAACTGAGAGAAATGGAGAGAGAGAGTAGAAGCAGCAAGGTGCCAAGAGGCACCAGAACGAGGCGGCGAAAAAGAGAAAGCGTGAAAGGGTGCCCAGAAGGAGCTGGAGATAAATCGTTAAGGAGGAAAGGAGAAAAAAGGCTCGGACTGCAGAAACCTGGTGCTTGGATATCAGTCGGGGAAATTTATTACTTGGTCACATGGAGGGTGGGATCTTGTCCTGTTTTGTTTCACTTGGAGTTACAATCTTTTTGGCTGGGAGGGAAAGAAGGAGACTTGGACAGTGCGGAACAAGAGAAAGGAACTGAAAAAGCGGACTAGGAGGGGATAAGTTACAAAGTTACAAGACCTCATTTGAGAGAATTAAAAATTTATAGACAAGAAATAACTAGTGTCTGGAAGGAAGTCCGGTAGGTGTTTTTTCAGTAAACGAACCGCAGGAAAATAAGAGCTGAAGGAAATAAACTTTTCTAAGTGTAAGTAAGACTTACAGGAGTGATTCAGCAACTTCCAGTTGCTCTGATTGCAGGAAAATAGATTGATTTAATTAACTGAATACTTCTTTACTAGTGTGCACTTGGGATTTGAAGATTAATTAAACAACAGTATTGGGGATATATAATTAACTAAATTAATTAATTAACTAATTAATTAAAACTGAACTTTTGTGTGTGATTGATCCTTAGTTATAAAACTGTTTATATATATGTGCTAAAGATTTATATTTATATAATTTTTGATAATCTTAGGATATAAGAATATATTGCTGTAGAGTATTAATATACTTAGGATATAAGAATATATTGCTGTAGAGTATTAATATACTATTTTATGACATAGTATAGTACCCATAGATATAGAAATAGTTAGAGTGATTTTAAATATTAAATATTGATGTAAATAGAGAACATAAGAGAAGTTAAAGAAGTTAATCTATGAACTGATAGAAAAAAGGGTACAATAGAGGATAAAAGATCTGGATGCTAATTTGGGACAACATATTAGATTTATTACAAAAACAAAAACAAATCTTAGAAGAAATGACTTCTCTGACAACTACAGCATTGAAGACAGGAAAGAAGATGACAGCTGCAGCAGCTTCACCCTCATTGACAACACAAAAGACAATTGAAGAATCTTTGACAATGGAGAAACAACCTGCCATATCTAATGCCAATATCTATTCTGTTCTACTCTCACTACAGGAATCTATGTCTACTTTGCAGGAAACAATGTTTAAAAACCACAGAGAAACCAGGGCAGACATAAACAAATTAAAACAAGAAATGGAGAAACTCAAAGAAGAAGTGAAAGGAGATATTTCAAAATTAGATGGGAAAATTGGTAAGATGCAACAAGCATTAGAGAAAAATGAAAAGACAATAAGAGAAATAGAAAAACAGACAGAACAGACAGAAAAGAACCTGGAGAGAGTAGATGACCAATTAAGAATGGTGAGTAAGGAAACGGATGACTCCTTGATGTATCTGGAGATGGACAAGGCAGTGTTATATCTTAGATTTCAGAATATATAGTAGACAAGAGAGGAGGACATAGACCAAGTAATGGCAGAAATATTGGCAGAAGTTTTACAGAGAGATAAGAGAGATCCTGAAAGAACTGGACAAAGTTTATAGAGTGAGTACCAGCTATGCTAGAAGACATAAATGCCCTAGAGAGGTGCATGTCTGTTTGTAAGCATAAGTATGGGACATTATCTATAAAATAACGAGGAATGAAATAATTAAATATAAGGATAAGGAAATTATTGTTTTGAAGCAAATCTCCAGAGGGGTCAGAGAAGTGAGAAAAGATTATAAACAATTAGCAACTCTGCTGAACTAAAAGCTTTTATTCAGATGGTTGGTCCCAAAAGGAATGCTGGTCACGTGGGGGGAAAGGAAAATTAGAGTTGATTCATTGGAGAAAGCACAAGATTTATATGAAAAATTAACAGGTGTGGATGAACAGATTAGTAAAGAGGAATCGGATCCGGACTCCCAGGAAGACCAAACATATTCAAAAAAAGGACAGAAGATGGTAGACAACTTAGAAAATAAACAACAACAACAGAAGGAGGAAGAAGAAGGAGTAGTAACAAGACAAGAAGCAAAAACTAATCAGACTTAAAGAAATGAGGAAAGTTAGTATAATATATTTGGAAAAGGAAGTGATTAAAAATTAATAGTAGTACATAGAAGTAGAAAGATGGAATTAGAAGTTAAACTCCTATCTTTAAATATAAATGGCTTAAACTCAAAAATTAAAAGACAAAGGATTTTTGCAAGGTTAATCAAGCAAAAGATGGACATTGTATGTCTACAAGAAACCCACGTGTTAAAAACAGAAGAAAAATGTTTAGAGTGTAAGAAATTAGGGAAGGTATTTACAGCATCAGCAGAAGTGGAGAGAAAAAATGGAATTGCGGTGTATATTAAGGAAGAGATAGAGGCAGCATTAGTATTTGCAGATCCCAAGGGAAGATTTTTGGCAATTGATATGCAAACAAACTTTTAAAAAATTTTTATTAGTGGTTATCTATGCTCCAAATCTGAACCAAAAAGAATTTTATAAATGCCTGTTTAATAAAATTATTGAATTAGAAAGAGAGAACCATTGTATCATAGGGGACTTCAATGCAATAATAAATTTTCAAAAAGATTATAAAGAGGGGAAAAAAAGAGGAGAGAACTACCAAGGATTTGCAGAGAAATGATAAATGAACTAAATTTGAAAGATATATGGAGGAAATTGAATCCTGATAAGAACCAGTATACTTTTTATTCATATCCTCATCAATCATGGTCACGCATTGACATGGCGTGGGTATCTGGAAGTTTAGTAGAGGAAGTGAAGGAGGCAGAAATATTGATGAACATCTGGGCAGATCATAACGCCCTGAAAATAACATGGAAAGGGAGGAAAAAACCAAGGAGAAGATAGACATTGGACACCCAATTGCTAAAAAATGAGAAATTTAGAAAGAAAATTAAGGAAGAATTAGATTTCTATTTTAAAGAAAATAACAAGGTAGACACATCCATTCAAAATCTTTGGGATGCTATGAAAGTGGTTATAAGAGGAATTATAATTTCATATTCGGTCCAAGAAAATAAAGAAAAACAAATCCAACAGAATAAATTACATCAAAAGATTAAAGAACTAGAAGATAAACTACAAGTTTCCCCACAAAATTCTAAAATACAGGAGCAATTGATTTTACAGAAGCATAAATTAATTTGACAGAGCAGGAAGAATTAGTTAGAAATATGAAGACAACCAAACAAATATATTTCGAACAAGCGAACAAACCAGGCAGATGACTTTCCTACAGACTTAAAAAAGAAAAGGAGAAAAGATTTATTTGCCAACTACAGGATGAGGAGGGAAACTACCACCATACCATAGAGAAGAAGAAAGAGATAGTATATAATTTTTTAAAATTACATTTATATGCCGCCCTTCTCCGAAGACTCAGGGCGGCTTACAATTTTTGGGATACAACCCAGTGTGCTCAGCAATAGCCTTCATTCCATTGTACATGCCTGCTTTTTACTAAGCGGCATTTTTACAAAGTCAGCTAATTGCCCCCAACAATCTTGGGTCCTCAATTTACCTACCCCGAGAGGATGGAAGGCTGAGTCAACCTTGAGCCTGGTGGGATTCGAGCCTACAGCAGTTGTAGGCAGCTGGAACTTAAGTGCAGGCAATTAACAGCCTCAGCCACCAAGGCCCTAAAAACTTATATAAGAAAGAGATGGTGGATGAAGATCAAGTAAGGAATATTTAAAAGGGAAAGGAGGGATGGAAATTAGCAAAGACTTGAAAGAACATTTGACAAAAGATATAACTATGATAGAACTAAAACAAGCACTTATAAACCAGAAAAGTAATAAAACCCCTGGCCCAGATGGCTTTCCAGCAGAATTCTCCAGGACTTTTGAGGAACAATTGGGACCAATAATGGTAGAAGTATATAATGAGGTATTATTAGCTTCCAATATGCCTAACACATGGAAAGAATCATTGATTTTGCTAATCCTGAAGGGGGACTCAGATATAAGGAAGATGCAAAATCATAGACCAATTTCACTGTTAAATGTTGATTACAAAATTTTCACCACAGTCATTGCTAGCAGACTAAAAAAATAATGAATAAATATATACACCCAGACCAAAATGGTTTCCTCCCCTATAGACATATTAGGAACAATTTAAGAATTGTAATGGACAGCCTGGAGTACTACAAAGCCCACCCAGAAAAACAAGTAGCTTTTGTTTTCCTGGATGCTCAGAAGGCATTTGATAACCTTAATTGGCAATTTATGGTACAACAAATTTATGATATTAATTTCGGCACCAAATTTGAAAATATTATTAATGCAATTTATTCAATACAAAATGCAAATATCATAGTTAATGGAGAGACCACCCAAACAATAAGAATAGAAAAAGAGTAAAGGGGTGTCCGTTATCCCCTCTGCTCTCCATATTAACATTGGAAGTGTTATTAGAAAACATCAGACAAAATACAGGAATAAAGGGATTAAAAATTAAGAATGAAACATATAAACTTCAAGCATTTGCGGACAACATGGCTTTTATCATAGAGGAGCCACTGGAAAGTGGATCAATACTTGTCAGGGAACTAGAAAGGTATGGAAGGGTAGCAGGATTAAAAATTAATAAGCAAAAAACTAAAATTATAGTCAAAAATTTAACAGAACAACAAGTAACAAAATTAGAAAGGATTTGTGGATTTCAATCAATAAAAAAAATTAAATACTTAGGAATTTGGCTGACGGCTCACTGTAAAGCAATAAAAGAGAATAACTATGATACCTTATTAGCGCAAACAAAGCAAGATTTAGAAACATGGAAGAACTTGAAATTATTGTTAATGGGCCGAATAGCAGCCATAAAGATGTCTATCTTACCTAAGTTCCTATATCTATTTCAGACTATTCCAGTGAAAATAGGAAAACCCTTTTTTGATATCTTAAATAAAATAACATTAAATTTCATTTGGCAAGGGAAAAAAAATTGAGGATAAAATTAAAATATTTACAAGATATGAAGAACAGAGGAGGATTGGGATTGCCAAATTGGGAAATATACTATAGTGCAGCAAATTTGGTATGGTTGAAGGATTGGATTAATTTAAAAAATAAAAGAATGTTAGCCATTGAGGGTCATAACTTGCAAAGAGGATGGCATGCCTATTTGTGGGAGACAGGAGACACAAAACAAAAATGCTTCCTGATGCTATATATTGATATGAAGTATTCCATGACTACTATATAAACTATGATATGGCAATCCTGATTGGGTTGGGTTTATTTATTCATCATACTGATATGCTGCCCATCTCACAATGATTTAGACTTAGAGGTATGGATATGTGACTTTACTTCCCCAAATATTTCCTGTATACTTGCAATAAAACTCAGAAACTGTGCTAACAATACAGGGATTTTTCTGCAAGTAATTTAGCAATAGCAATAACACTTTGACTTATATGTGGTAACACAGTGCTTTAGAGCCCTCTCTTGGACTTGTATACCGCCCCCTCTCTGAAAGGACTCGGGGTGGCTCACAACTAAAAACCAACAATAAATTAATTACTTAAAAAAATATTAAATACTAACAAGCCCAATTACTATAAAACCCCAATGTACATTATACAATTTAAAAATTTAAAACCACCCCCCAAGAAGTCAGCATAGCCCGGCCTGTTCAAATAACCAGGTTTTCAAGTTGTGACGGAAGGTGTGAAGGTCAGGGGCCAAACAGAGTCCCAGGGGTAACTGATTCCATAAGGCGGGAACCGCCACAGAGTAGGCCCATCCCCGGGGCACCACCAGCCGGCACTGGCTTGCAGATGGCGCCCCGAGGAGTCCCCACCTGTGCACTCGTACAGGGCAGTTGGCACTCAATATCAGCAGGAGACGCTCCCGTAAATATCCCGGACCCATGCCTTGCAGGACTTTGAATGTTAACACTAAAACCTTGAATCTCACCTGGAGGGCAACTGGTAGCCAATGCAGGTCACGCAGGAGGGGTGTAACATGGGAGTATCGGGAAACTCCCATCACCACCCGCGTGGCTGCATTTTGCACCAGCTGCAAGCTCCGGATATTGCCCCCACAACCTGGGTCCTCATTATACTGACCTCAGAAGGATGGAAGGCTGAATCAACCTTGAGCTTCTCAGAATCAAACTCCTAGAATGAGCAGTGAGTTAGACCTTCAGTGCTGCATGCATTCTAACCACTGCACCACCACAGCTCTTAATTTATCTCCAAGATCAGTTGCTAAATGAGCTGAGTCATCATCGTCATCATGATCATCCCTTTTTGTCAGCCTCCCAAAATTTTGTCACATTATATAATTATTGAAAATTTCAATCTGCTCAGTAAGTAGAAAAAGATTTGATCGCCAAACACTTTATTGGCAATGGCTGGAAGGATTACATAGGTTACTTGTCTTAATATCTTTGAAAAGCAGCTTTTCCCTCTATGAAGCTTTTTCCAAGAGCATTCCTTTTCCTTGAGATAGACACACAGACAGACAGACACACAGACAGAATGCACATAATATTTGTTCCTGGGGTGGTGGGTGGGCAATTAGAACCACAGTCAGAAACCAGTCCTTAGCAATGCCTAGCTTGGCCTTCACATTAAATGTGAAACACTTCTCTACAAAAGCCCATCTATAATGACTAGCCAACCTAGCAGAGAACCTAGGCAACTAACCAACAGATGAGAATAGTAGGCAAGACCTTCATTTATGGAAACATCCAATATAAATACAGAAAAGACTATTTAAAAGACTTAATGAAGATGAAATAGCTATTTAACATTTACAAAACCTGACAGTCCAGAGTATTAGAAAGGCAAATATGAATGTCACTTCAGAAGCAGAAACAAGGTTCACTATATTCAATCATAGAAACTAAGAATAGTCTCAGTTTTCATAATGTTATTTTCCTCTATTCAATGACACCTCAAAAGTGTTTAAGGCAGAGGTAAGGCACCTGTTTTCACGGGCTTGTTCTCAAGGGTGCAATTCAAAAAGTTATCCCAGCATTGTTCCAATGAAATGGCATTGCGTACCTACTGAAGAACACTGTGTATTCAACACAGTGTTCTTTGATCCCAGTTGGCTTTGCCTCAAACATAAACTTCATTTAACGATGTTATTTTTTTCTGAGACTGCAGCAGACATTGCACACTGTAAAAAAGAAATATCAGATCTAGGACAAGAGAATGGGACAGAATTCCCATTCCTTTATGTGAACCAAGAATATGACACCACACACTTGCCTAGGATTTCAATATTTTCTCCTAGATAGCAAAATCATAATCTCTTCACAAAGTTTGGAAAGAGGAAAAAATGGTCAAATGGACCAAAAATCCTATCTCATCAATCATATAATAATAGTGTTTTTGAAGATTTATCTGTCAGAAAATTCTCCGATGTACCTTAATATTTCTGCTCCATTCAGATGGGAAGACTAGAGTCATTAAAGGAATACTTACAATAATTAACAATTTGGCTGGTGGTCTTTTCAATAGATCAGAGTGTCCCCAATTTATTGTCTGTCCCATTTGAACTGAAGGCAGAGGCCTTTAAAAGCAAGTCCTGGAAAGTGGGTGGGGTTTATCAGAGTGTCTGATTAAGTTTGGACTCTGAGTCCAACTCTGTACTGTGCAGGACTGGCTAAACAATGTGGTAATGAATGACCAATTATGTTTCATAGCTGCAATTTCAACAGATCTTCTCCTTCAGAGAAGATCCAGTATCTTCTGCATCTGGAGTGCAGCAGTCCAAAACAGTGGCTCTTAAAGTAGCCAGCAGATGGATTGCTCCTTGGCTTTAACACCTTCTTTTGCCCTCCCACAACTCCTCCCATTAGACAAGCTTCAAAACAAGCAGCGCGTACAAAAACGCTTGAGCGAAATTTGGGCGCACGCCGGTTTGGTGACTATCTAAAATAACAATGCTCAGAGTTTACTGAAAGCGCTTTTCAGAGACACAGCAGCTGGTATACTGTAGACAGAAGTGTCAGTCTGTGCTAGGAAATACATATGTAAGCTGTCAGACATCATCATTAGGTGAATAAGGCAATATGTATGCAACCAACATGATACCAAGGAAGCACTGAATAAGAAATCATACATACTGTAAGTACACTGACCACCAGGATGAAGTGAATAGTTCTGTTCTATTTGGGACTCATTATACCTAGATAGCCAGATATAATTCTATGGGGTTCAAATCCTCACCATGAACTCATGGACCTTTGCACTTCAAAAGATTATATGCAATACATGAACTTTAGGAGCTATCCAGGTCCTGGCACTCAGTTAGGTGGAGAAAGTGATATATAGTATCTATTAGAATCACCTTTCCTTAAAATCTCAGAACAGAGAGATACAAATGTTATATCTTGTCATGCCTTTGTGTACCATGTATTCTTTTTTTACCTACTGGCATTCACAAACAATACTGATGAACTAATTCCTTCCAGAACCTATGTTAGAAGTCTAGCAGGATCAGTGTAGCTAGCATTATCCAGAAAGAAGTTGAGAAAAGTTCTCATGGCACCAGTCTCAAGAATATCCTCACTTCAAGGATAGCCTTAGGAATTCAAGAAAAATAATATTTGGAATCAAGGTTGCAAGGTTATGAACACTTACATGGTAATAATTCACATTTAACTTGTTGGATTTTCTTCCTGACATGCACATAGGATTCAGCTACAAATCCCTCTAAGCTTAATAGGATTTGGTTTTCAGCTAACATGTTTAGTGGTTTAGTACTGCCATCTTCTATAAATTCAGTTTTGCTACACTCTGCTAATTAATTATGACTTGGTATCTATATTATGTTGGGAAGCTTATAATAAAAAAATTACCTTCCTCTTTCCAATAAACTGAACATTGGATGCTGTCCATAGTTCTGCAGTTATAACCATGACCCTCCAATAGCTATTGATTTCAGCAATATTTGAATGACACTGTTTATTCTTATTCTAAACATGTTATAAAATTGTTTCTTTCAAGTAAAGCAAAATGGAGAAATCATACTCAGGCAAGGTAGTTTTTTTAAAAGAAGTAAAAAGAAAACTAAATTGGCACCTACAGCTTTGGAAACTGTCAGCTGCACGCAACTCTGCCTACAAAATGGAAAAACAAAACTTTATTCTTGAAGGATATAATTTTGCTGAGAATGGAAACTTGAGGCCAGCTGACAAAAACAGAGGTCAGTGGATCTACTGAAGTCAAATCTATCTAAAAAGTGTTATGTTTCCAAGAAGCAGTGAATACAGGATACTATTTAAAAAATCCTATCAAACTTGGTTTAACAAAAGCTGCTTTGTGAAAGTAAAATAAAACTGCTTAAAATAGTTTGTTCACTTTTCTTACTGCATAATTGCTTAAACTTAGCATGAATCTGCAAGAGCAGAAAGCTGTGCATGGTTCTTCTTTCAGAAAAGGAAAAACAAACTTCACTTTCACAGGAAACCACTAAAAAAGGCTAAATGTAGATTGATGCCAATAAGCAGCTGCTATAAAGACTATATACTGTAATCTCTGGGTTACTTCTGTATTTCTGGGTATATAATAATCCTAGAGAACTGAATCAGCTACTTGATGTCTAATGGGTATTACAATGTCAACATTTGCACCTGCAGTGCAATTCAAAACTGCTTGTATCCAACTCAGCAGTTATTAACCACAGCAAATGATGTAAGTGGGAATTTTAAATATGACAGAGCAAGAATTTTTGCAGAAAGTTTTTCTAATCCAAGTTGAATTCTTAAGTACCTTCACCGTTTCTAAGCTATGTTCAGAGCAGTCATTCCATGCAGTCATTTCTCAACTGTGCTAAAATTGTTCAGCAGTTTAGAAATAAAATCCCAGTGCAGAAAGAATGCTACTGAAAGTGTCTATAGCAATCTTCAAGCCAAAATCTGATTACATATACAGCAAAATTATAAATTATATATATATATATTTCAAAAAGAAATCAAATAGGAAGAAAGATTTACCTTCAAGAAATCACAAAAGCAGCACTTAAATAATAGTGTTGAAAGACTGTTGGTTTCCCCATTGCTTCTTAAGTGCAAACTCTGGAAATGAATTGGTGAGCAGAGGAATAATGAGGGGGGGAATCAAAAGAAAAAAAAGAAATCCAGGAGATATTCACATATCAATACTGAGGAGTTTTATTCCATTGCGCAGGCTTGATCTGCTCTGATTTGAGAGTGAGATTTAGCAAGCAGAAGAAGATTTAGAGAAAATCCTCACATTTATCTACATTACAGACACTGTAGACAGGAAACAGCTGGAAGAGCATTTGCTTTCTCTCTTTCTCCTCTCTCTCTCTCTCTCCCTCTCCCTCTCTCTCTTCTGGCAAAGTTACTGAGTAAGGATTTTTGGGCAAAATGACAAATAACATCATACCTTTGCATTTTGAAACTGGAGCACTGAAGTGTCGTTGGGGTTTTTTTCCACCCAATCCCCCTCCTTCTTTAAAAGAATGCACACTTCTGAATGGAAGACAAGAAAATATAGTTGAAGAATTCTTAGAAGCTGAAGCTGCAATAAGAAATGAAACATGCAAATGGACATGTTTCAGCTGGCTGCAATAGATACACAGGGATTAATTCAGACACCTTTGGGCTGTATTGTCCAAGAAGCGGCTGGGATTTCTGCATTTGTTGGCCATTGTCAGAACCAGTTCTTCCTAACATCAAATGCTAAAATCCCCTTTTGCCATCTGATTCCTACCCGAGTGGCTGATCCATATACAGGGCACATCCTCATGCCTTTTATAAAACCCACTGGAATAAATGCATCTTGACAGAAGTGAAACTTTTGGTTTTTTTCCTTCTACCCCAGGGGTGTCAAACTTACATTGTTAAAGCGGTGTCACGTGACCTATCATGACTTTTTTGCCCCTTCGCTAAACCTGGCATGGGTGTGACCAATGTGTGATGCATCCGGCCCATGGGCCACGAGTTTGACAGCCCTGTTCTACCCCATCTATTCATCGATGTTCCACAACACTTTGCTTTTAGTTTTGTTTTGTTAAAGCAAGCTTGATGGGTGTGAGTGGGCAAAGAAAGCAATGAATTGAGTGATCATGGGTGCAGTCAAGGTGATTTGATTTTGTTCAAGATCTAATCTGAGTCAGTCACCAGAACTAGAGGTTTAGTTTTCTGAGCTTTTGGACTCATACTGGAACCCATCTTCAGGGAATTTCTCTCTTATCCTCAAGGAAGTCCCCTGAGGATAAGCTCCAGACAGAGATGGTATTCAGCAGGTTTTGACCAGTTCTGGAGAACCAGTAGCTGAAATATTGAGTAGTTTGGAGAATACCATCTCTGATTGGCCCCACCCCCATCTATTCTCTGCCTCCCAACTCCCAGCTGATTGGCTGGGTCTTCTTTTGTTGCCCTGCATAGGAGAACGGAGCTGGAAAGCAGGTTAGTGGGGTGGGGAGGGAATGGGATTTTGCAGTAACTTTCCCACAGGAGACGTTCCCATAAATATCCCGGACCCAAGCCTTGCAGGACTTTGAATGTTAGCACCAACACCTTGAGTCTCACCCGGAAGTCAAGTGGTAGCCAACACAGGTCGTGCAGGAGGGGCGTAACATGGGAGGACCAGGAAACTCCCATCACAACGCGCCGTGATTTTGCACCAGCTGAAGCCTCCGGATGGTATGCAAAGGCAGTCCTAAATAGAGAGCGTTGCAGTAGTCGAGCCGGGAGGTGACAAGTGCCTGAGTGACTGTGTGCAGGGCATCTTGGTCCAGGTATGGGCGTAACTGGCGAACCAGTTGGACCTGGGCAAAGGCCCCCCTGGCCACGGCTCCCACCTGTTCCTCTAACTGGGGTCTTTCCCCATTTCCCTTGCCCACAACTCTGCCGAGGACCTGGCAGCCGCTTGGCAGCAGGCTGCTGGGGCTGCCCTTGACAGGGTTGTCCCCATGCGTCCCCTCACACGCCGTGGATCCTGGGTGGATCCTTGGTATACTGAGGAGCTCCGGGAGATGAAGCGCCGTCGGAGGGCTTTAGAGAGCAGGTGGAGGGCCACCCGCTCCCGATCCGATCGAGCCCAGCTAAGAGCCCACTTTAGGACTTACCTGGTAGCTATGAGGGTGGCGAGAAGGTCTTATCTCTCCACCCTCATAGCATCTGCAGATAACCGCCCAGCCGCCCTCTTTAGGGCCACCCATTCCCTCCTACATCTGAGGGAGGTGGTGGACCCTCTCCGGGGAAGGGCTGAGGAATTTGGTCAATATCTGTCAGATAAGATCGCGTGATTCGGGCGGTTGTGTTCCCTGCAGTGGTCTGAGGATTGTGGTACAAGCAGTCTGGCCAATGTGATCTGGGCTGAGTTTGATCCTGTTTCCGAGGATGAAGTGGACAGGATTATGTGGTGTCTGAGTGCCACCACTTGTTTGTTGGACTGGTGCCCTTCCTGGTTGGCTTATGCCAGGGAGGTCCCTGTTGGCTCCGGGCAGTGGTCAATGCTTTGTTAAGGGAGGGTGTCTTTCCCTCCGCCTTGAAAGAGGCAGTGGTGAGGCCCCTCCTGAAGAAGCCTGCCCTGGACCTGACCGTGTTAGACAACTTTCATCCAGTCCCAACCTTCGTTTTTGGCGAAGGTTGTTGAGAGTGTGGTGGCTCAGCAGTTTCCACTTTTCCTGGATGAAGCGGACTACCTAGATCCGTACCAATCGGGCTTCCGGCCTGGTTTCAGCATGGAGACGGCATTGGTCGCACTGATGGATGGTCTCTGGAGGGCTCAGGACAGGGGTTTTTCCTCTGTCCTGGTCCTATTAGATCTCTCAGCGGCTTTCGATACCATCGACCATGGTATCCTTTTGCGACGCCTCGGGGGGCTGGGAGTGGGGGGCACTGTTCTTTGGTGGCTCTCCTCCTACCTCTCGGGCAGTCGCAATCGGGTGTTGACAGGGGACAGAGGTCGGCCCTGAGGGCTCACTTGTGGGGTCCCCTAGGGGTCGGTCCTCTCCCCCCCTTTTATTTAATATCTACATAAAACCACTGGGTGAGATCATTCATGGTTTTGGGGTGAGGTATCACCAGTATGCTGACGATACCCAGTTATACATCTCCACCCCAAACCAGATCAGTGATGCCCTCTCCATGATGACTCGTTGTCTGGATGTGGTGCGGATCTGGATGGACGGAACATGCTTCGGCTCAACACGGCTAAGACTGAGTGGCTGTACATACCGGCATCTCGGTCCAGTCAGGAATGTCCATCATTGACCATAGGGGGAGTGGTGTTGCCCGCTGTGGATAGGGCGCGGAACCTGGGGGTCCTCCTGGACACGCAGCTCCAGTTGGAGGAGCAGGTGGGGGCCGTCACCAGGGGGGCCTTTGCCCAGGTCCGGCTGGTTCGCCAGATTCACCTGTTTCTGGACTGAGATGCCCTGTGTACAGTCACTCATGCCCTTGTTACTTCACGACTCGACTACTGCAACGCCCTGTATTTAGGACTGCCCTTGCATACCATCCGGAGATTGCAGCTGGTGCAGAATGTGGCCGCGCGGGTGGTGATGGGAGTTACCCGATTCTCCCATATTACCCTCCTCCTGCGCGACCTGCATTGGTTACTGGTTGCACTTCGGGTGAGATTCAAGGTTTTGGCTTTAACATTCAAAGTCCTACATGACATGGGTCCACAATATTTAAGGGAGCGTCTCCTGCCGATATCGAGTGTCAACCGCCCTGTATGGGCACACAGGCAGGGGCTCCTTGGGGTCCCATCGGCAAGTCAATGCCGGCTGGCGGTCCCCCGGTGGCGAGCCTATTCTGTGGTGGTCCCTGACCTATGGAATCAACTGCCTCTAGACCTCTGTCTGGCCCCTGACCTCCGCACCTTCCGCCGCGATTTGAAGACCTGGCTATTTGACCAAGCCAGGCTGTGACTACCTCACGGGGGGTATGGGATAGTTTTAAAGTATTTTAATCCGGTCTTATTGGACTTTATAGTTGTTTAATTCTTTCTTAATTATTTATTGTATTTGTATGTTTTAATTGTGAGCCTCCTCGAGTCTTCGGAGATGTGGCGGCATATAAGTCCAATAAAATAAAATAAAATAAAATAAATAAATAACCTGAGCCATGAGTCCAGGAAGACCCCCCAAGTCCCATGCCCTATCCATGGGGGGCAACACCTCTCCCCCCATGACCAAAGATGGAATCTCTTGACTGGATCATGATGCCAGTATGCACAGCCACTCAATCTTGGCCGGATTTAGCTGAAGCATGTTCCCGTCCATCCAGGTCTGCACCGCATCCAGACAACGGGATATCATGGAGAGGGCATCACTGATGTGGTTTGGGGTGGAGCTGTACAACTGGGTATCATCAGCATACTGATGATACCTCACCCCAAAACCACGGATGATCTCGCCCAATGGCTTCATATAGATGTTGAACAAAAGGGTGAGAGGCCGACCCTGGGGACCCCACAAGTGAGAGCCTTTGGAGTCGACCTTTGCCCCCCTGTCAACACCGATTGCGAGCGCCCCAAGAAGTAGGAGGAGAACCACTGCAAAACAGTGCCCCCACTCCCAACCCCGAGCGCGCAACTGGATACCATGGTCAATGGTATCAAAAGCCACTGAGAGATCAAACAGGACCAGGACAAGGAAAATCCTCTGTCCCGGGCTCTCCAGAGATCATCCACCAGTGCGACCAATGCCGTCTCCATACTAAACCTGTGCCGGAAGCCCGATTGGTACAGATCCAGATAGTCCGCTTCGTCCAGGAAAAGCAGAAACTGCTGAGCCACCACACTCTCAACAATCTTCACCAAAAAACAAAGGTTGGAGACCGGACGCAAGTTATTAAAATGGCTGGGTCCAGGGCAGGCTTTTTCAGGAGCGGTTTCACCACCGCCTCTTTCAAGGAGGTGGGGAAAGAACCCTCCCTTAGTGAAGCATTAACCACTGCCCGGAGCCCGCCACATGTGACCTCCCTGGAGGCATATACCAACCAGGAAGGGCACCAGTCCAACAAACAAGTGGTGGCACTCAGACATCGCATAATCCTGTCCACTTCATCCTCAGAAACAGGATCAAACTCAGCCCAGATAACATTGGCGGACTTATTGCACCTCCCTCTTCGAACCACTGCAAATTAGAGCTCAGCCCCTCCCAAATCCGAGCGATCTTATCTGAAAGATATTGACCAAATTCCTCAGCCCTACCCCACAGCAGGTTCATCGACCCACCCGGATGTAGGAGGGAACGAGTGACCCTAAACAGGGCGGCCAGGTGGTTATCTGCGGACGCTACAAGAGCAGAGAGGTAAGCCCTCCTTGCCGCTCCCACAGCTACCAGGTAAGTCCTAATATAGGCTCTTAACTGGGCTCGGTCGGAACCGGAACTGGTCGACCTCCACCTGCTCTCTAACTTGCCTTCATTCTTGATTTTTTTTTCTGGATGAAGAATTTTTGCTTGTTTTTCAAGGGTGTTATTTCTCACTATGGTATACATGTTATACTTTAACATTTATGTTTTAGTACAGGTGAAACTCAAAAAATTAGAATATCATGCAAAAGTTCATTTATTTCCATAATGCAACTTAAAAGGTGAAACTAATATATGAGATAGACTCGTTACATGCAAAGCAAGATAGTTCAAGCCATGGTTTGCCATAATTGTGATTGTATGTATTTCACTCCAAATGGCAAGATACTGTGCCACCAAATTTGGTAGTTGAGGGTGGAAGAAGCTGCACAATTCTGTATTAAATTATTGGGAGAGGTCTTCAGAAAGGGATCGTGGTTTGAAAATACCAAGTTATTCCATAACAATAACTCCAAGTCTAGAAAGTCCTTTCTAAGACAGAAAGATGGGTAGATGATCCTACTCCCAATCACAAGAAGGTAATAGCTAGTTAGATGAATAGTTTGGTTTCACATAAGATAAATGAGATTTCAAACAGTGAACCTTCTCAAATTTCTATCAGTAGCAGAAAAAAATTGGGCAGTGGAGCTGTTCATGGTAGGGCAACACATTTTACCATCTGCCTGTATCTATATCAAGCTGTATCAAGCTGGCCCTCAAATATCTTGGAAAAACTATCTAAAATGATAAGCATCCTTGGAGATGGATGATCAAAATTGCTGATATGTCATATGTCATAAGTTATTGGATGTACATCTTTTACATTTTTATTCTCTTCTCATTTTTTTTCTGATTTATAAATAGCACACAGTGGATAGAACTATGAGAATATGATGTTATTGATCAGTTAAATCAAGTTGAAAATATAAAAATCCAAAGTACTTTAATGTTTCTCTGTTTAAATTATATACACTTTAGGATAAAGATCATTATTATGTGCAAGAATCAGAGCATGCATTCTTGCAATATATGTATCCTATTTTTTCTTTGCAGGTTGTTGGGAATTTCTTACACATTTTTTTACACTCTTCAGTTCTTCTTGGATGAGAAGCGAAACAACTTCAAGGAAAAAAACAAAGTCCAGTTGCCTTTTGAAAAAGCCCTTTGGGATTCCCATGTTGATATTGCCTACTGCTAAAAGACACATAGGTCCAAGAGAGGACCTCTCATCTATCCTGCTGAGAAGTCTTAGAATGTGAGACAGTTTAGAGGTAAGTGGAATTATTTTTTTAAAACGACTTTAAATTATTTTTAATATGTGGTTTATTCTGCTCTACCATTAGTATAACTTTTTCTGTATTTCACTTGAAGTCTTATTTAGATTAGGAGCTGTGATGGCACAGTGGTTAGAGTGCAGTACTGCAGCCTACTTCTGCTGACTGCCAGATGCCTGCAATTTGGCAGTTCAAATCTTTTTTTTAATAAACTTTATTGAATTTTTATTACATTAAAAACCTAAGAAATCACTCTATAATGGCTATTTGTGGTGCTTATCATATGACAATAATTTGTGCATTATTTGTAGGTATTAATTTATGCATAATTACATTCTTATTCTATTACTTACATTTAATAATTACCTATCCTTAATCTACCTCCGATCTATCCAACTATACCATTGTTCCCACACCTTATAAAATATTGAGGCTTCTTTATCTTTTAAACTCATCATTAATTTATCCATTTCAGCACAATTCATAACTTTTTGTATAACCAGTTTCTCTGCGGGTATATATGGCTGTTTCCAACATTGGGCAAAGGCGATCCTGGCAGCAGTCAATATGTGTAATAATAAGTATTTTGTGCTCTTTATGTATTTTTTTTTGAAGATGCCCAATCGGAAGAGTTCTGGTTCTAGGTCTGATTGTTCATTGATGATTTCTTGTAGCCAATTTTTGATTTTTAGCCAATATTTTCGGCTTCTGGGAAAGACCACCACATATGATAATATGTTCCCTCTTTTTTTTTACATTTCCAACATATAGGACTCATTTTAGGGTACATTTTTGCGAATCTCGAAGGGGGTAAGTGCCACCTATAGAACATTTTATATGCGTTTTCTTTGTATGCTGCTGATTTTGTTAATTTGTGATTTCTGTTCCATACAGTCTCCCAATCAGATAATTTTATGTTGTGACCAATATTTTGATCCCATGTGATCATTTATCCTTTCACTACTACTTCTTCTAATTCTACTTCCAGGAGATCTTTATAAATTTTGATATATTTTTTTTATCTGGACCTAATAAAATTTTGTCTAATTGTTGTGGTTTCAAGTATATTCTGTGATCCTTTATGTCCTTTTTACATCAGCTTTGTATTTGGAAATAAGCCCACCAGTCTACTCGTAGCCCTTGTTCTTGGAG
Source organism: Naja naja (assembly GCA_009733165.1). Taxonomy (NCBI): domain Eukaryota; kingdom Metazoa; phylum Chordata; class Lepidosauria; order Squamata; family Elapidae; genus Naja; species Naja naja. The sequence continues at coordinate 30,244,509 of CM019154.1, read as the reverse complement.
CTCTTGTACTGTTTTTAAATTTCCATGAATATCCAATAAGACTTTATACTTTAACATTTGTTCAGGTCTAAGTTATTTGGGTGGGTCATCACTTCCATTGTGGATAGCCAGATTGGGATTTTTATATAATGTTTCTTTTTAACTTTGATCCAATTATTTATCAACGAATCTCTAATCAAATGTCTGTGGAAATATTTTTGTTTAGTGGGTCCTGTGTCCCAAAGAAAAGCATGCCATCCTCTCTGAAGATCATAATCTTCTATAGCTAATATTCTTTTATCCTTTAAGTTAAGCCAATCTTTTAACCAAACTAATATTGCAGCACTATAATATAATTCCCAGTCTGGCAATCCAAAGCATCCTCGGCTTTTCATATCTTGTAGTAATTTCATTTTTATTCTAGGTTTTTTATCCTGCCAAATAAATTTTGCTGTCATTTTATTAAGGTTATCGAAAAAGGTCCTTTTTAATTTAACTGGAATGGTTTGGAATAGATATGGAAATTTCATAATATAGACATTTTTATGGCTACTATTCTTCCTAACAATGACAATTGCATTTTAGTCCATAATTCTAAGTCTTTTTTTGTTTGTTGTAATAGCTTATTATAGTTATTCTCCTTTATCGCCTAACAGTGTGCTGTCAGCCATATTCCCAGATATTTAATTTTTCCTGTTGTTTGAAGTCCAAGCACTCTTTCTAATTCTGTTGTTTGTAAATCTGTTAAAATTTTTGCTAAAAGTTTCGTTTTCTGTCTATTAATTTTCAATCCTGCCATAGCTCCATATCTTTCTAATTCCTTAATTAATATTTGTCCTTTTTCTATTGGATCTTCAATAATAAAAGCCATGTCATCTACAAATGCTTGCAGTTTATATTCTTCATTTCTAGTTTTCAATCCTTTTATTTCAGAATTTTGCCTCACTCCTTCTAATAGTACTTCTAATAATAATATGAAGAGCAGAGGGGACAGAAGACAACCTTGTCGGACTCCTTTCTCTATATTTAAAGTTTGGGTGTTTTCTCCATTTATTATAATATTTGCTTTTTGTACTGAATAAATTGCTGTTATAATATTCTCAAATTTGATGCCGAAATTCATATCATAAATTTGCTGAATCATAAATTGCCAGTTAAGGTTGTCAAAAGCCTTTTGAGCATCCAAGAAAATAAGGGCTACCTGTTTCTCTGGGTGGGCTTCATAATATTCCAGACTGTCCATTATTATTCTTAAATTGTTCCTAATTTGTCTATTTGGGAGAAACCCATTTTGGTCTGAATGTATATAATCATTCAGAATTTTCTTTAATCTATTAGCAATAATGGTAGTAAATATTTTATAATCTACATTCAGCAAGGAAATTGGTCTGTAGTTTTGCATCATTCTGGCATTTGAGTCCCCCTTCGGGATTAGTGAAATTAATGATTCTCTCCACGTGTCTGGCATTTTAGCAGATGATAATATCTCATTATATAAATCCACCATTATTAGTCCCACTTGTTCTTCTATCGTTCTATAAAATTCTGCTGGGAAACCATCTGGGCCTGGGGTTTTGTTACTTTTCTGGGCTCTAATTGCTTGTTTTAATTCTGTCATAGTTATATCCTTCGTCAAAGATTCTTTCATCTCATTGTTAATTTCCCGATTTTTTCTCTCTTAGATATTCCCTTATCTGATCTTCATCTACTCTCTCTTTCTTATACAGTTTCTCAAAATATATATGTGCAATCTCTTTTTTCTTCTCTATTGTATGTTGATAATTTCCACTTTCATCTTGTAGTTGGTAGATGGTTCTTTTCTCTTTCTCTTTTTTGAGTTTATAAGACAGCCATCTGCCAGGCTTCTTTGCTTACTCAAAGTATATTTGCTTGGTTGCTTTCCAGTTACTAACCAGTTCTTCCTGTTCAATTAAGTTAACTTTATGTTTATAGAGAATCAATTGTTCTTTTAAGTTAAATGTTCTGTAGTTTGGATTCTAGTTTCTTAATTGTTTGGTATAAATTGTTTTGTTGGGCATGTTTTTCTTTATTTTTTTGTGCAATGTAAGATATTATAATTCCCCGTGTGACGGCTTTCATAGTATCCCATAAGTTTTGAATAGTTGTATATATGTTATTATTTTCTTTAAAGTAAAGAGTTAGTTCTTCATTAAGTTTCTTTATAAATTCCTCATCCTTTAATAATTGAGAATCTAAAGTCCATCTTCTCCTTGGTTTTTTCCTACCTTTCCAATTGATGCTAAGAGGATTGTGGTCTGCCCAAGAGTTCGGTATAATTTCTACTTCTGTCACTTCTTCTGCTAACTCTCCACTCATCCATGCCATGTCAATACATGACCATGACTGGTGGGGATATTAGTAGAAGGTAAATGGTCTCTTGTCTGGATTTAGTTTTCTCCATATGTCTATTAGATTTAATTCTTTAATCATTTCTACACATATTTTAGGAAGTTCTCTTTTCTTTTCCTTTCCTTCTTATTTTCCCCATTATAATCTTTTTGATAATCTGCTACAGCATTATAATTCCCTATGATACAAATATTTTTCCTTTCCAGTTCAATGATTTTAGCATACAGAGCTTTATAGAATTCTTTTTGATTGGCATTAGGGGCATAAATTACCACCAATAGAATTTTTTAAAAGTTTATCTGTATTTCTATTGCCAGAACTCTTCCTTTGGGATCTGCAAATATTAAATTTGCCTTTATCTCTTCTTTAATGTAAACTGCTGTTCCATTCTTTTTTTCATTATCTACAGAGGCCGTAAACACTTTCCTTAGTTTGGGGCAATCTAAATATTTTTCGTCTGTTTTAAAAATGTGTGTTTCCTAGCCGTTCTTGGGATTTGTTTAAGAACTGAGATTTCTTTATCTTTATACTTAATTGTTTCTTCTCTCGATATTTTATACATAATGTCCCAAACCTTCCTTCTTTCAAAACGTACATGTACTTCTTTTGGGCATTTATGACGTCTTGCATAATTATGCTTACTCTGTAGACTTCGTCCAGCTCCTTCAAAATCTCATCTTTGTCTCTTTCCAGTACCTCCACCAGTATTTCTGCCATCACATGTTCTAATCTTCTTCTTTTGATTCCACTATATTTTGGAATCTTAGATATGCTGCAGCCTTATCCATTTCCAAATACACCAGGGAGTCTTCCATTTCTTTGCTCACAATCTTTAGATGTTCATCTACTCTTTCCAATTTCCTTTCGGTTAGTTCTGTCCTTTTCTCTACTTTTATTGTCGATTTGTTTTTCTCCAGCGCTTGCTGTATTGTTCCAATTTTTTCATCTAATTTGGAAATATCTACTTTCATTTCTGCTTTTAATTTCCCCATCTCTTCTTTTAGTTCATTTATATCTGTTCTTGTCTCTGTATGGTTTTTGAGCATTATTTCTTGTAGCTTTGACATAGAATCTTGTAGGGTAAGCAGTGTCGAATGGATATTGGCATTCGTGATGGAAGGTTGTTTCTTCGATGTTAATGATTCTTCAATTGTCTTCTGTGACATCGGTGACGATATTGCCATCGGAGTTGTTAATGTCGTCTTCTTTCCAGCTTTGAGCATTATAGTGGTAATGGAAGTCATTTCTCCTAGGATTTGTTTCTGTTTTTGTGTTATATTAATTACGTTGTCCCAAATTAGCATTCACTATTAAGTGATATATCATAAAGTTGACCAATAAACTAATTAAATAATCTGTCTATCTATCTCTTAATTTCCTAAATTCTTTAATATATCCAGCAAACTTATAAGTGCAAGTACTGTCCAATATAATCTCAAATTGGAATTCTAGATTGAGTATATGAATATGTAGAATCTACACTTGTTTCTCAATATTATAAACTCCAGGTAATAGTAATAATAGATACCTTCTCCTATCTCTCTAATTTAGATACAGATCTTATCTATTGTATATTGTATACAGTTCCAAATTCATGCTTTATGAAGATATAAGTATTAGCTTAAGTATATGAATATGTAGAATCTACACTTATTTCTCAATAATGTAAAATCCAGGTGATAATAGTAGTGGATACTTTTTCCTATCTCTCTAATTTACATACAGATCTTATCTATTATATATTGTGTACAGTTCCAAATACGTATAAAGATATATATCTATACATATTATATGACAATATTATATTATAATATTATAAGAAATTCATCAGCGTAAGTAGAAAAATTATAAATAGAAATAAATAGAAATAAATTAACCTGAAAAGTTCAATTAATTATTTAAAGTAATCAGCAAGATATATTCAAATATTAATATGTAATTAGTCAATTATAATTATAAATGTTAAATAATTATTGTTATCAATATCAATATTGCTTGACAGGTTACTGACAAATCAGCTGGGTCCGACAGAACACCTCACAATTACATTCATCAAATGTCTTTCCTTCTTCAATTAATACGTAGGTAAAGGATAATAAAATATAGAATAGTTGGTCCAAGTATCAAAAGTTAGAGAAAGCTGGGAGTCTTAAATTAATTGTACAGCTCTCCATCTCTGAAGTTAGATAATTTCACCTCCTCGTGTTCCAGCAACAGAGAATTGCTGAGTAATATCTATGGCTTCCTGGTATCTCAACACACTCAGCAATACACACTCTCCTTCTGTCTTGGGTTTCAAGCAGTCAGTTTCCCCAAATCTCTCCACTGAAGTGTTCCCCCAGCTAATGATCCCCATTCCACCCCAGGGGGCTTAAATCAGTTATTAATATCATCTATATCCACAAGTCTTTAATCTACTTCAGAACTTCAAATCTTCTCCCCTTCTCAAATCTAGCCAACCCGATCTTTCCAAGCAAAAGTAATCCAAAACATCCAAAACCTCCGTGTGTCAAACTTTTTCCTCCAACTAGCAACAGTATAGCAAACCTCTCCAATCTGAGCCTTCTTCTCTTCTAGGTTGCTACTGTTAATCTTCACTCTCTGCCTCTCGAGCCCTTTTACTTTCAAACACAGTCGCGTTCTCTCTCCTTTGCCGCTTCTTTCCGGGCTCCAATAAGCTTGTTGCTTCCTCCATGGAACTCTTCACCATTCAACAATCAAACACTCTCACAAATTCTCTGCACAAACCTCTTCGTTAGTCACCACAGGCTGTCACTCACTTGCTTCCTCTCATGGGTGACAGTTCGGACTTCAGGACCTCCATTGCAAGCCGATGGCCTCTTGCTAGTTGGCCTCTGCTGGGTTTCTCTTCGCTGCAATGTGGGGTTGCCTTCCCCTCTCACTGCAGCCTGAGTCTCCCCACACTGGCACAGTTCTCTGCAGGAACCATGCACCCCAAAGGATCGCGCCAAACAGCAAAAAGGATTTAGAAGAACCGGAGACGGGCTTCTGCATCTCTGATCATCCTCACAACATCACCAGAAGTCCTGGCAGTTCAAAGCTTACCGGGGTCAAGGTTGACTCAGCCTTCCATCCTTCCGAGATGGGTAAAATGAGGACCCAGGTTGTTGGGGGCAATAAGCTGACTCTGTAAACTGCTTAGAGAGGATTGTGAAGCATTGTGAAGCAGAATATAAATCTAAGTGCCATTACTATTGCTATTATTTAGGTCAAAACAGTAAATAGTCCCTCTTTTTTAATTTATATTTTTGAACATATATATTTCTATATTTCCCTATATTTATTCCATACACACCCACATACCACACACCCATACCCACCCACCAGGGGTGGGATTCAAATTTTTTAACAACCAGTACTCTGGGCTTGGCTAAGTTGGTGGGCACGGCTTGGTGGTCATGTTATTGGCTGGGTGTGGCCAACTCAATATCACTCACATTGAGGCACGCATCTCCTCGCCTGGCCTCTCATGACTGTGGGGATGCTGCAACAGTCATAAGTGTGGAAAATGGTCATAAGTCACTTTTTTTAGTGCCATTGTAACTTTGAATGGTCACTCCACACAAGCAAAGTACCAGCAAAGGAGGGGGAAAAACTCCAGAGAAGTTTATTGATTGATTGATTGATTGATATTGGGATTTCTATGCCACCCTATCTCCTGAAGGACTTAGGGCAGCTTACAACGATAAAAACATCCAAAACAAACATTAAAAATCCAATTAAACAACATCCCAATATAATGATTAAAATTAACAAACCAACACTAAAAACCCCACCCCCTCCATCAGTCCAGGTCAGCAAGCTGAAAGAGCCATGTCTTCAGGCCACGACAGAAGGATTGAAGGTCAGGAGCCACCCGAAGCTTCAGGTACAACTGATTCCACAGGGTGGGTGCTCCAACAGAAAAGGCCCTACTCCTACGGGTTGCCAGCCAACACTGTCTGGCCGATGGCACCCCAAGGAGACCCTGTTCTGAGACAGGAAGTCTAGTCCTGCCAAGAACATAATACGGGTTAACGGAAAGGCAGTTTCTGTAAGCAACACCAAAATGTTTCCTTCCTGCCTTCCTTACAGGATTAGGCCAGTAATTTCTTCTAACAACCGGTTCTCTGAACTGCTTAGAATATTAACAACCAGTTATAGTGAATAAGTGTGAACTGGTAGAATCCCACCCCTGCCACCCACCCACCCACCCACCCACCCACACAGAGAATATATCCCTATATGAAATGTTAGACTTCTGCAGAATATGGAGTTTCATATCAGATCAGTTTTCCACAAGCTCATGTTCTTCAGATACATTGGTTTTCATTTCCTATCATTCTCTCTGTATCTTTTTATATATTTAACAGTTATGTAGGAGAAGAAAAAGTTAAAATGGGTGATATTACCCATATCCAATTCCTAAATATAAAAACAACACAACACTATAGTTTTACACTCATGGTTAGCTGACTAAAGCATAGTATGCTTTGCAGGCAACAATTAGCCATAATGAATGGGTTCATGCAACATAGTGAATCAAAAAGAGATTATATTATTGTTCAGCATTCACTTCCGTGAACAGCAACCTGCTATTTAGATTATTTAATTAGTAAAGTACAGTTCATTTAGTGAATGTATGAAGTTACAAGGTCACTGAAAAAAGGAAGTTTTCACCATTATTCACAGTTATGACTGCATAGTCATGTGATTTATATTCAAATACTTGACAGATGGAGTTCATGTAACCCCTTTTGCAACCTTCTGACAAGCAAATTCAATGGAGAAATCAGACTCACTTAACAACCTAATTTAACAACTGCAGTGATTCACTTAATAAACATGGCAAGTTACTCATGCGCTCGTTACCTCCCGTGTAGACTACTGCAAAGCTGTCTACATGGGGCTGCCCTTGAGGACCACTTGGAGTCTTCAACTGGCGCAAAATACAGCCGCGCAGGTTGTGATGGGAGTATCCTGATACTCCCATATTACACCCCTCCTGCATGAGCTGCACTGGTTGCCGGTTGCCCTCCGAGTGAGATTCCAGGTGCTGGTAATCACCTTCATGGCTTAGGTCTGGGGTATTTGCGGGAGCACCTACTGCCAGCAATGGTTTCCCATCGCCCTGTGTGCTCCCACAGACAGGGTCTCCTCAGGGTGCCGTCAGCCAGACAATGTCAGCTGGTGGCCCCCAGGGGGAGAGCCTTCTCTGTGGGTGCACCCGCCCTTTGGAATCAACTACCCGTGGAGCTTCGGATGGCTCCTGACCTTTGATCCTTCCGTCGCGACCTGAAAACATGGCTTTTTCAATCAGCCAACCTGAACTGAAGGGTTTTTTAATTGTTTTTAAATTTTATTTGCTTGTTTTTAATGTTTTAATATTTGTAATTGGGGTTCTCTTATTTAAGAGTTTTTAAAACTTTGTATTCTTGTTTTTTTATTGTTGTGAGCTGCCCTGAGTCCTTCGGGAGATAGGGTGGCATAGAAATCCCAATATTGAATTAAATTAAATTAAATTAAATTAAATTAAGTAAAGTCATAAAATGGGGCAAAACTCAAGCAACAAATTTCTCACTTACCAACATAAATTTTGGGCTCAATTATGGTCATATGTTGAGGACTATTTATAATAAGTAATATTGTTTTAATTCCTGCTATGGAAAGCTTCCAGTTGTCACATCATTGTTCTCTTACTCAGCTGAATCACTGATGATTGCACAATCTTTATATTAGGGGTAGAATACACACGTGATATACAGAAAACTCCAAGTCTCAGCATTTCTGTTTTAAAAATTCAGGCAGAAGGTGATAGATGTCCAACTTTGAAAGGCTCTTGTCTAAATTTCCTTTTGATGCCTCTTGAGATCTGCTGTCTATGACAGCTACATAATTTGCAAATGTTGTCATGAAATTTAAATCTTTAGTGTGACAAAAGGGAAATGGTTAAACACTGAGACATATATTTTACTTTTTCATGAAATGCGTAGTATACATAATAAATCTATGTGCTGTGCTCCAGCCAATGGGGAAACCCACTATTTCTTAAGTGAGGAACAATTTGCACCAACAACAATTCGAGTCAAAAAAAAAATCTAGCAACTGGATTCACTTTAAAAAGTGATTCATGAGATGTGTTTGGCCCTTCTGCAAGCATAGCATCTGCCTGCTATCATTGAACCTATTGGTATAATATTTACAGGCTACAAGCACTGCCCAGCCAGCAAACATGACCACCAAGCCATACCCACAAATTAGGCCACACCCACAGAACCGGTTAGTGGCCCCTGGGATTTAAAATTATGAGTTTGGTGGTCCCTGAAGTCCAAAAGGTTGGTGACCCCTGACCTAAAGGATAGTGGTACAAAAAAATTTCATCCTTGGGGAGGAGGGGAATCATAAAACCAAGATGATGAGCATACTGCAGAATTAAGGACCCTTTCCTTTTTTCATGCAACACATATGAAATTGTGCTGGGCTTCAATTGTGTAGTCATAGCATATGACTACCCCTGCAGATACCTCTACTCAGGTTGGAGCAAGGTCAAGGGATCCATAGCATGCTTCAGCCAAGTGAAGAGAAGCCTCTATGTAATTTCTCTCCCAATTGCTTTAACAGTTGGGAAAGCTGCGCTGAGGAGTCAGGTGTAAGCAGAGCTTGGCACTGTGCGTCGTTTTGAGGTCTGTGAATATGATAATAAGGGCAGGGAGAGCCCTGTTCCAGAGCAGTGCTCATTGGTTGCATGGTGTGGAGGATTGGGTGACTTGATAGCTTGGTCTTTGGGGATACCGTGGTGTGCGTGTGCTTGTGTGTGTGTGTGTGTGTGTGTGAATAGACTTTGGGGAGATGGTGATGTTGCGGAACGCATTTCCATGTTGAGAGACAAATGGGAAGCATAAAAGAAGATGTTGTGTGTGCCGCTCCAGGGAAAGCAAGACCTTCAGTTTGTGGCAGGCCCTCACATCTATTGTAAATGTTCCAACACTCAAAGTTGTAAACATTCCAACACCGGAAGTTTTAAAGAAGAGATTGGACAACCATTTGTCTGAAATGCTACAGGGCAGTGATGGGTAATGTTTTGGGCACCGATGCCCAAAGCGCATGCACGTATCCCCAAAATGCAATGTGCACCCCTTGCGCATGTGCTCTGCCCCCCGTACATGTGCGCACATCCCCACGTATGTGCGCAGAGACCTGAAGATCAGCTGGCCAGCGGGAGACACACACACATATGTGGTGGAGCTGAGCTGGGTCAATGACTCGCGTGCCCACAGAAAGGGCTCTGTGTGCCACCTATGGCACACATGCCATACGTTCGCCATCAAGTCTAAAGGGTTAGATTGGAGGACCTCCAAGGTCCCTTCCAATTCTGTTATTCTATTCTATTTTTTGGGGGGTCTTACTTCTAGGTCTGTGTGGTAAGATTGCTGGATGCCTTGTCTTAGGTTGCTGCTATATATGAAGTTGACCCAGGGCTGCAGATGTATTGGGCCCTCTAGTTTTTGAAGTGATTGAATGATATTGGCAGAAAACAGCAAGTGAATATTATGGAAATAATTATGAACCCTTGTTCAAAAAGATGTTAAGAATGTCAAAGCATGTATACGTCTCTGTTCTTATTGACTCTGCAAATCATTGTCCAACTATACTGTTCAAAATAACTTGTTTCTGGTTAGGGAGGATCAAGTTGGAAGAGATTCCTGCAGGAGGTGATACCAGGCACTTTGAAAGAGACAGGCATTGTTTGATCCAACTGCATTGGGCATACTTAATCTCCAAACATTTGGGAAAAGGTCATGGAAAGGTGATATTTATATTTATGAACTTAAACCAGGTGTTTGTGTTGGTTGGGATCGTCTTCTTGGAGCGGGAGAACATCATTCTTAGTATTCATCTTCCTCATCATGCTATTGAAGTGGCAGGTGGCAGGTAAATGATCCTTTCCATGCAAAGCTTTAAATAGAAGAATTTTCTCAGGATATGCTCTGTCCAAAATGAAAGAAAGGGCAATGGTTTAGCACTGCAAATGTTTTAACTTTGTGGAAGAATGGTTTACATATTTTCACAGTAACAGCATCACAATTTGGCAAGTTTTCTCACATTTTATCTTACAATGACCTGATAAGAAATTTATTTACACATGTTTGAATGTCTGCATATTTCCTAGAACTGCTGTCAGACTGTGGAGAGAGAGAGAGAGAGAGAGAGAGAGAGAGAGAGGGAGGGAGAGGGAGAGAGAGAGAGAGAGAGAGAGGCAAATTAAGGCCAATCTGGTAGTTGCTATCGAGGAGTTAGGAATCTTTCTTATTCCTACCTGGAGTGGGACCTTCCATATGCAAAACATTAGTTGTATCACAAAATTTCTGCGATATTGATCATGATGTGGAATCAAAACCAATTGAGTAAAGCAGAATAGAGAATATTTACATTCCTTACATTTCTTCTAGTAGAAGGAAAAATGCACCTTAGTCTTCCAGAATAAGTGCTTCCTTTTATGCTGAATTCCCAGACCAAAGATATCAGAAAGCAAGCAGGGCTGTGACAAAACTCTTCATTATGATACTGGTAAGTTTATAAAATGCTGTCTGATTTTTCAACATTAATATTGAACCGTGTTATAAGTCTAGAGACCCTAGTTATTACTTTGAATTTTGAGAGCCCCCTGGTTTGTTTGTTTTTTAAATTGCTGCCAAATTAGGGTGGCTTCTTTTCATTATCTTTCAGCTCTTAGTCTGTCCTTATGTTGATGGCATATCAAAAATAAACCGGTGATGGAAATAAATATAAGCAATAGAACTATAAATGGAAGAAGCTACAGTTTCTACCGAACAATACCATGAGCAGCAAATTCTACCCCTCCCAGTTTTTAAAATCCTCATAAAAATTTCTTCAGGTAAATTAGGCTGAGAAGCTCCCAAAAAAATTCTTAGCAACTTCCAACTCTTGTCCTGTTACGTGAACCCTCGGTAGAAGAAATTAGTGTAAAACTTGAGTTTCTGCCTTCTGTTAGGTTATTTTCTCTTTTCTCTCATAATAAATATGAAGAATTTATTGCCATAAATGATTGGCTGCAACTTCTAATTTAGCGGGCTTTAGAAATGCTTCATAGCACAACCCTATACTTATACATTTGTAAATTCCACTGAACTCAGCTTATTCTTAAAAAGATATCTAGTACCTCAAATTGAAATCTTGGACATACATATGGGATACATGCAATATTGGTATTATGAACCTGCAAACTCCTATCAGTTATGGCTTTAAAAAAAGTATATGCAAAAATGTATACACATTTTCATGCAACTTCCATATATGCATGTTGTGCATATTTTTCTAACATGCACATTGTTGGATGCAGTTCTTTTGACATGCAATATTCCAGGCATTACTTTCACTAATGCAGTGTCTGTGCGTGTGTTTTTCCCTATATATGCTTTTTATCTGTGAAAATAGTATTGCAATATTCAGTTTGAATATTGTAGAATAGTTGCAGCTTGGATCATGTACAATTCAGGAATGTAGGTATACTTGCAAGAAAATATGAAGAACATTTATCCCCATTGCCTTGATATATATGTTGATAACTGCAATATCTATTTAATATCTATTCCTGCTTATAAGGTGTTGAAGAAAATGAGGGAAAGCTGTTGGGATCACATTCTTTTTATGGGTTTCCTGGAACTATCCAGTTTGACTACTGTGAGAAACTGGATATGGGATTAGGCAGAACTTAATTCAGAACCAGTAGGACCCTCCATATATTCTTATGTGCAGTGTCCACTATTCTTGGGTTGTTTCTCAATAGGAGATGACACCTGAATAAACAATTGCAACCACATTATTTAGAAACAAGCTTCAGCTTACTCCATAAGATTTTATGGTGTTTGCTGTAAAAGTTTATAAATAGGCCTTTATACAGTCCTGTTCCTATAATTTTTTTAAAAATAGGAATTGACTTTTTTCATATACTGCTTTTTAATAAGTTTGTGCATGGCAGCTTTCTATTATTTTTTGAATGTCTTCTTGCTTGCATGTATTTATATGTTTGGACTATGGTTGAAGTCAATTAAATATAAAATAAAATAAACAGTGAGCCCTCTGGTGTCACATCATTTATTTTGTTACAGCCTGTTCACGTTATTCAGGGATCTCCTGAAGTTAAGTAGTGTGTTCTTTTCCCTCCTGAGAAAAGTGCTCCAATCTGGAGATCCAGTCAGCCATTGCTTCCAAACAATCATTTTACTGCCTTGTTTTTCTTTTCCAACCAACACTCCATATTCTGTGGCTCTTAAACCTCACTAGATGATTTGAGAATAATATTTTTGCTTAGATTTCTGCTTTCCTGAAAAGTTCTTCTGCAAACCTCAAATTTCTGCCCTAAGTAAGCTGCTTTTAGAGAATCCAATTGCAGGAAGCTAACTTCTGATAAGGGGTGAGCTTGACTGTTCTGTCCTGAAGGAAAAATGTGAAAACCTATGCCAAGGTAACTCAAGTTTGATGTGAGGGAAAAAATAATAATTCTGCTAGCTTATAAAAGAAGCCCTTAATTGTTGTGTTAGGATTTTCAGGGTGGCTCCAATGTTGAGAGTTCACAGGAAGATGTACCAGAAAATGTGAATGTCCCCTACTTGCAACTTCTGGCCAAGCCAGTATTCCTTTCCTGGAATCAAAACCTTCATCCTTTACCATTCAAAGGATTCCAATATTACCTCCATGGGAAGAAGGTCATGTTGAAAGATAATACAAAAGGACCTCAAAGTCTTTTAATGATTATATGTATTGTATTCTACTTAGGGTTGTATTCAGGATATACTCAATAAAGTCAATATGGCAGCTGCAATAGAGTCATGGAAATGCCATCCATTTTTATGTGTGAAGTTCATTAAAAAAAACAAGCAGAGCTTCAACTGGGCCTCCATCTTGATTTTTTGACCATTGGTGCTGTATACTCCTGGCTCTAATTCAGACCAGAGGGTTGGAATAAGCTTCTGAATCAGAAAGAGTACTTCACTACAGTTGTTCTTGGTTTTTACTACTTTACTACTGGTATTTTCTATGTTCAGAGAAGTTTTTAAAATGTACTTGAAAACATATTTGGGAACATTTTTAATTGATCTGTTTCACAGTTCTGCCAGAATCTCTGTGATATAAGGGCTAGCTTGTGGTAGTCTTATTTTTTCTATTGCACCTATAAATATGCCAAACTTTGAGAATGGGGTCTGTAAAATCCCTAGCAAGTTTTTAATTAAATTCCCCAATGGACTTCAGTGTTGGAGAATAACACATCGATGAAAAAGGCAAATGGACTTTCTTGGTTTTTCCTTGAAAACATTTTGCTTCTTATCCAAGAAGCTTCCTCAGTTCTTTACTTCAAGAAAAGTTAATTTACTTGGATGAGAAGTGAAATGTTTTCAAGGAAAAAACAAAGTCCAGTTCAGAGGTGGTATTCAGCAGGTTCTGATCAGTTCTAGAGAACCGGTAGTGGAAATTTTGAGTAGTTTGGAGAACTGGCAAATACCACCTCTGACTGGAGATTTTACAGTATCCTTCCCCTGCCATGCCCACCAAGCCACGTCCACAGAACCAGTAGCAAAATAATTTGAATTCCACCACTGGTCCAGTTGCCTTTTGGAAAATCATCCATGACCTGGATGATTGAGAATCTCTGTAAATATATGCTGATCAGTGGTGCCCAGTCCTTGCTCCTATTGTTTCAAAAAATAATTTCTACTAAGTTCTCAGTAGCTTATTTCCAAAACCGAATTTCCCTAACCTTTACCTAGTCCCACCCAGTCAAGCCCAAATAATGTAGATTGCTCTTAATTTGATACTAGATGTTTCTGTTAGGTGTAGTTCCTAGGTTGTTTTAAGAAGTTACACTGACATTTCTCCTGGCTCAATTTTCTCAGAATTGGGCTTGTTGCCTTCTTGTGGCTTCACCTCAAATTCACAGCACAGCTTCATGCTTACTTCACAAACAATTCTGGTTTCCACATTCCCTCTGAACATATGGCATATTGCTTGCTGAGCTCCACTTTCTTCTGCCACAAATAACTGGCTTCAACTGTCAACCTTTTCTTTTTCAGAAATTCTTGGCTAGAACCAGGTACTTATCCCTACCCCACCCCCATTTATCATTTCCCCCACTGCACATAGTAATGTATTGCATAGTTCTTAGAAGTGCAATTTGCAATATACATTCTAGAATATAATGTTACACAGCAATGGTATATGAGTCAGCTTTTACTATTCTCATACCACCTAATTTTTATGAGTATGGTAGCTTGCCCTTTCTGTAGTTCCAAAAATGAAATTAAAGGCCACATGAACTGAGATGCAGTTTTCTCCCCAATTAATGTGTAATTTTATTAAATAAGTGACAACATCAACAAAATATTGTAATTAAAATATTTTCCCAGTTTCACCATAAATTCCTTCCACCCATTTTTTCATATACAGTATTCTCCTCACAAAATACCCAGTGTTCTCAAGCCATTAAGGACATTCCCTACTCATTGAACATATTATAACCCTCGTTTTATTTTATTTTTCTTTCCATATGATTTTTATACTACAGCTTGCAGCTTCCTCAAACTTTCAGATTTGTCCATCATTTAGACAGGTGATAAATAAGCGATAGCATCATCAAAAGCCAAAAGAAAGACACCGGTAATCATATCAACAGAAGTATATTGAGTTAATTTGTGAATTACATGAACAGCTGACATTTATGATGTAACCTTGTTAATGCTTTCTTGAGTTCTGTGCAAATGCACAACATCTTGCTTAAAATAAAACAATTTAATGAGGGCTACATGTATTCCAGATGTTGCTCACAGAGCATTACTCATGAGCAAAAAGGAAGTTTCTCTGTAGTTAGTTTTATACAATTTTTATGTTCACCTGATACCTATAACAGAATAACAAAGTTGGAAGGGATCTTGATGGTTTCTAATCTAACCCCCTACTCAAGCAGGAAACCCTACACCACTTCAGACAAATGGTTGTCCAATCTCCTCTGAAAAATTTCCAATGTTGGAGCATCCACAACCTTTGGAGGCAAGTTGTTCCATGGATTAATTGTTCTCACTGTTTAATGTTTAAGTGTACTCCTCTTTTCAGTTTAATTAAAGTTCTGCCTCAAAGCAGAAAAAATACAGAGACATTTTTGACGAGAAAGTCTACTGAAAAACTCTAGTCAAATGAAGTTTATGTATGCACAGAAGACATGGAATGAGAGGTATTTTTTGGAGGGCACAAGGAACAGTAAACATTAATTTAACCTTTATGTTATTAATATACTATGGTATTAAATATGATTTAGTTTTTGTCCTGTTTGGGGGAATGTAGCCACTGACTTATCACTAAAAAGTTCAATGTTTCTCTCACTTTTATCTTACATCTCCTCAAATTGTGCATCCCCACTCTACACCAGGGATGAACTATTAACTAGTTACTAATAGGCTATCTGGCAGACAAATAATGAGGAAGGATAAGAATCACAGACCAAGAGTATCTAGAAGGCTAAACTTTTCCCACTCAACAAAATGGCAAATCAAATTGTAGCATCTCAAGGAAGCTCATCTTGATCCCAACTCCCACCCAGTAAGTATCTGTGGGATGTTTTTCCCTTTCAGTGCCCCTTCACAATTTCTCATGTCTCAGCTTTATAGAAACCCCCAAATACCATAGTGGCTGGATGTTTATAAAATAACAGTGTGATATAGCACTGAGTGGACCAGATGTTCCAGATAATGTGTTGACACAATTTTCATCCTTGAAGAAAATTTTCTGAGTGGTCATGACCCACTTGGTCATGGTAAGATTTTTTTTTTAAATTTGTTAATTGTTGTTTTTGCTTCTGGCAAGGTACTACATGCCCTAAGACAACTCTTGGCTAACAATCTGCTTGAGAGTCTGCCTGACACAGTAATATTCCCACTCCTCACAATTAACATGTCAATTATCATGTGCAGGAATTTAGATAGGAACTTTTTTCCCCTTTATTTTCTTCCTCACTGAGAAACTGCAAAAAATTAAGTTTGGTTGATTGAGATACTTTAGTGAACAAGGAGGTGTCTTAAGCCATTTGTGAAGCATCTGGTCAAAACAAGTAATCACTAATTACAAAATGTCTGGTCAAATACATCTGAGAGAGCCACTTACATTGAGAAAGAGTGAAATACAGATTACCCCATTCACAAATCAGACATGTTTTAAATCAGTGAATGTCTATTCTACAGTAGAGCAGAGCCTTATGGAATTCATAGAGCCCTTTTTTGGAGACTTTACTTTGTTAAAATGACAAATGTTTTCCCTGTGTAGTAATGTCTTGCCTACGAGGGAAAAAAAGATGCAATAATTGATCCTGTTTTTAACCTCTTATTTTATGGCCTTGAGGACAGATCAACCTAATTACCTGATGCTGAACTTCCAAATACCTGCAGAATTTACTGCTTGCACCTGTCTAGGGCCCTATAATCAATACTTGTTTTGACCCTGTATTCTGAAATGTTTAATTTCTCAAAATTCTAATTTGGGAAGGGGGGGTGGCATTATGGGAAATTAAAAAAAGGCTGCTTTCAGTCACTCACTGTTAAAGAGATTGTTGCTATGACTACCAAAGCTCATGAGTAGAAGAAGATTGTGTTAACTATATTGATTTGTTAAATCATATGTCTTTCCATCACAAATGGCATTTAGACTAGCTATCCATGATAAATCTAGGCTCTTCAAATGCAACCTTTTATAGAAGTATACAGATAATTCAGTTAAAAAGCCCCATATATGAAGATCACTTGTTGATTAAGCAATGATCCATTAGTTTTCTGTCTTAATTTTACTCTGACTTTATACTATTTGATTTTTTTAAAGTAATCACTCTGCCTTGTTACAATGCAAGGCTTCAGGTGCACTTGTGAAATGGAACATAACTTATTTCCAAAAAGTCATCCATAGTAAATAAACTATTATGTATCATTGCTATTTGTTTCCTTACCTATCCCAGGGGCATCAAACTCAAGACCCACTGGCCAGATCTGGCCTGTTGGGGTGCTTAGATCTGGCCCAAGGGGCTGCCCTGGGAACAGTGAAGGACTGGCCTGCAGTATCTCTGCCAGTGAAAATGGAGCTTAGGAGGGCTGCATGCGGCCCTCCTGAGCTCTGTTTTCACTGGCAGAGCACTTGGGCCACCTGTTGTGGTTAGCCAGCAGCAGGTGCGGACAGCTGAGGAGAGCAAGGACTCAGATGAGGGGCCAGGGCCATTAGGGAGTGGACTGCTGCCTTCAGAGATTGTGAGGGCAGGCAGCAGTGATGAGGAGGTTCCTGAGGAGCCTGTGCCAAGTGCACATGAGTGCAGGATTGCTCGTAGGAGAGATCAGTTACAGCAGCAAGGGTGACTCAGGAGTAAGGCTGCAAGGTAATGGCCCCTCCCTCAAGAGGATAAAAGCCAGGTTTGAAGAAGCATTCTTTGCAGAAAGCAAAGACGCTCTGAAACTCAGCCTCGTGGACATTATAGTTAGTATTTGAAAACTCTTGTAAACTATTTCTTATCTGTGGGTTTTGGTAGCCTTGAAGAACAACTTGGCAAGGCTCTTTCTTGTTGGAGCTAATTAGTTGGAAGCAGCCTTTTATCTGTGAAGAAACAGAATTTGTGAATGAAACCTTAAAAGGTGGGGGCTGCTGCCTTTGTCTTGTGTTTGCTCTCTTGGAACCAGGATGGGTCAGAACACCACCATAAGCACCCCCAACACAAGTGATGTCAAGCTGCCCCCCTCTGCCCCCCCACCACCCCGAGGTCAAACACAACCCTGATGCTCCCCTCAATGAAATCAAGTTTGACACCCCTGGCCTATCCTATTGTTTCCTATGTGCCAGTGTGGTTTTTATTGGCTGTCAAAAGGTAATAAACAGAACGAGTAAAGGGCACAGCATGAACATGCAAGAGGTAGAGATTAGAGATTCTAGGAAAATTAATATTTAGCAAAAGCTTTCTAACTCCCCTTATAGTCTGTAGAGTTTGGAGGTGACTTTTGCCTGCCAAACAAGGAAGATCTGGTCAGCTTTTTAAAGGTAGTTAATTGGAAAGAAACTATTCCAAAGAATAACAGTGTTATTTTGATGAGAAGCAACTGACACTTAGATATTTTAGAGCGTATGGAAGTTTTGCCTTATTGATGCCATATGGCAAGTCTGATCAATGTCCAATTTTCCTATAATGAGTATCACAGATGTCTGCATGCATGGTGATGCTTTCCAACCACAACTTTTTCTGAGCTATATAAAATGAAAGAGTTGTTAATATACTACTCAGTTATCTACATTAGACCTCTTCATGTTCAACTTCTGAGAGCCAACAGAGCACTAGGAATATTTTGTTTAGAAATATTTGACCACTTTCTAGCCTGGTCATATTAATCTTGATGACTCATGTTCTCCTCCACAATACTTCACTCTCTTACTCCTCCCACCCACTCTTCTGCTTTCAGTGACTACTGAGCTTGTTCAGTATGAATTATATGGCATGTTGAAATTTCCATTCCCTTAGGATTTTTCTGCTAAAGAGTTTCCCCAACTCTGGTCTACCTCCCACTCTTGGTGTTGTTTTGACTACATAATCAATGATAGCATTTATATCTTCACTTGCAAAAATAGAGAGAATGATTAGAATTTTGCAAGCACAATCCAATGGTCAAATTCCTGATGTCATATGGGAGATACCCACTGATTTATGCCTGGGAAAACTGGGATGGATGCCTTTATTTCGAATGTGTACAACTAGGGATCAAGTTAGAAGTCAGAAACAGGAATTCTGTCCCTCTCCATGGACCTTCCCATTTGTGAAATTCTGGGTTCTGTATAGAATTCCCGTTATTGTCCAATACATTTTCCAGGCAGTAATATATGCTCCAGAGTCCACTGGAGTTGAGCAGCCAAAAAATTTAAAATACTAATAATAATGCAGAGAATTGTAGAATGCTTTTACCCAGGGGTGGTATCTCTCTCTCTCTCTCTCTCTCCTCTCTCTCCCTCCCTCCCTCCCTCCCTCCCTCCTCTCTCTCTGTCTCTCTCTGTCTCTGTTGCCCTCTCCCGCCCCTTTCTCTTTCTTTCTTTTGTGACAACTTCAGGCCCTTCCAGTCTTAACTGTTAAAACTCACTGCCATGAGATAGATTTGAGAGGTTTTAAAAATAATAATATTTCCTCCCCCCCCTTAGGTTTACTATCTGTAATGATTAGGTTTGCAAATTGCCATAAGACCAATTGTGTTTATCTTAATCATGGTTTGTTGACTAAGTCAGAAGAGATGAGTTCACTCATAGTGTGTTCACACACACTAAAGCATAAATGATAATAGCTGGGCTTAAAGAATACTCATTCATTCTTCATTCATTCTCCATGCATTCATTCATTCTATACTCACCTATCTCACATACATGATGTAAACCAAAACCAAGCCAAGCAAAGCATGTTTTTCCTTCATATTGCATTTAAAATTAGCTATTATCTAAAATTAGCTATTAAATTAGCTACAATTAGCTATTATCTTCTTTGGAAATTTTTGCAGCCTTCCCCAATCTAGCTTCCTGTGGTTGAATTTAGCTTATATTTAGTCTGCGTTTTTTGCTGTCACCACAACAAATGTAAAGAAGGAACAACAAGAAGAATAAGTTGTTTTTCTCAGTTTTCTGATAGAGGATGATTACGCCTTTAAAAAAGTGTTGGATGCTGTGTGTTTCTCTCCCTTTCTCCATTTCAAACCAGAAAAAAGGATACCACTGTGCAATCAGAGTAACTGTCAAGGGAAGCAGGTTGAACCCAGTGTATGGTTTAATAATTGCCTTTATACCTTAAGAAGGAAGAGGTAAGAAAGGGTGAGGGTGCCTGCGGCTGGAAGCCAATTCTGTACTTTAGGAGAGACGTGTTGGCTGCAGAAAACTAGTTCAACTCAGTTTCAGCACTTCATTGGAAAATGTCTGTTTATCTTTGACAGAACTGAAACCAAATGAAAAGAAGCTTTACAAAAAAAAACCCTTTTCATTTAGAACCTAACCTTTGGGAATGTGTACTTGTGTGTAAAAAATGTGCGTCTATGCTCTGCAAAACTAGACAAGATGTACTGGATTTTCTTAACATCTTTTCCCAAAACAGTTACAGTTGATGCTCAGCAGTAAATCAAATGGTACTCAAAGGCTCCCCAAAGAATTGCCATCTATCATTTGCCATCTTCTTGACCTCATTGAGATGCTGTCTTTAGCCTTACAAGTAACCCAAAAGGACAGATACATCCCCACAGGGGTCATCAATCCAGGTCCCAATACATTTGCATTAATTTGAAATAGTAAAATGAAAACTGAAGCCTTCTCTGAAGGAAGGTGGGGAAAGCATTCTTCCCTTAAAATAGTTCCTTATATTTGCATTATAATTTCTTAGTTGACTGCAGTTGATACCAAAGTGGCATCTTTTTTATTTGTTCAGGTTTCCCGGAACAATTAGTGCCATGCATGTGTACTGGACTACAACCCCCATCATCTTCAGCCAGCAAGGGAAAGTCATCAGATAAGGATAGACTGAATTTAATAAGTGATAAATCTCACCTGGTGATTGGCTGTATGGAAGCACTTTCAAAATGTATATCTAAAAGTCACATTAAACATAACTAGTCTAGAATCATCCTGTGGCAAAATATGAACCACTCTTAATTTTCCCAGATCCAGATTACAACATGATCTTTACTGATTCAGATGCCTGGTTGCTCTTGTCTGGGCTTTTTAAATAGATTAATAGAGTTTGAAGGGACCTTGTAGGTCATCCAGTTCAATCCCCCACCCAAGCAGGAGACCCTACACCATTTCTGACAGATGGCAGCCCAGTCTCTTCTTGAAAGCTTCCAGTGATGAAGTTCCCACAACTTCCAAAGGGAAGCTGTTCCATTGGTTGATTGCTCTCTCTGTCAGAAAATTTCTCTTTATTTCCAGGTTGGAACTCTCCTTGTTCAGTTTCCATCCATTATTC
Source organism: Naja naja (assembly GCA_009733165.1). Taxonomy (NCBI): domain Eukaryota; kingdom Metazoa; phylum Chordata; class Lepidosauria; order Squamata; family Elapidae; genus Naja; species Naja naja. Next base: position 30,223,145 of record CM019154.1, on the reverse strand, counting down.
CTTGTCTGCCTTCAGGTGCTTTGGAAAATAGATTGACCCTTTCTTCTCTGTGGCAGCCTCTCAAATATTGGAACACTGCTATCATGTGTCCTCTGATCCTTCTCTTCACTAAACTAGCCATGCCCAGTTCTTGCAACAATTCATTGTATGTTTTAGCCTCCAGTCCCCTAATCATCCTGGTTGCTCTTCTCTGCACCCTTTCTAGAGTCTCAACATCTTTTTAACAGCGTGGTGACCAAAACTGGATGCAGTATTCTAGGTGTATTGTATCCCTCTGTTAATTGAAGCAAAGCAAGTTAGGACCAAGGGAATTCAGGGCTATTGATTACCCTGGGAAAAAAATGAAGAGAAAAAAAGTATTCTGGAAGACAGAATAGCAAATGACAAAGAACTTCCATACTGTTGCCAAGAAAATGATACAGTACGATTATTTGATACAGTAATTAGCAGTCACACTCAACTAGAGAGTGCAGTTACCCAATTAAATCTAACTGAAGGAAAGCAGCAGCCACAGCAATTTTGGGATTAGAGATTTTTGAATTTTAATACTTCTATTATGGTTGCTTTTTAAAAAATGAGCTACTTTCTAGCCCTGACCATATTTTCTTCTAGACCATATTTCATTCCTTGCCATATACACAATAAAAAGGCAATGATTATATTGGTTGAGCATCTCTATAACTGGAATCAAGTAAATGAGGGATGGAAAAACCAGTACTAGATTATTTCTCCTACTAAGGCAGGCATTTTACTGCTGAACAATTCTTTCTTGTCCAAAGCCACAAAAGATCTGAAGTGAGAGCCAGGATTAGAACTCAGGAGTTGCTGGCTCCTTCTGTTCTATTTAGACAAAGAGAACATGCTGCAGTAAAACAACATTTTCCAAACATTAATAAGAACCATTTGAAATGACCTGAGTAAATCATTATTTGTTGCTAAGATACCTTTGGTGGTTTGGACCAGCCTCATGGATCTGCAAAACCTCTTGGGAACATATCTTCTCATCTACTTCTAATTTAGTTTCCATCAGCAATTCTTTATTTTGATTGTTTTAAAGGGCAGAGCTTATAAAACCATGACACAGTCATACCTTATTTCATCTAGTAATTCTAAAACGATTGACTCTTGTAATAGCAAGCATCCCTTTTAGCTGTTAAAATGCCAATTGTGACTTATGAATTTGAGAAAGAAAGGTTGGCAGTCATCATGTGCATAAGATGGAAACAATGCACCATATAGGCTTAGCTTTTAGTCTCACCTCAATTGGAACGATCTTATACATGGACGAAAGACAAGTAAATAAGACATAATCTGTTAAAATGGGAGGAAATATATTTGGATTTCTTTATCTATGTCAATGTGCTGCATCAAAACACAAGGAATATTTATATGTGCTTTGGTTGTTATGGTTGGTTGCAAAGTCAGCTAGATGTTAGACTGGATTTGGCATTTTTTCCACCTACTGAATCTTTCCCAGAAGCTCGGATGGGCAGATATTACTGTTTGATGGTGTTAAAGATATTGTTACAGGATGTAAACTATTCCAATTACAGCTGTTTTTTACCACTGACCAATGGTCTTCTTATCCAAATTATTAATTATTTTAATTAGCATTAGAATTCTTTTATTGGCCAAGTGTGATTGGACACACAAGGAATTTGTCTTGGTGCAAATGCTCTCAGTGTACATAAAAGAAAAGATACATTCGTCAAGAGTCGAGAATCATAAGGTACAACACTTAATGATAGTCATAGGGTACAATAAGCAATCAAATCATACTAGGAAACAGTCAATAAAAATCGTAAGGATGCAAGCGACAAAGTTACAGTCATACGGTCACAAGTGGGAGGGGATGGCTGATAAGGAGTGATGAGAAGATTAATAGTGATAGTAGTGCAGACTTTGTAAATAGTTGAACAATGTTGAGGAAATTATTTGTTTAGCAGAGTGATGGCATTCGGAAAAAAACTGTTCTTGTGTCTAGTTGTTCTGGTGTGTGGTGCTCTATAGCGTCATTTTGAGGGAAGGAGTTGAAACAGTTTATGTCCGGAATGTGAGGGGTCTGTAAATATTTTCACACATTCTAGTGTTTTTACACATATTCTAGTGTTTCCCCTCCCCATACAGCTTCAGAGTATTCATGTACAGGAGGCAGGATAGCTTGGCAGATGTTTTTGATGTTTGATAGCCATGACCTGACTTGTTCAGTATTGTTGACTGAGGAATCAATAAATACTAACAATGATAGTGAGTCTTCTTGAATTTATTGCAGATAGTCTTTGACTTTGACCAACCTTTCTTGCCACAGATGTTAAGTGAATGATTGCAGTTGTTAAGTTAGTGACATGGTTGTTAAGTGAATTTGGCTTCCCCATGGTCTTTGCTTGTCAGAAGGTTACAAAAGGTGATCACATGACCCCCGGGACACTGCAAACATCCTAAATATGAGTCAGTTGCCAAGCGTCTGAATTTTGATCACATGACTGTGTGGATGCTGCAATGATAAGTGTAAAAATGGTCATAAGTCACTTTTTTCAGTGCCATTGTAACTGTGAATGGTCACTAAATGAACTGTTGTAAATTGAGAACTACCTGTATTATGGTTTGTCATATAGTCATCCAGAAGTTAGACTAGATTTGGTATTTTTGTCCACCTATTGAGTCCACAGAATATAAGTTAGTTCTCTAAAGACTATTCTGAATTCATTGGAGGAAAGTCTAAATACAGGAAGTACTCGACTTACAACAGTTCATTTAGTGACTAAAGTTGCAATGGCACTGAAAAAAGTGACTTATGACCATTTTTACACTTACAACATTACAGCATCTCCATGACCACAAGATCAAAATATAGATGCTTAGCAACTGACTCATATTTATGACAGTTGCAGTGTCCCAGGGGTCATGTGATCATCTTTTGTGACCTTCTGACAAGCAAAGATAATGGGGAAGCCAGACTCACTTAACAACTATGTTGCTAACTTAACAAGTGCAATACATCACAGGATTTCAGATATTTAGATCAGACAGAATTGAAGAGACATCAGGTAAAACCAAGGGTGGAGGATTATATTTATATTTCAACAACAGTTGGTCTTAGGATATAACTATAATATATAAATTCTGTGATGAAAATTTAGAGTTTTTACATATCAACTGCAAGCCATTTTATTCTCCACCTGAGTTCTCCTCATTTCTCCTGATAGCTGTGTATGTTCCTCCACAAGCTTGTGTAAACAAGGCATTATGAATTCTAGCTGATCAAATTATGGAGGCTGAAGCCAAACACCCAGATTCCCTTCCCATTGTTTTAGGGGATTTCAATCAAGCAAATTTAAGGAAAGAGCTCCCAAAATATTTCCAGCATGTAAATTGTCCCACCAGAGGCAAAAATACTTTAGACCACTGCTACACAATAATAAAAGATGCTTATAAGTCTTTACCATGAGCACACTCTGATCACTGCATGATTCACCTTGTACCTGCCTACAGACAAAAACTTAAAACCATGAAACCAACAATTAAATCAGTGAAGGCTTGGTCTGATGAGGCAAAGCTGAAGCTCCAGGCTTGCCTTGATTGCACTGGTTGGAATGTTTTTGAAGATACCTCTGCAGACCTAGATGAGCTCACAGATACTGTAACATCCTATGTCAGCTTCTGCAAAGACTTATGTGTACCAACAAGGAACCTGCAAATATACAGTAACAATGAACCTTGGTTCACAGCTAAACTTAAGCAGCTATGTCATTCCAAAGAGGAAGCCTACAGAAAAGATGACAGAATGCTATACAATCAGGCCAGAAACATATTAACAAGAGAGATCAGAGCAGCAAAACTAAGCTACTCTGAAAAGTTAAGGAATCAGATCTCAACAAATGAACCAGCAAACATGTGGAAAACTCTTAAAAACATCACTGGCTACAGCAAACCTCCTTCCCAGGCAGAAGGAAATCAACAACTAGCAGATGACCTGAATATGTTTTTTTTTTAATTACATTTATATGCCGCCCTTCTCCGAAGACTCAGAGTGGCTTACAATTTTTGAGATACAACCCAATGTGCTCAGCAATAGCCTTCATTCCATTGTATATGCCTGCTTATTACTAAGCGGCATTTTTACAAAGTCAGCTTATTGCCCCCAACAATCTTGGGTCCTCAATTTACCTACCCCGAGAGGATGGAAGGCTGAGTCAACCTTGAGCCTGGTGGGATTCGAGCCTACAGTAATTGTAGGCAGCTGGAACTTAAATGCAGGCATTTAACAGCCTGAGCCACCAAGGCCCTTTACTGCAGGTTTGAAAGGAAACTACAGCCACCTATCTCCACAAGCCCCATCTCAAACACACCAACAGCAGCCAAGCCTCCTACAACTGGCCCCAATCCAATGGGTTCACAACCTCTGGTGATCACAGAAAAAGAAGTGCAAGATCTATTTCACAGACAAAAGCCAGGAAAAGCACCAGGGCCAGACAAGATACCTCCTTCTTGCTTAAAAGTCTGTGCTGACCAATTGGCCCTCATCTTCACTCGAAACTTCAATAGATCACTAGAAATGTGCTATGTTCCTTCCTGCTTCAAACGCTCTACTATCATCCCAGTACCAAAGAAGCCCTCCATCAAGGAACTGAATGACTACAGACCAGTTGCTCTAACACCTGTAGTTATGAAAATGTTTGAAAGGCTTGTGCTGTCCCACCTGAAAACCATCATGGATTTGCTGTTAGATCCCATGCAGTTTGCATACCAAACAAATAGATCGACAGATGATGCTGTTAATATGGCTCTGCATTACATCCTGCAACACCCCGAATCTCCAGATACCTACGCAAGGGTCCTCTTTGTAGACTTCAGTTCAGCATTCAATACCATCATTCCAGACATTCTTCTGAGTAAATTAAACCAACTAGCGGTATGTGCACACACTTGTAAGTGGATCATAAGCTTTCTAACAGATGGGAAGCAGCAGATGAAACTAGGCAGAATCACATCTGATACCTGTACAATTAGCAAAGCCCCCCCCAAGTCTGTGTGCTTTCTCCACTTCTCTTCCCCCTATATACCAATGACTGCATCTCAAATGTTCCATCTATTAAAATACTGAAGTTTTCTGATGACAGAACAGTGATTGGTCTCATTTTTTTTTTTAATTACATTTATATGCCGCCCTTCTCCGAAGACTCAGGGCTCTTACAATTTGGAGCACAACCCAATGCGCTCAGCAATTTGAGACAATGATGAATCCACATACAGACAGGAGGTTGTACAACTTGCCTCGTGGTGTAACTGGAACAATCTGGAACTGAACACACTCAAAACTGTAGAAATGGTGGTAGACTTTACAAGAAACCCTCCCATACTACCACCTCTTACAATACTAGAGAAAATAGTATCAACAGTAGAGACCTTCAAATTTCTAGGTTCTACTATATCACATAATCTAAAATGGACACTTAATATCAAAAACATAATCAAAAAAGCACAACAAAGAATGTTCTTTCTGTGCCAACTCAGAAAGCTCAAACTGCCCAAGGAGCTGCTAATACAGTTTACAGAGGAATTATTGAGTCTATCATCTGCACCTCTATAACTGTGTGGTTTGGTTCTGCAACCCAACAGACAGACACAGACTTCAGAGGATAATTAGGACTGCAGAAAAAACAATTACTACCATCTGCCCTTCAATCGAGGAACTGTATACTGCACAACTCAAAAAGAGGGCTGTGAAAATATTTACAGACCCCTCACATCCTGGACATAAACTGTTTCAACTCCTTCCCTCAAAATGATGCTATAGAGCACTGCACACCAGAACAACTAGACACAAGAACAGTTTTTTCCTGAAAGCCATCACTCTGCTTAACAAATAATTCCCTCAACACTGTTCAACTATTTACAAAAGAGCCTTGGTGGTGCAGGCTGTTAAATGCCTAGCACTTAGTTCCAGCTGCCTGCAATTAGTGCAGGCTCGAATCCCACCAGGCTCAAGGTTGACCCAGCCTTCCATCCTCTTGGGGTAGCTAAATTGAGGACCCAAGATTGTTGGGGGCAATAAGCTGACTTTGTAAAAATGCCGCTGGGGCAAAAAGCCCTAGTAATAAGCAGGCATATACTATGGAATGAAGGCTATTGCTGAGTGCATTGGGTTGTGCTCCAAAAAATTGTAAACCGCCCTGAGTCTCTGGAGAAGGGCGGCATATAAATGCGAATTAAAAAAAAAGTCTACACTACTATTACTGTTAATCTGCTCATCACTCCTTATCACCCATCCCCTCCCACTTATGACTGTGACTGTAACTTTGTCGCTTGTATCCTTATGATTTATATTGACTGTTTTCTAGTATGATTTGATTGCTTATTGTACCCTATGACTATCATTAAATGTTGTACCTTATGATTCTTGACTCTTGATGAATGTATCTTTTCTTTTATGTATACTGAGAGTATTTGCACCAAGACAAATTCCTTGTGTGTCCAATCACACCTGGACAATAAAGAATTCTATAATCTATAATCTATTCTATAATCTATAATGCTTCCTATGTCACTATTAAAGGGGCGCTGTGGCTCAGTGGCTAAGACGCCGAGCTTGTCGATAAGAAAGGTTGGCAGTTCAGTGGTTTGAATCCCTAGCACCACATAATGGAGTAAGCTCCCGTTACTTCTCCCAGCTTCAGCCAACCTAGAAGTTCAAAAGCATGTAAAAATGCAAGTAGAAAAATAGGGACAACTTTGTTGGGAAGGTAACAGCATTCCATGTGCCTTCAGCATCTAGTCATGACATGACCATGGAGATGTCTTCAGACAGTGCTGGCTCTTCAGCTTTGTAACGAAGATAAGCATCACCTCCTAGAGCTGGAAACGACTAGCACGTCAAGGAGAATCTTTACCTTTACCTTTTTATGTCACTACTGCGCAACTTTGGGCAGTTACAACATGTTATGGGATATGTCATCAGAACATCCTTTTTCTTCCACAGTGCTATTGCTCCTTATTCCATTTTGCTCCTTATTCCAATGCCATTCCTCCCATTGCCTTGGAGGAAAGACATGCATCCAAGCATCTTGAGACTTAAGGTAGGAGAGACAGGAGACCAGGGGTGTCAAACTCATGGCATCATGTTGTCATTGTCACATCATGTATCATGACTTCCCCCCCTTTGCTAAACTGGGGGTGGGCATGGGTAGCATGTGACGCATCTGGCCCATGGGCCGCAAGTTTGACACCCCTGCAGATCAGCAGATGGGATAGAAAGTGTCTTGCTAATTATACCTATCAGCCATGGAATGGGTAGATAGCATTTCAGATGAACAATGGGGAAAGGCCCTAGCTAGGATCTTCCACAGGGTCGATTTTGCTTTCCACTGAAAACAGCTTATACTCTTGGTGGATAGTCATGTTATCATGGTTGTCCACAGCAGTACTACTGAAAAAATTCCACCCCTCGTAATGTGTTTCTTGGAAATTTAATGGTAATGAGAGGTTATTGATACCAAGAAACATAAATGTAGAATAAAAAAAGGATATCCATAACCACATCCCTGGTTACCACACATTTAAACAAGAGCAAGAACACTACCTAAATTTGCTAAACTTGCTTTCCCTTTGGAAAAAAAATCTAAAACTAATTAATCTTCATCAAGATGAATGGAAATTGGTAGGCAGCTCAGGGGAATTTCTCTGCTGAGAGCAGTAGGAAATGAATGTTCATCCAGCTAGAATATATTCCATTAGCTTTTACGCAATGGTAAGGGCTTTCGGAGTAAATCTTATAAATATGAAAAAAGTTTCTGAAGTCGGAAATGCTGAAAGCTGCCAATCTCAACCATGTGATTATTCCCCATTAAGCAGAAAGTTCTGAAAGCCATGCTGTTAAACAAAACTGCAACGTTCTCTGAAGCTCAATGAAGTAAAATCCTCAATGAAGTTGTGATTGTTCATCTCAAACTGTATCCAGGCTAAGATCTCTATGGAAGACTGCCCATTCATTATCTACTCACCATCCAACAGCAAGGAGACTCCATTAAGAGCAGGTTTAAGAATAGTAGCTTATGTAAAAAAAAAGAGTCTTATTTCAGACAGTGAGGGTGAGCTAAGGACATCTTTTCTAACCTCAGCTATAAATTTCTAGCTTTTGCGGGCTTTAAGCTAGCCTCTTAATGTTGTCTGAATATTTTTCAGTGTGGTTGAATCTATACTAGAATTTGTTCTTTTGTAACAAAAGGATTTATCTTGGCTTCTTTCGCAATACCACTCAAATCTGGAAGCGGTCTCAGGAGTGTGGGAGTTTTTTTTTTTCCCTAAAGATTTCAAATGTGCAGCCACCATTTCTGAGCAAATTTTGAGTCTCAGTGACAAAACTCATGTAAAATGTGTGCATTAAACTGAAAGATGCTCATTTGGTGGATTGCACAAAGCACCCATTATACAATGGCTGAAGAAATATAATTGTCAGGGTTCCAAGTAATACACTCATAGCAAACAGAATTCTGAGCCATGCAGTTTCCTCAAAGAACAAATTTATTGGATATATCATATTGGCACAGGTCAGTGAAAACTGCCTCTAAAAGTTCTCACAGTTTTCACCTAATTAAAAGTAAACATCCCCCCACCTTTCCTAAACAATCAGTCACATGGTCCAATCAAGGTGCTGTCCAGTTGCTTGGAAACTTCACCCCCTCCTCTCTTCAGCCACCTCTGGGAATGTCCTTGGTTCTCAGGAGAAACTACTTTGTTTTGGTTACAAAACCCCAGCTATCTCTATTCCCCTCTCCCTATTCTTCAGCACCATTGTGGCAACATTGAAGCCTCCAAGATGGCCTCAGTCAGGCCAGTTTCAGAATTAACAATTATTTGTGTGTGTGTGTGTGTGTGTGTGTGTGAGTGGTGGGATTCAAAAATTTTACTACCATTCTGTGGGCGTGGCTTGGTGGGTGTGGCAGGGGAAGGATACTGTAAAATCTCCAGTCAGATGTGGTATTTGCCGGTTCTCCAAACTACTTAAAATTTCCACTACTGGTTCTCCAGAACTGGTCAGAACCTGCTAAACCCTCTGGTGTGTGTGAGTGTGTGTGTGTTTTATAATATGACCAGATTATGATTTATACACACATCTACAGTATACATAGCGATGCATAGTTGGCATACTGGAAATGTTAATTTAAAAAAGCAAGTCATTTCAAACTATTTTTTTTCTCCTAATTAACTCTATTGTACAGTCCAAAAAACTGCACCTCTATGGTGTCTGAACTGTTACCAAAGTTATGGAGTACTATTATTTTCATAAAGATATGACTATGAGACTTTTTAATCAACAGCCTTTATAACATTGGCTGGACTTACATATCATGCTAAGCAAAAATGTAGGGGTTTTTTATTTTTATTTTGGCTTACAATGATGTGTGACCTAGCTATTGTGAGTTAACCCATTATTTATGGCTTAGCATTATGGGCAAAACTAGCCATTGTGGTGTAGTTAACAGTCTATGGCTGAAATAATAAACAAAAGCTTAGCATGATGCATAAATCCAGCTGTTATATGGCAGACATCTCTAACCTGATACTCTCCAGATGTGGTAAACCAACCTTTTGAATCTCCAACTAGTGTAACTGGGGGTTGAATTCTGGAGGCTTTGACATGGAAAGAAGGGTAAGTGATTCTGAGACATGTATCTTTAAATGAATATATTCTGATGTTAATGAACTCCAGAAAATTTTTGCTACTGAATTGGACTAATCTAGAATACTCTGTATCTTCCTTCCCTAACCTAGATTCTAGAAACCTTTAGATACTTTTTAGAACATAGAACGAGTTGGAAGGGACCTTGGCAGTCTTCTAGTCCAACCCCAGTTCAAGCAGGAATCCTTATACTTTTTCAGACAAGTGGCTATCCAGTCTCTTCTTAAAAGCCTCCAACAATGGGGTACTCACAACTTCTGAAGGCAAGCCATTCCAATGGCTGATTGTTCACACTGTTGCAAATTAAAGAATACATTTAGAAAACATAAAACTAATACAAAATAAACGAATACAAACTCACCCCCAAGGTGAGATTCAAGGTATTAGTCATCATGTATAAAGTCCTACATGGCTTGGGTCCGGGGTACTTGCGGGAGCATCTCCTGCCAGCATCAACCTCCAATCGCCCTGTATGCTCCCACAGGCAGGGCCTCCTGGAGGTGCCATCGGCCAGACATTGTCAGCTGGCAGCGCCCAGGGGTAGGGCCTTCTCTGTGGGAGCACCCACCCTGTGGAGTCAACTCCCATTGGAGCTCCGGCTGGCCCCCGACCTCCGTTCCTTTTGCTGCGACCTAAAGACTTGGTTGTTTCAACAGGCCAGCCTGGACTGAACGGGGTGGGATGGGGTTTTATCGATTTTAGCTTTTAATTGGGTTTTAAATTTTTATTGGGCTTATTTGATTAGTTTAATTGTATTTTTAATATCTGTATTCTCACTTTTATTGTAAGCCGCCCTGAGTCCCTCGGAAGAGAGGGCGGCCTATAAGTCCAATAAATAAATAAATAAATAAATAAATAAATAAATAAATAAATAAACAAACAAACAAATAAAAATAAATTTTATTAATAGATAAATTTTATTAATAAAATAAAATTTCTTTTCATAAGAAAAAAGTGTAGAAAAAAAAGAAAACGTATAAAGAAGCAATTTCCCCCTTTATAATGTATGAACAAATATATTTGTGTGTGTGTACTCTTAAAATACAACAAATGTTCTCTTCATCCCATATTTCATCTCTTTATTATAAACAAAATCAAAAAATCTAGTCATTCAGTCCTTATCAGTAAAACTCCTTTAAAGATTACCAGAAATAACTAATCTATTTTAACCTTGATTGTATAAGTCAACTCTAACCATAAGTAACCATAGACTAAAACATAAATATATAAACATACCTATAAGTGCTGTAAAGCTATTTCTTTGAATTTTTTTCCATATTTTCTATTTTTCTTTTGCTGTACTTGTTTTCCTTTCTTGCCCATTTAGCTTTCTCTTTGATTTCTTTCTTTTGATTTTTTCCCTTATTTTTATACAAATTTGTGTTAGTTTTTATGCTCCTTCTTAAAAATCTTCAATAAAAAGTATATATTAAAAATGTAATTCCAGGTCCAACCATATAGGTAGGAGAGGATTTGTACTGATCACATTGAAATAATACAAATATAGCATTATGTTTTGAATAAAAATGAAAGTAGCATATCAATAATGTAAAAATCAAATGATTTCTAAACTTTGTCCAATGTACTTATTTCTTCATATTTCCACTCCAAGGATGTTCCAACATTCCAGTGATACTCTTTATAGGATACTCTTACAACTGCTAAATTGTGATTCTTTTGTGGAATACAACAAAGAAAGTTTAGCAACAAAGCATACACCACAAAAATACCCTGGTTTGTCAGAGTAGCTTAATTACATGCACAAATTATAATCACACCCTACTTGCGTTGCAAGTTCTTTCTTTCTCTCACACACATGTATTGAAAAATTCATACAGATACTTACAACTGTTTCCATGTGGATGGAATTATGCCTCTTGGACTTTTGTGCAACTGAATCACATAATCATGCTCATATCACCACCTCTACTCCCATTTTTGGCACCGTTCATCTAATTTGAGAATTTCCTATGTGAGTCATCTCTCAGATTTGCTCCAGCTATCAAATATTTCTTAGATATGTGACAGTAACTAAAGAACCTCTCATGCCATACTAATAAATCAGGTTCTGAAGAAAATTAGTACAGGCAGGTGATAAAAAGGAATAGAGTAGGATAGCAGATTTAACTGCTTTAAAATAAATCTGGAAAATGGAAGGTAGAGAAAATTAAAGCCAGGTGAGTACGGATTGAATATTGTTGGAGTAATAAGTTGATGTAAGGTTCAATTACACCAGAAAGTCTCAGATCCTTGATAGTAGCTATAGTATTTATGTGGTCCACAAATGATCTTCTTCATAGTAAGTCAACAGCAGAAAAAGTTATTAGTTAGTGTAGGTGTAGAGGAGTATATCCATGGCCTTGAAGAAGGGATTCAACAACCATTAGTTTAGCCACAGAAAGGAGAAGGAATTAAAAAGAAACCCAAGATTTCATCTCCTTGATTCTCTTTGGTATAAGGGTTGGGAGAGAAAATCACTGTCCGACTTTCATCTCTGTTATATACCAATAAATTAGAGTTCCAATGGTTCTTACAGTGCCTGCTTCCTGATCTGGCTTGCTTCAAAGGGCTGACATGAAGTCACAGAAAAATATAACTAGTGAAAAATTGTAGAGAGAGTGCAGTAACTCCATCATATTTTCAGTAATTCAGTATGTTTATAAACCTTCATTACAATTCCAATCTGGGCTGGATGTCATCAAGCCTTTTTTTCCCCAGCCCTTGAAAATTCATGCTATCATGTTGCTTGACAAAGGCATGACTTCTAGAATACATTTATACATACCGTAAAATATGAAATCCCAGCCCTGCCCATTTTTTTTATCATACCTGTCCATATCACCTTGCTCTCATTCTTCTGCAATGCTAAATGAAGCCAGCCACCAAATGCTGACATGAAGAATAGTCCATTTGATTCCTGCTTCTATGATGGAGGAAAGTAATTGAATTGAGCAAGATCTTAAACTTTAAACTAAAACTTCATATTATCATTTATTTATTTTTGCTAGGAACTCCTGAAAAGCATGGTTTCAAACAAAATGTTTTGGAAGTGGACAGTTGTAGATATTTCACTTACCAGAGCAAATGGAGAGAGTGGTAACAGGAAGAATGACTTAAAAACAGCTGAAAATATATGTTACTTTGTCATTGACAACTTAAAGTGTCTTTATAGCATCACTCAAGTGATACAAAGACATTACTGTTACATTGGTGCAATAATGGCTGGATGTCTATGGAGAGATTCTCAATCATCCAGATCATGGTTGTCCTAAAGGCGCTTTTTCAAAAGGAAATTGGACTTGTTTTTCCTTGAAGATGTTTCGCTTCTCATTCAAGAGCTGAAGAAGCTTCTTGAATGAAAAGCAAAATATCTTCAAGGAAAACCAAAGGAAGTCCAGTTGCTTTCTGAAAAAGCACTTTTGGGATAGTGGTTGCATGGTTCTAGAAGACAACTAGCACTATCAGTAGAGTTGAAAGTAAAAGAGGAAGAAGATAAACCAAAAACAAATAGAGGTTTATAACAGACTAAAATCATTCTTTATTTCATTCCAAACTTAGGATCATGCACTGAAAGTAATTGGTAGAAAGTTAAAAACAAATGATGTTGTTTGATAAGGAATATATGGAATTCATAACTATTGTAGCTGTGGTGGCGCAGTGGTTAGAATGCAGTACTGCAGGCTACTTCTGCTGACTGCCGGCTGCCTGCAATTTGGCAGATAGAAACTCACCAGGCTCAAGATTGACTCAGTCTTCCATCCTTCTGAGGTCAGTAAAATGAGGACCCTGCTTGTTGGGGGCAATTGCTTACTCTGTAAACTGGTTAGAGAGGGCTGTAAATCTAAGTGCTGTTGCTGTTGTGCAGATGCATTGGTGGATTATGCAACTATAATTGAGATGACTCTTGACTCTATCTCAAAGACTCTATCTTTGAGACTAGCATCTCTTGGACTTCAGTACTGTTTAGCAGAGATGAGGAAAATAACACTGAATATCTATGTAGATTATCTAAGAATGGATGTTCTATTTTGTATGTTTATTCATGCTTTCACAATCTAGGGTCCCCAATGCTATCATCCCTAGCTAGAAGACATGATAGCAGATGGAATTGTGGTAGAAGAATTAAACAATCCCTTGAGGTTGGCAAAGACTGACACATCCCTTTTGTTCTAATTAAGTAGTTGATTCAGAGTTAAAGGAAAAATAAACCAAAGTTGCATTACAACAGTGGAAAAACTATGGCTTGTGTTTCAGTTGAGGTGGGGAGAATGTGACTTTCCACATAAATGGGAAGCTACTTGGCTCATGTTTGTATATGGGTTGGAAAATCCCATCCATTTATGACAAGAAGCTTAAAAAGAAAAATATTTAGAGTATTGTTATAGCACATTCTATTTTTGCCTAGTGCTGATATAACACAGAACTACCCTGTAATCCAAAAACTGAAATTGGTGGCATCTCTCCTCCTAAACCACCAAATCAATCACTAGATTTCCCTAGCATAAATTAAAAGTAATGCTGTTCGTCCCAGTCTTGCTTATTATAAACCTTGGTGATCCAGAACAACTTAGGTTTATTGCTGTTATACTTCAAGAAAGTAATAGAATACAAAGGTGAGTTCTTCAAATAAGCAAGACAAATATTCATGTGGTCTCTTGGATTCAGAAGAGCTACATGCAAGTCCAACCTGTCAAGAACCCTTAAGTCAAGGAGGTATATGAGTAATAAAAGTAAGCTTTTACCCTTGTTAAAAAAACTGGTATTCCCAATGATTAAATCATTTAAAATCTGGAGCAGCATCAAAAAGTTATCTCAAATAAACATATAATGATCTAATTTTCATAGAATCATAGCACTAGAAGTGGGCATTGAGACCAATCTTTGTTTCATGCAAAAATCCAAATTAAAATATTGCAGCCAAATGGTTATTTAATTCCGTTTAATGCATATTAAAAAAAAAGCCTTCCTTTTTTCCATCCTGTAGTAATACATATAACTCCTAATAAAAGGGAGCTATCATCTTTTCAGGCCATTTGTCTCTTTCAAACTGTTCTTTCTATTCAAAAGTCATTTCTACCAATCTACCTTTCTATAACTAAAATTCATTGTTTTGTCTCCTGTTTTCTGGATTTCATGAAAACAAATCTTCATTTCCTTCTATGTGACATCCTGTCAGATATTTCAAAATTCTAATATCAATAACCTCTTTAGAAAAGACAAATAAGTCTTTTTCTGTATTAAACTTAAATTATTCAATTTAGACATTGCATGATTTCAACCAACTCTGGGTGGCTGTACAGTAAGAGAGACAATATAAAAATAGAATGCAAGTTATTATAAAAGAATAAAAGAAGCTAAACATATCCAGTGCTTTCAATATTTCTTCATAAGGTTTAGTTTCTGATCCTTTGTCCCAATTTATTTTTAAACCATGGGGCTCAGAATTAGTCTAGAATGTCTGGAATGATATAGATACAAAAGGGCAAATATATAATACATCACTAAAACCTTAATTTTACTGTAATCTCCTTATACTGTAAATAAGTGTTTTCTAACCTTGTTAACTTTAAGATATGTGGACTTCAACTCCCAGAATATGAGGGCTGAAGAAACATTTTAAAGATGACAACGTTAAGAAGATAATGAACTTTACGACTCAGTATTTTCTGCATTTTTTTCTTTCAGTGTTTGAAAACATTCCAACTTTCAGCAATAAGGAAGTCCTCATCTGAAATTGTTATATCTGTTACACGATTCATTTTAAAGTTGACCTAATAAATTTCTCAATGCTTCAGCTAAGTCCATTTTTATTAGTCCTTATGAAAGCCAACTACCTCATGTCACAGTCCATCATCTAAATGACTCAGACCAGGATCTCAGAAAATTAAATTTGTCTTATTGAAATCATTTGTGAAGCCAGCTTGACTTAAAGTATTCTCTTTCTGATTCTCTTCTGCTGTCTAAAAGAATGGATAAGAATATCACTTGTGCACTCAGGGCCCTTCTGATATTTTGGTATTACTGTTTTATTGGTTCTCTGCGATATTATTTGTCCTGTGTATTAGCAAAAAAAGAATAATTGTTGCTGGACAGGATAAGCTTTTTTGTCTCATACTTGGTTCTTGGCCTGGAGGCAACATATTTACAGCTTGATGGCTTTGATTAGCATATCCATGTTTCAAGTTTGGTAATGCTGAAAAATTATCTTTGTCTTCCTAGAGGACATTGCAATGGCAACAGCATTTAGACCTATATGTCACTTCACAGTGCTTTACAGCCCTTTCTAAGCGGTTTACAGAGTCAGCATATTGTCCTCAACAATCTGAGTCCTCATTTTACTGACCTTGGACAGATGGAAGGCTGAGTCAACTTTGAGCCAATCAAGATCGAACTGCTGGCAGTCAGCAGAGTTAGCCTGCAACACTGCATTCTAATCACTGCACCACCACAACTTTTACTGACATAACTTCTCTCAGACTCTGCCATTTAAGGATTCACCATCCTATTTGCCATTCTACAATGCTCTTTTTCTCTCCCTGAATACTCTTGGCCTGTAAACTGTTTCTGAGTTCTAGCAATGCAGAACATCATTGATGTTTCCGGAGTTGGTTACAGTGCATTTGCTCCTTTGCTTATCTGTCTTTGTTGTAGAAAATAATTCTCCCACTCTCTATTTCTGTTTGCAAAGCTTCATCTGTTCTCATCAACAGAAATACAGCCACATGCTGCTCTGATCCTTCAGTGTTTTCTTCAAATACTCCTATGGTACTGCATTTGCTGCAAACATAAGTCTGGGTATTTTTAGAAAGGAAGACAAACATGCGACAAACATTACAGTCCACAATTGCATATGCCTATCTATTTTCACATTTCTTCTTAGAACACCAACTTTTACTCTTTTCATGGGAATTCCTCTTGATTTTGAAAGGAAGTTTGTTAGGAATTCCCTCCTTAAATTTCCCCACCAAAATCTATTGAAAAATTCCTATTTCTGTTAACTCTCCTATTCATATTTCAATTCCAACTTTCTGGAACCAGACTGGCTTTTAATCCTCTTGCAACCTTTGTTTACTCAGCAGGAATCAGTCACCCAACAGGCCACAATGGACAGTCAAGAGGTCTCAAGACATAGCCATTGCTATCAGCAGCTGTTAGGAACATGGCTTTTTATCCCTCAAGTTCAGGCGTGTCAAACTTATGGAGTCATGTTGTCGCCACGGAAGTATTGTGACTTTTTCTCTTTCACTAAACTGGGAATGGGCGTGGCCAGAGCATAATGCATCCAGCCTGTGGACCATGAGTTTGACACCCCTGCTCTAGTTCAACAAACAGCCTCTCAGAACATAGAGCTTCCCAGGTCACTCTTCTCTCTTCCACCTGTTCAATTCCCCAGGCAAAATCCTATTTTTTTTGCTCAGTACAACTTTTTCTTCTAAAACAGCCCAGAATCAATTAAATTTGCTTTCTCTCCATACGTGGGCATTTAATCTAAAACAAAACAACCCCCCCAAAACTAGTTAAGATAACACCTGTATTTTCTCTCCAGTCTAAATAATTTGGTGACAATTTTGTAAGTCTGTTAAAGTCTGTATGTTTTGTTGCCCTGGAAACTTAAGCTGTATCTCTCCAAATTAAAACTTTTTCCTCTGACTTTCTTTTCCTTCTCCAATGTTGTACAAATGAGAGATTCATCAACAGAAATACAGCCACATGCTGCTCTGATCCTTCAGTGTTTTCTTCAAATACTCCTATGGTACTGCATTTGCTGCAAACATAAGTCTGGGTATTTTTAGAAAGGAAGACAAACATGCGACAAACATTACAGTCCACAATTGCATATGCCTATCTATTTTCACATTTCTTCTTAGAACACCAACTTTTACTCTTTTCATGGGAATTCCTCTTGATTTTGAAAGGAAGTTTGTTAGGAATTCCCTCCTTAAATTTCCCCACCAAAATCTATTGAAAAATTCCTATTTCTGTTAACTCTCCTATTCATATTTCAATTCCAACTTTCTGGAACCAGACTGGCTTTTAATCCTCTTGCAACCTTTGTTTACTCAGCAGGAATCAGTCACCCAACAGGCCACAATGGACAGTCAAGAGGTCTCAAGACATAGCCATTGCTATCAGCAGCTGTTAGGAACATGGCTTTTTTATCCCTCAAGTTCAGGCGTGTCAAACTTGCGGAGTCATGTTGTCGTCACGTGAAGTATTGTGACTTTTTCCTCTTTCACTAAACTGGGAATGGGCGTGGCCAGAGCATAATGCATCCAGCCTGTGGACCATGAGTTTGACACCCCTGCTCTAGTTCAACAAACAGCCTCTCAGAACATAGAGCTTCCCAGGTCACTCTTCTCTCTTCCACCTGTTCAATTCCCCAGGCAAAATCCTATTTTTTTTGCTCAGTACAACTTTTTTTCTTCTAAAACAGCCCAGAATCAATTAAATTTGCTTTCTCTCCATACGTGGGCATTTAACGAAAACAAAAACAACCCCCCCAAAACTAGTTAAGATAACACCTGTATTTTCTCTCCAGTCTAAATAATTTGGTGACAACTTTTGTAAGTCTGTTAAAGTCTGTATGTTTTGTTGCCCTGGAAACTTAAGCTGTATCTCTCCAAATTAAAACTTTTTCCTCTGACTTTCTTTTCCTTCTCCAATGTTGTACAAATGAGAGATTGGGATTGGAACAGATAATCAAAGGTAGATATCTCTGTCTAAAGTCCAGTCCTTCCTTCCTTCCTTCCTTCCTTCCTTCCTTCCTTCCTTCCTTCCTTCCTTCCTTCCTTCCTTCCTTCCTATTTTTAATTGATATTTTGTCATACATAGCATTTCTTTTAGAAATTGTAATAACAAACAGCATCAACAAATATGTTGTTGAAAGGAAATGTGAGGAAGAAATCAGAATATATTCAAGCAAACATGATATTGTTAAACTTTGGTTCCATCTGACGATAAAGTCTGAATGAGATAAATAATAAATGATTAAAAGAGCCTTGGTGGTGCAGGCTGTTAAATGCCTAGCACTTAATTCCAGCTGCCTGCAATTAGTGCAGGCTCGAATCCCACCAGGCTCAAGGTTGACTCTGTCAAGCCTTTCTCTGCTACCATTTTCAAAGGCTTGGAAAAACCTTCTGCCAGGGAGTAAAAAAGCTTCCAAAACATCCCTGCTAATTAGAGGTGATAAACCGTGTTCTTCTCTGCTGTCAATGATGATAAAAATGAGACCCGGAAAGTAATCTAAAAAACATTTTTATTTATAAAATGAGAAAACCTAACAGAGCTACATGTTTGCAACCTAATCTCCACCAAGGCATATAGAAAAAGAACAAAGGAAAATATAACGGAAGTTACAAAGGAAGTGAAGTCAAGACTTTGTACACATGCGCAGTGAATCAAAACATTACAAAACTTTCTTATCTTATTACTATGGAGACAAGATAACACAGTGCTGGCTAGCAGACACCTGCTTGCTAGAATATGAGCTTAGAAGCTTGAAACAGACAACCCAAAAAAACGCAGTGACATCCCCTTCTTTTGTCTGTTAAGCAGAAATCAGATAAGGTACATCTTCTCACGCAGATATTTGTGCTGCGCTGCTGGAAGTGGTTTATTGAGCATGTCAGCAATCTGATCACATGACTGTAATGTAACAAAACCTTGTTTAACTAATTGCTTTATGTTCTTATAATGAATGTCAATGTGTCTGGACCTAGAACCTGTGAAACGTGTTTCAGAAATATAAACCACAGATTCGTTGTCTTCCATCACGGTGATTGGCTGGATCGGGCGTGTCCAGATATCTGTGACTAAAGCATCAAACCATGTTAGAGAATTGCAAGCATCTGAAACACAAGCATATTCAGCTTCAGTAGATGAGCAAGAAATGAAATTCTGTTTACGCACTTGCCAGTAAACAGGACACCCATTTAAGAACATCATATAACCTGAGGTACTTTTACGTGACTTCTTATCACTGCCCAATCAGAATCTGCATAAAACATAATTCTGCATAATCAGTATGTGTTGGTTCTAACAACAACTTCATATTTTTAGTGTGCTTTAGATATCTCAATAACTTCTTAATGCATAACCAATGAAACTGTTTTGCCTTACCTACGTGTTGTGACAAAAGATTAACACTAAGTGCAATGTCGGGTCTGGTCCAACTACTAATGTATAACAATGACCCAATGACTGAACGATAAAGTGTTTGATCTTCAAAATCAGGATTTGGTTCATGTGCCAGATTATGAAAATCTGTTTGCATAGGTATGCTAGCTGTTTTAGCATCCTTCATATTGCAATGATGTATCAATTGTTCAATCTTATCCTCTTGTGAAAGACTAAACCCCTTCTGAGTTTTATTAATCTGAACATCCAAATAAGTGTTAATGTGTCCTAAAGATTTCAATGTAAAATATTTCTGCAAAGCTTTAGCAAAATTCTCACTCATTTGCTTATTTGGACCAATATAAACAATATCATCAACATAAACAAGAATTATCTCATATCCATTCTTAGATCTTTTTGTGAACACGCATTCATCAGTTTCGGACTTAATAAAGCCCATTGAATTTAGTTTATCAGTAAGACACAAATACCACATTAAACCAGACTGTTTCAGGCCATAAAGACTTTTGTTGAGGAGCCAGGTATCCCCTTCTTGCTTCCAGAACCCTGGAGGACCTCTGACATAGATTTCTTCATCCAGGTCAGCATTTAGATAAGCTGTTTCAACATCAAACTGAAAATTGGGTATATGGGTATAAACCCAATGTCAAAAATATGTATATTTTTGACATCGGGTTTATACCCATATAACTTGAAGAAAGGAGTCTGATTTATTACACTACTCCAGATGTGGTTAACAATGTAATTTGCATATTTAATAGCTTCACTCCAGTATGGGAGACTGAGATTAGCATCTTCTAGGAGACATTGCATCATGGTTTGTAGGACGCCATTCCTTCGTTCCGCCACTCCATTTTCTGCGGGAACATAAGGGGCTGAGGTCTGGTGCAGAATTCCATTCTTATGCATCCAGTCCTGAAAACGCTGAGACATGAATTCAGCACCACGATCACTTTGAATTCTGGCAATGCGAACATTGTGTTGGGTATTGACATAAGTTGCAAAGTCTTTAAAGATCTGAAAGGCCTCTGATTTTTCTTTCATAGGAAATACAAATCCATATCTAGAATAATTATCAACAATTGTTAAGAAATATTTTTTGCCACCAAATGTTGGTGCAAATGGACCTACTATGTCAGTGTGTACCAAATCAAAAATGCGTGTTGACTGGCATGTAGCGTGTTTTGGAACAGCTGCTGCTTTGGATTTGGCTTTCTTGCAGACAGCACAATCCAAGAACACCTTACACCCCTTCAGATCCAAACCTTTCACAATTCCGGCATCTTTCTGAGAACACAAAAACTGGCATGCCCCAAGCATCGATGCCACTTATGGATACACCTGGAATGCAAAGATTTACCTGTTAGTGAATTTTCAACATTTCTGTTAGGAACCTTAGGCTTGCGTTGAGCAAACTGTTTCTTTTTAGTGGCTTTAGGAGCCTTTGGTGTAGCAACAGGATCTCTCTCTGAGACATCTCTCTCTGGGCCTGTGCTCTCCTTTGGAAATTTTATACTTGCCTGTGCTTGCGAGTTAGACTTTGGCTTTAGGTAATAAACACCACCAATTAATATGGTTTCAGCAACAATATTACCCTCTTTCACCACATAACTTGCTTTTTCAAAATGGTGAACCTGGTACTTGGACACCTCGACAAATGACTTTGGCTAAGCAAACTGCAGGTTGCTGTTGGTATGTAATAAACATCAAGAATCAATGCATCTAGCTCTTCAATATAAACAGTTCCTTTTCCTCTGACTTGAACAGGATAATTTGAAAAAGTGTACAGTTCACGCATGTCAGGTTCAGGCTCGTACATCTCTGTGAACAGATCTCTTCTGTAGGTAACATGCACTGCTGCTCCACTGTCTAAAGTCCAGAGAAGTCATCTGTCATACTCTGGATCAGGTTGTGGATTGTTGGTTAACACCAATGTAATATGTGGAGCTTGTAGATCACGCCTGGGACCGCAACGACCTTGTCCTCCGCCTCTGCCTCTGCCTCTGGAATCTGTTCCTCTGGGCTGGTACCTGGCGGGTGCTTGAGATCGTTGGGGACAATCCTGGGTGTCATGTCCCACACAATCACAGATATGGTATTTGAGCACCACCAATTTGGCCTGCAGGAGGTGCTGGCATCTGCATTTGAGGCATTTTACTAGCAGCTATATCAGGAAGCTGAGTTGATGCAATTTGGGTAGCCTCAGAAGGCATTTGCATAACTGGAGATATATTATCTTGTAGAACAGATTGCCTCATTAACATCTCATCAAATGACTTATGTACAGTTTCTTTATGTTCATGTAATGCATGCATTTTGTCAGCAGATGGTGCTACAATATTAGAAAACACAGGAGCTCTCACTGAGTCAGGATCATAAGACACTCCACGTGATGTAGGCACAGCTCTCTGCTCTGATTGGTCTGACCAACTTGTGGGTGGTCCCTTGGCTTCCAAGAAGAAGACAAGGTGGAGGGCTCAGGAACTTCAACCACACCCATATCTGGCTGAAGGGATAATGCAAAAGCCCTGGCTTGCTTTATACTCTCTTCAAAAAAACCAATAGACCTCAAATAATCCTGCACAGCCTTCCGGCTAATGGTCTGCTCAGGAGTCATTGGAAAATAAAGAATTTCACCTTTCTCTTTGGGTGAAAAATGCTCAGCTGACTGTAAAACTTTAGGCTTTGCTCCAAGTAATTCATAATCTGGAGCATTTGTTTTTTTCAGACTGAGCTTGTATACATACATCATCAAAAGAAGAGATTACTGACCTGACACCAGATAGCATGTGGGGTGATCCTTAGCAGAATCCTTAAGTATATCAGAAGGTGATAAATCGTCCTCGGACAGAGTCCTCCTTTGTTTCATCCTTGCTTTTCTTCGAGGCATTATCTTGCAGTTATTCACCAGGTCCTCAGATCTGAGGAACTAACTAAAAATAAGCCCTATCATCACAAAACGGAGAAAAACATAATTAAGCTTGAAGTCTTCCATTCTCCTCTAGGTAAATTGAGGACCCAAATGAGGGCAATAAGCTGACTTTGGCCGCTTAGTGGCAGGCATATAGCTGGAATGAAGGTGCTGACGCATTGGGTTGCCCTCCTAAATTGTAAGCCGCATCTCTGGAGAGGGCTATTGCTGCATTATGAATTAATCCAGCCCTGGTCATTATGAGAAGTATTGCTTTACTGATATGTAAAGGAACTAATGGAGAATTAGAAGGCATCATTTAAGGAAAAAGTATACTTCTGAGTACTGTAGACCTTAAAGTTGTGAAAACATGAAAAGGCATTTCATTTGTAGGATTTCTACAAAGTGATAAACACAGAAGACAATGAATTGCTCATCGTTTCTTAATATCACTTGTTTGAGATATAAGATGCATTTATGCATCTTATATCTCAAACCAAAGGGTTCGTGAAAGCTAGTTCTGGTCTACTATTCTGAATCCCAAATATGTACTTGCCTGAAACATATGCTACAAATTCTTTATTTAATTTAAATTAATTGTTTTGTTTTAAACCAGAATATTTATGTGTGAGAAACAGCCAGCAAGCAAATTCAATCTGGCTGCTAAGAATAAGCAGGTGATGAAGCAGTAAATCCTGGCAGAAGACAGAAAATACTTTGGAATTTGCAATGCTGACATGCCATTGAATATGATCTTAAACAAAAGCAGTGGGAGCATCAGACTGGGTCACTGAAGGGGAGCTCAAACTTCAGAAGAAAGGCTGAGACTGAAACATCTGCAAGCAGCAGCAGTGAAGAGAAGCAGGAGAAACCCACCCGTCCAGCCTTGCCAAACAGTCTGCACTGAAAGCCAGAATTCTCCCCATCCTTCTTATTCCATCCTCCCCCTTATCCTCCCTAATGCTTCCTTCTCTTGCTTCAGATCAAAAACACAGCAACAGCAAAGCAGGTTGCCAAGGCAAAGATCCTGGAGCATCTGTTCTAAGGAGCCACTTTAGGAAAAAAAATAATAATTGCATGATCGCATGGGGAAAACATCTGGTCAGCGTGCAAAGGACCACCAGTAACACAGGGGTGGAGGATGGGATAGGAAAGAGGAGGGAAAGGGGAAGGCCAGAATTGGGGAAGGTGGGAGGGAGATAGCAGAAGAGAGCAAGATGCCCTGTGGGGTGGCATGACCTTAAGAGAAGAACTGCTTATATGGTGCCTTTAATTTTGAACCCTACACCAAAGGGAGACAGATTTCTCGCCTGCTGAGCTGTGTATATTGGCAGGTATTAGCCAACATGTGTGACTTTGAAAAATCCCTAAGGAAGATTGCCTTCCAAACTATGTAACAAAAAGGATTTTGACTAAACTTGGATTCTATTTGATGGAATATTTAGGAATAAGAAAGCTGACCGCCATTATCAATGCACTAGTCAGAATTGCATTGGGTTTCTAGATGATCTATGCTAGCCAGGTAAGGGAGTTGACAAATTCAAAGCAGAGCTGCTTCAATCTGGCTATACTTGTAGGCAAAATAAAGCAGTCTCTTCAGGTAGTATACCCAACAGAAATGGTAGATGGGGCAAAGCTTGCAGCAATGACTTTATTGCAGTAAAATATACACCATTTCCCAGTCATTGGCTCAATGCAATCACCATTCAAATAATTTTAACAAGTGAGGCATATTAGCTATCTGGCTATAGGGAGTGGCAGCTGGGGGTAAGGGTCAGGAATAGCAATAGCATTTAGACTTATATACTGCTTCAAAGTGCTTTACAGCCCTCTCTAAGCAGTTTACAGAGTCAGCATATTGTCCCCAACAATCTGGGCCCTCATTTTACCCACCTCGGAAAGATGGAAGGCTGAGTCAATCTTGAGCCTGGTGAGATTCAATCTGCCAAATTGCAGGCAGCTGACAGTCAACAGAAGTAGCCTGCAGTACTGCACTCTAACCATTGCGCCACCGTGGCTCAATGGAATGGCAGATCTGAAGTTGCAAGTTGTAGCCTTTGCCCACACTGTATAATATTTCCTCCAAGATAGGGAATTGCTATCATTGTAATGTGCCAAATTCATAAACCTTCTGTGGATATTTAATAGTAGACCTTTTGTTCAAAGGAACAAAATGCTGAAACTGGAATGATTTGAGCACCACCATTCACATAGTTCACATAAATTAACTGTTAGGGTTCCAACAATACACCCCCATTCAAATCATAAGTCTCTAGCTGCATCTCTCAGAGTAAAAAAAAATTGATTTATTAGGAGTGACCATGTTGGGTGCAGCCAACTCTAAGACACATCATTCATTTCACCCTTGACCCTGGTCTTTCCCCCTCCCCCTGGATGTATATTCTCCCATGGGACACATCCCCATTCCCTTTCTGCTGGCAACTAAAAAGACCAAAGAAGTATTTTTTTTAGTTGACATTAACATTTTGAAATTTTCTTCATGAAGCTGATCATTTTCATTGATCCCAACATTTTTAATGACTAAATGCAATATGCATCTCATTAAAAAAAAATAGAATACAGAATAATAAGGGACCTTGAAAGTCTTCTAGTCCCGTCCCCTGTTCAAGCAGGAGACCCTATTGCAGGGGTGTCAAACTCATGGCCGGATGTGTCACACACTGGCCACGCCCTCCCCCATTTTAGCGAAGGGGGAAAAATTGCTATATGTCATGTGATGACATGAATTTGACACCCCTGCCCTACATCATTCCAGACAAGTGGTTGTCCAATCTCTTCTTAAAGGCATCCGAGAGCACCTACAATTTCTGAAGACAAGCCATTTTATTGGTTAATTGTTCTCACTGTCAGGAAATTTTTTCTGAGTCCTAGGCTGCTTTTCTGCTTGATTAGTTTCCTGTCTTGCTGTCTGGTGCTTTAGAAAATAAGTTGACCCCCCCCCTCTTCTTTGTGGCAGCCCCTCAAATATTGGGACTATCATTTGCAATATTAATCAATCAGTAAAGCGAACTATTCTATCTCTTACTTTCTTTTTGTTTTAATTTTGCAGGTGTCCATTTAAAAGCCCAGTTGAATTCTGGAGTATTTTTGAACAGCCCAAATGAATTTTTACTCTTCTCTGATAATCTTATTCTATTTTTCTTGCCCAACCTTCAAGAAGAATGACTCTTCTTAAAGTATCTCGTGACTTTTGAGGTGAATTTCTTAAAATCAGAGGCTAATCAGATTTATGACGCTACGTATGCATTTTTTGCTTGACAGTAAATATATTTTGTGATGGCTGGTTGTTAGAAAGATGGGTTGGGTGAGAAACAGTGTGTTTGAAAAATATGATAATTGCAACTCTAAACAGTGATGCTCTAGAGTGCAAAATATTGCAGTTCCCATTTGTGTAAAGAAATACCCACAACTTAAAAATTAAGCCATTTACATTTAATGATTATTGAATTATGCAGCAAGGCCATCTGGCTAAGCAGACTTTTTCAGGTGGATAATTTTTTCTGGCGGAGTCATGTTTTATTTAAATCATTTCCTGAAAATTGTTTCATGTGATTGCTGTCCCCATCCAGGCAGAAAGCTTGGTCTTTTGCTGTTTGCTTTTGAAGAGTGATTAGTTGGAGGTCTGAGGGGCCTTTTTTATAACTAATACTGAGAATGACAATCCAAAGAGGGACTCAATAAGAACCATGGCTTCAGTACAGTACCAGTATACAAGCACCAATATTATGAGGTAGAAGAGACATTTTGGAAAAAGAGAACCTTTTTCTTAGGGCACTAATAAACCTCTTTTATTAACAGGTTACCATGGCAACGCACAGACAATAAGACCATTTGTGTCCAGCCAGCATTGCAAGCTAATCATCATGCTGGTTTTTGTGTAGGGCTCAGTACCATTACATTTGAAGCAGTCACCTTTGTCAGATGTCTTTGTCTGTGACCGTCTGCAAATATACAGTATTACATAGGAAAATTGGAGCAAATTTAAGTATACTGTGGAACATTAATTTCACAGGAAAGGGGAACTTCCAAGTGTCCAAGTTGCATCATTTATGGTGATGTATGTCATTTGCATAATAATATCATTTTGCAAATGTTATAAATTGTCATGAATGATATAATTATGCCAAGGATATAAATTTCTGCGAATGATGTAAAATTAATGTAAATTTAACTGCCTTGTCCAAATTATTTTGATGAAATACGGACCTCTGTGTCCACACTCTGTTAAATGGATGGCCACTAAATCAAGGTTTCACTGTGTTTATTCTACCTTCTGATTATCATTTTGATTTTCAAAGCTGACGTACCTGCAATATAGTTTGTAAAGTGAATTGCTATGCCTCTGATAGCAGAAGAGATAGAGACAATCTTGGCCCAATTGCTTTTGACAGCAGAAGATCATAAGAGATCAGATCTATAGAGTTGAAAAGTAAAAAAAAATGAGACTGATAAAGCATCACACTCTGATCGCCCTGTATGCTCCCATAGGAGGGGCCTCCTTGGGATACCGTCAGTTAGGCATTGTCGGCTGGCGGTCCCCAGGGTTAGGGCCTTTTCTGTGGGAGCACCCGCCCTATGGAACCAGCTTCCCATGGATCTCCGTTTGGCCCCTGATCTCCGCTCCTTCCACCGGGACCTGAAGACCTGGCTGTTTCAACAGGCCAGTCTGGACTGACCCGGGGGTGTGGGTTATTTTAATGTTTTAATTATTTTATTTATTTATTTATTAATTCGACTTATATGCCGCCCCCTCTCCCGAGGGACTCGGGGCGGCTCACAACTAAAATAGAATACAACAATAAGTTACTTAAAAATATATTAAATTAAAGCCGAATTAATATTAGTATTATTATTAAAACCCCAAAATTACGTAAACAACCCCAAGGGTCAACACTGCCCAGATTGTAAAACAGCCAGGTTTTTAGCTCATGGCGGAAGGTCGGAGATCGAGCCAGCCGAGCTCCAGCGCGAAGAAGATTCCATAGAGTGGGGGCTGCCACAGAATAGGCCCTCCCCCGGTCCCCGCCAAACGACATTGAGTCGCGGAGGGCAGCCCGAGGAGACCCTCGCCTTGCGACCGTACCGGGCGGCTGGTATTTGAGGCTGGGAGAAGTCGTTCTCGTAAATATCCTGGACCCATGCCATGTAGGACTTTGAATGTTAAAACCAAAACCTTGAACCTCACCCGGAGGGCACCGGAAGCCAATGCAAGCCACGCAGGAGGGTGTAACATGGGAGTATCGGAGGCTCCCATCACAACCCAGCGCAGCCGCATTCTGCACCAGCCGAAGCCTCCGAGTGGTGCACAAGGGCAGTCCTAGATAGAGAGCGTTACAGTAGTCCAACCGGGAGACAATGAGCCTGAGTGATCGTGCGCAGGGCATCCCGGTCCAGGTATGGGCGCTAACTGGCTGAACCAGCTGGACCTGGGCAAAGCCCTGGCCACGGCTCCCACCTGCTCCTCCAACTTGAGCCGTGAATCCAGGAGAGACCCCCAGGTTCTGCCCTGTCCACAGGGGGTAACACCTCCTCCCCATGACCAAAGATGGAATCTCCAAACTGGACCGGATGTCGTATGCACAGCCACTCTGTCTTGGCTGGATTGAGACGGCATGTTCCTGTCCATCCAGATTCGCACCGCCCAAACAACGGACATCACGAGAGAGCATCACTGATGTGGCCCGGTGGAGATGTAGACCTGCGTATCATCAGCGCATTGATGATAACTCACCCTGGCCACGGATGATCTCACCCAGCGCTTCATATAAATGTTGAACAGGAGAGGCGAGAGGACCCACCCCTGAGGTACCCCACAAGTGAGAGACCTCGGGTCGACTCTCCGCCCCTGCCAACACTGTTTGCTAACGCCCCGAGAGGTAGGAGGAGAACCACCGAAAACAGTGCCTCCCACTCCCAGCCCCGAGACGCCGCAACAGGATACCATGGTCGATGGTATCAAAAGCCGCTGAGAGATCTAACAGGACCAGGACAGAGGAAAAACCCCTGTCCCGAGCCCTAGAGAGATCATCCATCAGCGCCGACCAATGCTGTCTCCTGCTGTACCCGGGTCGAAGCCCGATTGGTACGGATCCAGGTAGTCCGCTTCATCCAGGAAAAGTGGCAATTGCTGGGCCACCACACTCTCAACAACCTTCGCTAAAAAACGAAGGTTGGAGACCGACGAAAGTTGTTCAACTCGGCTGGGTCAAGGGCAGGCCTCTTCAGGAGGGGCCTCACCACCGCCTCTTTCAAGGCGGCAGGGAACAGCCCCTCCCTTAACGAAGCGTTGATAACTGCCCGGAGCCAGTCGACGTGACCTCCCTGGAAGCATAAACCAACCAGGAAGGGCACGGGTCCAATAAACATGTGGTGGAACTCAGCCGCCGCATAATCCTGTCCACTTCATCCTCAGAAACAGGATCAACTCAGTCCAGATAACATTAGCCAGACCACTCGCCCCCCCTCATCAGACCACTGCAAGTCCGAGTGCAGCCCTTCCCGATCCGAGCGATTTTGTCCTGCAGATAAAGACCAAATTCCTCAGCTCTACCCTCACAGAGGGTCCCCCCTCCCCCAGTTGTAAGAGGGAGCGGCAACCCCAAACAGGGCGGCTGGGCGGTTATCTGCAGATGCTATGAGGGCGGAGAAGTAAGATTCTCCCGCCCCCACAGCTACCAGGTAAGTCCTAATATGAGCTCTCAACTGGGCTCGGTCGGATCCGGAGCGGGTCGCCTCCACCTACTCTCTAGTCCCCTTCACGACGCTTCATCTCCCGAGCTCCCGTATACCAGGGAGCCGGTCGGGATCTGCGCCGAGTGAGGGGACGCATGGGGACAACCCTGTCAAGAGCCCCGCAGCCGACTGTTGCCAGGCGGCCGCAAGGACCTCAGCAGGGCTGTGTGAGGGATGCAGGAAAAAAACCCCAGTTCTGTCTGGAACCTCTCAGGGTCCATCAGGGCCTGGGGCAGAACCATCTCAGTGGCTCCTCATCCCAGCGGTGTGGGGTGGCTTGATGGAAGACCAACCTTAGAGATAGTGG
Organism: Naja naja; assembly: GCA_009733165.1. NCBI lineage: Eukaryota > Metazoa > Chordata > Lepidosauria > Squamata > Elapidae > Naja > Naja naja. The sequence continues at coordinate 30,193,358 of CM019154.1, read as the reverse complement.
TCTGACCATGGAACAGGGTGGGTTGCAATAACACCATCCCCGGACCACACGCCACTGCTCCGAGACAAAAACTAGGTCGAGCATATTGCCCCCACGTGAGTCGGGCCTTCTATTAACTGGGTCAGACCCATGGACTCCATGGAAGCCATGAATTTCGGCCAGCCCGACCCCGCACCCAGGGAGGGCAGATTGAAGTCCCCCAGAACCATAAGCTCAGGGAACTCCACTGCCACCCCCGAGACGGCATCGAGCAGCCCAGGCAGGGCGGCTGATACACAGCTGGGGACAGGTATGTAAGCAGCACCCATCCCGACCAATTGGCCCAAACCTCACGAGGAGGGACTCACACCCGTCTATCTCCGGAGCAGGGACCTCCCTTGGAAATAATTATTTTAACTGGTTGTTTAGACTTGTATTTGTTTAATTATTTTTTATTGTAATTGTATGAGATTTTTAATGTTTGCCACCCTGAGTCCTTAGGGAGAAGGGTGGCATACAAGTCTAATTATTATTATTATTATTATTATTATTATTATTATTATTATTTTCTCAAATCACTTTCACTGAACCTTAAGTATAATATGTATCTCAGGATTGGCTAAGAGTCTAAGAAATGTAATGATTTTCCCCCATATGTTCCTATACAGAGGTGTAGTTAGCATATCAGCATGCAGGAATGTCACAGGAATTACAAACTATTCGTTATATGTGTGCCCCAAAAACTAAATGTGACCTGAACTATATTGACCATGGCCAAGCCATGTCAACTGACAAACCAGGCTCTTGGTTGGCATTGGCAGCCATTTTGCATAGTACTTAGACTTATATACTGCTCCACAATATTTTACAGCACTCTCTGAGCAGTTTACAAATGTCAGCATATTACCCCAACAATCTGGGTCCTTATTTTACCAACCTCAGAAGGATGGAAGGTTGAGAAATATAAGAAATATTAATGAATGGCCTGATGCTTGCAATAGTATAACCACAGTTGGTCATTTGGAGGTCATCTCTTAGCATCTGACAGGAAAGGGAATTTCTGGCTATATGAAAGTGTCCAGTGCAGTTTTGAACCATGTAAAATTAACATTCTGCAGGCCTGAACTAGGTCAAAGGAGTTGAAAAATGTTAAAGGAGTTACCCTTCCCAGAAATAATCTATTTACACTTAGTATAATATTTTCCAACATTGCATCAGGACCAAGGTATAACTATTTTTTTTTATTTTTTTTTATTAAATAAATTCTAGTAGTATAATTAATCCCATTGTATCTCACTTCCCTCCCCTTTCTATCCCATTAAACTAAAACATTTGGAGGAGGCTATATACTGTATCTAAATATCTTGAAACTATAGCTCTTACTTTTTCTTCCTCATCTTCTATTTTCATTTTTTTTCATGTATTTTTCAGTTATCAGCATGAGTGCAAGCACTGTTCACTTTGTATTGTTCTATAATGCCTACTGGAAAGCCTTTTGGATTGCAGAACAAGTTTTTTGTCTTAAATCAAGAAATAGGAAAAATGCCCTTTTAAGACATGAAACATTAAAAGATGATTGCCTCAACCTTGCTTGCATTATTCTGCTGCCGAAGAAGAGCAAATAATATCCTTGTTAATCAGCTGCTGAGTTTCTTCCTACTTAATGCTTTAATTTTTTGCCTTGTTCTTATGGTTATAGATGATTGACTGATGTTGGAAGAGAATCAAGACAAGGTCTTGTTTGATTTGGACATCATATTTTAAATTATACTTCTTCATTGCATAACAGCCATTAGAACTGATCCTGAGAATGTTGCTGCATCCAGCTAGGAGATTTTGGACAGATGGCCTTTCTAAAGTCATCTAACACAGGGCTCTCCAACCTTGGCAACTTTAAGACTTGTGGACTTCAACTCCCAGAATTCCTCAGCCAGCTGGCTGAGGAATTCTGGGAGTTAAAGTCACAAGTCTTAAAGTTGCCAAGGTTGGAGACCCTGCTGTCTTCATGATTGCCAAGGAAATCTTGCAACAATTCTGGAAGTTCTATTTGGAATATAATTGATTTTATGGGAAACTTTCAGTGCCACAGTTGTCCATTTTCTCTCACAGGGCTGGCCAGAGCAGCTATGGATTCTTTTAATACCCAGGTAAGCAAAAACCAGCACCAGATAAAGAATAATTAAGAAATAAATAATATTCCACCTCAAAAAACAAGAAGAAACAATGCCTCAATCCAGGCCGGTAAGACTAGTTATCACATGTAGACGGGCAGAAACTCCATTGCCCCATGACTGACAAATTATCTAGCCTGTAACTGAAACATCTGAGAAAAAGAGAAACAAGCTCGGAGAACACAAGAACCCACTTTTATTGTACATCTTTCTACATATGTTCCTTGGTCAAAGTCACTGGGAGTTTTGCCGGCAACATTGGCAGATGCTGTTAAGTAGGTAAAGGAACAGCTTTCCTGATCCCATCATGTCTGTCAGAAAATGGAACTTTCTGGTGTTACTATGCAGTTTACAACTTGTGGGGATTTGGAGGCAGACCAAATCCACCAATGACAGGGTAACACCACATACCCTGGAATGGCATCATAAGCCACGCATCTCTCTCTGAGGCATCTCTCTCTGAGGAGAATTGCTCTCCTTGCCTGCTCTTGCTGCTGTTACTTCTGCTCAGCTTGGGTATCTCAGATGCATGAGGAGGAGGAATCTCATGTCATAAGAGAAAGGAGAGACAGAGAGGGAAAAGCCTAAAAGAAAGGTCTAAGTTTCTTTAGGAGTTGTTCTCAATTGTCCTTAAGAGAGATTGATCAGCATAGGCAATCAATTCTCTCAAATACTTACCTCAGAACTCTTAACAATCTAATCTAAAGGACTAAGAAAACCTAACTACATAGGTAGACACCGAAACCAAGTGAGACCTGAAGGAAGAGAAACTAAAGAAGGCAAAAGATACTGGTAATAGTCTTTCTGTATATTTATTTGATTTAAGCTGCTTGTACAATAAAGGTTTGGTTTGAAAAACAGACTGGGCTCAGCATCTTTGTACAATTTAAATATATAGACAGATTAACAAGATCCTCTAAACATTAGTCAATCATAGGATTGACTTAAAAAATATTTCAACAATGTCTGAGCGCGGTGCTTATCTCTGTTTCTAGGCCAAGGGAGCCAGAGTTGTCTGAAGACATTTTTCATGATCATGTGGCCAGCATGGTTATATACCAAAGGTGCACAAAATGCTGTTACCTTCCCATCTGAGTGCTACCTTTTAATCGATTCGCATTTGCATACTTTCAGGTGGGAAGGAGCTGCGGCAGGATCAGAAGCTCAGCCCATTGCATAATGCTCAGATTTCAATCCCTTTCCAGCTGATAACTCAGTGTCTTTAACCATGGGCCCCATGCTTTTAAGGAGGACAACACAAAAAAGAAAGAAGCATCAGTTCCTGAAAAACACAGGTGAGGATAATGATGATATAAAATTTGTTGATGGAACTGGAATGGAAAATGAGATTTTTAATTTAATTGATCTAATTGTTTTCTAACAGTTGATTGTATCTTTTTGTCCCATTGTGGCAAATGTTTAAAAAGGAATGCTGAAAAAATAAGGTGGCAAATTATATAGAACTAAATCTCAATTGGGCTTTTTTTTAGAAGACATTTCTAGGGCTTTGTTATCAAAATATCCAGAGTAATCAGATAAAGATCTGGGGGCATAATTCAGTCATCCTTATGTATGTCTGTTTGAAGTTTAAAAAGGAAAAGTACTTTTTTTTTTTAGCATAATGACATCCATGCCTGTATCAGAGAAAGGATAATAGATTTTTAAATATCCACATCAGTTAACTTTGAATCTGGCAGAACACCAATTAGTTTGGGAAATTTGGCAAAATTTTCTGGGAAGAGCAGAGATAAATGACATATAGGACAAACAAATTCTGAGACTATAGTCCAAACAATTTCACAACTTTCTCCTGGAAAGTAACACATTTTTAGCCATTGTTCAAAAAGTGCTATGCAGTCTCTATTTTGTGAGCCATAATATCCACATTTCCCCCCACTTCTTATACTTATTGCAAATTACCAACTTCTTATTGGTGTAATACAATTGGATCAGAAAAATCAATAAACTCAAGGTATTTCCAGATTCTGCTCCTAACTTTCTTGTCTTCTTCATCCTGAAAGCATCAGATTTTGCCTGGTTCCTGGTACATTATTTTCCCTAAACCTTGGCCCTAATTCGTAAGCTTCTTCCCGGTCTTTGTTTCCTGGCCTGCACCCAAAGGAACAGCATTCCTGAACAAAAAAGTTGGCAATCCAACCAATATAAAAATCATTAAATTAGTGGCTCCTTCTGGAGCTAGTTATCTAAGGAATTCCAATAGATAGTCCTTTGACGAAGAACAGTTTGATCAGAAGGCAGCTGGTGTCCCTGAAGCAATGGTACTTCTATGTCCTTTGCCACCCACCCCACACTACGTTGCTCTGCAGTTTCCGTAACCCTCACTCATCATCTAACTCTTAGACAGGAATCTTGTGATCCATCAGATATTGCTATTCAACTACATTTCCCAGCATTCTCCTCAAACAGCATACTGTAGCTCAGTGGTTCTTAACCTTTTTGAAAGAATCGCCCCCTTGAGCCATTGAGGAAGTTGTCATTGCCCCCTCCCCAACATAACCGCCCCCTGCCACCTCTTAGCATCCCCAAGGGGCCAGCAGAGGGCGCTAAGAGGCGGCAGGGCGTTCAAGGTGCCAGCCCTGCAGGTTCACCCATTGACTGTAGTAACATTCCAGAACCAGCCCCTCCAATGTGGAAGCGGTGGCACGTTATGTGCCACTGCGGCCGCATTCGACATGCTGCCCCCTGCCACCTCTTAGCATCCCCAAGGCCAAGGGGGCCAGCAGAGGGGTGCTAAGAGGCGGCAGGGGGGCGTTTGAGGCACTGGCCGGCCCTGCAGTTTCACCCATTTTGGCACTGGCTCCGAGTGGTGCTACAGTCAATGGGTGAGCCTGCAGGGCCGGCCAGCACCTCGAACGCCCCCCTGTCGCCTCTTAGTGTCCCTCTGCCGGCCCCCTCGAGGATGCTAAGAGGCGGCAGGGGGGCGTTTGAGGCGCCAGCCCTGCAGGCTCACCCCATTGACTGTTGTACCACACCTGAACCAGTGCCTCAAATGCAGCAGCATGTTGGGAAAGCCGCTGCCACCGCTTTCCCAAAGTGCTGCTGCTCTCGCATTTTTTCTGTCTGTCCATCTGTCCGTCCATCCATCCATCCATCCATTCATCGAAAAGGTTTGTCTGTTTGCCTGCCTGCCTTCCTGCCTATCTACCTACCTGCCTGTCTTTTTGTCTGTATATATATATATATATATATATATATATATATATATATATCCCAATATATCTCGCTCCATCGCCCCCATATCGCCCCCCTTCCGTTCCATTGCCCCCACGTCGCCCCTTTTCGTTCCATCGCCCCCCTGAAAAACAAAATCACCCACTGGGGGGCGATATCTCCCAGGTTAAGAACCACTGCTGTAGCTGACTGAGGAGAATGCCCAATTTGGCAACATTATTAATTATATATGTTTCTGTGACAATTTCATAATACATGGTAAGGGATATTTCAACTGGGGTTTTCAAGTAATGGAAACTTCCTTCTGGGTGTCTTATCACAAAATAGTTGGATGAGCAGTTCAGAGTGGAGAACTGGAAAGACTAAGATAGCATGGATATCTTAGGATAAATTCTAAAAATATAATGATTTTAAAGTAAGATTGTATTTCCCTCAGGTAATGTTAAGTTGATCCTGAAGGAAAACTTGAAAAGGCATCCCCATCATTATAAATATATTTATTATAAGGAAATGGTAGTGTCCCAATACTTAACTGAACCTTTTAATACAGAAAGGTGTTAATTGATTTTATTTAAAAGTCCCAACAGACAATTTCAAATATAATCCAAACTTGGCATTAACAAACAAAATAAAAATAATAAAAGCCCTGGTGGCACAGTGGTTAAAGTTCAGTATTTCAGGCAAACTGCCCACAGCCTGGAATTCGATCCTCAGGGTTGACTCAGCCTTCCATTCTTCCGAGAACAGTAAGCCGAGGATCCAAATTGTTGGGGGCAATATGCAAATAATGTTTACATTGTAAACTGCCCAGAGAGTATTGTAAAGCACTATAGGGCACTATATAAGCCTAAATGCTTTTGCTATTTCTAAAATAATAAATATAATACAGTTAAAACTTCTACTCATTTACTTGTTAGTAAAAGCCTTGTTTTCATAGCCATTGTTAAAAATCTGGCTGTCCCACTATAATCTTAGGATTTTCATTTGTAAATTGAGGCTCTCAATCTGCCATGTCCTGATATAATGATGTCAGTTCTGTAAGTACTTTAATGTTACATGCCAGTGTCTGCAGATGAAATTTCATCATGGGCACAGATGACTATTCATTATCGCCAACAGGGCACAACTGCATTCCTGAAAGAATGGTAGAATCTTATGTGGAATGTTCTGAATGGATTAATGACTATACCAAGGGTGTCAAACCCGTGGCCCACCCCAGCTCTGCAAGGGCAAAAACAATCCTGATATGTCACAATATGGCCTGTGATGTGATCGGGTTTGACACCCTGCACTATACTTAACTCTTCAAATTTATTCCATGTGATGGGGCTCAATTCACTTGAAGTAGACTCTATTGAATTTTTATTGTCTTTTGGCAATCATGAGATATGCCTTATCAAATAATAGCAGCTTCTTTATATTAAATAGGCCTTGCTCCTTCAATAAGCACCTCAGGGATTGTTGATTTTTAATAAACTGTTGGCTAAAGGCAGATATAGCTCTCCAGTTGTGTTCAGTTTCTTCTCTGCTATTATAAGCTAGATATTACCATTTTTATCTTTTATACCATATTACTATCTTTTGATAGATGTTATCAAAAACTGCAGTTTGGATAACAGTTTTTTTAGAGCACTATGGCCATACCTAAAGCTCTGAGAACCCCAATTTGGAATTACAATGAATTCTTCCTTTAAAAAAAAGGATATTTTTATTCATGGAGGTTAATGACAAATGTGATGAAGAGAAGGTTCTTCCTACTTTAACATTTTGGGGGTGGGGTAGAAATGATCGAAAGACATAATAGAAAATAATAGCAAAACTTTTTTTTGCTGTCAGAAAGGTAGAGCTACTGAGATCTTAAAACAATGTGTACTGAACAAGCAAACTAAACTAACCTTGAACCAGTATATACAAAATGTACTTGGTTTCTATCCAAGATGAAACTATGAGAATTTTCTAAAATATACACTCATCTGATTTTTCCAAAATCTGGAAGGCTGGTCTAGCTGGTTGGGTGCCATTTTCCATGCTTTAATGCCTATAGTAAAAACTCCAATTCCCCATGCTTTATTTGCAATAAACCTAGCATGGCAATGATTTGTGCCAATTCTACTACTAGTGTAGCAATTTTTTCACATCATATGCATGTATCTGTACATATATACTTTCATACTGTGTAAAAAAAATGCAACATTCATACAACAAGGAGAGTATGTGTTGGTATCCAATTTGAAATTGCTAATAGAAAATGTCATGATTTTTTTTAAGTTCTGGGAAATCGGCATCCAGGTGACTCTTATCAGTATTTTGTTTACTGTTGTTTCTATTCATTCTAGTGATTTTATCTTTACATCAAATTTGGACTGAATTGCTTTTAAAATACAGGAATATCTTTTGTTAGGACAGACAATAAGTCTGAGAATAAATAGAGAAACAGAGGCAAAAAAATGACCAGCCTTCTGATTTTCCAACTATCCAAGCACAGGGAAATTAGTTTTATTTATAGGAGCAACCTGTGTAAATAATAAATTCTACCAGTTGTCCCAGATCCTCTGTGTGAGGTTGACAAACAGATATATTTACACTTGTGTAAGTGTACCTGAGATGAAGAACAATTTATCCCCTAAAGGAAACCAACAGAATGTTTCTTAAATCTGCTTACTATTCACCATTTTTCCTTCGCATCTCCTCATCACATTGGTCAATTGCTCTGAGTCTCCTTGAAATCATTCCAGACTGTTTACAATCATTTGTAATGATTCAAACTTCCAGCCATCCATTATTCTGAATTCTATTATTCTAAGAAGTGCTGCTTTCTGATAAATAGTAAAAGGCTAATGTAAACATACATATAACATACATTATGTATATAAATGGGGTGCAGTGGCCTAGTGATTAAGATGCTGGGTTTGTTGACTGGAAGGTTAACAATTCAAAACCCAAGCATCACACAATGGAGTGAGCTCCCATTCTTGCTTCAGCTCCTGCCAACCTAGCAGTTCAAAAACATGCAAATGCAAGTAGATAAATAGGCATCACTTTGGTGAGAAGGCAACAGTGCTCTGTGTGCCTCGGCCTGTAGTCATGCTGGCCAAATGACCATGGAATGATCTTCAGACAATGCTGGCTCCCTCAGCTAGGAAACAGAGATGAACACTGCTCCCTAGAGTCAGACATGGCCGGACAGGGGAAACCTTTACCTTTTTGTAATGTATATTTATATATTAGGTATATAATTTTCTATATTTATACATCATATTATACTACTGTATAATATTATGTAATATCATATATAGTTATACACACACATAATGTATGTATACCTATATAAGTTTTTATATTATAAATTTCTCTTTATGCTGACATAAAGTTAACATAAATTTCTGTTCTGTGTTGTCTTTTAGAAATTGTAGTGCTTTGTCAGATTTACTTGTTAATATACAACATTTAGTGTTTCTGAAAATAAATCTTCAGTGATTTCCTAAATATCTTAAGATGGTACTATAGGTTCATCTATTATTTTCAGCCATCTTTCTTGGTGTAGTAGCATTCCCTGCTCTGCGGCTCTGATGGAACTTATATACTGGTTAATTTTGATGCTGCAGGTGTGGCATCGAATCAGTAGTGATTATATAAATAGATCTTCTTCAGGATTATGTGTACTCAACTTGGTCCTTCAAGTGCTCCAGCAGTACACCCACTGGTATTATGATCAAGTCCATCTACCTTCCTTATCCTCTTCTTGTCTTTCCTTCTATCTTTCCCAACATCAAAATCTTTTCCAGAGAGCTAAATCTTCACATAACATGTACAAAGTATGATAATATGAACCTAGTCATTTGTGCCCAAAGTAAAAACTCTGAGTTGATCTGTTTAATAATCCATTTGTTTAGTTTCTTGACTGTCTATGGTATTCTCAGAAGTTTTCTTCAACACCAATGTTCAAAAATGTCAATATTCTTCCTATCCAGGTTTAATGTCACATGTTTGTGGAAAGGTGGTCTATAAATCCCAGAAGTATTTGTTTGACTGGTAGAAATACCCTTCCCACATTTCCATTTTCTGTTCTAAATTTTTCAAAATTCAGTAACACAAATCACTGGCAATATTTCTGTTCTAGTAATTGGGTTGAATCCAGAGACCTTCACCCAGTAGATGAAGCATGTCCATATGAGCATCCCAAGTAGGGAAGATGAGGCAAATGATGCCCAAATGATGCCCAAATAATCATGACATCATGGCACACTTTGTGTGAAGTGTAATGCTATGGCGATGCTGCCCATCATATCATTCTAATGGATGTCTATGTACATCTCTTGGGAAAACTGGGTCTGCATCTAATTCATATATGGAATGAAACAAGACAACTTGAGCCCAACAAAAGCAGTCACTTCATTTCTCCAATGAGCACTTTAAAATGCCTGAAAGTATCCCAGCCTAGTCAAGCACTTTTTAAAATAATAGAACAGAGGGATGTAACATGAGCTTAATCATTTCCAAATGGATCTTGAAAAATGTTTGGAAAAATGTTTGGAAATTTACCATTACACAAAATCACAGCAATGCTACTAGAAAGTTACAACAGTTTCCAATAATTTTGAACTTTCAAGTTTCCTCCATGTGGTCAGTTTCAGAACATCCAGTTCTCCTCTTTATTATATGTAAAACGTAGTTACTTCTTTCAAAGTATTTTTTAAAATATTGGTATTTATCAGAGTGTTGAAACTGGCATTCAAATACAAATTATGTACAAGTGTTCCACCTCTGAAGTCTCATTGCTAGATGTAAGAGGATCATATATATACCAAAGCTAGTTTAAGATGCTCTTTTTCTAAAAGGCCACTTGATGTTACATGTTACCAAATCATGACCCTGTGAAAGCAGTTCATGTAGAATTCCTTATTTTCTCTCCCAATATGGAAATATTAGGGGAAACGCCAGTTCTGAAGCTGAGCTGGTGTCATTGCTGGAGATTTCCTTCTTGCAGAAAGATTTAGTATCCTTTCATGAAAACCGTCTGTTCTTCATTGGCTGACCACTGTGACTTTACATTGGCTATAAATATACTGCTGGTACATAAATGCATTGTGGGATTGCAGAAATTTCTTAAAGGAAACTGAGAAGGATGGTACTGTGCAACGGGTGAAAAGAATCACAAATTCAACTTAGATGTACTACTAGAATAACCTGAGAGGCAGAAGTGTCATGTATGTAGGTTTGAATATCATTGGTTTAGTTTGAATTGTTCTTGTAAAATGTCAAATATGATTGGTTTGAAAAGTGTGGGAAAACCCTGCACTCTGATTGGCTGGCAACTGCAGCTATAAGTAGCAGCCATAGCCCAGCCAAGACGGGTCCATTTGAGCTGTAGTCACTAATAAACTCTTCACTGAAGCTCTTCGCGTCTGACTCTTCATGCAAACTTAACAAGAAGGATAAAAAAAACTACAGAAGCCTAAAATTCTGAAAATATCAAGTCTCTTAATTGTGCAAAGACTCTGTAGAGCTTAATCTCTTATGTGTAGAAAGAAGGTTCTGCAGAAATATCCAACAGAATGTGTTGCAGTTAGGACAATGTCTTCCCCCCAACAGCTCCACTGACTTACTGAAATATTTGCACAAAAGTGGCAAACTTCCAGCCACTTTCCTTGTAAGAGCCCAAGAAAACAGATAAGGGGGTTGCAGTCATAAATTGTCTATGTTAGAGGTGCTTAAAGTACTTGCTGAAATTCTTATGTGGTTGCTACTTTGACCTTCCTTGTAATAAATATTACTAATCTGAGGACTGTGATTTGATTTTTGGATTAAGTTTGTTGGTCCAGGTTGTTAGGAGTAAAATCTAATATTTATTGTGGTTATGGATTGTTACACAGCAGTGCTTTATAAAGTGTCTGAAGAAACGTATAGCAGGCTGCTGTGAAAAGGTCACCAAGCACTTTGTATGTATCTCCTACTTTTCCCCAGAACTGGGAAAATTGAATTGAGAAAAGTCCTGTGAGGTGATTGGGTGCCAGCCTCATCAGATAGACTAGACCAGGAAATCAATTCCACAGGAAGATTAATGTTATTTTTACTGAGATTGGTTATAATATTAGAATATTGCAAATCTGATTATTTACATTACATTTATTGATTGATTAGCCTATAGACCATATCGTCATGCAAGGTTCAAACAAGTATTACCGATAAAATCCTATACAAACAATTTAAATCAAGAGTAAGGCAAAATACAATAGTTAGAGGATAAAATACAATAATTTAATACATAAATATGTAAAATAGAATAAAATGACATAAACTTATATAAAATTATATAATTTCATGTCATTTTATTCTATTTTACATAATTTATATATTAAATTATTGTATTTTAACCTACTCTTATTTTAAATTGTTTGTATAGGATTTTATTGGTAATCCAAGTTTGAACCTTATGTGTTGATATGGCCTATAGCAGTGATGGCTAACCTTTCTGGCACCAAATGCCCAAAGCGTGTGTTCATGCATCCCCAAAATGCACATGAGTGGTGAATGTTGGAAAAGGAAATCCTTAAAATGTTATGGTAGAAAAAAATCCTTAAAAATCAACATATTCAAAGCATGCTGGAAATGTTCTTATAACCTTGGTGTGTTTCTTACAACTGAGAATCCCCGATCTATAGCCAATCCACAGTTTCTTAGCATCAGCAATTTTAAGATTAAACTTCCAGAATTCCTCAGCCAGCATGAGAGTTGAAGTCCACACATCTTAAACCTGCTGATATTGAGAAACACTGCTTTAGTCAATACATTCCTTAACTTGGCTTTGCTTTCATCCAGCCTCACTTGTTGAAGAACTATTCACTTTTCCCAAGTCACATTTAAAAGTTTGAAAGTGTACATATTTGGGAGCATGTTCATCTAATGCATAGCACTAAAGTGGCTGGGGATGTATAATTTTTCCTAATATGTGCATTTTTGTACATAAATTTTGTTGCAAAAATCCAGAAAAGTCCAGTTCTTAAGAAGTGTTATGTTGAACACATCACTGCACTTAGAATCTCAGTTTCTTACAATTGAAGCTTGAGCTGGTCTATTTGTTTAACGTTTGGCTTAAATTGTTGTTTGCTCCTGCTGGTTTGGCCCCTCCAACTTCTCTGGACAGTTTTCAATCTGTCTGGAAGAAGCCATCGTCTAAAAAGCCTAGTCATATATGGATTTTAACTGAGATTTTTGGTTTCACTGGGATCTTATAGAATGAAAACAATTCTTGGCTTGCCTGCTTGGATACCAATATGCAAAGTTTTAAGGAAAAGTTTTCCTTATTAAGGTTAGATTTTTTTAGCATTTTAACCCAAAAGAGTAGAGGGCCTTTACAAGGGGTTATCTGGGGAGCTGCTTGAGGGAAGGTGTTGCAGCATCCACTTGTAGGCATCAAAGAGATGATGGGATATGTTCTTCTATGCCAGGGGTGTATAATTTCCCTAAGGGGCCAAATGAGAAACTGGAACTGTTGTGGAGGGCTGAACCAATATGGAAGATGTGTAAGCATGCACACATGCACATATGTAAACTGGGGGAAAAAATAGCAGTTGCTTCAAAATAAAATCAATCTATGAGGTCCGAACATGGACTGTCAAAGGGAAGGATGTAGCCTGAGCATCATAAAATGCCCTGCTCCAAGATGACTTACACTTGTTTGAGTTAGCATTTCCCCCAAAGCCTATATTTGTAAAAATAAGATCACAATGGCAAATGGAACGGTGAGTGCAAGATTCCATTGTATGTATCACAGTCATTTATTTGTCCCTGCTGTTCTGACACAGACTTCAGAGGATAATTAGGACTGCAGAAAAAACAATTACTACCAACCTGCCTTCAATCAAGGACCTGTATACTGCACGAGTCAAAAAGAGGGCTGTGAAAATATTTACAGACCCATCACATCCTGGTCATAAACTGTTTCAACTCCTTCCCTCAAAATGACGCTATAGAGCACTGTACACCAGAACAACTAGACACAAGAACAGTTTTTTCCCAAAGCCATCACTCTGCTAAACAAATAATTCCCTCAACACTGTTCAACTATTACAAAGTCTACATTACTATTACTGTTAATCTTCTCATCACTCCTTATCACCCATCCCCTCCCACTTGTGACTGTATGACTGTAACTTTGTCCTTGTATCCTTACGATTTGTATTGACTACTATGATTTGATTGCTTATTGTACCCTATGACTATCACTAACTGTTGTACCTTATGATTCTTGACTCTTGACGAATGATCTTTTCTTTTATGTATACTGAGAGTATTTGCACCAAGACAACTTCCTTGTGTATCCAACCACACTTGGCCGATAAAGAACTCTATTCTATTCTACTGTAATTATAATAAATTCATTCATATTCTTCTATAGAAACCCTAGAAATTGTTTTTCTCAGATATTGGCCAAATGAACTTCTCCAGTTTTCCAACAGAATGTTCAGAAATAAATGTAACTTCATATTTACCTATTAACTCTCAACCTTGGTCCAGACACATTAAATGACCTCAGAATTAACTTAAGTCATCCAATTGTCACAATGATATAGTGTTCCAAGGAGCAAAAATAAGTAACCACTTAGTCTGAAGGCTGCAACTGATTATAAATAGAAATTAATATATAATGTAATATACATATGTGGCTAATCTATATGCTATTTAGGTGGATATCAACCAAATCTTGTTACAGAAAATGTTAGGTTTATACTTTGGTCCTGGTAGATGAAATCTTTCTGGCCATTGCTTGCTGATGGTGACGTCTTAAATTATAGCATGTCATGCTGGGAAGAATCATTTATCTAAAAGAGATTTGTTTTCATTTTTTAAAAGATTGGCAACATTGCTGAAACATGGGTGGAATTTGGCACTTACTTACTGCAGACTAAGAAGTATGCAGAGGATTCAAGCAACATAAGGTTGAGAATGCTTTGTTATAAAGCAGTGGCAAAAGGCAGGAAAGATAGAAGCTCAGGCTTCTAAGCTATGAGCTTGATTTGCTGACATTGAAGCTGGAGAGTCCCTGTGTTTGCATGTTTTTCTTCAGACAAAAGAAGATATTCTGGCCAGCTAGAATGATCATGGAATTTGAATCCTACTGTTAAAACTTCAACCGCATCAATATATTATATGTGAAGAACAGATTACATGTTAGTCTTTGTAAACATATGTCAAAACTGAAAAAAGCACTATACAGTATGTTACGCTTCAGATTCAAATTCTAGTATCTTAAGTTTAAAATATCTCAGAATTAATGGCATTTGAGTATTAAACGATCTTTTGAGATTATGTAGTCCAATTCTACTCATCTGCTCAAGGAAGAAATCTGCAAGCTCCAGTGGCCAAGTGGATTAATTACAACTATTTCAAAATGCAGAAGGTGCAATTAATATTTTTAGATGCCGTGCTTATAGACACTTCATTAATGAAAAGTGTGTGAAGAATGGTAGGGAATTTTTAAAAAATTACTGCCCTATTGTTAATGGTTTTTGATCAGACCAGGAATCAGAGTGATTCACTGCTTATGACAGCTCAGACTATTTATCTTGCTGAATGTATCTTGCAGCTCCTCTCAATGTCCCAAGAAGGTGTTCTTCACCCTCTACATCTTTAGACAGAGATACCAGGGTTTAAATCTTGAACTTTTTCTATGCAAAGCATCTGCTCGTCAACTGAACTATGTTTCATAGTTTGAGTAAGGCAAACCTAATTTAAGAACAGCTTTCATCCTTAAAATGTAAATTTTCAAAACTTCAAGAGTGGGATAAGGAAAATGTGTGGCTGAAGCCAACTTTACCTGGGTTTTATGCATTTGTAATATTATTTTAAATTTCCATTCCTGGGTTATTTTGATTAATCTTTCTCCCCACAGCACACTCATTTTATATTGTTGCTCTACCATTGTTCAATACCATTTTATCATTAACACATTTGAAACCATTGCCTCTCCTACACCTTTATTTCAGGTTCTCTTTCCCCCTCATTCAATATAGCCTGTATGATAATAGATGAAGTACTAAATATGCATAAACCTGTGAAATTATACCTTTTTTTAAATAGTAGAGGTGAGTGTGTAAAGGAAGGAATGAAACAAGAAAGGAAGGAAGCAAGGAAGGAAGAATATAGGAAGGGTTTTTTTTTATCATTTTTGAGATTTATTTAAAATTATAGTAAACCAGAATTTAGCACAGCAATTATAAAAAGATCAGGGATATAAGAATGACATTAAACTGTACTAGTCAGCCACAGACAATATGAATTTCAACAAAGACAAGATGCAGACATGAATGCACAAGGGAGTTTTGATAACAAAGGCGGCATTTAAGAGTGCCAGTGTGGTTTTTGACCAGAGTTTTAATGTCGGCAAATAAAGTACATTTCAATACCCTTCAACAATCTCTGTTTATATAGTTTTGTGCCAGTAGTGGGGCTAATAATAACTGGCTACTGAGATACTTTGGAAGACATCTGCTAAAGTTGTTTTTCTTCATCATTGGATCATCCTTCTTTACATCAATAAACCAACTTTGTCAGTTGCTCGATTGACTTCAAGATAATCAAAGAAAGAATATAGGAGCAAAGGATCTTTATAAAGCAGTAGGATTCTCTTTCAAACCTAAAATAGTAGAAACATCTCAGACATCTACAATACATTGAGTTGCTCCTTCTGAAATGACTAAAGCAGGGCAATGCATCATTAGAGATGAAAATAGCAGGACCTGAATATTTCAAAAATTAAAAAAATTCACACAGTTTGGATGTAGACAATGAAAGAAGAAAGGATAGCCTTAAGAAATGAATGAATTTTGTGTATCCACAGATATAAATATTAATACAAACATTAATATTTAATGGAACAAGTACCCAGATCAATGTTCACAAGAAAAACAGAAAGAGAACTGTTAAGTTTGCATGAAGAGTCAGACATGAAGAGCTTCAGTGAAGAGTTTATTAGTGACTACAGCTCGAATGGACCCATCTTGGCTAGGCTACGGCTGCTACTTATAGCCAGCAGCCGCAGTTGCCAGCCAATCAGAGTGCAGGGTTTTCCCGCACTTTTCAAACCAATCCTATTTGACATTTTACAAGAACAATTCAAACTAAACCAATGACATTCAAACCTACATACATAACAAGAACTATAATCTCATATATTTTTTATTTGTTGGTAGGACATCACAGTCCTCTTTAAATGTTATTTCCTGATGATCCTGATTAAGATGATAAGGATGATTGTTCTAATATGCAGAACAATGATCGGCTGGTGATTGTTCTAATATGAAGAACAAAAAGTAATGTGGCTTTGTGATTGTCTTGTTGCATTTCCTTGTTCATGAATGACACACAACATCTACTGTCTTGCTTCCTTCTTCCTTCTTCCTTCTTCCTACTTCCTCACACGTGTTCCTCACATGTGTTCCTTAGTTTGGTTTTAGTCATATACTCCAACAAAAATCTGTGAGAGGTTTTGGAAACAAATTTTGCACTTTTATATTGTAACCAGTGTATGCCTAAAGATAAAAAAAACCTTGAGTACTAATATTTTGGTATCCCTACCGAGAACCTGACCTTTGACAAGGAAAAGTAGTAAGGACACCATTTATGCCTTCAATTCCGACATTTTCTAACCCTGGGCTGGTCTTTGAACTTCCATTCAACATTTCTTCTTGCTGATTCCCACTTAGCATATTAGAGTAATAGTGGGTTTAATGAGTTCTAGCAGTCTCCATTGTCATGGCATGAATACTGACTAACAATAGCAATAGCCCTTAAACTTATGTACCACTTCATAGTGCTTTACAGCCCTATCTAAGCAGTTTACAGCATCAGCTTATTTTCCCCAACAATCTGGGTCCCCATTTTACTGATCTCAGAATGATAGAAGCAGTGGTGGGATTCCTTACTACCAGTTCTGTGGGCGTGGCTTGGTGGGCCTGGCAGGGGAAGGATACTGCAAAATCTCCATTCCCTCCTCACTCCTGGGGGAAGGTTACTGCAAAATTCCATTCCCTCTCCACCCCACTAACCTGCATTCCATCTCCGTTCTCCTGTGCAGTGCAACAAAAGAAGACCCAGCTGATCAGCTGGAACTCGGGAGGCAGAGAATAGATGGGGGTGGCACCAGTCAGAGGTGGTATTTGCCAGGTCTCCGAACTACTCAAAATTTCCACTACCAATTCTCCAGAACTGGTGAGAACCTGCTGAATACCACCTCTGGATGGAAGGCTGAGTCAATCTTGAACCAGTCAAGATGGAACTGCTGGCATCCCACACTCAGCAGAGGTAGCCTGTTGTACTGCACCATGACAACTTGAAATGATATGTCTAGTTTGCATATATTTGCCTCCCTCTTAGTAGGGAGTCTCCAACATCCACCACATGTCTCTTTCTCCAAGAGTCAGCCAAGAGCATGGGATGGTCTTATCTGCAGATGTCCCCAAATCACTCTCAAAAATAATAGCCTAGCATCAGGTGTGTAATTCTACAGTCACAGAATGATTTCTTGATGTTCCTAGTCCAGTGGGGAAGGTACTACTTGCCTGTCTTTTGTCTATCAACATTAAGAGAAATCCCAGGCAGGATGTAACTTTAGGTATCCCAGGCGTAGGTACAGGCACAGCAGCCTTCTTGGTGTCTCTGTTTTCTGTAAGATACATTTACCTAACCAAAACTTGTTGCAGCTCTTTCAACTTCTGCCACTGGGATGGATCACTACAAAAACTGGCTTTAATTTTAAGTGTAACAGAAACCCACGAACTTTTCTGTATGTGCTGGCCACTGTTTCTGCTTTTCCCGCCAGGACATTTATGCTTTGGCATTTGCATACACATCACAGCTGTCCAGCTGATACTGACGCACTCTGGGTGGCCCATTTGCCTCCTGAGATTTCACAACTGCTGCTGTTGCTGCTGAGAAGTGAACCTGAACATTTCCAAACCCTCCGACAAGCAGATGAACTTGCACACAAACCAAGTGTTGATTTCTCAGCACTTCCACAGAATAATTTTTTTCCTTCCGCTATTGCTCCATCGGCTGCTTAATTAAACAATTAGACTGCTAACAATCTGATCTGATCCTTGCATGAATGTATGTCTGTAGAGATAATCTTCTCATAAAAGTATAAAACTGTTTGCAAAGATCTTCATGTTCTAAGCCACATTCCATATTCATCTTTATCATGTGGGATTTATATTTTGGTAACTATTCTTTTCTGAAGGATTGAAAGACCTAATAAGAAAATTCACAACAGGAAGCTAAAGGCTTCACTGAAACTGTAGGGAAGTTTCCAGCTGGTATGACTATTACTCAAATTGAAAGCTTGCTTTCCCCTAGGA
Source organism: Naja naja (assembly GCA_009733165.1). Taxonomy (NCBI): domain Eukaryota; kingdom Metazoa; phylum Chordata; class Lepidosauria; order Squamata; family Elapidae; genus Naja; species Naja naja. The sequence continues at coordinate 30,174,661 of CM019154.1, read as the reverse complement.
TGCAGAAATAACTTCTACAGTTGATTATACCCAAAATCTGGAACCTCCCCAAATAGTAAAAACCAGGGCTGGGTCTCTCCCCCTCCCATTTCCTCAAGAAGAATTAAACATTCAAATAATTGGATAAGACTGCCCCTCCCCCAGTCATCTCCAAAGAACCAGCCAATCTGGGAATTCCACTTCAATTGGATCCAAGTCACTTTGTCCACCAAGCACAATCCTCACAATGACCCTGCATGGGATCCCCCAACTCCTTTATTCCTTGGAGGAATCAAATCATGACAAACAAGGTAACTAGGTGACTATCTGTGGACACCTTAAGGCAAAAAAAATAAGCACATTTTGCTACCTTTATTCCCACAAGCTACTCCTCAATTAAAGCTCTTATTAGTGCTCAGTTGGACTTACTCTTTGTCTTCTTCAAGTAGTCCTCTAGGCATCTCTTGAACCACTTCATTTCCTCATGATATCCGCATGATAGAATTAAAAAGATTTATTAATCCCTGAATCTTTCTGACATGTATATGAAACCAGTAATCTTGGAATCGATGAGTAACCAAATAAATAAAGCTGTTCTATAGTCAGCTGGACAGATATGTAATCAGGTGATCATTGTATGGAAACAAAAAATGAATATATAACTCTGATCAGTTGCTCACCACAATGTAAAATGTCATTCCTCTACCTAGTTACAGTATATATAGAATTTATTTTCTTCTGTGCAAGAGGCAGGATTCCTGCTTTGTGTGTGTGTGTGTGTGTGTGTTGTGTTTGTGTATGTCATGCCCCTGTCAAAGTCGATGGAGATCAAGGAGGCAGCTTCGTTGGCATGTTAGCAGGGAGGAACGGGGACAGGCTGACCAAAAGAAGACAAGTAGTGGTCATGAGAAGCGACAGAGCGCAGGTGATGAGCAAGAACCTCCTGAACCCCAAGCATGGAGAGTGGAGAGAAGTTGGGAACAGCGCAGGCTGACCCAATGACTCAGGAGGAGAGCACCCTCCCCTCTTCACAAGGCACACTTGGGGACTGAGATTTAAGGAGACGTTGTGCGGAGGGACATTTTTCAGGAACAAATGCTGAATTGGTAGAGTTTGGTGTGCTGGTACAGACATTTGGAGTTTGCAGGACTGCTTGCTTCTTCCTTACTTGTGAACTCAGTGCCTTCTTTCTGACTTCGTGGACTCATTGTTTGTTCCTTGGTTCATGGACTCATTTCCCTGTTCCTTTGTTTTGCTGGACTGGGTGCAGCCAGAGGCTGACGTGTGTGTGTGTGTGTGCACACGCTTTGTTCTGGGACTTGCCAAGAACGTGGGAGCATTTGAGGGGACATTTGGAGCATTAAAGGGGAGTTTGAACTCTCAGCTGGATGAGTAACCTTCATGCCTTGTCCTATCATCATGAGAGTTAATACCTCTTGCATATATATACATATACTGTATATGTAGATATATGCAAGAGGTATTAACTCTCATGAATGTTGAAGCCAGTAACTCTCATGAATGCTGGGCCAGTATTCTAAATATCTCTTTTCCCTACATGGTATCTAAATCAATTGGGCTGCAGAATAACTATTTTTTTTCAAAGTCAGTAAGGGGTCACACTGAAATGCAACCTTGATTAAAAAAATTCTAGAAATTTGGTCTTTTTTATACATTTCTCTATTTGGAATTTAATCATTTTAAGAAAAAAAATTATTTTAACTTCTGATTTTAATGATCCATTCTGGATACACAAAACTCTGTGTATACAGAAAAGGAGAATAGAATGTCCTAATCAAGCAAGCAGGCAAACAACACAGGAGGAGATTTTACTGAAATTAGTGTAAATATAAATTCAGGTATAAATTTAGTTCATTGATTCATTTTTGTTTGTCAAGTTCTGTTTTAAGTACATGCTTCCTTCTAAAGTCAAGGTGTCTAACCACAGATGTGCACATATATGTAGATTTACTCAATTATTCAACTGATTAATTGATGAATGAAATCAATTGGCAAAAAATAATGATGATTAATCTTCAATTTTAGTAGTAATGTTTTGGTCCATTTTTATCTTCTTACAGCTGAGAGTGGAAGCTCTTAAGGAAAGGATTAATTGATGGTAATATTCAAGAGCCGAGCCTGACTTCAGAAAGCAAAGGGCCAAGACTTCATTGAGTTCCTACTTAAAAATACACTTGACCCAGACCTTTCCATGAGAATTTGATTCTCAGGAATTGCTGAGGACTGAGTGCTGATTAGACCGAGCCTCTTACATTGCTGGAAGTGATGACAACAGCTTACTAAAGAAATGAACAGCATTTTAATTTCCCATAATGCTTGTTAGTTATGTTATTTACTCTTGAATGTCACCCTGGCACTCAGGGGGAAAAACATGATCTACCTCCTGAGTTCCAAGAGGAAATAAGGACATTATCTTTCTGTTTGGTAACAATACTTGGCTTGAGGTTAACCTTTTGGCTAATAAGCAAGGCCAAAATCTGAAATATAAACAAATTGGTTTGCTTAGAAAGTGCTTTTTGTTTATTCACAATCATTGCCAGACTGTTCCTTATGAAGTAAAGAATATTTCCACGAAAAGGACCTCTGTTGTGTAGGTGACACCGCCCAGAGTCACTCTTTCAGGGCGATTTCTAAATTAAAATTGTGTGTGTGTGTGTGTGTGTGTGTGTGTGTGTATGTATATGTATATGGTATGTGTATGCATGTACATGTATAGGGGTGTATCTGTCTGTCTATCTATCTATCATCTAGCTAGCTAGCTATATCTATCTATCATCTAGCTAGCTATCCATCTATACCTACACACACACACAAACAAACAAGCACATGCTCACATACATACATACACACACCCCATTTTAATGCCTGATGATGTAATGATAGGCCTTATTTCAGGTCTATATGCATTAATTGCTGAAGCTGTCTGCCTCTAAGAAATCAAGATGTGGAGGGTCATTACCACAATCCTTACTGTTTTCCTCTTCACAGTACATTGTTGTGACCTGTTAGCAGCCAGCAGAGCTGGCAGCAGATTCAAACAGTGAGGAGGTTAGGGAGGAACATGAGCCAGTCCTGGAGTCTGGGGAAGACTCTGACAGGTGCTCTACATTGGAGGCAGAGATGGGGCCAGGGCTATCTGATAGTTATCAGCTGCCTTCGGAATTGGACATCAGCAAGACAGAAGAACAGCTGGAGCCTGCTCCCAGTGTGCGCATGCGCAGAGTTGCTAGATGAAGGGAACAGCTAAGGAACAAGGGTCAACTTGGGAGTAAAGCCACAGGTGGATGGTGAATGGCTCCTCTCATAGGGAATAAAAGAGGAATGAAAGGAAACGTAACTTATCACATTTTGATAAGATAAGGAAGAGTTAGAAGATGTGTACCTGATGGTAAATGGTATAGAGAAACTAAAATGTTAAAAGAACAAAGAAGTTATTTTAATAAGGTAGATTACGTTAAAGTATAGGATGAAGATTTTAACCATTGCTCAAATAGGTTGTGAAATGTATATATGTATATATATATTTGTGTTGGTTTGTTTGTGTGTTTTTAATGAAATAAATAAACAATTGTTAAATAAACAATTTTATGAATAAAATATTTAAAAAAAGAGGAACGAAAGGGGAGTGGGATTTTGCAGGAGACAATTAGTTCATTCCTGCATTCTTGCCAAGTATTGTGGTGTCTGAAAGATATCGGCCTGGCCACTCTCCAGGCCTGATAAAGGTCTGTAATTGTGAACGATCTTGAAAGACTGTTGGTTGGGACTTTGCTGGAGAGGATTTCACTGTAAATTAAATAAAAGGGGTTTATTGGGATGAGGACTTGGCTTTGTGCTGTTGGGGAAGCCTAGGTCAGAACATACATTGAAAGGTTAAATATCCCAAATGAATAAAATTGTCATGTACCGAAGCTAAGAGATGTTATTCCTTTTCCAACTGATGAAAAAGGAACAATATGAGGGGCAAGTGGTCCTGGAAGTAACTTATTTTGGCTAAAAGAATACTGAAATCTTTTATTTGTAATTCTGGTCTTACATGACCTTACAATCGAGTGGGTTAGGGTACTGTGTGAATTGTGATTCAGTCAACAAACCATGATTTAAAATGGCTGCCAAACAAAACGCCAGTCTTCACTTTTATCAAACTCCCTCTCAGGTTTGTGTATTTTAAATTTCATCTCCAGCCTGATTTCCTACAGATGGGAGGTTTTATTGTTAAGTTTGCATGAAGAGTCAGACGCAAAGAGCTTCAGTGAAGAGTTTATTAGTGACTACAGCTCGAATAGATGTGTCTTGGCTGGGCTACGGCTGCTACTTATAGCCAGCAGCCGCAGTTGCCAGCCAATCAGAGTGCAGGGTTTTCCCGCACTTTTCAAACCAATCCTATTTGACATTTTACAAGAACAATTCAAACTAAACCAATGACATTCAAACCTACATACATAACACCCCTCCCCACTAGGTTCAGTCCATACCAAACCCCAACCTATCTAATGTATTCTTTTAAATAGGTGGGGCTCTTATGTGTACGTTGAGACCTTCGTGGTTCAGAAGTTTTAACATTCTCACCCAGTGAGAGAGGAAATGTGTCTGCTGACATTTCCCTACTGGGACTTCCTGTGAAAGAAGACCCTGTTTGATTGTTAGAATCTGGTCTCTCCTCCCAACCCATCTCCAGCCCAATGTCAGCACCCAAGTCAGGTAGTGATGTACAATCTTCCACTTCTAAGGATGGATTTTGGCATTGTGACAGGTTTTGGAATGGTTCCTGTCATAATGGCTCGTTACACATGGGGATGGATTCTTGCTTGCTGATTTTCCTCCTGTTCCTCCCCTTCCCCTAGAATTGACATCAGGTGAGGGAACTAGAGAGAACAAGGCGATGTTCCTGAGGGAACCTGGATCTAAGTTGATCAATGTGCCTGCTCCAGAGGAGTCCATCCTCTGTTTGCACCCTGTAAGAACGAGGGCCTGTGATTTGAGTTATCTCAGCAGGAATCCACAAAGGTTCACCCATAAGGTTCTTAGCATAAACAGAATCACCCACACTGAATGTGCGAACTTTGGAAGTGGAATCTAGTGGTGCGTTGGGTGCGTAAGTGGGATGAAGGCAGTCAAGGAAGACCTAAGTTTCCTACCCATCAACAACTCTGCTGGGGATAAGTTATTAGATGGGTTAGGAGTGATGTGCTGAACACTAAGAAGTTTTTCAACTTTCTCAGTGATGTCCCCAGGACCCAGTTGCTGAAGTTTCTCCTTGGTAAAACGTACCATGCGTTAGCCCGCCGTTAGAAGGGTGCCCAGGGGCAGTGAGGGCATGTCTGATACCCTGTTGTGCTAAATAGGATTCAAAAAGGTTGGATGTAAATTGAGGGCCATTGTCAGAGACAAGAACATCAGGTAACCCGTGGGTTACAAAAGTTTTTTGAGCTGCTTGATGACAGCATCAGTTGTGGTGGATGCCATGGGATTACCTCTAGCCATTTGGAATATGCATCTACTATAATAAGAAAGGTGTGCCCTCTGGTAGGGCCTCAAAATCAATGTGAATCCTAGACCATGGGCCCCTAGGACATTCCCATTCCTGTTTGGGGGCTGAGAGGTGGGGCAGGCCTGACTACCTGACAGCTGGGACAAGATGCAACCCAGTTTTCAACCATTTTGTCAATACCTGGCCACCATACATAACTCCTGCCAATCCTTCATCCCACCATACATAACTCCTTCCCTTCATCCCTACCAGGATGACATGTAACATTTCCAAAACCTCTCTTTGTAGTTTTGCAGGAATAACCACCCTGTTACCCCACAAAATACATCCTCTTAATACAGATAATTCAGTTTGCCTGGACTTAAAAGGTTGGGCCAGGTGAGGTAGATCTTGAAGAGGCCAACCTTTCTTAATCCAGCCTATAACAGGAGCCAATAAAGTGTCTTTGGCAGTCTCTCTGGCAATTTCAGCAGCATGCACTGGAAGCTTGGCAACAGTTTCTAGGAAAAAGGTGTGTGTTTCAGGTTCAAAGTCCTCCTTGTGGCAAGGAAGTGGGCAATGACTCAGTGCATCAGCATGTCCAATGTCCTTGCCAGGCTTGTGGATAAGTTTGTATGAATAAGCAGCAAGAAATTCAGTCCACCTCAGCATTCTTGGTGACAGGATAGTAGGTGTAGGTTTGTCTCCTGCCACATGCCTAACAAAGGTTTGTGATCTGTAACAATGGTAAATGTTCTCCCATACAAATATTCATGAAATTTCTTGACAGCTGCAACAATTGCCAATGCTTCCTTGTCCAATTGGCTGTAATTCCTCTCTGCTTTGGTCAAAGTGCGAGAGTAAAATGCAATAGGGGCTTCTCTCCGCTGGGAAGCCTGTGGCTCAAAAAAACCCCCCCCACTCCAAAAGGGGATGCATCCAAGTCAGTACAACAGGCAAATTCTCAGAGAACTGTATCAGTACAGCATCAGACGTGATTAGTCTTTTAATACTGTTAAATGCTGATTGTTCCTTCCTGCCCCAGACCCAAACAGACTTTTTGTCAAGTAATCTGTGTAATGGTTCTGCAATGGTTGCCTTCTGAGGTAGGAACATGTGATAAAAGTTAATGAGTCCAAGGAAGGCTTGCAAATCTGTTTTGCATTTAGGTCTAGGGGCTTCTTTGATAGCTTGAACCTTGGCATCTGTGGGGTGGATGCCATGCTTGTCAATCATGTAACCCAAGAACTCAACCTTGTCAGTCCTAAGAGTGCATTTTTCTTCCTTGACTTTTAACCCCGCTTTCTTGAATCTGGTAAGGACTTCTCTGAGTCTCTTGTAATTGAGTGTCATTTTCAGCAGAGATTAACACACTTTTCCCTTTCCAAATAACTTCTCTGCACTACTCTGTAATTGCAGTCCTTCAGAGAGATTCATCAAAATAAGGCACTACCCATAGTCCTGGAGGCTTTCTTTCCATAAAAATGAAAGCCTGGTGCCACGCTTACTCCAAACTGTAACCTTTACATTTGAAGGCACCTCTATGAGTCACAATGGTTTGGGCCTCTGCAGTGGCATCATCAACTGTTAGTTGTTGATATGCCTGGGCCAGATCCAATTTGGCAAAGACTGTACCCCTGCCAAGTGAATGTAACAGATGGTGCACCACTGGAACGGGGTATGTGCTCTGCTGCAGCGCATGGTTCAGTGTCCCCTTATAGTCCCCACAGATTCTTACTGACCCATCAGTCTTGACTGGTGTGACTATGGGTGTCTCCCATCTGGAGTGGTCAGTGGGCTCTAAAACTCCTTGAGCTATTAGTTTATCTAATTGTGCATCAATTTTTCCTTTAAAGCAAATGGGACCCTTCTGGGCTTTAAACGAATTGGGGCACCTTGGGATCTAGGTTGAAAGTGATAGGGGTCCCCATATACTTGCCCAATCTGCGCTGAAGACCTCTGGAAACTCAGACTTCAAGGCCTCCTCCCATTCAGTGTTGCTCACATGATTGATGCCAGTCACCTTGATGCCTAGTGGATTGAACCACTCAAGTCCCAGCAAGCTTGGGCTTTGTCCACAATGGTCAGGGGCAACATGTTTGGTGTGGCCTTTGAACTTCACATTGAATTGTCTTGTTCCAACTACTGGAATCTTGTTCCCTTGGTAGTCTTTAAGAGTCAGTGCTTGCTTCTGGAAATGTTTCTTCTGAATGTTGGGAAGTAGCCTGTGAATAGTGTCCCATGACACCATAGATAAATAAGAGCCTGAGTCCACTTCCATTTGGCAAGGCCTTCCTTCAATGAGTACCTTCACATGTACTTTTCTGCTTCTTAAGGTTGAAGAATGACCAATGGTGACTGTTTGATGAGTTTCATTCTTCCCATTTGCTTCTGAGTTGCACCCCATTTTCTCACTGAAGTTGTTGGGCTTGAAATCTTTGTCAGGAAACTTTCTTCTGTGTGGTGGAGTTCTGGATGATTTGCAGACTCTTGCTAAGTGACCTCTTTTTCACAACGAAGACAGATGGTATCAAAAACTTGCATTCAGTGCGGGGGTCCCCCCCCAACCTCTGCAATAAAAGTCTTGCCTTTTCTTCCCAGGTCTTTCTTTTTTCTTTCCATTCTGAGTCTAAAATTCCTTCCTCCACCTCACTACAGTCTGATTCAGAATCTATTTGCTCGCAATGAGTTGTTGTGGACTTTTCCACATCAGAATGGCTTGAGGCCTTGTTAATTTTCTTCATGGCTGCCGCTGAGGACTTAGTGGCTTCTGCTGAGGAGGCCTCTTCTATGGCTTCCTTCAATGTGATCTTAGGTTTTAATAACAATTTGCTCTGAAGCACCTTGTCTTTGAGGCCTAGAACAAATTGATCACGCATGGCCTCCCCAAGTTGTTAAACTCGCATGCACCCCCAATGTCTCTTAAACTTGCCACATGAAGTCGTTAACGTTTTGCTTTCCCTTGACCCTGACGGTAAAACTCGTGTCTCTTAATGAGGCACGATACTTGTGGGGCGAATGGGCTCTTAAAGCTTTTTTAAATCAGGCCATTCCATTGCCTTCACGCCTGCAGCTCCCACCAATGCCTTCACCATCTTGAAGACTGCGGACCGAGTGCGTAAGAAAGACTGCCCTCTTCCACTTCCGGAAATGTCGGCGAGATCGTTTCCTTCCAAATACATTTGGAAGCGATCCACATATGATTCCAGTCTTCTGCCACTGGATCAACGGGGCTGGGGGGTGTTCAGCAGCCATCTCTCTCTTCTGCTTGTCTTCCGTCTTTCTTCAGGGGAATCCCACCTTCGCCGCCAGTGTTAAGTTTGCATGAAGAGTCAGCGCGAAGAGCTTCAGTGAAGAGTTTATTAGTGACTACAGCTCGATGGATCTTGGCTGGGCCGCTGCTACTTATAGCCAGCAGCCGCAGTTACCAGCCAATCAGAGTGCAGGGTTTTCCCGCACTTTTCAAACCAATCATATTTGACATTTTACAAGAACAATTCAAACTAAACCAATGACATTCAAACCTACATACATAACATTTATGACTTCCATTATCCTATATAGCCTTCACAGGGAAGGGCTTCTTAAGAAAGGCTACCCTAACAACTTCTCCTCATGGCTGCTTTTACCCACAAGGCGGTTCTTTGCACTAGCTTAATTCTTCTGCTTCTTTCTCTACCACCAGAGAACAGAGGAGAAAAAGATTCAACTGGAATTACAACAGATCTTCAAAAGTACTAACTGTTCATTTTTCTTTGTTCCCATTAAAGATGAAAATTTAACAAGGATTCATTTAACCACCCAAAGGTAAATGGAATAAAGGCAGCAGAAGGTGATTTGTGGGTTGTTAGGGTTTTTTTTTTTGCTCTGTGGGTCAGTGACTCCTAAATCTTTCTTTGGCACACAAATCAAAAATCTCTTTCCAAAGTCAATCTGTGTTGAGGATGATTATGAACTAAAATTTGGACAGCAAAATTAAGCATTGCTGATACTGTGTTCAGGGGAGGATTTTGAAAACTTGACCAAATATACATTCCAATAATATCTTTAAGTCCAGCCTCTACATTGCCCTAAATCAGTGTTTCTTCTTAAAAATTGTGGAATTACCCAGGCAGCCATTCCCAGGGAATTCTGGGAATTGAAGTCTACACATCATTAAGTTATTGAAGTTGGAAAAAAGGATAAAGGTTACTCCTGTCCAATTATGCCTGAGTTTAGGAGGTGGTACAATCTCCACTTCCTAGCAAAGGGAGCTAGCATTGTCTGAAGATGCTTCCATGGTTATATTGAAAAATACTGCCCTAAATAAAGGATTAGACTGAACAGAACAGTTAAGGGGGTAAAGCTGGATTAGCTTGGGTGGATTTTCACATATTGTGGCTAGAAAGGTTTTTGGGCAAACAATTTGTGCAATACTTTCATCTGTTTTATTTTATCAGTGTATTTCTTGGTCTGTCTTTCCAGGCTGGCAGTGTTGTAAACATTACATAGATCTACCATATTGAGTATCAGGTTGCTTTACAGAATCACACTGTTGTAAGTTAACCCTGTCACTTAGGGATCTCCACCAATGTGATGAAGGTGACTCTTTGGAATCCATGCTCTTTTGAACCTTTCCCCCTCTTTTTGAGATTTTATTTTTATAAAACTGATGCAAAAATCAGCCAATATCAAGTCTGTGAAATTTTCCCAGTCACTAAGGACTAATTTTGAAAAAATCTTCTGTCCATTTATGTTGCAAGTAATTGCATTCAAAAAACAGTACTTTTACAGCACAAATTACTCACAGGTGTAAAAAGATGCCCATATAGTTTTGCATTAGTAGTTCATTCTGCAATACTGTCCACATCTACTCAAAACTACTTATAATTATATTTAAGGGAACTCATTGTGTACAGTAGTCTGTCCAAGGCATGTGTCTTGAGAGACATTCAGTTGTCTGAGAATTCAAAAGTTATACCCCAACATACTAGGAAGATATAAAGTTGGCAAGAAAGCCATATTCAGATTACTTCAATATATAGTTTGTGTGATTTAAATATGCTTATTTTTATTGCATTGGTTATTCAAAGAGCATTAAGATAATTAAAATACCATAGAAATGCCTATGATGAAAACATGGGTGACATGTTGATTTATGAGTTTGTCAAGCACATTTATCAAAAGAGTGCCAGATACTGGGATTTCTTGTCTACCAGAATTTTCAACTGTATCACCAGAACTTATTGTCAGCAGGGTAAACCATCCATTTTATGCTGCTTTTAAACCATATTCAGTTGCATGAGTTCCTTTCCCTCTAGTTTGTATTCATTTCCTTTTTTGGTGATATGAATGTGTGTCTGCTGTGGAACCGACAAAACACTAAGAAATATATTTAATATGTTTTGACATTTACCCTGTTGTTACTATTGTAATTTTAATTTATTTTATTACTATGGAAATCTCCCATATGAGGAAGTTTCACAACCCTAATTGTGGAACCAACAATATCTAGCTGATTTTTGGTGTCTTTGAGTCAGTGTTGGCTCCTGGCAATTGCCTGGACAAGTCCTTGAAGTTTTCTTGCCAAGGGTTTTTTTTTTTGGAAGTGGTTTGTCATTACCTGATTCTTGGGGCTGAGACGGATTGACCGGCCCAAGGTCACCCAGCTGGCTTTGTGCCTAAGCAGGGCTAAAACTTATGGTCTTCCAGTTTCTAGTCTTATGTCTTAACCGTTACAGTATATCAAATGAGCTCAGGTTGAATAATTCAATTTAATTTCACTTCCTGTGAGAAGTACATTAGGCTGTCAGTGTACTTCACAGTTGAAGAGTGAGCTGCAGTAATTAGCAAATTATGGTTCTTAAAAGCTGCTTTTTTAATTTAAAAACACCAGAAAGCAAAGATCTATGTTAGGGTGATGCTATAGAACTTGACTTAAAGGTAAGCAAGAGCTGGTCATGTTTGCAGGTGATACTATGCAGACTAGTAAAAAAGGAGATATTATTCAGGGTAGTAAAAACCATACCAAATACAGAGTGCCTCTTAAGTATCATTCAAATAGTAAATTCAGTTTGACTAATGTACATTAAGGCAAAAACTCTTAACTTCAGATACACATTGAGCTCTCTGCAACTAACAAATTTAAAAAAAACATCCTTGGGGACATAATGAATCAGACAATAAAGATGTCAGTTCAGTGCAGAGCTACTGAAAAAAAGGCAAATTCTATGCTGTAGATCTTTAGGAAGAGAAATGGAAATAAAAATGCCAACATTTGTTTATAGAATCACAGGATCTGAGCTATTGCATGCAATTCTGGTTCCTGTGCTTTAAAGGTTTAGAACAGAGCTGAAAAACCTGCAGAATGGAGCCCACCAAACTGATCAAGGAGCTCAAACATCTTTCTGTGATGAAAATCCCATATATTATGACTGCTGAAGTTTCAAATATAAGTCAACTATGAGAATGAAGTTCTACAGGCTATGCTCCTCCATCTCATCAATCAACCATTTGTAAATGAAACAAACCTAATTTGTTTTGGCTTTGTACTACAGTAGACATGCTGTGGTAGGCATCTTTTTCAATATGCAAGAAAATGAAAACTAAAGAAACTAGGGTCATAATGGGGCTGACCTCACAATCATTAACGTGGCTTTTTGTCTGCTTCCTTCCTTTCTATAGTTTCCTATAGAAGTTACAAAAGTTTTACAGTTTGTTATTGGAAATTAACACTAAAGAAAAGTGATTTCTTTTAAATAAAAGAATGCCAAGGCGAAATGGAGGTGGTGGAAAATATCAATGTAATGCTGTCATCTAGTGGACAAAGAAAAATTATTATTGCAATACTAAAATATTAAACAGTTGCAACTTGTCTTAATTAAGGCTGTTTGCTGATGCGGCCACCACTATAGTTAACATTCAGGATATTGTGATCAGAGTAATACCATTACTTGTGGTCTCACAACACATTAAGGTATGGTTTGTACTCATATAATACACTTGTAAGTCACATAATACACTTACAGTAAAGCATGCTTCACAAACCACGTTGGCTGAGTTCACACATCTTAAGCCAAAATACTGTATAGTCTTGTTAACTTTTCAACTTTGAATATAGTGCCAATTCAGCCTTTTGGTTTAGTTTGGGTTTCAATTCATATATTCCAAGTATGCACACTACAGAGTTTCTGCACTTTGACATAATTATTCTACCAAATGTTCTTCTTTAAAGAAAAACCATGAGCAGAAAAAAATGTGTTTAACAGGCATACAAAAACAATTATATATTTGATCCAGTTAACAAATGTTTTTGATTTTACTTATAATATAAACTTTAAATTAAAGTTGATTGAGAATATGGAATAGTTATAAACCCAGGTGGTACCTAAAACCACTTCTGTGGATCTCAGCATAACAAACATTTCTTAGAAGAGAAGCAGCAGGAAAACAGCAGGAATTATTGGAAAATCCTTAAGGGGAATATAATATTAAATCAAGAGATTTAGCAGAAGTATACAGTTGTCAATTGCCCTCCTATTTACAGTTAACAAAATCAGTCAAAATAGATAAAAAAACTTATGGAACAAATAAGTCATGGTTTGAAGTACAATATGCACCTATAATGAACATGTAATTGCTAAACTTTTAAAACTTTTGTTGATATTTTAAACAGAGGAAGAACAGCTTAAAGAATGTATGATAAAATGGGCCAAGAATTTTAGTTGTAATATACAAATGGATCAGTGGGAAAATATGCAGTTAAAAGAGCTGAAATTTATATTGTATTGTGATCTTAAAAATAATGCAACTTGAACTTTAATAATAATGCAGTTCTAGGTGATGTATTTATTTACTGTCAGACATATGCTTACAATAAAAAATAAATAACCATGCAGTGTTACTAGACAAACTGGCAAGACAAATCATCCTGGTTTAAAGATCGACCGACTAAACAACTAATCTCAACAAAAGAATGGATAACTAGGTAGGTACAATTAATTTGGTTGGCGTCTAGAAACTTGAAAGTCTGAAAAAGAAAAAAAAAGACACTATTCCAGAAAAGAGAAAAGATAATCAGAGCTACTTTAATTTTCCACTATTGAATTAATGGAGTATAATAACTGAGACATGTTGTAACAGCAGCAAGGATTATATTCACACAATATTGGAAAAATGAAAACCACAAGATGAAGAGATAATTAAGAATATACTAGACTGTGCAGAAATGGATAGATTGACATTGAAAATTAAGCAGAAAGAAGACACAGAATACTATCAAACATGAAATCTATTTTACCAGTGGTTGGAAAAAGGGGTGGAGATTAAGAATATAATCAGAATTGTTAAGCAAATTAAACACGATGTATATTAAACACTAAGAAATGTGATTAATTTTTTCAATAAAATCAATAAAATTTGAAAAATAATAATAACCGTGCCAGGTATAGATGAAAGATAAATTCATGAAGGACATATTTACAAATCACTATCTGATGATGAATTATCAAGTTCAGAAAGTCTTTTTTGTGGTGGCATCTAACTATGGAACACCTTCCCTGAAAGACTCATGGGGACCTTCTATATGTTTGTTGCTTGAGGAATTCTCCTCCATCCCACCGAGAATGTGGGAGATGGTGCAAATTTTACTAAACATGATTATTTAAACTTTTGTTCTTACTGTGGCATTTTATATAAAATATTCATGTTTACAATGATATATTCTTCTTGTGTTGTCAGGACTCTTCTATTTTAAAGTTTTATCACCCTAAACCCATCCAGAGAATTTTATTACTAAGCAGGATGCAAAGAATGATGATATTGATAATAACACGAATTAAAAAAGAAGATATAAATCCTAAGAAGGTGTCTTCTTCTCAGTTCCTGAAGAACATTGACTTGTAGACATTGCACAGACATTTAACAACCAGTGATTGAGGGCCTTTGATCTAGCCAGGTAGAACTATATCAAAAAACCAAGGCAATAAAGAAAAATAAATTACAAGGAGTAAACTTGTTTTCCAACAAAATGTAATGCAAGAATGAAGCAAATTGTCATTGAACATTTCCTCCCAAAATGTCTGATTTGCAATTCCCAAGGCTTCTTGTTCCTATTGTTTGGCAAAACCTTTCATTGACTTTCTACATTTAAATGGACTGATCGCCTACTCATTTTTTTCTCTAGTGTTGAAGACAATTTACTTAAATGAGGAAAGATCCTCATTTCTAATGATTGTCTTATACCTACTATAAATTAGGACCATTATTTTACAAAAGCTTTTCCAAAACATGGCAGAGAGTTGTCAGTTCCTCTTTCAAGTGACTGGCAATTTTCAATACTTTCTGTGGTGAATCAAGAACTTCCATGGTGCAGGTAATGGGATTGTAGTGAAGAGGAAAGGTCTTCTTGATTGTAAGAGCATATTTCCTATAGAGCAAGGAACAAAGGATGTATCTCTGGTCTGAAGAGGGAACAATAGTCTTTTCCAATTGCATGACAAGATAATATACCATTACCTCTAACACTAAACCAATATTGGCTTTAACAATTACCATGCATCTACTCCTTGTGAGTTTGGTTTCTTTGAAGATGAGTGTGCTACCAATATATGAGTGGAACCTCATATTTCTTCCCCTACCTTTGATCCACGTACACATATATCATTAGGGGTTTTAATAACAATCTTCAAATATATTTTTTTTAATGGGAAGACCCTAGTATAACCTTTATTCCCAAGAAGACATCTGGAATGCCTTTCTTGGAAAATAAAATAGATGAATAGCTGTACCTCAGTATGTCTAATTGCCCAGAAAAGAAACATTTAAATATAGATAGCCCAGAATATTCTAAGGAAGTGAGTGGCTAGAACAATTGTCATAAGTGCTTTGTAACTGATTATGTCCACCTCTGGATGGGTCTCACCAGCAAATAATTTATAATTGTATCATCAGTATGTTTACATACTCCAAAGGTACTAATGCCAACTACCTATAAAGACCAGGAATCCCTGCTACATGTTAATGAAAGAAGTTGTAAACCAAGATTACACAACTTTTTAAAGTTGGGAGCTCCATTCAGCTTGAAAGTCACATTGAGTTCATGCCCACCCCCAATGGATGGAGTTACTTTGTTTCAAATAAAGTTTCATTTTAATTAACATTTCATCAAATTGCCAAATATGGTTAACATTTATTCCCATATATCTAATAGTTTTCCTTCCCCCATATTGAAAATCATGACTCAGCATCCGCTTCACCAGAACTTTGCAGAATACATTTGATCATGGGCATCTGGAGATTGCAAGTTTTGCACTCCTGATATAAATCCAGATCAGCCTAATCTGGTGATATGAAGCTACCATCTTTATACTTACTGTAGCTGAGACTTTGCATCTTCAAAACAGTCTGCTACAAAGTAAATGGGCTGAAAGTTCTGGTCATGATAAGGTTGGACCACCATCACATCTGGATCAAAGGGTTTATATTCTGGTTTTTCTGATAAAGCATACTTTTAGTGAAGAACAACAGAAAAATTCATTTTAGATTGAAGTCAACTGAATTGACAACACAAGAGATAATTGGGAGCAGCCAAGGAACTGAAGTGAATGGATGGGTGGATAGCATGGTAGAGTGAAATTTCTATGAAATCTACAGAGCTTCAAGAAAAGATGTTTTAAATGTTGCTTTCCCACATCATAGAAACAGCTTTCTGTGCAAACCAACATTTAATTCAGCTTTTTCAGACTTATTTGATTTGCATATTTTTAATGTCCAGTTTTGTACATTTTTAAAGACAGATGAGATGGAGCAAAGTTAAGCAAAACTTATTTCATATTGAAATTGTAAAGTGTTCGATTTTAATTTTTAAACTCTACATGGAAGTATTTAAACTGTGAATTGGAAATCCTGTTACTTTTTTGTTTGTTTCTCTGGGTTTTTTTTTTTTACCATTCTAGTCAGTTTTGACTCCTGGTGACCGGGTGGATGAGCCCCTACAGTTTTCTTGGCAAGATTTCACTGGTTTGCTATTGCTGCTTTCCAAGAACTGAGACAGAGTGACTGGCCCAAGGCCACCCAGCTGCCTGCCTGCTTAAAGAGAGACTAGAACTCACAGTCTTTGGGATTCTAGCCTGATGCCTTAACAACTACACCAAACTGCCTCTGTTACACTAACCATCATGATAAAGAATCAAACAATATCTATTCCCAGCCAGCTATTCAACTAATCAATCCATAAAACAAATATATGTTTTTAGTCATGCATGCAAAAATGATGTGGCTGCTTTAATTAATAATAGAGGTGCTATGCTCATGCCCAGGTATTTTCAAACAGATATATTTCCAGCCAAGTATATTGACCAGACTATTTGGTACCTGGAGTACTGTTGTTACTGTATTCTTTTTAAAATAATAAGTTTGTAAGTTTATAAGTACAAAGATAAAAGACTAATTCAAACTAAGAAAAAATATAGAAAGCAAGGTAAAGAAAAAGAGGAGTGCAAAGGGATTTTAAAAATAAAATTAAAGAAAACAAGAAAAAGAGCTAAAAGATTACTTCCACTCTCTCCAGTCACCTTTTCAGATGTTAAAACATAACACCTCTAATATTTTTTAAAATTCTTCTTCCCATATTTAATTTCCGAACCAAATTGTAAACGTTCATCATTTGATACTAATCAACAAAAATTTAGTAAAAGCTACTAGAATTAGTAAAACACACATACACACAAACACATTAACTTTAATCAAATAAATCCACTATATAATCTAACCAATCACTTTCTTTAAGAAATAAAGCAAAATAAATATCTCCCACTTACAAACAAATCTTTAAAGTTTCATTATTCAGTCTTAGTAAAAAAGAAAAAAGAAAACCCATTTATAACTATCAGAAACTGGTATATATTATTTGGTCTTGGTCAGATAAGTATACTTTATAATCCCTCTGTTTACTTTTAAGACGTTTGATTTTTAATCCCAATAAATAATGTTCCACAGATTGATTTCTTATCATTTTTCTTTATCTCCTTTCAGGAATAGTTTCAGTAGCTCAGTACATCCTTTTTGTAAAGCCAAATAAAAAAAGCTTTCCAAATAATTGTTTTGAGTTATTATTCATATGTTTTCTTTATTTCTTAAAATATCAGCTGGATATTTGTTTGTTTGTTTGTATATTTATTTGTTTGTAAATCCATTGTGTCATCTTTTTCCTTGTCATATTCTGACATTTTAAAATCCATTTTCAGACCCACAGTGTCTTTTTTCCATGTCACTTTTGTAATCTCACATTTTTTTTAAAAGTCCAAATCCACATTCAAATCAGTCTCATTCTTTGTTAGGGAACAGGGTTCCCTAACAGCCTTAATTTCTTCTATAGTCAAATAGCATTGCTCCATTGGAGCTTTTTTCCTTTAATTATACTTATTTTTTTTCAAATTCCCTCTAGTCAATCTTCAAAATCCCCTCTTATCATATGTTTATTTTCCAGTCAGCAAAACTTTCTTACAAGAGTATTTCTTACAGTTAATTTCAAAGTCTTTATATATTCTTTTATTAAAACTTTAACACACCACAGAAAACAAAGTTTCAATTCTAGCTCATTAACTTATCAACATCCACATTCTAGTCTCTCCCCCTCCCCCCCACTTGCTGTTTTCCAAAAAGGAAATTCTTTCTTTTTACAGGTGAAACTTGAAAAATTAGAATATCGTGCAAAAGTTCATTTATTTCAGTAATGCAACTTAAAAGGTGAAACTAATATATGAGATAGACTCATTACATGCAATGCAAGATAGTTCAAGCCTTGATTTGCCATAATTGTGATGATTATGGCTTACAGCTCATGAAAAGGTTGACTCAGCCTTCCATCCTATCAGGGTAGGTAAATTGAGGACCCAAGATTGTTGGGGGCAATAAGCTGACTTTGTAAAAATGCTTATAATAAGCAGGCATATACAATGAATGAAGGCTATTGCTGAGCTATTGGTTGTGCTCAAAATTGTAACATGAGTCTTCGGAGAAGGGGCATATAAATGTAATTAAAAAAAAAAAAAAACCCAAATCCACAATCTCAGAAAACTAGAATATTGCATGCAATCAATAAAACAAGGATTGTACATAGAAAAATATCGGACCTTTGAAAAGTATAAGCATGCATATGTACTCAGTACTTGATTTGGGTCCCTTTTGCAGCAATTACTGCCTCAATGCGGCGTGGCATGGAAGCTATCAGCCTGTGGCACTGCTGAGGTGTTATGGAAGACCAGGATGCTTCAATAGCGGCCTTCAGCTCTTCTGCATTGTTCGGTCTCATGTCTCTCATCTTTCTCTTGGCAATGCCCCATAGATTCTCTATGGGGTTCAGGTCAGGCGAGTTTGCTGGCGAATCAAGCACAGTAATCCCACAGTTATTGAACCAGGTTTTGGTGCCAAGTCCTACTGGAAAATGAAGTCAGCATCCCCATAAAGCTCGTCTGTGGAAGGAAGCATGAAGTGCTCCAAAATCTCCTGGTAGATGGCTGCATTGACCCTGGACTTAATGAAGCACAGTGGACCAACACCAGCAGATGACATGGCTCCCCAAATCAACATAGACTGTGGAAACTTCACACTGGACTTCAAGCATCTTGCAGTCTGTGCCTCTCCATTCTTCTTCCAGACTCTGGGTCCTTGGTTTCCAAATGAGATGCAAAAGTTGCTCTCATCAGAAAAGAGACTTTGGACCACTGAGCAACAGACCAGGTCTGTTTTTCTTTAGCCCAGGTAAGATGCTTCTGATGTTTGTTGTTCAGGAGCGGCTTGACAAGAGGAATATGACATTTGAAGCCCATGTCCAGGATCTGTCTGTGTGTGGTGGCTCTTGATGCACTGACTCCAGCCTCAGTCCACTCCTTGTAAAAGTCCCCAACACTTTTGAATGGCCTTTTCCTGACAATCCTCTGCAGGCTGTGGTCATCCCTGCTGCTTGTGCACCTTTTTCTTCCACACTTTTCCCTTCCACATAACATTCTATTAAAGTGCTTTGATACAGCACTTTGGGAACATCCAACTTCTTTTGCAATTACCTTTTCAGGCTTTCCCTCCTTATGGAGAGTGTCAATGATGGTTTTCTGCACATCTGTCAGGTCAGCAGTCTTTCCCATGATTGTGATTCCTAATGAACCAGACTGAGAGACCATTTAAAGGCTCAGGAACCCTTTGCAGGTGTTATGGCTTAATTAGCTGATTAGAGTGGGACACTTTGAGCCTAGAATATTGCACCTTTTCACAATATTCTAATTTTCTGAGATTGTGGATTTGGGGTTTTCATGAGCTGTAAGCCATAATCATCACAATTATGGCAAATCACGGCTTGAACTATCTTGCTTTGCATGTAATGAGTCTATCTCTTATATTAGTTTCACATTTTAAGTTGCATTACTGAAATAAATGAACTTTTGCATGATATTCTAATTTTTTGAGTTTCACCTGTAATTCTTAAATGTACATGGAACTTCTTTCATCCCGAGTAGAAGGAGATTCTCCCAGTGTAATAAAACATATTACATATTTGGAAGGTTCTTAACTTCTAGTAAATTAATAATGAGCAACTTCCTAGTTTAGTTAAGAGAGGAAGTGGGCGAATCCAATGTCTCTTTGAAGATGCTTAGCCATGGTTTGGGCAAGATGTTTTTCTCCCTGGCTCCCAGAACTATCAAATCTGCTGGAGATGGCTATATTATTATCTTTCATATGGCACAAATGTGTGGGTGATTGATTATTCTCCTCTCCTTGAACCAGAGAAGAGTTTCAAGAACCTGATCAATTCACCAGTTCCTTTATTCAACACTGTTGTTGACTCCACAAAAGTGGAGCTGTCTTCAGTCTGCCATTACAAACATGGTAGTCCCTGCTACTGTATTTCTTGATTGCCAATGGGGTGGGGGTGGGGAGAAGAATCTTCAAAGCAGCTTTTACCCAGCTTTGGCACTCTGCAGATATATGGGTTCTCAGTTCCCAGGAGTCCCAGACACAATGACTATGACTGAGATATGATTTTGGCAGCTGACATCTATGAATCCAGGTTATGAACATCTGCTCCAGAGATACATCCCTGCCTGAGTCCTCATATTATGACTCTTATTGGAAGTGTCAGGAAAAGAAAGAAAGAAAGAAAGAAAGAAAGAAAGAAAGAAAGAAAGAAAGAAAGAAAAGACAAAGAAGATGTTTTTCCAGAAATGGTGATGGCATTCTATATGACTCAACAAAGCCCAAATTCATTGTGTTGTGTCAAAGCTGTTGGTTTCTAATTTGAACCCTGCCTAATCTTTCCATGCTCACAAGTTATTCTGAATCAGATCTAGTTGTAGCTGGATGGATGCTAAGGAATTCCAAAGGAGTAAATTAAACTGGGAAGCTAAAATACACACATACACACACACATATACCTTTGGTCATGTACAGCAAACATGAGGAGTTAAGCTAGCCCAAGGACATATTTATCTTTTGAAACTTCTAATATCTCCCAAAATCAGAAATAGGAAATTTAGGGAAAAAAGCAGCCTTAATTCTCTTCCAGATGTTGAATTTTAGCTCAATTATTTCATTTGCAATTGCATGATGTTGAGTTGATTCTCCCTGTGAATATTCCTTAAATTTAAACCAGATCCATTTGCAATAATATACAGAGACATAATGCTCAAGGCATACGAATACATGCTGAAAAGTTTTTATAATCTCAGAGCCAGCTTTTCTTTCTGAATCTTTCATTCTTGCAGTGGGAAGATACGCTTAAAAAGTGCTTGATGACCCCACATAACCTTTCACAATGAAGGGAGGTTTCTTTTTTAGCAAATGAAGCATGCAGAGGAAAAATGCCTGCCAGCTGTGAACTATGGGCCATTTCATTTTATTGTACATGGGCTCAATTCCAGCCTGGGTGTTAACATAAAATTCATTGTATATAATGCAGAACAGCTGAACACACAGTAAAAATATAGTGCAAAACTGAGTGTTTTGGTCAGTTTTAAAGTTCAAGAGACATCGCATTCACTGTCATGGTAAGTTATGGGTTCAGACAGAGTATGTTTAAATGTGGCCTCCCATTTGAAGGACAAAATGACTTTCTAGGCCAAATGGTACTTGAAAATGAACTAAATGAAATTTGCCTTCCTTTAAAAACACTGGCTAGCCATTGCTTTATAAACAGATAGTATATTTAACAGCAATGTTACAACTGGAATCATTTTGCATAACTTCAGCTAGGGCAGCCAAGTAAAATCTTCCACCCAACGTGGTGCCTTAAAGATACCCTGGACTATATCTTCTGTAATTCTCAGCCAGCTTAGTTAGATGGTGGATACTGGCATAGCATCCAGCAGTGGCCAGCAGTATATGGATTACAGGCACTTTATGTCTCTATAAAAATACACTGAATTTAAAACAGGTCCAATAAAATAGGATTTAAAAAAGGCATGACTTACTGTAAATCTCATTGATTCAATTGAATTACTGTAAGTTTTACTAATTCGGGGAAATTTAACATCAGTATACCTGCATGCTAAGCAGTGGTGGTATTCAATTTTTTTTACTATTGGTTCTGTGGGTGTGGCTTTGTGGGTGTGGTGTGGCTTGGTGGGTGTGGCTTGGTGGGAATGGCAGGGGAAGGTTACTGCAAAATCCCATTCCCTCCCCATTGCACTAACCTGCTTTCCAGCTCCGTTCTCCTATCCAGGGCAACAAAAGAAGACCCAGCCGATCAGCTGGGACTTGATGGGAGGCAGAGAATAGATGGGGTGGGGCCAGTCAGAGGTGGTATTTGCCGGTTCTCCGAACTACTCAAAATTTCCACTACCGGTTCTCCAGAACTTGTCAGAACTGGCTGAATACCACCTCTGATGCTAATTCACCTAATAACAGTTAAATTAGAACTAACTTAATTCAAGGGCATCCATGGGTTGGGATAGAGGCACTTAAAAAAAATCAAGATAACAATTGAGGTCCTACTCCTTTCTCTAGGTGTTGCATATTTTTATGCATGTTGTATATGAAAAGGGTTGTCATATAAAAATACTGCACTGTACACTTCAGGTTCCATTTATTTTAATGGATCTATTCTACTTATCACCAGGTTTCAATCCAAGCCACACATTTTAAATACCAGTAGTCTTTGGTTTATGACTACAATTGAGCCCCAAATTTTCCATTGCCAAGCAAGACATTTGTTCAGTGAATTTTGCTGCATTTTATAACCTTTCTTACCACCGTTGTTAGTAAATCCCTGCATTTGTTAGGCTAATAACACGATATTTAAATGTGTCTGGCTTCCTCTTTGCTTATCCGAAGGTTGCCAAAGGGAATCACATGACCACAGGACAATGCAACCATCATAAATACAGGCCAGTTGGAGGAAGTGATTAAGAAAATTATGGATTGTGCTGAAATGAGCAGATTGACATTTGAAATTAGAGATCAAGAAGATAAACAATTTTATGAGATATGGAAATTGTTTTATCAATGGTTGGATAAAAAGACTTGGTAATGTAATGGACTATATAATTTTGTAATAGAAATAAAATAGATTGATATAAAATACAATATAGACATATATAACCATTGGATAGAAGTATAATATAAACCTTATAATAAAATTGAGAATATCTCGTATAAATGATGAAATAGATAGTTCAGTTGTGTATATAATTATAATTGATAAATGTAGAAGAATGTTTTATATTGATAATATGAGAATCATTTTTATAAATTGTGAGTGTTGACTATGAAAGGATAACACAAAGGATTTGTAACCAACTGATACACTGTAAAATGGAAGATGGTTTTTATGTTTTGTCTGTATGTTCGTCTTAAAAAATAAAAAAACTTTAAAAATAAATAAATAAATAAATACAGGCCAGTTGCCTCTGAGTTACCTTCCAGTGTTCCCTGATGGTAATGCCCATTTGTGGCAAAATATTGCAGACTCCTAAGCTGTCAGTGTTTTTAGGGAAGACCTATATCAGACAAAAACACTTTTAAAAACTTACTATCAGTTCTCCATAGGAAGAGAGGAGGCCTGCTCCGTAGGCTTTGATAGATTCATTTTGTTTGCAGAGGCCAAACTCAACTGTAAACCAATAGAACTAAGAAGAGAAGAAAAAACAGATTATGAGAACTCATGTGAAGTAAAAACAAAAAACATTCCCAATTCCTAATCCAGCATTTGCTACCACTCATCCTTGGATTAATGAAGTTGTTTGTTCATCTCCCTTGATACTTCTTTGTTGGGATGAGAGAGTATAGTGTTGGCAACCTTTGAATTTTCTCACTATCTCTGATTGATACAATATTTGATGCATTCTGGGAAAACAACAACAGCACAATAGCCACCAAGTTCAGTACTGTAAAGAAGAAGGGGAAATACAAAGATGTCCCAATGAGAATTGCACCTATCTAACCATTTTTCCAACTTTGCACTTTCCTGGTGTATTAGAAAGCAGTTCCTATTTCGATGGCCAATATACAGTAGATTGGAAAAAGCCATGCTATTGGTACTTGAATCCTGGATGGCTAGATATGGGGAGGGATCCTATACTGTAAGAACATAATACATGATGATACAATCAATAGAATCTCTCTCTCTCTCCCTCCCTCCCCTCTCCATGTATGTAAGAACAGCACAATATGATTTTCTTGCAGTAAATAAACAGTATGTCCTGGCTCTTTGGAAACCATAGAATATTTGCGTGATATGTTCCATTTATGTATGTTATTGAATACCTGTGGCTCTTTGGGCATTGTATTTCTGCTGTGAAAATGTGTGTAGGAGATGACCAGGCTGAGCCTAAGAGAGGGGCCAAATGCATTGTAAGTCATGAGTCCTGCAAGAGATCCAGCCCACCTGCAAGAGATCCAGCCCACCTTGAATGCCTTTCTTATCTCCCGCTCATTTCCTTTAACCATTAGTTGGCCAGATTCACGTAGAATGCTTAAGCTTGCAATAACTCATTTGAACTGCATGCATCTCCTGATTTCCCCGGTGCTTGACAATCTGATTTGTACTCACTGTTGATAATTTCTCAATATCCTCATCAGATGCTCCAAGTGAGGCCAGCCCAATATCCTAAATCAAGCACATTGATTTTTATTAAAATTACAAGCCATGTTTCCACTCCATTCCATAAGAATTATATTATTTTTCAGTAGTATCTTCAGTATGTCATAACCTCTGCCCCTCTATGTGCTGTGTAGGCAACCTTCCATTGCACAATTGCACATACACAAGGAACAGGGCTTACACTGCTATGCAGTGTGTGTGTGTGTGTGTGTATAAATTTTTTATGCCAGTGTGTGTGTGTGTGTGTGTGTGTGTGTTTATTTAAATTTTTATGCCACCTCCTCTGCAAAGTGACTCTCATTGGCTTACAAATAATAAAACAAGTAAAAAAATAATTGAATCATGAAGTATTAATGTTATTTAATTATTAAATACATAATTATTAATTTTTAAAATTATTATTATTTAATTACACTTATATGCCGCCCTTCTCCGAAGACTCAGGGCAGCTTACAATTTTTGGGATACAACCCAATGTGCTCAGCAATAGCCTTCATTCCACTGTATATGCCTGCTTATTACTAGCTGCATTTTACAAAGTCAGCTTATTGCCCCCAACAATCTTGGGTCCTCACTTTACCTACCCCGAGAGGATGGAAGGCTGAGTCAACCTTGAGCTTGGTGGGATTCGAGCCTGCAGTAATTGCAGGCATCTGGAACTTAAGTGCTAGGCATTTAACAGCCTGCACCACCAAGGCCCTTTAATTATTTAATAATTAATGCCACAGTTTAATTAACTAAACTGTGGCATTAATTATTAATGTTATAATTAAAATATTAAAGAATTGATTTATCATTCTGTGTCATGTGTCCTAAGTGCTATTGATGCTGCCCCTGATCCAATTCGCTGTTATCTCAGGGAACCTGGGCTAGGTCCAGCATCCATATGAGATTACCTGCATCAGAAGTGGTATTCAGCAGGTTCTGACCAGTTCTGGAGAACCGGTAAGCGGAAATTTTGAGTAGTTCAGAGAACCAGCAAATACCACCTCTGACTGGAGATTGCACAGTATGCTTCCCCTGCCATGCCCACCAAGCCACGCCCACAGAACCAGTAGTAAAAAAAATTTGAATCCCACCACTGACCTGCATGCAAGAGTTACAGAACACTGAAACCCGCTTACACATATTATCTCATATCTCATAATCAAGGAATGGCTGTATATGTGGTGATCTGGAGGTTGCAGACCCAGCACACAGTGCAGCATTGATTAAGTTATGAAAAATCAGGGATGCCTGTGTGATGGGCTTGTGCCCCAAGTATGTGGAAATGGTGCTGTGTATGTTGAAATTGTGTTTTGTAAGCAGGACAGCTGCTTAACTGGCACAATGTGGTGGGCTAAGATCGTGGGGAAAGTGGAACTTCTGTTGGTCACATATACAAAAATAGTTATGTTGTGACCCTTAAGCTAACAGAGCTAGCAACTGCCCCTGTTGCTATGGCAGAGTGGCAGATTTCAGAAAGTCATGTCTCCTTGTGGTTAGAACCTGAGGCTGTGTAATGGGAGATTGTCAATCAAGTCTCAAGCCATCCCCTTGACTGCTTGTCAGATTGACCCTCATTGCAATGTGATTAATGTAAGTGCTTTATGTTTGCTATGTTTTAAATTCAATAAACCTCTGAATTCTGAAGTGAGATTCTTACAGTGTGCTGTCTGTTTAATTTCAATTTTAAGTGTACCTAAGCTCAGGGATGCAGTGGCTCAGTGGCTTGTCGATCAGAAAGGCCGGCAGTTCAGTGGTTCAAATCCCTAAGCTGGAGTGACTCCCTGTTACTTGTCTCAGCTTCTGCCAACCTAGCAGTTCGAAAGCATGTAAAATGCAAGTAGAAAAATAGGGACCCCTTTGGTGGGAAGGTAACAGCATTCCGTGAACCTTCGGTGTTTAGTCATGCCGGCCACATGACCACAGAGACATCTTCAGACAGTGCTGGCTTTTCAGCTTTGTAATGGAGATGAGCACCACCCTCTAGAGCAAACAACTGTGTTAGAAACACTGTCTTATATTTCAAACAGTTTGGAGGTCTTTATATTTAGGTGCTTTGTGGAGTGTGTAGGATGTTTGCATGGTTGCTCTACAAGTCCACTTCTAGGAGCTTAGCAGGTAAAATAGTGGTAGGTCACTAGGCTTAGAAACAGTAGCATATATGTGCAAGGGGAACCTTCACCTTTACTTATGCTCATGTCTTGGTTTTTCCCCTGACGATCCCTACTCCTCCCCTTTAGGACTTAGCAGCACAACACACTAGTCAAGGAGAAAGAATTAAGCAATATGCTGTAAAAAGTCCCCCTGCCTGTAACTTAATAAGGAGAAATAAATTAGAAATCTATCAGACTATGTAGACCATTGTCATGTACACTAACCCCAAGTAAATGATCAGTTCAGAACCTGTCTCCATTTAATCCAGCACAATTTTTCTGACAGCAGTCACTGAAGTTAAGTGCAGGAAGCCAAAAGTTCTCTCACAACCTTGTCCTTCATCAACTGATCAGAGATA
Organism: Naja naja; assembly: GCA_009733165.1. NCBI lineage: Eukaryota > Metazoa > Chordata > Lepidosauria > Squamata > Elapidae > Naja > Naja naja. The sequence goes on along the minus strand of CM019154.1, from coordinate 30,147,625 downwards.
CTGTATAGTTCCCTAAAGCATTGAGGTCTAATAGCAATTGCTGGACACATTCTCCATGAATTTGCTTATGGGAATACAGAGTCTTTTTCCAGGAATATTTATACTCTAAGCAAGATTGTCATCTTTAGGATAAACATCTTGTATGGTTTGTTCTGCTTGCAACTTCCCTCTCAATTTATTATTTAATGATTGTTAATAATACAATATAGAGCCAGTACTTCATCTTTGGAGTTTTGTTTAGCCAAGAAAAAGAATGTATGGAAGTGGAGCATATACTTTCTAATGTGAGATAATCCACCCCATGTGATTTGAACATCTGGCAACACCAGTGCAGAGCTGTAAATCAGATTGTTTATCCTAAAGCAATTTAACTCAGCATTGCTCAGCCCAACCCAGGCAACAGCTGCTGGCTGAAAATGACAATGGCCTGTGCAACATTTGAAAAAAGGTATAACAGGAGACAGTTTGACATTATCATTTGCTGCTGCTACTGTTGTTCTCCAGAAAGTTATGGAGCAATCAGCTGGTCCAAAGTGCAATGCCACAAGACAGCATGGGCATATTTCAATATTTCCATGTAATTCCACTCGGCAAGCTGCACTGGTTACCAGTGAGCTTCTAGGTATGATGCAAGTGTTGGTAGTCATCTATAAAGTCTGTCATGACATGGAGTCAGGTTATTTGAGGGATTACCTATATCCCATCTTCATCCATTAATATCAAACAGGGTTGGTGTACTTTAGATCCTTCAAGTAAGCTATGCCAACTGTCAAGATCTAGGAAGTGGCCTTCACTGCCATGGCACCTGTCCTTTGAATTGACATTCCCCCTCAGAAATACACGTGACTTCCACCATAATATTTTATTTATTTATTTATTTTATTTATTTATTTATTTATCCATATCCCGGAGACTCAGGGCGGCTTACAGTTTACAATATCCTACAAGTGCTTTTTCATAGCCACATTTTTGAAGACCACCAGAATATCGTTATGGTAGAATGTGGACAGTGGAATGTCTTCTCAGTCGTCCAAGTCATGGTTGTCCTAAAGGTGTTTTTCAAAAGGCAACTGGACTTCCCAGTTTTTCTTTGAAGACATTTCGCTTTTCATCCAAGAAACTTCTTAATGGAGCAGAGCTGAAGCAACTTCTTGGGATGAGAGGCAAAACATCTTGAAAGAAAAACCGGAAAGTCCAGTTGCCTCTTGAAAAGCACCTTTGGGACAACCATGACCTGGATGACTGAGAATCTCCATTAGAGCTTAGCGTTTGATGAAATCTCATCCGTCATCTTCAGGCTGGTGTCTTCAGCTTAGTTCTCGGAGAAACGAAGCAAAATCAACATAAACAGAGATGAAATAATTTCTCAATCATACAGGACAAGACCCAAATACCAGACCTACATATATATATATATATATATATATATATATATATATATATATAGTTGGTAACTTTCCACTCTGATATTCACACAGCATGCTAAAGTTAATTCTTTTAACTTTGATCGTGATTGTTATTTGTTTTCATTTGTTTGCTGTGTTGTGCTGTGTTAGTTAATGGTTCAGAGAATCATGCGAACTCAAAATGTGGGTTAATGATTTAATTACTCAAGCACATTCCATGAACACAATCAATATGTGAACCATCACCATGCCAGGGGCATTCCTTCTATCAGAATAAGAAGAACAAAATTACCTGTGAAAACTGAGCGAAGTCCTTATCAGCTAACATGGGAACATGGCCCAGCAGTTCGTGGCAACAATCCCTGCCAAAATAAACAGGTTAAAAATTGTCATAATGGTAACCCTGGCTTTAGGGACTTTACTGAAAATTCTTCATTAAACATCGAACCACAGAAATCCTATGATCTATATATGTACCAACTTTCTGCTGTTTCAGCTGTCTCTTCTGCTATATTGAAAAATCTTGCCATAGACGATTCTCCAGGTGGCAAATAGATTTCAAAAGCTATGCAGGAGTCAATTTCCCACCTATTTTGCATGTTTACTGAAGGACTACACTGATCAGACACAGTCCAAATTAAAACCAAATGGAGCATCTGTAGATCAGTTTCCAAGATGGCCCAAAACAATTGCAGCCTATATGTGGCATATCCAGTTGTCTATTAGTTGAGGAAGTGATCAGAAATGTTCAGGGGCAGGTATCCAAACACAAGTATGAAAGCTTTTAATTTGGAAAGGACTCCAAATGATCCTACAGCCAGCCATGCTGAAATGGATAAAGTAGCCAACTAGACGAAGATGCAAATCCATTATATTTTAAAAATATATCTTATTCTCTAACATAAGACTTAGATGAATGAATCAGCCAGTGTTTTGGGGTTTAACAGCCAGTGAGAGTTCTGGATGGAGTCTTTTGTCACAATAATGCCTTCACTGGTTGCACATCCCCAAAGAAGCAACTGATCAATTGCTTGGATATATAACATGCTTCATAGGTACAGTCTCAACGGGCTAGTTGAGGAGTCCTAGTGGACAACCATTTAAATGTGAGCCAGCAGTGTGCAGCAACTGCCAAAAAAGCCAGCACAGTTCTAGGCTGCATAAACAGAGGGATAGAATCAAGATCACATGAAGTGCTAATACCACTTTATAATGCCTTGGTAAGGCTACACTTGAAATGCAGTATCCAGTTTTGGTCGCCATGATGTAAAAAATATGTGGAAACTCTAGAAAGAGTGCAGAAGAGCAACAAGATCATTGGGGGACTGGAGGCTAAAACATGAAGAACGGTTGCAGGAACTGGGTATGTCTAGTCTGATGAAAGAAGGAACTGGGGTTGACATGATAGCAGTGTTCCCATCTCAGGGGCTGCCACAAGAAGGGGAATCAAGCTATTCTCCAAGCACCTGAGGGCAGGACAAGAAGAAATGGGTGAAGCAATCAGGAAGCAACTTAGAACTAAGGAGAAATTTCCTGACCATTAGAACAATTAATCAGTGGAACAACTTGCCTCCAGAAGTTGTGAATGCTCCAACACTGGAAGTTTTTAAAAAGATGCTGGATAACCATTTGTCTGAAGTGGTATAGGATTTCCTGCCTAAGGAGGGGGTTGGACTAGAAGACCTCCAAGGGCCCTTCTAATTCTGTTATTCTATTCTATTCTATTTAGTTGGCATAATACACTGGCAGGCAGCATTGAGGAAGAGGAGGCAGCAAGGGCAGAATGTTGGTGATCATGGAACCACGATTGCAGAATTTCTTTTTTTTAAAGGGGGCAGAAGCACAAACATGGAAAAACACATTAATTCCCATAATATAAGAGTGGATGGTAAAAGGTGATGGAATTAGCAGAGGTGGCAAAATGATTGTTTTAATCGTTCCATGCTCCTAGGAGTATAATCATGCTGGCTGCATGAAAATGGAAGCTACTTCAGACACCTATGTAAGGGGAAGATAATGGGGACCCCCTTCTAGCACAATAAAGCTTGGTGGGCCTGAGATGGGTTCAAAACTGACATTAATTTCCTGATGCAAGTATAAAAGAAAATTTGTAAATCAGCACGTGCATCTGATGAAATGGTAGCTGACATGAACACCATAGTTATGCCAAAATGAAAGGGGCCAATGGAAAAGGTCTTCCTTATCTACAGAAAGGTGGTCAGGGCTCAGATGCTTGTGGTTACCCTGATGTTCAGGTGCTTGTGGTTACACTAACATCTCACAACCAGTCATGCATGTTGCAAGCCGGTCGCTTTGTCCATCTCTGGCTCTTTCCCTGGGGGAGGACAGAACCGAAGCAGAGATGAACAGTGCCCCCTAGAGTTAGACATGACTGGACAAGGGGAAACTTTCACCTTTAGCTTTCATCTAGTTTTGTTTCTACTTGGAAACTACTTCTGGATTTTTGCTTGAAACTGGGAAAAACCACCCAGAACTTTGATTTTAGATTTTGATATTAGAATGAGTTATGGAATTGGCTTGAAATGTGGTGAGATGTAAAGCAAAAAGTTGAGGTTGTAATTATTATTATCTTTTTGTATTTTATTGCACTGAAAAAAGTTGGAAGTTGCCACTTATTTTTTCTTTCTTTCTTTGCACCTCCCTCTCTCTTTCTCTCAGCTCTCTAAATTTTGTTTCTTTTTGTATTTTTATCTTATTATGAAACTAAATAAAATCTATTGAAATGTTAAAAAGAAAGCCAGTAGCAATGGAGTAGCTTTGGGTACAGCCAATAAAAATTATTTCTGATATTTAGAACAATTAATCAGCAGAACAACTTACTTCCAAAAGTTGTGAATGCACCAACACTGGAAGTTTTTAAGAAGAGATTGGACAACATTTGCCTGAAATGGTATAGGGTTTCCTGCCTGAGCACGGGGTTGGACTAGAAGACCTTCAAGGTCCCTTCCAATTATTCTATTCTATTCTATTCTATTCTATTCTATTCTATTCCATTCCATTCCATTCTATTCCATTCCATTCCATTCCATTCCATTCTATTCTATTCTATTCTATTCCATTCCATTTTCTTTTCCACTTTGAAAACTAGACCTCCCAAACCAAAAAACAAACTACAAAGCTGATAAAGATTTTAAATTGTTGAAGGAAGAATACCTGTCCCTTCCCATATTGGTCTCCTATTAGAAAATGCAGCTGGAAGAAAGGAGTCCCTTCCCATATTGGTCTCCTATTAGAAAATGCAGCTGGAAGAAAGGAGGGAGAAAGAGAAGTAGAAAGTATGAAGGGTGGGACTACACATGAACAGCCCCATGTGTAGTTTAAGTTTCAGAGGAGTTTATACAAGCTGTTTTTTAAAAGGATAGAAATTGGCAGTGGACATGCTGGTATTGGATTCTGATGTCAAAAGTTGAAAAGAAGCAGAATGTAATAAAATATGGCTGAAAACAAAACTGGTGGATAAAAGAAATGGGTCTGTGGCCAGAAAAGAGTGTTGGGTGTGAACACATCATAAATGATTGAGGCTGACAGTGAAAACTGTGTGAGGGCCAAGTGAGCAAGAATCTTAAATACTTCCTACCATTTTTTCCAAGCTACTTTTTAAGAATTACAACCCTTGTGCCCCAATTCTGGAAAAACTGAAATGCTGGTTTTGCCTTCTTCAGAGTGGAATCACCCAACCTTTTGGGACCATAGGTGGCAATGGCATGAGGAGCAGGTTTAGCAGTCTAAATAAAATGCAGCCTTCAGGGACACATTTAGAAAACAATGGCATTTATCAGCTCACTTCTACTTACGGTTCTGGGGAATGCATGGGGGATGACCAGTGCCTTATATACTGGGTGCTCTGAAAGACACGAAATGCCAGGGCAGCAAGGAAATCCCGAGGAGATAGTAGCCCTGCAGCTGGTCTCAAGCTAAAGCCCGTTTTTTCTATAAGAGAAATTTACACTGCAGTTCAGTTCATGGTGAAAATATACTTATATCTTAGGAATGATTCAATTTACCAAGCTCCGCTGTTACATTATTATTCCATTTTCACATGCATTGTCCTGCCATGAAATGTCTCTCTTTCATAGATGCATTTCATATGAATAAATTCTTCCCTTTTGTTTTCTATTCTTCTGCAGGGTTGTAATTTCCCATCTAATCATGGAAACTTGGATAAATGATTCTGGAACCTTCTCAGGGTATTCGCCCTTCAGCATGCAAAATGGTAAGAAAAATAAACAAGTTCACAGTGACATCCCCAAGGTAAGGGGGAGGAAGATCTGAAAACCAACTCCATTATTAAAAGAAAGGTGATTCCTGCTCAGAAATGCGAAGCATTAAGCATGAGCTGTTCCCACATTCTTGGAACCAGAAGACCTGCCCCACAGCTGGAAGCTATCCTTGAGAACATTTATCCTTTGCTCTGCTCTTATCTGTTGAGGAATCAGTTGTTGTCTCTTTTAGATAAAACCCCTCACAGATCTTTTTGGGCTACTTGAATGGATTGGTATCTTTGTCCTCTTCCATCATCTAATCAAAGATCAGGAACTCAAGGCAACTCCCTGTGAAGTAGGTTGGTCTAAGAAAGAATCACTGATCCAAACATTCAAAGTGGATCTCCTTATTGCCAGTTCTCAGCCATTAAACATAATGCTCTCCAAATGGGAACCATTAGACTATGAGCTAAAAGAGAGAGGGGAAACCATTAGGCCGGGCCTGTCAAACTGGTAGATAGTGGGCTAGATGTGTCATGTATAGGCCACACCCACTCCGGCTCCGCAAAGGCAAAAAACATCACGTGACAAGATCGAGTTTGACACCCATGCATTCGACTATAAGCTCAAAGTCAACAAATGTCATCAACTGTGTTCTTGGGATGTTGCCATGAAATAAGAAGCTGCTCAGTATAATTGATTTCATCAGGTTGGTGCCTCTGGTGGAGTCTGTGATTCCATAAATGCTGCAATCATCATCTCCTTCAGGTGTTTCCTTTGAGGTCAATCAAAGGAATCCTGCTGAATCCTCGAGGATCAGTTTAAGGAGGAAGAATGACAAATGGTGCACTTCAACATTTAAAGCAAGCACCTTTTGCAGCACATGGATGGGAGCTAATAAGGAGAGAAGCAGCATCCAGTTGAGACATGCAGAGAATATTTATGAGGTGTTCTTCCTGCTAAGGCTTAAGAGCATAGGTTACATCACTCAGGAGTGGACTTCAAAAATTTTAGCAAAGGGTTCTCTGCCCAGTTGCTGGGTGGGAGTGGCCATAGTGGGCATGGCTTAGTTGGCCTCCTGATTCATGGTGGGGGGGGGCACTTTTGCCATCCCTGGGCTCTGGAGGCTTTCTTAGAACCTCCAGGAGGGTGAAAACAGCCTCCCTGGGCTCCGGAGGCTCTCTGGAACCTAGAAATGGGCCCATTTCCAGCTTCCCCAAACTTCTGGGAGGCCCATTTTTTGCCCTCCATGAGCTCCGTGTGTACCCTGCGCTTACCTGCATCCAAAACTGCAGGTTTTGGGCTGTGTGGGGACTCCTGGGAGGGGCAGGGTAGGGTGGAGGAGCCACCCAGGAGTGGGATTTGAGTGCTCTCTGAACTGCACAGAATCTTAGCTAGGGGCTCTCCTGAACCCCTGTGAACCCCCAGCAGCCCACCCCTGGCATCACTTCTGACAACTTCAAAGATGGTAGAAATGCCCCATCTGACCCAGCTTGTAGGCTTCATTCTATCCTGTGCCACAAAATAGATGAAATAAATCTTTTCCTGGATGCCTTAAAATTTTGCCTACATTCTTATCATGGTTTGATGTATGTCCCTCAGATAGTGTACAGATTTTTCCTTGTTCTATCATCCATAAACAAAATGAAAGCCACTGGTCAATACTATGCTTGAAATTGTATCCAATATAACTTTTTTAAAAACTGACACCAGTCTGAAGGTTTCCGAAGGTAATTCTGGAGTTCTGCTGCTTTTGGCAAATTTCAAAAACTGGATGTCTTCCCAGAATCACGAGCTTCTTCAACTGCATAAACCTTCAGAATAGAAAGCTAGTTATTGTGCTAGAAAGGAGTACTATTGAGCCATGCCACATTGCTTGGCCTGGAGGCTCCCTGAAGTGTGTTTCTATACCAGTAGCCATACAATTTCTCTAACCTTTTAGAAAAGCAGAGACATCCTGGAGTTGTGGGATACAGTCAGCTTGGTATCCACAGTATTTTTCTAGTTGATGAAAGGCTTCCAGGTATTGTTTACAGGCATGGGTGGGGTAGAGAGCACTTAGCTTCTGGTAAATTTCTTTCCTGAAAATAACAATTGTTAACTAGCAAAAAAGTTCACTTAAAAGAAATATAAATCAGAGTCGTACCATCTAAGGTGTTCAAAAGTCTTGTGGCAGCACTCCAGGCAAGCAGCATCCATATAGGAGTTGTTGAAAAAGGCAAGATGGTGGTTACAGTAATATAAACAAAGTCTGTATTTTGTGTCCACTGAATCTATAAACATACTACCCCAATCACCATTTCCTTGTTTTGACCCTTCCTTCCTCATGGATGCTTCTGCTCCAAAGAACTGTGATGCTTTATGAAGGGGTCTTGATGCTCTCTGAGCTTGCCTGCTTTCTTGAAGACATTTCATTATCCAAACTACGCAACATCATCAGTGCTAGTAAGGAGTGGGGTGTGCTCTCCATTTATATTCTAGTGTCTTGCCCTATCATTGTTGGTGGAGGTGTAATGTTTCATATGATAGAATAGGAAATTATTAAATGTAAGAATGGAAAGGAATAATAGCAAATTATTTTATTCTAATTACCTGCAAATGAAATGAAATGATTTTAAGTTGGTGTTCTGAACCTATCCATTAATGTGAAGAATGTAGTCTAAATCAAACACTGACACTGGCATCCTATAAACTCCACTGAGATGTTACCCAGCCTAGTAACAAAAAGTTCAGAAATCAATCCATAAGCTCAGAGAATGAACCTCCAGCCTCATCTTACACCCAAGCTACATATATTCTCCATTATCAAAAACCAGTTGCATATCTCCAGTTTGAAATGGAATATTATACTGGCACTTTGTAGACCATAGCCTTTCCTACTTTGCTGCTGTCTAGCTTCATTGCACTATGACTTTTATCATCCCCAGTAAGGAATGGTATTTTAAGTTGTATTCTAGTACACTGGAAAGATAGCAGTCTAGAGCAGAGGTCTCCAACCTTGGCAACTTTAAGACATGTGGACTTCAACTCTGGGAGTTGAAGTCCACAAGTCTTAAAGCTGCCAAGGCTGGAGACCCCTGATCTGGAGCATATGGCCATGTGAACAGCTGAACATTTAAAATAAAATAAATATAGACAAGTCAGCTCATTTCCTTAAGTAATACGACTATTCTTCTTTTATAAGAACAGATGGGCAAAGACATGTATTTTTTATTTTTAAGATGCTGTAGTATACAAAAGTTCCACAGATCACTATTTATCAAAACTGTAATACAAGCATAGCAAAATAAGATTAAAGTACTGTTACAGGTAGTTCTGAACTTACAACCAGAACAACTTACAACCAGAACATTTAACAACTGCCTTTCTTAACTATTCTGATCCCAGTATCCAAGTAAGCTTAATGTCACCTGATTTTATGACTTTTTGTCACAGTTATTAAGCGAATCCAGCTTCCCCCATTGACTTCGCTTGTCAGAAGTCAGTTGGGAAGGTTGCAAATGGTGATCACATGACTTCAGGATGCTGTAGCAATCATAAATACATGCTGGTTGCCAAGCCCCACCAATTTTGATCATATGTCTGTGGGGATGCTCTGATGGTCATAAATGCAAAGACCAGTTGCCAGTCACCTTTTTTCAGGGCCATTGTAGCTTTGAACAGTTCTAAATAATCAATTATAAGCTGAGAACTACCTTCCACATAAACTACCTCTACATGAACATGAAAACTGCAAGATGGGGAAGGCAGTGGGCTGTCAATTCACCATGTGCAGCAATCTCTGTAGATTCAAGTCACACACTCACCAAGTAGCAGTCTCTTCAGCCATGTACTCAACTCTTGGCAAAGGGTCACCCCTGGAAAGGCAAAGAGAATCAAAAGAGCCTTGGTGGCACAGTGGTTACTTCTTCTGCCTGCCGGCTGCCTGCAATTTGGTAGTTGAAATCCCACCAGGCTCAAGGTTGACTCAGCCTTCCATCCTTCTGAGGTGGGTAAAATGAGGACCCAAATAATTGGGGGCAATTATGCTGACTCTGTAAACTGCTTAGAGAGGGCTGTAAAGCACTGTAAATCGGTAAATAAGTCTAAGTGCTATTGCTAGTGCTAAATAGATTCCATTTTTGAGATTTCCATATTTTGTTTATGTGATCCATATTGTCAAGCTTCACACAGCCAGGCAAAATTAAGAAAGCAGATTTCAGTAGACTATCTTTAATGCTAAGCTGGAAGCTAGAAATTACACTAGGGTTTTCCTAGCCTCATTTATAGGAGCTAATTAAGGCAAAGTCTTTGAATATATTCAAATGCTTTTTCCCAGATTGTTCTGCACTTGGGCTGAGGTGTCATTTGTGAGATAAGCTGTCATCTGATTCTCCCACTGCTCCTCCCCCCTATTTTTAATGTGTTTTCTTGCATCCCTCTCTTGGTGTTCCTACAAAACCTCTCACAAATACTAGTCCTTGAGGTTTTTCCTAAGGTATTTTGTCAAGGGAGGCTTAACAAACAGGAAGTCACAGTTCTTTAATGAAGAACCCAGTGTTCAAATTATAAGGCAGAACTGCACAAATGTTGGCTTGAGGGCCACACCAGGCTTTGGATAACATATCAGGGCTGCACTCTGAAAATGAGTGGAGCCATATCCTTAAACATTTGTAAGGATGAAGGTATTCAGATTACATAAAGATTACCCATTTTTTCAATTATTAATTTGATGCACTTACTGTCTATAGTTAAATGCCAGGTCAGCAATAAAAGCCCTCCTTTTCCTATATTCTGGATCAGCATAACCCTAGAAGAAGAAGAATAATGCTGCTTGCCAAAGTCTAAACAATTCCATTCCAAAGCTCTGCTCTTGGATTTAATTGTGACGATGAGAAGAGAATTTTAGAAAATCTGTAACTTAGGTGAACATTGGGACAAGAGATTTCAGAGCTTTTATGGTGCCGTTAAAAAGATGAGAAACAGAGGCACAATAAATGATTTACTGACTTGTTTTGTATGGATGGGTTTGCCCTGCCTTCCAGCTTTATACTGAAGGCAGTGTATGAAACCAAAATCACATAAAATTAGGAATTTGTAGTGGTCCTTGGCTATAAAAGGGGATGAAAGAACTAAGTACCAGTACAGGAGAATATTTGTAGCTGAAGGTTGAAATGAGGGGTCCTTGGTACTCTCTGACCTTGGTTGTTTTCTTGCAGATTTTTCATTCCCCAAAGTATGTAACATCATCAGTCACTAGCACTAGTGACTAGGACTGATTATGTTACCTAATTTGGGTACATCTGCAAGAAACATCTACAAGAAAACAACCAAGCTCAGAGGCACCAAAGACTCCTCAAAGAGACAAGTGACAATTGACATGTAGAGAAAACCCTACCTTAATTTCGACCTATTTGGTCCATTTAGAATTCCATAAAACTTTTTCATTTTTTGTTCATTAGCTACAACCAAAACCCAATTTGTCAATGTTTGGGTCTAAAAAAGTCTTCTCCAGTTCTTATTTTGCTTTCAGTGGAATATGCTTAGATCAGAGGTGGTATTCAGCAGGTTCTGACCAGTTCTGAAGAACCGGTAGTGGAAATTTTGAGTAGTTTGGAGAACCAGTAAATACCATCTCTGATTGGCCTTGCCTCTATCTATTCTTTACCTCCCGAGTCCCAGATGATCAGCTGGGTTGTCTCTTGTTGCCCTGCACAGGAGAACAGAGCTGGAAAGCAGGTTAGTGGGTTGGGGAGGGAATGGGTTTTTTGCAGTAACCTTCCCCCAGGAGTGGGGAGGGAATGGAGATTTGACAGTATCCTTCCCCTGTCACACCCACCAAGCCACACCCACAGAGCCAGTAGAAAAAAAATTGAATCCCACCACTGGTGTAGATCTACTTGGATTTGAGCAAGCACATGTTGTTTCAGTTTCATCTCTCTTCCACATAAGCCCCATCACAATAATTTCTCCTTCATTAAAAAAAATACTTTAGTTTTTACAGAACAACATCACCAGTGTTCAATCTATATTCTGAACAGTGGTTTCAAGAAGAGTAATTATTCAGGAAAAATAAAAAGAACAACTATCTTCAACTGGATGGTTAAACATTGTACCAAGAAGCCTCTGTTTTATTATTGGTACAAGATTTGATATGAATGTGGGTAACTCCAAGCCTCAATAATTTGGAAAGATAGAAACTTAACTTACCGGGTGGTCAAAATTCAGATCAGGGTCAAACTTGGTGATCAGATGATGGCAGTAGTCAAGATCTCTTATTTTCTTTGGGAACCATGGAACTGTTGACAATAGTATCAACTGCACATTGTAAGAGTATGACATCTGTAGGTTCCATGAGAGTAGCAAGAGTAATTTACTTGTTCAGTGGTATCACATAGACAATTTTTCTTCAACATGATACCTTCAGAGATGTTGACCCTACAAAGCCCCAAATCCAAACAGTCTAGAAATTCTGGTAGTTGTAGTTTCAATATTTATGTAGATAGACTCAAGCTATATAGTCAGACAAAGAAGTTGATCAATGAGATCATTATTAAAATAATCTTGACTTTACCAGCTGAGGGATTGTGTAGTAGTTGGTGAATACAATGACAATATTCCTATGTAATCAATTGAAAGACCCTGCTTATCAACATGATGTTTTGCTACAATAATAAATAGAATAGATAGATAGATATAATTCTTTATTGGCCAAGTGTGAATGGACACACAAGGAATTTGTCTTGGTGCATATGCTCTCAGTGTACATAAAAAGAAAATATACATTCATCAAGAGTCAAGAATCTTAATAATAGTCATAGGGTACAATAAGCAAGCAAATCTAAACCAATACAGAGAAATTGTTGTACAGACAAAATATGGCACTTGAATCACACATTATCTTTAAAATTCTGGCTAATGGCCTTTAAAATCTCAGCATGTTGGTTTAATTATAGTTGAAAATTCCTGGTGTACACTGAAGAGGTATATTAGGAAGAAAGAAGGTAAAAGCCTTTTGTGACATACCTTTTTCTTCTCTGATAGCTTCCACATCATCTGCCACTCTCTTCAAGGAATTCAAAAGACTGCTAACCTCACAGTCCTGAACTTCACATCTTACAAAAAATTCAAGGTTGCCATCTGCATTCTTTGATATTCTAGCTGTTCTGCTTTCAAAATGATGTATTTTAGCTTCAAACATCTATAAAAGCCCAACACAGGAAGACATATTTTTACCGTTTTAGCTTGTTAAAGAAAAATGAAATGTTTCTTCTTCTAAGAATATTTCCCTTTAATACTCAAAACATAGGCACCGATCAAACACTTCCCAAAATATTAAATCACTCCCCTAATAAACAGTTCATAAGATTTCTTATTTATTTTCACACAGAGTAGAAGATACAACCACAAAACTCTCCAATAGATCTGAATTATGCTTTGAATTCCCAAAGATGCTTCTGAGTGTGAAAAATGTGAACCAAACCTTAAGGCAGCTGTATCTTTTGCCTGTAGATGTACAATAGCTCAGAAAAAAGTAGTTACTCCTGAGAAATAGAATTATCATTTTTGTTCTCTACTTCTCCTTTAGGTTGAAGAGTGCAACTAAAGGAGTGCCACTTAGGGCAAAAGATAAAGATGGGTTTAAATCTGGCAGATACCTCACGAGAAAAAGTACAAGAACAGTCCTGAGCACACAGAGATGCAGTAGGAAGTATGTCAGCTTTCTAGCCTATTTCCTTCCAACTATCATTGCCATTCATCAGGCTCTTAGACCCGAGAAGTTTCCTCCTTTCGTTTTCCTTTCAAACTGGGAAGCACCGAACCCCGAGCTTGAATGGCTTTTCAGAAGACACAAGGTGCGAACCTGTTGCTATATAAGACCGAACTTTCAACAGATGTACCTCGAAAACTCGAACTGTCTTGGAGATGCTGCTTTTCTTCTTGTGGCTCAGGGCGAAGGTGAGAGTCAGCATAGCGCTCCGCTCTTCCCTTTTCCGAGCCAGATCCCGAGACCGCTGCGTCTCTAACGGCTCCATCTCTCTCGATTTTGCGAGCGATCTGAAGCGCTCCTGGCCGGTAAGATTTCTCGCGAAGCAGACGGCGGTTTCCCCGACAGGCTGTATCTACCCAGCTGCCCCAACGCGTTTCTAGGAGCGCGGCGGTGGAGTTGCGTACTTGCTGCGGCCCGGGAGAGAACTGGGACGGGATTCTCCAGTATGGGGGGAGGTGGTTCAAGTAAGGCTTCCTCCTTCCTTCAATTTAATGCCTTCCAATCGCGTCAAGGTGAGGCCGTCTAGGGGTGATGGGGGAGGAATCCAGCCCACCCGGAAGGTACCAGGTTGGGGGAGTCTTTGGCACGTGATCGACCCCACTGTCTTAATCATCAAACGGATTCTGTTTCCGAAGGAAATAACACTCGCCCTCGAACTGATTTGACAATGACTTTTGCGGTTCTTGCATAGTGGTGTAATGTTGGTTCCCCACCCCCGGCTATGTATCCATTTTGCCTATTTTTTAACTGACTGCTAGCTGCTTTGAGAACCATATATGTTCAGAGACGTCTAGAAACGGCTCCCCTTCCCCAAAAAATAGGCTAGGGAGAAAATTCGATAGCAGTCCTCGGATGCTTAGGCTCAAAACATTTAAATAGCTTTACTCTGGTTGTGTGAATATCACTACTTTCCCACCCCCTCCTGCTCCGGCACAAGAAGGATGTTGGCTGTCAACTAAATTGACTTGTTACAGTGAGTAAGAAGCCCATTCAGTAGGATTCGCACCGCACCCTATTAATTCTAAGTTTGCCTGGAATTAAATCGTTTGTAGTTCCGACGTTGTAGGGAAACCTAGATATTATTATTTGAAATTATCTGATTCAGAGCATCATATACTTTATTTGAACAAGCAGAAGAATAGGAACACAGCATTTGTGCTTCTTTGTTGGGGTTTATGGATAAACGTGACGTTTAAGTGTGGTTCTTCAGTTTAGTTGATAGGAATTCCACGGAATTCAGTGGGATTTACCTCAAGGAAGATGGTGGCATCAGGGAACCTGGCTCAAAAGGCTCTGAGGAAGATTTGCAGCATAAAATAATTCAAATTTAGTATCAAGCACATTCTATCAAATGAAAAGGAAATCAAACGTGATTTCTGCATCTTAAAATCAATTGAATCAATAGATTAGTTAATAAAACTGATCCTCCCAGTCCTTCCTCAACAAACACCTATTTTCTTATGTCATTTCATTTGCCTCTCTAAACTACCCTCAGCCCCTGCCATTTAAAAAAAACGTCCGTCTGTTCTTTAATGGAAAGGGATATTTTGTGAGAGATATGCCAAATTGCTTGATATTGTCTTGGCAAATATTTACAAAAATATCACAGAGAAAATCAATGCAGACGTGTCACATTGCATGAAGAGAATCTTACCTGAAACCTTTCAAGGAATAAACTCTTAAATGCAAACAACACCTGCATGATTTTTGCAAAGCCTATGAACCTACATTGTTTTATTTCACCCACAATCCAGATTCCAAATATGTGCTTAAGGTACTGAAGAGCCCCCTTAGAAGCCAAATTTAAGATCCCAAGACTGAAACACTTCAATATCAATTCAAAGCAGTTGGGCACCATTTCATCCTTCGCCCTATATGGGCAATTCGCAAAATTCGTAGCAGCACTGCGGTGCTGTCCTTGGTGCTGAAAAATGCTTATTGACAGCTGAATCCACACCGGTAGATTAAATTGGTATAGTTCTCTTTGGTACTTAAGATTTGTTTCTCCAGTTAGTTTTCATTTAAGAGGTGATAAATGTGTTTGTGTGTCTCTGTATATCATTGTGAAACACAATTTATTCAAGATAGTACAGAAATGTGGTTCTGAGAAGGGCTCCTGATTATTCTTTTTTTGTTATTAAATCCTTGATTTGAATGCAATTTAATTTAAATTTAAATTTGAATACAATGTAATTTAAACTGTATTTATATTTTAATGTGCCATGGTTTTTAAAAAATTGGCATATATTAACTGTTTTATGGGAAATATAAATGTTATTTCTAAAAGTATCTGGAAGGAAAATAAATATTTTGTTGATAATTGTTATTTTGTTTACATTGTTATTTATTTGAGAGCTAAAGGGATCTAATTGGTTTAAGTAACATAGTAATAATATAAAAATTTTATCAGCAAAATTTCAATAGAGTGTAACTGATAGGTGATAGTGCTATAATTTTAGTAGTGGAATATAATCATAATAAAAATGTTAATCAAATAATATATAAGCACATTTATGATTTTATGATTTTATGAATATTTATAATATTAGTTGGAGTTTTAAACATTAGTTCAATTAATTGCAATTTTATTGTGAAATCAGCTTTATAATTCCTTTTTCATATCGGATATATAATGCAAATAAAAAATCCCATTTTCCAGTAACATGAGCTTAGTTCACAACATAGCCTCTCCTTCACTTGTGGATTACCAGATTATATTCCATCATAAAATCACTTATACATATAGTTTAACAAATCTTTTTATTAACTCAATTACATCTATTCCTCCTTTAACATGAACCATCAAAATTTCAATGAAAATAAATTTAAAATATAAGTCAATCATAATTAATATATTAATTTTAGAGAATAACTATTATGAAAACCATTAGATTCCATGCAAAAAAATAGCAGAGATATTGTATTTATTGAATAGAATAAGTATTGTATTTTTAAATATTGGTTTAAGAAAAATATGATCAACACTTGGGTTATTTTTTCTATAAATTAGCTAGCAATGAAATACTTAAATCTAAGTATAGTTATTTAAAATATTCAGCTTTACATTAGCCAGTATTTGAATCATTTGAATAAGGGTATCAGTGTACACTCTTCTTCAGATGATAAATGTAAATAATCTATACACATTTAAAGATAGCAGTAAAAATTAGATTTTTCTCTGCAAGCCATGAATTTGCAGGCATATGCAGCACAGAAATATTCTGCCAGTGAAATGATTCTACCAGAAAAAATACATCAGTAGAATGCATGAACTGGGACAGAGTTGTAGGTGGAACATGAGTATTGAAGATAGATAGATAGATAGATAGATAGATAGATAGATAGATAGATAGAGATAGAGATAGAGATATGTGTGTGTGTATTTCCTTCCCGATAGGTTACCTATAGAACTTTACATCAATCCCAGTTGATCAATTTAAAATATTTATTTTTAACATGTTGGACATTATTATACAATTATATATGATACCTAACATCAACATAATTATCTATGGATCAACACTGATCCATAGATAATTAGCACTGTAAGAAAGTAAAAATAAAATTAATAAAAACTTCAAAAAGTATGGATACAATGTAGCTTCCTGAATTCTTTCCAGAGGTGCATTGGAATTTTTTTAAAAAATGTGCAGAAGGATGTTTTGTGCAACTTTGACCTTATGCAACCATTTTCAATTTCAGTCTTTTGCCATTTCTTCTCCTACACCAACTTTGGTCCCTTCCTTAACATTTTCAGAGAGTTGATAGAGTCTTAATCACCTTCACAATATTACATTGGATTGGAAAGAGTAAAAGCACTTGATTAAATGCACTCCAAAAATGCATAGCTCTTATATAAAAGATGGATTGAGTATGCTTAGCTTTTCTACTATTTTCCTACATTTTGCTTTTTCAACACCGTCATATAGAAATCATGTTTGAAAGGCCTAGTTCCTACCTAAAGAGTTATTTATATTAATTTTGTAGAGATGTATATGATCATATCAAAATCTGGAGAGGGATTTATCTATAGATATATGTAAACATATTATATATTATATTTTGTTACTTTTCTGCATTATAGGTTAATTATGGGCAAACTGACTTGGTTAAAAGAAAAAATAACAAGCAAGTCTGTCTTTCACTTTATCTTCTGGAGAGCATTGCGAAGAAGTTCCATTTCATCTGCAAAGAAATCAAGAAAAATAAAAGTTTTACTTTGCTCTATGTGTGTTACATCTGCATATTAACTTTTGCTACCAGGCAATGCATATGAAGCTATCCACAATTACTCCTGTTATAATAATGCAGAGATTACTGGACAAACAAAAGAAAACATAGTACAATCTTATGGGGAGAATGCAAGGTTGACAATACAGGTAGTCCTCAACAGTTCATTTATTGACAATTCAAAGTTACAACGGCATTGGAAAAAGTGACTTATGACCGTTTTTCACATTTACGACAGTTGCAGCATCCTTGTGGTCATGTGTTCAAAATTCAGATGCTTGGCAACTGGTTCACATTTATGATGGTTGCAGTATCCCAGGGTCACGTGACGCCCTTTGGCAACCTTCTGACAAGCAAAGTCAGTGGGGAAGCCAGATTCACTTAATAACCGTGTTACTAATTTAACAACTGCAGTGATTCACTTAATAAACATGGCAAGTAAAGTCGCGAAGTGGGACAAAGTTCACTTAACAAATTTGTCACTTAGCAACATAAATTCTGGGCTCAATTGTGGTCGTAAGTCCAGGACTACCTATATATGTGTTTGGAAGAAATGTATTGAATGACTTATGAAGAAGAAAAAAAATGAGGTGATCATCTGTGATACAACTGTAAATTTATTGTCTATAGATTCCATACAACATAAAAGCTCCCACTCACAAGAATCTTTTTGTGCACAACCAACCACTTTTTCAGATCTTCAGATCTTTAATAGGAAACTATTAAAAAGATGTTGAAGTTGATAAACAGCAAAAAATGGATATGGTCTACAAAAATACATTCGTTATGAAACTCCTCTGAATTCCAGGAGAGAATTAATACATACAGTATGTCATTGCAATCTAACCACAAAAATCTTTATTTTAAATTTACTATTAGAATTGGAATAAAAAGAAAGAAATGTTTTCAATTTATTAAGAACCTGTAAGTTATGGTTTCATCTATGTCATGTGGTGCTTGAAGTTTCAAAATGCAGTTTCAAAATTTCCATTTCTTTATACACAAGGAACTATTAGTTGAATAAAACGAAAAGGCAAAACACACATATAAAAGATTCTTGGTTGGCATCTGAGCAAACCCATCCAAAGTTCTGAAATTAAGTACTTACTGCCAATGGCATCTGATAAATTCTTTAATTGCTTGATATTGTCCAGAACCTCAATTCTTTCAGTATATGGATTGTAACGGACTGAAAATGGACGTGAAATTGTTGAGGCATATTTTCTGTAAATGCAGAGCAAACATTTAAAGGCAACCATATGTTCAAGTTTTTGGGTGAAATGTAATTCTTTAAAGCTAGGGACTGTAAGTTTTATTATTTGTTTGAAATGGGAAGGGGAACGATAAAGTTGAGATCTTGTGCAATAAATAAAAACTATTATGCATGTCTTAGAGGTAGAAAGTAAGCAATGCCTTTCCTTTGATACGGGGACAAAACAGGGATTTTTTTCCTCTTTCATGTATTTCCTGCAGTCTCAATTTCCCTGTCAGCCTTGGAAGCCATATTTCATTTGGAAACTTCAGGCTGCCAAATTATAGTGCCTGGGAATTTGGGAGGGGAGATTTCATAGAGAGGTGGAAGATTAGACTCAACAACATTCTTCTCATAAAGTCAAGGACAAGTTACCCTGCACCTAGAGAGGAGTGTCTGAAGGAATGTCTCCAGTTGGGATGATGGTTGATTGGGCCATGTGATGGACTGGTGGGTGCAGGGGATGGGTTTGGAATTTCAATTGGGAAGGGAAAACCCAGAACTCTCAGATTTGGGTTTTCCCAGGTGTGGCAACATGACTTCTTCAATAAATTCTTACTTGGATGAACTTTGTTTTTGAGTGCTGAATGAAATGGGGAGTTTCATTGGAATGCCGACATTCTCACTCTTATCCTGCTGAGTATCCCTTGGTCCAACTTCTCTGGGTTATGATTCCTCTTTCAAATTAAAGATTTCTAAGGCAGTAAACTTATGGTTCTGATATCTATGAAACCATTTGTAAGTAATCTAAGCAGATCCTACCTTAACTTCTGTTTTGCATCTTCAAAACTTTCAGCTACATAGTAAATAGGCTGGAATTCAGTAACTGGATATTTTTGAACTGCAGTCTTTTCCAAGATGAGAGGTTCAGTGACAGGTTTATCTGACACAGAGTACTAAAGGAAAAGGACAGAAAGGTTTTAAATTTTAAACAGAAATTATTGTTGCTGCCACAGTTTAAGCTTAGTAAGGTCTAATAATTCTTTCCAGTATTGAATATGAGGGGGAGTACCATTGCATTGTAGTCAAGTATACAGAGAAATGTCTTAGAAGGGGTGGGCTGCTACGAGTTCTCCCTGGTTTGGATGAACCGGTTGTTAATTTTATGGCCAGTTTGGCAAACCCACAAACCCCACGCCTGGCTAGCCCTGCCCTCCATGCCCCGCCCCTCCCAGTAGTCCCCACATGGCCCATTTTGGATCCCAGGTAAGTGCAGGGCCTGTGTGGAGGCTCGGGGAGGGTGAAAAACGGGTCTCCCGGAGGCTCCAGAAGGCTGGAAATGGGCCTGTTTCCAGCCTCCAGAGAGCCTCAGAGTCCAGGGAGGCCGTTTTCGCCCTCCCAGAGACGTGAGGAAAGGGAGCCCAGGGAGGGTAAAAATGCCCCCCGTCCCCATAGTGCTTCAGGAGGCCAACTAGGCCATGCCCACCATGGGCATGCCCACCCAGAAACTGGACAGAGAACAGGTCGCTAAATTTTTTGAAGCCCACCACTGCTTAGGAGTATAGAAATGCAAATTAAATTAGAGAGCCAAAATACAAAAGAAAAAACAAACTAAAAAACTGCCAGGGAGCTCATAACCTCAGAATTTTAATCCTCATAACCCCAGAATTTAAAAAAAGAACTGGGGAAAAAGAAACACGTGGCCATGATGGAATGTCTTTACAGAGGGGAATTATGTGATGCAGCTCCAAACAGGGACATTCCATATAAAAGGATGAACATACTCCATTTTTTCTTACACTATTGTTTGATATTTTAATTAATAAGGGTTATAAAGAGCCATGGTGGTGCAGTGGTTAGAGTGCAGTACTGCAGTCTATTTCTGCTGACTGCTGGCTGGCTGCAGCTTGGCAGGTCGATTCTTACTGGATCAAGGTTAACTCAGCCTTCCATCCTTCTGAGGTCAGTAAAATGAGGACCCAGATTGTTGGGGGCAGTAGGCTGACTCTGTAAACTGCTTAGAGAGGGCTGTAAAGCACTGTAAAGAGATATACAAGTCTAAGTACTATTGCTATATTCTGGATTTATTGATGCCTTCATGCACTAAAAAAAAAAAGACCCACCTTCTCACATCAGCATTCTATAACCTGACAACTTCCAGATGAGATTGGAGTAAAACTGCCATTAAGGTTAGAGTTAGCAAGATATTGGATAAACTGGCTGGAGACTGTATTCCAATACATCTGAAGGCACCAGTTTGGCAGCTTTATTCCAATCACTTCTGGCCAACTGCCTGCATAGCCACAGAAGAATCCATCTAGTTCAATAGGACCAAGATGGATCTTCCTGGAATAAGTAACAACATAGTTTCATAAAAAGTGTGTCCTAATTCTGTTCCTTTTTCTAACAAATCTATAAGAATATATGATAATTTCATTTCTACTCACAGTGGTGTCATAGGCTGAGAACCTATCTCAAAAAGATGGTAATGAACTTTGAACCCATCTTGATTATTTTGTCAAATTTATTTTAGGCACACCACATAGTCTGAGATCATTACATTTTCTCCTTCACATGGACCCAATAGCCCATAAGTAGCACTCTGATATTATTTCTGAATTGAGTGATTGAATCAGTGTATATAGCCACCCAACTTGCAGTTGTTACCTTTCTCTTCTTTCTTTTAATTTTGAAAGGGTTGGAGAGGACCCACACAGAATGGTATCTTTCTTTCTCCAGAAGGCATTAGGGAAAGGAAGAAGAGGGAGCAGTACACGATCTGTTTATTTAAGTACTTTTTCTAGGACAACATGTCACCATGAATGTGGGCCCCTCCATACTGAGGATGCAAGTCTGTACCTGACACTCTAACCTTGACAGCACAGCACCCTAATGCTCAGAATTAAGGATAAGTTGGCTTCCATGTTAATGACTAGTCTGTTTTTGGAACCTTCCTTTTCCCCAAAAGTAGACAGTAAAGATGTGGCTTGCACACAGATGTCACAGTGACATTTTTTCCATGAAACAGAATAGCTTATATTTTAAAATTGGGAGAATAAGCCTTTCAAGGACCAAGGAGACAATAGGAAACCAGAAAAAAGCTACCAAATTTAAGCTGGGTTGCATTTGAAACAAAGCTACATAAACATCACCATGCCAGATTTTTTATTTTTCAGAAAGATTCATCAACTTCATCTGCAAAACTCATAAATTCATACTTGCAGTTCCCCATATGATGACAACAGTCCAGCCCCATAGGCCTTAACTGCATTGCCTTCTTTACAGAGGCCAAATTCCACAGTGAACCAGTAAACCTGAAATAAAATAAGGTGCAGAGTTTATTGTTACTGTTGCCTACAGAGTTTCTGATGATCCTGAAACAGGGCTATGAAATAAATAAAAGAAATAAAATGATTTATATTAGTGAAAATTTTGTTCTAAGAATAGTTCATGAATGGACACTTTCTTGATGATTTTATTATCAATTAAGAATGGTTAGTTGTTTATTTGGGTAGGAGCCTGACTCTGCATATAGCTAACCTTCAAAAATGCTATGATTTGTTTCACTGTATATAAAATGCCAATGCATTAATGGTTATAATCTTTTGGTAAACATTTCAAGCTTATAAAAGTACTACAATAGTTAATGAGTTTTTAATGGTTAGCTACATTAATATAATGTAAGTATAGTGTAAACATGAATTATTTTTCAAGGAAGAGTTTCAAGATAATTCTGAAACCAACCAGCCAAGAACTTTCATTCCATATTAATTGCATGATATGACTGAAGCTACTATCAGAATTCAACACTGACCGTTGCAAGTTTCTCAATATAATCATCTGGAGCACCTAGAGAAGCCAACCCAATCTCCTGTAAAAGGAAAACATTTTCAGTTTCTTGTTTTTATTGTCATCTATACAATTCCTGCACACACAACTTTTTAAAATCACACAACTTTTTAAAATCTGAAAATGAAATAATAGTGAGAGAAATTATCAAGAAAATATTTTTCTTTTCTGCTTGTAAATTATATTTCTTTCCAACAGAGGGAATTATAGATATTGTTATGTATGTAACGTGTAGAGGAATAATAAAAGTACATGTATGCAACATGCATAAAAAAGGTGTGCCTTCACTTCCATGTTAGCAAGTGCCCCCTTTAAAATAAGACCTAACAGTTTTGATTTAGGATAAAGTCAGATTGGACATTTCAATATATTTAAAATTATCAACTGTAGATTAGAAAATGCTGCTGAGTCTTAACTTCACATAAAATAATCTTTATAATCTCAGCAGGCCCTCTAAAAAGATTATTTTTAAGCATCGGGCAGATTTCTTGTCTCTATCTAGGACTGAAAGACAAGTTACTCAGGAGGCTTCATCTATATAACGTGATAACTTTGTGTAAAATTAAAACCAGGGTCTTATTTTCCTTTTAAAAAGAAATAAGCCTTAATTGCAATAGAAATAACTGGGTGCAGAGTTCTTTTTCTTTAAGATTTGATTCCCCCCCTAGAAATAAAACACAAGGGAATTTAAAAGCATTCAGTTCCCAAAGTGGCACTCTATACATCAAGCAGACAGCTGTTTTTCCCTTTCTTCTAGCCATTTTTCTCTGTTGCTTTTGCCTTAGTACTTAGTATTCACATCCTGGACATAAATTGTTTCAACTTCTACCCTCAAAATGACGTTATAGAGTATTGCACACCAGAACAACTAGACACGAGGACAGATTTTTCCTGAATGCCTTCACTCTGCTAAACAACTAATTCCCACAACACTGTCAAGCTATTTACTAAGATGTGTTACTATTTTTATTTTTCTCATCCTTCCTATTACCTATCTCCTTTCTACTTATTACTATAACCTTGTTGCTTGTATCTTTACGATTTATATTGTGTTATTTAGTTTCCTAGTAAGATTTTGATTGCTTATTTAGTATCCTATGACTATCACTAAATGTTGTATCTGATGATTCATGATGAATGTATTTATGATGACTATGATCATAATTTATCACATATATCTTTTAAGTACATTGAGAGCTTAGGCACCAAAGACAAATTCCTTGTGTGTCCAAACACACTTGGCCAATAAAGAATTCTATTCTATTCTATTCTATTCTATTCTATTCTATTCTATTCTACTCTACTCTACTCTACTCTACTCTACTCTACTCTACTCTAAAAAAAGTTCCTGTCTAGTTGCCAAAATCCAGTCACCTGTCACCTCAGCAATCTTCTCCCTTTCATGGAAAGTAAGATAGAGTAATGCAGACCTAGACTGTTGGGCAAACTGTGTATGGAATAAGCCCTAAAATGATTTTGTAATTGGGTGGGTAGGAAATAGCAATGGAATCAATCTGCAGAAATAGATACAATACATCCTCCAGTTACAACAGTTTGTTTAGTGACTGTTTGAAGTTACAACAGCATTGAAAAAAGTGACTTATGGCCATTTTTCACACTTATGACTATTGTAGCATTCCCACATCTCTTGATCAAAATTCAGGTGCTTGGCAACTGACTCACATTTACGACACTTGCACTGTCCTGCATGGTCACATGGACACCATTTGTCAGCTTCTGACAGGCAAAGTCAATGAAGAAGCCAGATTCACTTAACAACTGTGTTGCTAACTTGGCCACTGCAGTGATTCACTTAAGAACTGTGGCAAGAAAGGTCATAAAATGGGACAAAAATTCATTTAATAAATGTTTGGCTTAGCAATGGAAATTTTGGGCTCAATTATGGTTGTAAGTTGAGGACTACCTGTAGGACCTATTTCCACAGAAACATATACAGGTAATCCTTGTGTTACACTGCTGATCATTTCCAATTAGAACAGAACTGGAAAAAAAGTGTCTTATGATAGGTCCACCACTGTAGCACTGCTATGATCACATGGTCAAAATTTGGGCACTTGGCAACCAGCATGTATCTACAATGGTTACAGCAACCTGGGATCACTATTTGTAACCTTAACGGTTGGCTTCCCACAAGCAAAATCAATGGGAGGAGCCAGATTTGCTTAACAACCATGTAATATACTTAACATGATTCACTAAATAAAACCAGCAAGAAAAGTTGCAAAATTGGGTGCAACTCCCTTAACAACCACCTTGCTTAGCAACACAAATTATGATTCCAGTTATGGTTGTAAGTTGAGAACTACCTATATATGGATACAGCTTTATTGATAAAACTGAACTTTCTGTCACACTATTGGTATTGTTAGTTGTTTCAATAGTTTTGTTTAATGTAATTATTTAAATTTATTGGCTGCCCAACTCTGATGAATTCTGCATGGTATAAAAAACTAGGGGAAAAACATAAAAATAACTGAAAACATTAAATAAAATAGGTAGTCCAGACTAAAATGATCTAATAAATAAAAGAATCAATAGAGAGGAGCAAAACAAAAGACAAGTAATAAGCATCAACCTTAGGCCTGAGACCAAAGTCAAATTTCAACATTTTCTGGATCCCTTGGAGAGATAATGGATTATCTCCTGCCTGTGTGGACCTCCTGCTAGGTTAACATTAAGATTTAGCTTTTACTTACTTGAGAAAACTGAGCAAAACTAGGGTCAGCAAACAGAGGGACGTGTCCTAGGAGTTCATGGCAAACATCACTAAAAGAAAAGATAAATCAGTGTGAAAACATTCAGATGAGATGTGTTTGTGAGAGGGAAAATATATTAGAAAAATCCTGCTATTTCAATAAACTACTAGGAGAATCATACAGATGTTTTGGACTTCTTTCAAGCTTAGCCAGCCAAAAGCAAGAGATTGCAAGAACTTTGGCCAAAGATATCTAGAATATACCAGATTACCTGATTTACCTTGCTAAACGTATATATGTGTAATCAGGTAGAATTAACATTTCCCTACCATGGCTTCCTTCCCTTTCTTCCTTGTTCTTTGTTGTGCCAACTTATAGACACATGAGACACATCTCTAAATAAAAATCAATCATCTGTGAATATTTGTGCATATTTTCTACAAATTGAGTATAAAGTTATATGCACATTTCTATACTGTCTTGGTCCACTTCCCCTTTGATCATGCATTATATTCCAAGGGTTCCAAGCATAATACAACGGTATACTTTACAAGACCAAATACTTACGGTTCAGGTGTATACATTGGTTTTGATGAATGGCGAATGTACTGCGTAGAGTGAAATACTCTAAAAGCCAAGCCACCCAAAAAATCTCGAGATGAAAGAAGACCAGCCACAGGTCGTAAGCGAAATCCAGTGCAGCCTTGAAAGAACAGGAAAGTTCTAGATTATCATGTGACTTCAGATATAGCTATGTTCTAAAGTTCCGTTCAACATTCTCATTCAGAAATCGAGTTACTTACTTCTAGAAACATATGGACAGAATTGCAGTCTGATTGCTTCTGGTACACAAGACACATTTAAATCGGTTTTTCAACCACTATTTACTTACTCCTCAAAAAGTTTGAGACATCTTCAAGCTGGGGAATGTTATCCTCTTGGTAGCCGCAGTATTTTTCCAGGAGTGGAAACACATGATTGTGTTCATAGCAAGCATGTGTAGGATAGAGAGTCTTCAGTTCCCTAAAGACTATCCCCCATGTCTTCTTCTCTTCCTCAGTGTAAGTCACCCTGGGTATAGGTTGCCCACTGAAAGGGAAGTTTAAAAAAAAAACCCATCTTATCAACATCAACTCCAGAAATTCAGTTCATACGATCTGATGTGCTGTGGCAGATCTTTACAGATTTTAGGCAGGGAAAGTAATCATTACAATAAACTTTTTGCTTCAGTATGTTCATACGTGTGTCCTTTGATTCTTCCATTGTACATTTAAGCAACTTTATGCCAATATTCAACACACACACCACTGCCAAATCTACAATTGCTTAGAGGTCAAAAAGGAATTATTATTATTATTATTTATTAGACTTGTATGCCGCCCTCTCTCCCTAAGGACTCAGGGCGGCTCACAGAATAAAATACAATACAATAAATTAACTAAAAATGATTAAACAGTACAAGCCTAATATTAAACATTAAAACTATTAAAATTATTTTAAAAGAAGCCCTCCCCCTTGGTTCAGTCCAGGCTGGCCTGCTGAAATAACCAAGTCTTTAGGTCACGGCGGAAGGAGCGGAGATCCGGAGCCAAGCAAAGGTCCAAGGGGAGTTGATTCCACAGGATGGGTGCCCCCACAGAGAAGGCCCTACCCCTGGGCACCGCCAGCCGAAAGTGTCTAGCCGATGGTATCCCAAGGAGGCCCTGCCTGTGGGACCGTACAGGGCGATTGGAGTGTGATGCCGGCAGGAGACATTCCCGCAAGTACCCCAGACCCAAGCCATGGAGGAATTTATATGTTGTTACTAAAACCTTGAATCTCACCTGGAAGGCAACTGGCAACCAATGCAGGTCGCACAGGAGGGGTGTAACATGGGAGTATCAGGGCACTCCCATCACAACCCTCATGGCCGCATTCTGACACCTCAAAGATTAATGTATGCTAAAATAAGACACCTCAAAGATTAATGTGTGCTAAAATTCTGATAAACACTATATTCTGGTTCAGACAAGCCACTTTGACACAGTTTGATTACTGTTATGAGCTTATCATGTTTTTCACATATTAAACTTATTGTGAAATAATCAGAGTTCTGGTCATTTTATTCCTGTCTGCTATATCCATATGAAGTTGTCAGATATTGGATCAAATTGATATTATGCTGAACTTGCGATTTCTGAAAACATTTTTCCATGAGGAAAAGGTTGTTTGTTTGGCTTATTATCAGATATTTTTGGGTTTTCTTCTACTGAAAAGCAGCAGAGGGTGTTACTACTGGGATTGTTTTCTGCTAAGCCATCTTTCCATTTCTCTGAGTCTTCTCTAGCTGCCCAAATCCTTCCGTTCTCCACCATTCAGTCAGAACTGAAGAAGCTTCTTGGGTGAGAAGCAAAACATCTTCAAAAAACAAAAAAACCAACCAAAGCCCAGTTGCCTTTTGAAAACGCACCTTCCCAAATTTGCCAAAATAAAACTTCCATCAAGTTTGAAGAGAAATGCAGAAAGTCAGGACAGATACAACTCTCCAGCTGTTTAATAAGACAGGGCATTCCTCGGCCATCTTATAATGTAGCAAATCAAGAACATCATGCTCCATCCATCAAAATATTATGGAAAAATCTCTCCTCCACTGAAATAAATTTTGAAAACAAATTCTCTTTCTTCAGAATGAATAAACGACAGGAAAAAAATGTAACATAATTTTTCAGCACAGCATTAGGTCGAATTCAGGGGTGGGCTTCAAAAATTTTAACAACGGGTTCTCTGCTCAGTTGCTGGGTGGGCATGGCCATGGTGGGCATGGCCTAGTTGGCCTCCTGCACCACAGCAGGGGTGGGTGGGTTTTCCTCCCTGAACTCCAGAGGCTTTCCTCGAGCCTCCAAGAGGATGAAAATGGCCTCCCTGGGCTCTGGAGGCTCTCTGGAAGCTTGAAACCGGCCCATTTCTGGCCTTCCTGAACTTCAGGGAGGCCAGTTTTTCACCCTTCCTGAGCCTCCGCTTGCACCCTGCACTTATCTGCATCCAAAACGGGCCGTGTGGTGACTCCTGGGAAGGATGGGGTGGGTGGGTGTGTCCAGCTAGGAGTGGGATTTGGGGGCGTTCTTCAAACTGTGCAGAATCTTGGCTAGAGGATCTCCCAAACCCTTGTCAGTGTCTTTATTGCAATCTTCCCCAATCTGATGCAGTTCTGAGAACTTCCAGGATTCCCAAGCAGCAGGTAGATCAGGTAAATAAACGCCCAAAGCAACAATAGAAAATTCAAACCTACTTTTATTATAAAAAAAACAGAATGTGTTTTGCAACAATTTCTCTTTGCAGAAGAGATGAACATATACAGTCATCTCTTTTGCCCTACCAAGAGGATAGCATCACGTTTAAAAAATGCTTTGTAATGAGGCCCTCCTTGCGATGGACTTTTAAAAAGCTGCAGCAAACAAGCAATTGCTCCACACACAGTTGGGCCCTAATTCCTAAAATGTTCTAGCATAAGACCATCTGGGGTAACATGAGCGATTTTAATATTTAAGAAGATGCAGAAAAGGAGACAGTAAAGAACACTGCTGGGATCCCAGAAGGTCTGATAGTTACTTTGTCCCTTATCCACTCTATTATTTATGATTGGATTACCTGGATTTAGGAAAACAAAAACACCTGTTGGGGATTAATTCAGCATCATTCCCAACTTCCTTACTTCTCACTATGCAGTAACAGTTTGGCCTAATTTCTCCCATGCTGTTCTTGCTTTGCAGCTTTAATGATCCGAAGACAAAATAATCTGATGTACGTGTGATTGACACTGAAAAACAGGCCGGTGTACAAAGCGGCTGGCTTAACTAAACAATGCCTCCAATCTCTCCTGCCCTTAAAACCGGGGTGCTAAAAGTCGACCCAGGTAATGGCTCAGCAGGAGTAGCAGATCTGTCTCTTCCTTAAATATAAGTCCCCAATAGTCAGCCTGGCTCTGTCTTGAACCCAAAAGGAATCTTTTGACTTGCTCAACTTGTTGCCTTGACATTAAAACCCGGGGCAGGGGTGGTGTCTGCTGCTCAGAAAATAATTTTAAACATGGGCAGGCAACTTATCTAAGCCTTTCTCTCATCCTGCCCCCAAAGCTTTCCCCCTCCCCAGCAATTGAATAAGGATTGTGGCACCATGGGGATAATAGGAGGGATTTCTAAAGTGGCAGCTCTTTGTCAGAAGATGAGTGATACCCCCACCGTTCCTTGTCCCTTCACTTCAGCCTGATCCTAGGGGCAGCCCCCCAATAATTGTGCAATTTTCTGTGTCTCTGCACCAGTCCTCCTTGATCTCTGGAGCCTTAAACATGATTTTGAATGAGATGGGGGGTGTGATGAAACTGCTATGGTTTCTATAGCATTGACATTTCTCATTAATCCTTGGGCCACCTTCGTGGGGCCTAAGAAAAGAGGAGAGGTTTAAGGCTCTGTCAGACACCAATTTGAAAGCTGCTGAGATCAATAGACCAAGGCTCAGGGTGGCAGGTGAGAAGGAAGAACTGAAGAGATGGGGGTGTAAGTGTGGGCAGAGATAAAGGGAGGGGGACAGAAAGATGAATGACTTAAAAATGAGCCAGACAACAACATCCTAAATTGTCCTTCTGGCTCCACTGATTGTCCTTGAAAGGATTATAATTTCATGTCCATAGTTCCTGTTGTTTGCATGTTTATTGTTTTCCTATACATGTACACATGCATGCAGTAAATGCTACACCTTTCCTGATTATCTTATTATTTTTTGAAGGACATGCATAGTTTGCCCTGTTTCATCTTCATAGCAACTTCAGGAAGTGGGCTTGGTGGAAAAAAATATTCACCCACTGGCTTTGTGACTTCATTTGAACCTTATTAAAACTCTCATCGCTACAACTCTTTGTCATGAATCCATGCCAACTCAAGGATTTTAAAGTATGATTTTATCCATACCCATAAATCACAATGGTTAGATTCAGATAGGTTGTCAAAGCAAAGCCACCCAAACCAGAAGGGTCAACCACTGGCTCTAAAATTCCAAATTACTACACCCCAAATCTGAATTAGCAAAGTGTAGCATTTGTTTCCCCATAACAAGCTGTGCTGTTCATTCAAAGAAGGGACCATTTCCCAGCTGATCATGAAGGTTTGGTTTCCACAGCATGCAAAGACAATGGCTAGGCTCCAATTACATAGTGGCCCCTTCCCCATAACCCCATTTCTTGGAACTGCTGATGTCAGCTTCTATCTGTATCAGTGAACACTATAAAAATCAAGCCTGTTTTTGTTAAAAAGTTTTCCCTGTTCTATCATTGAGGTTGAATTTGGATTCAAAATCCTTTCTTTTTCTTTTATATTTTGGGTGGCCCTTGATGTCCTTTCTATCATGTCATCAGTTTTGAAGCAGAAAACACTAATGGTCAAAATCAGCTTAAACAATTGTTTAAAAAGAACTCAGTCAAATGAGGGTGTGGGAGATGACCTTCCTAGGAAGGAAGGAAGGAAGGAAGGAAGGAAGGAAGGAAGGAAGGAAGGAAGGAAGGAAGGAAGGAAGGAAGGAAGGAAGGAAGAGGTAGTATTCAGCAGGTTCTGACCAGTTCTGGAGGATCGGTAGTGGAAATTTTGAGTAGTTCGGAGAACCGGCAAATACCACCTCTGACTGGCCCTGCCCCCATCTATTGTCTGCCTCCTGAGTCCCAGCTGATCGGCTGGTTCTTCTTTTGTTGCCCTGCACAGGAGAGCGGAGCTGGAAAGCTGGTTAGGAAGGGAAGGAATGGAACCTTCCTCTGCCACACCCACCAAGCAATGCCACACCCACCAAGCAATGCTACGCCCACCAAGCCATGCCCACAGAACTGGTAGTAAAAAAAATTGAATCCCACCACAGGAAGGAAGGAAGGAAGGAAGGAAGGAAGGAAGGAAGGAAGGAAGGAAGGAAGGAAGGAAGGAAGGAAGGAAGGAAGGACAGGCCAATTCTTGGCCATTCTATTCCCCTTTGCATTATTAGCTATTAAAGATTGGTTGTATTATGAATTTCAATGAGTCCTACTTGATATAGACAATAAATAAATGAATCTACAATTTGGAATATATATATAAGGAAGTACATACATACATACATACATACATGTGTATGTATGTATACTTCCTTATATATATATATTCCAAACTGTGGATGATTCATTTATTTATTGTCTATATCAAGTAGTATACACACACACACACACACACACACACGTGTGTGTGTGTGTGTGCGTATTCTGCACTTCCTATTAGTTGATAATAGGATTTAATTATCAAATTGGATCATGCATAAAATCACTACTACACTATCTCTTCAGTCCCACAGTCCAGAAATAGTGTGAAGACTAACTAGCTCATTGAACATTTTATCATGCAGCTGGAAAGTGATGATAGACACAATTAGATCAAGAACATACGCAATGCATTATTTTAATCTTGCTCATAGTCCTTGCTATAATGCAAATTATACACACTTCTTTCCTCTCCCCCGTTTAATGTGAAGCATATGAGATGCTGTTTTATTTAGTGCCTGGTGCTTTGTAGTCGCCTCTGATGCTGCAGCACAATTAGATAACAAAGCTTTGTGGGGGCTGGAGCCTGATCCTTGTCTGAATGCCATTTATTACCAGAAGGCTGTAATTGGGGGATAAATGCGCTCAGAGGAGGATCTAAGAACAGAGGAGGAAGAAAGCAAGCAAGAGAAAATAAACATTTTATGGAAAATTTGACTGGAAGAAAATTTGGTCTGATGGTCCATTTTATTTGGACTTTCAGTGAATTCAGATGGGCCTCATATGAATGAATCTAGAATTCACATGAGACGTTCTACCTTCATTTGTTCTGGTTTGCCTTTTCTTATTTAATCTGATAACGAACTATTTTATTTAAACTTTTCTTCCTTCCATTCCTTTGATTTCAAAATGCCTAGATTTCCTCTCTGTTCAAAGGCCTCCAGGTCCTCTACAGATAATGCTACCAATAAAAATAAGCTTTTTTGTCCATCATGATGCTTCTTTTTGAAAGATTGGGTCTTAATTTAACATTCTAAAGCACAGTTATTCAAAAGTAAAAGGATCCATAGATGCTCTTATGATTTTATTAATTTAAATTCAGCTGAACAACAAGAGAAATGTTTTGATGATCAAGATAGTTCAACAACCAAATCAAGTACTTACAGAGAGAGTGAGGTGATCCTAATTGGAGATCTTTGGCCAAAGAATGAGGAATAAAGCA
The DNA here is from genome assembly GCA_009733165.1 of Naja naja. Lineage (NCBI taxonomy): Eukaryota > Metazoa > Chordata > Lepidosauria > Squamata > Elapidae > Naja > Naja naja. Next base: position 30,115,011 of record CM019154.1, on the reverse strand, counting down.
CCATGGATTCTCCATCTATGGGATACACTGCTCTATTATTCTTTGAACATCTATAGATAGCCTGCCTGCTAGTAGTCTGGAATTCGTTCTTATTCTATTATTTCATGCTGCATCTAATCCAACCTGCTCTACCCAGAACAAATTCATCTCATTTTTCTTCTTCTTCCTTCAGGGCCATAATTTGCATCATCCTCTAACTGACCAAATGACCAATGCCATTTCCACATCCATCTCAGCAATGTGGATGGTTCCTCAACATCTTCATTGAAGCAGTACTGTTGCAAAGAATAAACGAGGAAAAGCTAATCTTGATTTATAATCTGTCTAATATGTTTGTTTGTTTGTTTGTTTATTTATTTATTTATTTAATTGGACTTATATGCTGCCCCCTCTCCGCAAGGACTCGGGGCAGCTCACAATTAAAACACAAGAACAATAAATATTTTAAAAAGAATTAAATCTGGAAAGCCCAATCAATAAAACCATTAAAATAAATTAAAATAAATTTAAAAACCCCAGGAGGTCAGTCCAGCCCAGCCTGTTCAAACAACCAGGTCTTTAGATCGCGGCGGAAGGAGTGAAGATCAGGGGCCAAGTGGAGGTCCAAAGGGAGTTGATTCTACAGGGTGGGGGCCACAACAGAGTAGGCCCTCCCCCGAGGCACCGCCAGCTGACATTGTCTAGCCTTATCACTTCTGAATAATTCAAGATGCAAATTTCTACTGTACCTTCTCAGTGTTCTCAAACATTTTTTTTACTGATTAACAGATTACTGAATGTTGATAAACATTCAGCTGACTGGTGGTTGAAGAGGCAGATTTCTGGCCAGGTGATCGATGGTGAATGTGTGAATGCTGTTGTGGGCCATCATCTGGACCCTGTGGTCTAACAGTGGACTGTAGAGTACTGTTTGAAAATCACTGATCAAAAGGAAATCTATTTTGTGCCAAAGAAGTTATTTTAGGAGGTAGTTTCTTCTTTATAATCTGCATACTTACTGCCTGTAGTTGTATGCTATATCTGCAAATTCCTTTCTTCTGGCCCGGTAAACTGGATCTTTGAAACCCTAGAAACAAATAACAAAAATAATTGCTTTGTGAGCATTTAAAAATGTAGGTACAATTTAAAGAAAATGGATGTATTGCAAGTTGATTTAAGGCAAATCATGCTGTAGAAGGGAGTGGAGGATCACGATTCTCCAAATCAAGATTCAAGATTCACCAAAAGGTTCAAAGACCTGACCTAGGCAAGCTTAATAGAAATATGCAATAATACAGACCTGGAAAAACATAATTTATATTGTTTTAAAAACACCAGTATAGCTCCATCCTGTCTCTCATTGGAATAACCTTCCTGAATAGCACTGATTCACTGATTTGTATTGGTTTTAATCCTATGTTAGCACCCCAGATGAGGACCCAGACTGCTGGAGGCAATATGCTGACTCTGTAAACCAGTTAGAGAGGGCTGTAAAGCACTGTGAAGTGCTATGTAAGTCTCAGTGCTATTGCTATCTGCAATTTCAGTGGTCCTATACATTGAATTAAATAAATAATAAATATATTTTTCAATATTTGTAATCACACAGCAGATTTTATTCATTTGCTCTGCAAACTTAAATGGCTCCAACTCTGGATATTTAACAAGTGTTAAAACAAAAACACATATAAAAACATTAGCAAAAGTGCTCACTAAACAGTCTGTTAACTGTTTAAGAGAGAAAAGCAGAAATCTGTCTCCATTAATTAAGTGCTAAAGCCTGAAAGATGAGCTGGATTTTTAAAGTTTTCCAAAAGGCCACAAAAGTAGGATCAGGGCCACCCTAAATCAGGAGGAAAGCTGCAGGGCAGAACAGATCCCAGATTATTTTGGCAATTATGGTAGTACACTACTTCATTGTACTAGTATTCTAAGCCTGGAATTTATAAGTCAAGCAATCATATGCTTACTATAGACAAATGGCTGGAAAGCAAATGCCTGCTATTTCATTATTTAAAAATGAAAATAAAAACAATTCATGTAAAATGACAGTACATCATAATTAAATCAATAATGCTTATTATGATGATAAATTGTATCAAAAGGTAGAAATGCTACTGAGTGATAACTGTCAATCAACCTGCCTATTCTAGACTCCTGCTTTTCTTAGCAGACCTCATTTCTTTCTAAAAAAGAAAAAAAGAAAGGAAATTAAAAAGGAATATATCACTGGAAGATAAGGCTTTGGAAAATATATAAGGCAACTTCCTGTTATTCAAAGTGAAGAAGATATACAAATTTCAATGTCCAAAACAAGATATTGGTCCCAGATACAAAATGGAATCAGTGCAGCTGTATTAGAAACATCTTCATCAAGAGAAGAATAGCACCAGGATCAGAAGAAGTAATAGTACCACTTTATAGTGCACCAATGAGGCCAATACTTGGCATATTTCATCCAGTTCTATGATACAAAAAAGATATTGAGACACCAAAAGAGTACAGAGAAGAACAACAAAGATGATAAAGAGGCCTGGAGTCTGAACTGTAGGATGAACAGTTAAGGGAGCTATTCTAAGAAAGAGAAGTCTTAGGGATATACAGGTGAAACTCGAAAAATTAGAATATCGTGCAAAAGTTCATTTATTTCAGTAATGCAACTTAAAAGGTGAAACTAATATATGAGATAGACTCATTACATGCAAAGCAAGATAGTTCAAGCTGTGATTTGCCATAATTGTGATGATTATGGCTTCCAGCTCATGAAAACCCCAAATCCACAATCTCTAGAGGGATACAACCTCCAGTCAGAATGGCACGCTTTTCTCGGACAAGATAGCATAAAGGGACATAGCTACGTGCAAAAACATAAAGTCAGACAGACTTGGTTTAAAATCAAGAAACAAATGTACACCCAAACTCCAATTTGGCTATCGACACTAGAAGCCTTGATGCATCCACATCTATTATGACACGATAAAATTATTACTTATGAAGAATTATTAGATGAAAAAGGAGATTTACAAACTAGGCAGCAGTTGATTGAGCAGGGAATAGAATTGGAATGGTGGGCCTATCTGCAACTCCAATCTAAATACGCAAAAGACAAAAAGGAATTGGGCATTAGTAAACTAGGACTGAATTTGATGAAATTTTGTTAGGACCAGATGAAAAGATGATTTAAAAAATTTATCAGGTATTATTGGAAGCCAAATTGGAAGAAGAAATTGTAAAAGAAACAATGATACTATGGATGAGAAATTTTGGTTATAATATAAATTTGGACGATTGGTGAAACATCTGGACTAGAAATAAAAAAATAATTTTAGCAATTCCATATAAGGAAAATTTATACAAACTATTCTACAGATGGCACATAACACCAACAAGACTAGCTAAAATAAATAACAAATTTTCTTCTATCTGTTGGAAGTGCAACAAGGAAAGAGGTACTTATTATCATATATGGTGGAGTTGCAGAAAGGCCCAGGAATTTTGGAATCAAATATATAAATGGCTATGAGAAATCTGTGATGAGGAGATATATTTTAAACCAGAATTTTTTTTACTTGGAATCACTAATAAGATATACCCAAAAGAAACTTTCTACTTAATGATCCACATTATTACAGCAGCGAGGATGGCTTTTGCACAAAACTGGAAAAACACCGAAACTCCAACGAAAGCAGAATTAATAAGGAAAATTATTGTGTGTGCGGAGATGGACAAATTGACAATGGAAATCAAAAATAAGGAAGAAACGGACTATTACAAAATATGGAACAATTTCTATGGATGGCTGGATAGGAGAAAGATCCAATAGCTTTTCTGAATTGGACTTAACAAACGATGGACAATGAGTGATACGAGCTCAGCAATACCCGGTTCAAATTTAATGTCTTGTTTGGTTATGTGTTGTTTATGTCTATGTTTGTTTGTGTGTGATTATCCACTAAAAATTATATATTAAAAAAAAGGCTCAGGAACCCTTTGCAGGTGTTATGGATTAGAGTGGGACACTTTGAGTTTAGAATATTGCACCTTTTCACAATATTCTAATTTTCTGAGATTGTGTATTTGGGGTTTTCATGAGCTGTAAGCCATAATCTTCACAATTATGGCAAATCATGGCTTCAACTATCTTGCTTTGCATGTAATGAGTCTATCTCATATATTAGTTTCACCTTTTAAGTTGCATTACTGAAATAAATGAACTTTTGCACGATATTCTAATTTTTTGAGTTTCACCTGTACATGATAGCTGTCTTCCAGTACTTGAGGGGCTATAACAGAGATGAGGGATTGACTTATTGTCCAAAGCGCCTGAAGGTATATCAACAAGCAATGGGTGGAAGCTCATTAAATAAACATCCAACCTGGAACTAAGGAGAAATTTCCTGACAGGGAGAACTATTAACTAATGGAACAGCTTGCCTCCCAGAATTATGGGTTCTTCATTGCTGGAATTTTTCAAGAAAAGATTTGTCTGTAATGGGCAGGGGAGTCCCTTCCAGCCCTATGATTCTATGATACCTTAGTTCTTGGGTGATGGCATAATGATAATAATTATATATTAGGATCTGATAGCTTCACTTATCCTACATAGGGCATTATTTGCCCAGGGTGAAGCTCAGATCTATGGTGAGTGGACTGTAGCAAAAGTAATATACTAAGGAACTTTCAAAAAGTATTTCCAATTTGACTTATTATAAGCAATATCTAGGTACACCTTTGTTTCCCCATTCCAAACAACAGCCAACCCTACCAAAAAAGAGGCCATTGACTAATTGTTTCTAGCGGTGGGATTTGAGATGAGTCCTTCATTTGGATGCATTGTCTTTTGTTAATAGTTTCATCTTGCCCTTGGTCACTGTGCTTCTGTATCTATAATATTATTCACTTGTTCTTCAGTACAATGACCCCTATTCACCTTATTTTGTTCTAGGATTGGACCAAATATTGTGTGTGCCAAATAATTATATGGGGTGCATTATTCATTTTAGATTAAACTAGTGAGCTAGTGAAAGGCTAATCACTCTTCCTCAATTAGTGTAATAGCAGTATTGCTGCATTCTGTATAATTTATTTACAAGTACCCAGCTTCAGTTAAATTAATAGTGATAATTACTGGCTACACTACATCTTCTGACATCAGAAGGATACAGAATGTTGTTTTCATTGATCAGTGGTAAGCAATTATGTGGTCATTCATCCAAAATTTTATTTGCTACTCAACAGTAGTGTTGTGAACATCTCCCTTCTTTCTCTGTCTTTCTCTACTAATAAGAAAGTCCCTTCCTAGCACCTAAAAAGTATTACAATCATTACAAGCTGATCATTGTTTTAAATCCTCCCCCATCTCTCTCCCCCCTCCCCTTCATTATTTTGGTTTTTTAGTAGAAATCCCAAAATACATAATTTATCAAAACTCTGAAAAATGTTTAGACTTTTAAAAAAAGGAATTATTTAGAGGAAGAGTTAAAATGGAGAATAAAAGAAGACAGAATAAAGAAGATATCACATCTTTCAAAGAGATATAACAACTCTATGTGTTTCTTGTTGTCTACTGAGTATTTCCAAACAATATTTATTTATTAATGGGACTTGTATGCCGCCCCATCTCCGAAGACTCGGGGCGGCTCACAACTAAAAACAGCAACAACAATAAATAGTTAAGAAAAAATTAAACTAAACAAGCCCCAAGAGAATACAAATACAAAATAAAAGAATAAAAGAATAAAACCACCCCACCCAAGAGGGTCACAACCCGGATTGGTCAAACAACCAGGTCTTCAAATCATGACGGAAGGTGCAGAGGTCAGGGGCCAGGCGGAGCTCCAAGGGAAGTTGGTTCCAGAGGTCAGGGGCCGCGATAGAATATGCAAGAGTCTTTGCAGGAGCTTATTTGATCTCCCATTAAGATATTTCCCACATTCAGAGCTTAATTATCATCGCTTAATTAATTATAGGAGCCTGGAGTCAATTAAACAATGCCCTTCTTTTTTTTCCAATGAAGTGATAGAATGAATTTTGATATCAGTGGTGTAACTAATCAGATACATAAAAAGATAGATCCACCACTCTGAATTCACGTTTAAAAAAATCCAGAATAGTTTTTGTGTTTTTCAATCTCACAAACCCTAGATGGCACTGTTTAGCTACAATAGAATTTTCCTCCTCCTCCAATGTGGATATTTTTACCTAGAGTTCTTTAAATCGTGACACTGCATAATAAGTAATTCTGAAAATTATAGATATTGTACCTCATTGTGTTAGGGATTGATGACAGATCTACAGAATAGTAAATTAGTAAGAAATACATTCTTGGAAACATAGATTTTCTGTTTAGTTATCTATGCACGTTTTCATCTGCACCATTCAGATTATAAGAAATTTTCTATTTATATGATTCTGGCTTTTTCTTTTAAATATGCCCTTAATTTCACAAAGATGAAGCTTCATACCAATAACCACAAATGAAGATCATAATTCTGGCTTTTGTCTGTCTATGGCAACCATCCTGGTGCCCTCAAAATGTTGTTTTGGGCTCAGTTTCCAAAATTCTCAATTGTAGAATGGTAAAATCTGAGTGATGCTTACATTTTAAAATGTAAAAATGCATATGAGATTAGAAACAGATTTTTTTCTTTAAAAGAGAATGGGTAAAGTTTTTTTTGTCTTTAACAAATTTTTATCCTATCTTACAGGATGGTCAGCATCCAGTTCTGCTCCATAGCTGAGAATCTGATTCGCAAATCTGTCCAGTTCTTGAATAGATCTTGGGAACCATGGAACTAGAAAGCAGAAAAGAAGCATCAATTGTGATTAGTTCCTTGCCACTTCATAAGAGCATATAGAATATGAAGTTATATTCCTGTTACTTTATTCAATATTTGCTTGAAATTTACACTGAAATATAAATAATAGATAATTTAATATACAGTAGTCCTTCTGTACTCATTGTTAATTGGTGTCAGGAGGAGCGATGCATACCAAAAAAGGTGAATACCACACAGTTTTTTTCCATAGGAATAATGTAATGAGTCACAAGGCAGCCATCACTGACAAATTATAGCTAAGTATCAAACAAATAATGAGTAATGGGACAAAATTTTCACATCAAAATGTAAATTCAATGAGTTTCAAAGCAGTTGAGCAGCAAAGAACCACTGTATAAAGTTGGGTTAAAGACTGGAATTTCTAGACTTGTTCAGTAAATTTTGTCCCAGTGGCTAAGAAAGATCTCAGGCTTCCCCAATGAACTTGAAAAATACACAAATATATTGAAGGACATTTTCTAAGCCAGCAGCCCCCAACCTTTTGGGCACCAGGGACCGGTTCCATGTATTTTTTACACGGACCTTTGTGGCTTGATGGCCCAGCAGGGAGAAAAGAGGGGATAGTTCCTTGTGAGTGGTAGGGGGAGCCCATGTGAGCAACTCTGTGTGAGCAGTGGGCACATGCACCCACCACTCTCACAAAGGGAGCTTTGCATGTGAGCATTACTTGCCATTATTCAGGTGAGGAAAGTTTCACCTGCATAAGCTGCCGCTTGTGTAAGGGGAGCTTCACAGGCAAGTGCAAAGTGCCACCATTTACAAAAAGGGAGCTCTGCATGTGAGGCAACCCACTGCCGCTTAGGCAAGGGAAGAGTCATGCTTGAGCATAAGTCACCACCACTCGTGCGAGGGAAGCATTGTCGAGCAGCAGCCATCTTGTGCTCGCTCGAGGGGAGCTTCACACACATGCACATGCTCACCCACCACTGCACAGCCTGGTTCCAAAGAGGCTGCAGCCAGGTAGTGGGCCATGGCCTGGGGATTGGGGACCCCTGCATTATAGAATATTAAAGTAAGGGTCTATAAATTGTGTATATAATATCCATTATGTGTTGTGCTTTGAATTTTTGGTGTGATTACTAAACCAGGATCTTAGCAAGAAACATAAACCATCTCTATTTTTATGAGAAGGTTTATGAGATGGTTCTGAGTTGTCTTCATTTTTCACATAGATCAATTTTATTTCTTTTTTATTTGCAGAACTCACGACATCCTTCTGAAAGTTTGCCATGATTTAAATAAACACTACTGGTTTTTTTAAGCCACTAGATGGCAGCAATAGCAAATATTACAGCTTTGAGCCTATTTGTGCAGGAAAATCTCCATTTTAAAGACCTCCAAACTCTTTGGAAAAACAATTGTGCCCTGAAGATTTTTAACAAAATAGTTGAAGCAAGACACCCAGTTGGATCCATGTCTGTTATGAACTGCAGTAACACTCTCAAATACTGCGGTTTCTCTTATTAGACTGGATGCTTCTAAGACCCACATTTATATAACTTGAGCCATTCAGGACATTGAGAGTTAATTTCTTGACTCGAATTCTAAAAATTTGCACACAGATTTTTTTTTAAACAAAACCTTCTTTCATCTTAAAATTTTTCTTTTACCTATTGCATTCATGCAATCCTACTCACATTGCTTGTAATTAATAGCGACATGTTTAATGTTCATATTCATATAAGTAACCAATTTGTTGACTAAGGACCCTGATTGGGACTTTGAGGGGAAAAGTTCTGTTCAAATTTAGGCATTGTGTGTAGGAAGTTAGCACCCACACCTCTTCTAGAAAATTGAAATATCTTAGGAAATATTAAAAAGGCAGAATATTTCCCCTAAAAAGAGTAGAAACTTCAAGAGCAGAAACACCTCAGAAGCAGAAGCTCACCCCCACCTTTGTTAATGGGTAGGCCACTAAGGCCTGGGCCAGAATACTTTACATAACAAAGATCTCCAGGTAAAGCTATAGCAATTGCCAAAAGCCCTTTTCAGTGCATCATCATCCAGCAAGGCTCAACCAAGCCTGGAACTCAGGACAGCCTACAGAGTTGCCCCTGCATGGCCCCATGGGATTCTGACAACCTATCAGAATACAAGCTTCAATTCAAATCCCAGTAAAGGTTATAAACCCAGGCACTCTCAGCATCTCAGCCCTTCTTGACCTTCTCTTCTGACCTTGAAGCATGTGATCATTCTTTTCACTTTGGAGCTTCAAGCCATGTGGTCCTGCTGTCCACCATTAAACCACCTTTCCTAAGAGCCTCCATGTTTCCAGTGTCTTTTTCCCCACTTGGAACTGAACCCAGAAGGATATTTCTTCCAACAACTGGAAGAGGCACAGTTATAAGAAGAGGCGAGATTCCCCCAAAAGGGCATTTTTAAAAAGTTTTAGATTTCTTTCTTTTGCATGATATATTAAATTTAAAGTTGAATAAAATTCAGAGATCCTATTGAGAATAAAGAAAATTCAAATTTTGTTACACTTGCAGATATCACTGACAGGAGTTGTCTCAATAAAAAGCAGTCTGGTTATTCAGACCAAAAGACTCTCCAAAGCAGCATTGTTTCCTACAATAGCCAAAAAAAGTGCCTATAGAAAATCCATAACAGCGAGCACAATATCATGCTTTATTTCCCAATAACTCTAATTTCAAGGCACCCGTTTATAGACATCAAGGATGGTAATTATGATTTAATCTGGGGGTAGGACCTGTGGACTTCAACTCCCAGAATTCCAGAGCCACCATGTCTCTGGTCTAATCCTTCATGAGCTTGTCCAATCAAAAAGCAGGTTGCATATAACCAATGAATATCTTTGTTTAGATCTTTCTATACATGCCTATGCATTAGATAGGATATACAACTTTTCCCTTTAAGTTTTTGGCATTTTATAATGTTATTTGAATACATTTTTAACCTTTCAGTGGAATATTGTCATTACCTCCACTGTAGTTTTTGTTTACTTTCATACTTAGCTTTATTATTCTGATTCTATCCTGAGAGTTTATTATAGAAAATTAGGATGTGCATGTAGGTGGTTCTGTCCATCAGCTTTCCTCATCCTGGTTCTCCCCAGATATGTTAAACTGTAGCTTCTTCACTGTCATTGTACAATTACCAGAACATTTGCTGGTTTGGAATGGTTGGGTTTACAGGGCAACATCCAGTTTGATGTAGTGGTTAAGGCAACAGTTTAGTTTAGTTTTATTGGATTTCTATGCCGCCCCATCTCCTGAAGGACTCGGGGCGGCGTGCAATCATAAAAACAATATAAATATAAATACTATACAATTTTAAAAAGAGATTAAACATGAAACCCAATAATCTGAATTAAAATAACACTATTCAATTAAAACCCCCATCCCTCTCCTCAGTCCAGGTTGGCAAGTTGGAACAACCATGTTTTCAGGTCCCGCCGGAAGGACTGGAGGTCGGGAGCCACCCGAAGCTCCAGGGGCAGCTGGTTCCATAGGGTGGGTGCTCCCACAGAGAAGGCCCTACCCCTGGGGGTCGCCAGCTGACATTGTCTGGCCGATGGCACCCCAAGGAGGCACTGTCTGTGAGAACGCACGGGACGTTGGGAAGCTGTTATTGGCAGCAGGGTCTCCCTCAAGTCCTAAGCCATGGTCCTAAGCCATGCAGGGCTTTATAGGTCAACACCAGCACCTTGAATCTCACCCGGAGGGCAACCGGTAACCAATGCAGCGCAGGCTAGAAACTTTGAGAGTGGGAGTTCTAGTCCTGCCTTAGGCACGAAACAATCTGGGTGACTATGAGCTGGTCATTTTCTCTCAGTCCTTAGAAGAAAACAGTGCCAATCCACTTCTGAAATGTTACCAAAAATCCTGCAGGGACAGTCTACCTACTTGCCAGTAGTCAAGATTGACCCAAAGTAAAGAAAGAGATTAAAATATAACACCGGCAGGTCCATTTTAATACACATATATATCTGTTCAGAACTAACCCCCGTTTAATTTATATTATTTCATCCCATATAAAAACATGAAGAGGACTCCTTTAAAAATAGAACATTTTAGAGCATGCTGGGTTTTTTTCCTGAGGCTGTTAATGAATGGCCAGCACAGGCAGTTGCAACACTGACCCTCCATGAACCTCTGTAGAGCCCATGCAAGTTGTTTAGTAATAAATATTGATTTGTCTGCAGGAGGAATAGCAGCATTTTATGGCCCTGCTGTGGTCACCCAAGTGGTGACCAATTTGCTAGAGGTCAGATGCTTAATGGGATGCTAATCAGCTATTTATATGAGAGCAAGGAAACCAAAGAGATTCAGAGATTCTCCAGAACTTTGTCCATTTTGGGGAGGGGGGGTCAATGACAGGAGCTCAATATTTATTGCCATTTTCAGCTCAGGTTGCAGCCTTCTTTAAACATGGCCAACTGTTCTGGTGAGCCCCAGGGCCCCAAACTAACAAGGCTTCTACAGACCCTCAGCTTCCAGCTTGTCTCCAAACTGCAATAAATTATTTCTGTTTTCTCACTGAAACTGAATCATATTTAATTATTTCATTCAGGACTCCAAGGGATCTAAGCATATTGAAAGCACTACATTGTGTCTTCATGACAATTCATTTGAACCCTTAAGAGCAGTTTGATTGCCAACTACGCTGCTACAGCAGAACTCTGTGATCAACCATAATTTACTATAGATGTTCTGAAACTTTTGGGACCAGTTGGCAAATTTAGGGTTTTGTGAAATTGTTATGGGCATCGTTACAACAAAATGTGGTTAACCTGGTACAACCACAAAAGTCCTTTTCATCAGAATAAGCCTTTTAGAGTTGGAAACTATAATAAATATAAATAAAATAAATATATACATGGAAGGGTCTGTCAGATGCACAACTTTCTTCTGACTTTGTTCAGCCTCTTATCGTTTTAGCTTTCTAAATATGTCTCTGAGGTTTTGCTAAGCCCTGAAGCTTTTTTAACACTAAAAAAACCCCAATTAGACGAGACAATTCATACTTGAGGCTGGTGCTTTGCTTTGTACTAGAGTAAAATTAAGTCTCCTTTGAGTTGTTAATGGCTAGATTCTTACATCACATGGAAGTACAACTTACGCAGGTCTATCTCAATCTCACTGTAGAGTGTGACACAAACTCAGCCAAAGTGTGAATCTAAGCCTCTTTACTCAAATGTTAAATGTGGATGTTAAGAATTCTGATTATAATAGAGATAGTCTTCTGGTTTATAAGCAGATGGTTCTCTTAAAAGCAGGCTGGGTGGGAAAGTTTTCCCTGCTGTGTGATTGAGGAAAATGTACCACAAACAAATGTTAACCACTCTATGATATTTTTTAGATTAATGATCATGCTCTTAGTGATGGGCAGGATACCCTATCCATCACTATCAATTTGTCACTAAGACTGCATGTATCTCGCCATCTGCCCAGCTCTTGTGCAGTTGCTGTGTTGCCATCGGAAGCCAATTGGGCTAAGATAGTTCAAACATGGTCAGTTACATAGTCCTATTTACTGGTATGTGTGTGTGTTTATTGCATGCTTTTAATTTTTTAATCTCTTTTGTTTCTTCTCTTTATCAATCACACCAGTTTCACAAATATGTGCTCTTTCATTTAATTTAGCCTCTGATTATAAATTTATAAATGTAAGCCACACACAGATAGGCACATGTACAAACCAAGTAGTTTACAGACACCTATATATACAACAGATCTTTAGGTCTGGAAACATATTAGTCATCTGGAAACATATTGATCAAGCTGGCTATAAGTAAATCATTTGAATGGTCTTACTCTGTGGATTGGAAGTTTTTTGTTAGTGGTACACGAGGATTAGAAACAAATAAAAATATTCCTCCTGGATAGTCATACCCACTTTTAAAATATATTTTTGTATGAACCTCAGCTTTGACTGTAACATTATCATGTATTAAATCAGGCCTGTATACTTCTGTGTAGTCTGGTGAGGATGTGTCTATGTACACACACATTTGTTGGTATTTCTTAAATACTAATCCTAACCTCCAAGGGCTATAAGGGACCTAAGGATGATGCAGTGGTATTGCTGGAGCATAGGGGCCTTGGTGGTGCAGGCTGTTAATAGCCTAGCACTTAGTTCCAGCTGCCTGTAATTATTGCAGGCTCGAATCCCACCAGGCTCAAGGTTGACTCAGCCTTCCATCCTCTCAGGGTAGGTAAAGTGAGGACCCAAGATTGTTGGGGGCAATAAGCTGACTTTGTAAAAATGCTGCTTAGTAATAAGCAGGCATATACAATGGAAGGAAGGCTATTGCTGAGTGCATTGGGTTGTATCCCAAAAATTGTAAGCCACCCTGAGTCTCCAGAGAAGGGCAGGATATAAATATGAATAAAAATAAATAAAAAATAAAAAATATGGGGTTGGAATAGTTTTTTGCTTCTTTTTGCATTTTCATAAGTTCATAAGACTGTTCCATAAAATCGGAGGCTTAATGCATCTGTTTTTCTATATGTGGGGGAGGGAGGGATTTCAAAAAGTACAACCCACCCAATAGATCGGGATAACCTATAAAATCAACAGATAAACAAAACTCAATAGTTTTATATGTTTGGTTTTATAGGCCATCCTGATCTGTTGTGTGGATTGTGCCACCGTGAGTTCAAGGGCTGCAGAAAAATGGACTTAGGGATTTGGTAAAAAAAATCATGATATCAATTTGCCCACAATGTTTCATCTTAACCAGACTTATCTGAAAATACAGCTGATTTGTTTCAATGGATCTTACTAAGATGAGTTGCATAATTGCCTCCTAGTAGAACCCTCCCCCTTATTTTTTTTCCTTCCTTCTTTATGCCAGAATTATGATAAAGAGGGAAGACTCAAGATATTTCTTTAGCCTCCAAAAGTAATTAAAATTTCAATTTTAAGTGATTGTGGTTCCCTGACAAGCCATAACATTTTGGCTGTCATGTTCCTTTCCCTTTTTTCCCCTTTAAAATGTCATGGGTAGGACACAAAAGAGAGGATAAGAAGATTATAAGGATTCATTTCAGGAAGATATTATTCCCCTTTCATGTTGCTCCCAGGAAGGAAAAAGACACGGCAGACCTAAAGCATTTTAAACCAACCTTTCCTGAAATCCTATTAGGATCACACCTGCCATCTGAAGAAACCATGATCAGAAGATTTGGATGAATGTACATGAAACAAATGCTTACTAAACATGCAAGTTCCCCTGACCATATTTTCTTCTAGATTCTGTCTTAGTAAGATCCACTGAAACTAACTTGTTTCAATGGATCTTACTAAGAATACAGGTAAGTCATAGATGGATAATTATGTGCATGAGTGTAGTCTTATTTTAATTCTTTGACTCGGGCCTATTAGAATTAGGAAGTTATATGCAACTTTGACTTTTTATGTTTTCTTCTTATGAATGTGGCATATAAGTTGTCTGGATAAAATAACTAGGATAAAATAATAAACAATAGCCATTCGAATAAAAAAAGTAAGTGTAATTGGAGCTAGAATGCAGGACCAATTGATGTAGTTTGTGTCTATATCTGTCTTGTTTGCAATCATTCATGAATCTGATTGATGTAGTTCCTGTATCAGTCAGCAGGACTGAATGTAATCATTGTTAATATTTTTTAATAACTGAAATTTTTTTTCTAAATAACTCATCCTAATATGCATTTTAGCTTATATTTATATGCAGTATGTACCTTTCAGGATATCACAAAGGAATATCACAAAAGATTAAAAGCAAAATATGTCCTCCATCATTTCTTGGTTTGAAAAACATGAATCAGGCTGGTAGACCTTACTAATGCAAGCCAACTGAAATTCTTGAACATTCATTGGTAAAACCAGCGAAAACTTCCTTTTACAAGAATTGGTTATGCTGTAACCTTTCCTCTTACCTGCATCTTTCCTCTTTTCACGTGAAAGTTCATGAACATTTGCTCTGATGTCATCTCTCAAGGTCTTGATAATATCTGGAAGGGCAGAAATATTCTTGCTCTCCAAATTAATGAAAAATTCATATTCATCTTTATTCAGCCGGGAAGGTCTGGATTCTATGTGAGTCAAGTTTATCCCCTTTTCCTAAAAGACAATGAAATAAATAATACTTTTTTTTTGCAGGTGGCCTAGAAAGTGATCTGTGCAGAGTATGGTGTGTAAAAATTTGGACAACAAAAATCTATTTTATTTTATTTTTTAAAATAAAAATGTGTATTTAAAATGTTGAGCCCCACACAAAAGAAATTGATAACTGAGTTATACAACTATAGCTGTATACCGTTATAGGTCTGCAAATGCTATTATAATAAATATTAAGTTGATCTCTCTCAAGATCTGAATATAATGAATGTCCTACCTTTCTTTATTGCCTACTATTAGACAAGTGGTCATTAATCTCAATGGCTATTTGGTACCATTCAGCTCAGAGACATCATGCTTCTCAATAGCAAATGCTAGAGAACATCAATGCAAGATAACTACTGTTTTCATCTTTTGTCAGGTGCCTTTTGTAAACATTGCCTACTGGGAAATAGATGTTGCATCAGGTGGATTCTTTAATGTTCCCCTATAAAGTATTTGTAAGGACAGTTTATTTACAGTTACAACCCTTACTATTACACATTGGAGGCATCAAAGGGCCAGATAATGATCTCCCAAAATGAATAGTGTATGGAGATTGAATCTGCCTTTCCCTCACAAAATGCGTACACTCAGATCGTTCCAGGTAATACAGTAGAAGGCCCAAATGTGACACAGATATGTGACATAGTATAAGTTACTATCCAGTAAACCAGGAATAGTTCCAACCTCCTTGGGCAGTATAAAAGATGGCAAGTAGCTCCATTTCAATACCTGTTTTGAAATATAGTCTTGTCACATATATGATGACTAATGTCAGCAACATGTCATTGCAGTTTCTCATTGATTTATTTTTAATTAATAATAATTAACAATATTAAAGATCAGGTGGAGCAGGTCTGAAGAAGGTCAAAGAAGGTAGACCCAGAAATAAAGACCCAGAAGGACTCACTAGTTATATTTTCTTTTTTTATACTTGCGGTCATGAAAAATGTATATTTGAAAGACAGCTACAAAAATGAATCAAGCTATTAGTGATGTCTAGTTTAAAATATCATGAATACATATCAACACCAATAAATATAGGGTTGTGGGAATTCCCCTCCCCCCCAGAGCTGAATATTAAATATATTCAAGAGCAGAGAGAGGCAGAGAGAGAAATTCAAAAGGACCATCTGCTCAGAAACAATGTACACTATTGGATCTATCTTTTTTGAAGTTCTAAGCAATGAGCACCAAAGATGGGCTAAACTGTTTGGCCAGATACCAACACAAGAAGTTGAAAAGGTCAGAAGTGCATTCAAATCCCCTGGCACAGGAAAGAGATCCTCCTAACACGGATGGCCTCCATGCAAAGACCTCTGTTAACCAAGCTGAGCCCTGAGGTCAAGTTGTTTTAGCTCTCTAAAGACCTGCACTGGTCACAGACAATGCTTTGTATTTGCTATTTAATTAGGTGCTCACAAATCATTAGAGGGCTCCAGAGCTAGGGAAGGGTGAAGTTTAAATTACTCCATGTAAGATTTATTATGATCAAGACCAGACCCTAAAACTCACAGTCTGCTCTTAAGCAAGAATGCTACAATTTGTTATAAGCAAGAATAGTATATTTAATTATAATCCCAATAAATCCATCATTGGAATTAAGATTTGGGATTTATAGTGAGATAGCAAAATTCTTTCTTTCAAGAAGTAGTAATATTTGATGAAATGAATGACCTGAACAGAGAACACTAGATGGAAATGTGAAATTTTTATCTGCATCTTTGCTGTTCTTCCATTGCCCTTGGAATCAGTTGTAAAATTTTTGTGCTAGAGAAAAGTTTCTGTCTCCACCATTTTTTTTAAATGACTGGCAAAAGCCAATGATCAAGGGGTCCTGGAAGGTGACAGATGATTATCCCCTCTAATTCTATACAGCATAGCAGGTGCATCCTTGGTTATTATTAAAGACATACCAGAGAAAAAGGATGCCTGCAACTTGAGATGTATACTTACTTAGTCATACAATCTGAAGACAGGTTGCAGGAACAACACAACACAATTCCTACCAGTTGCATCTGTAGTGTCTTTAGTTGTGTTGTGATATGGTGGATCAGATAGGAAAGGTCTATCAAATTTATGATACTCAAAGGAATTGTGGGAAATATAAACAGATAGCCAGGTTTTTAAAAGTAGCCAGCTGGGAAAAACTGTTGCAAGCATCAACAAGTCAACTATCTGCATTACAGAGCACTGTGGATCAATGATCTAAACTGATAAGAGGCAGCTTTCTGTCTTCAATTTGTTCTGCTTTTATGTGATAACAAAATTAGGATGGCCACATGTGCATTTCTCATTTTGAACAGCAACTAGAGGATAGTTATCTTGATAGAAGTGAATCTTTGCAGCTCAGGATTGCACTGTGGGGTCCTTAGTGCTCTCTGAGCTTGGTTGTTGTTTTGCAGATGTTTCATTATCAAACTAGGTAACATCATCAGTGGTTTTAGGGAGTATGGTTTATTTATTTATTATTTAGACTTCTATGCCGCCCCATCTCCGAGGACTCGGGTGGCTCACAATTAAAACCAAAACACAACAATAAATTAATTTAAAACAATATTAGTCACAAGTCTAATTTAAGTTCAAACCCCAGTATACCGTTTAAAATTTAACTCCCCCCCCCCAGGAGATCAGCCCAGTCCAGCCTGTTCGAATAGCCAGGTTTTCAGGTCGTGGCGGAAGGTGCGAAGGTCAGGGGCCAGGCGGAGCCCCAGGGGTAATTGATTCCATAGGACGGGAACCGCCACAGTGTAGGCCCATCTCCGGGACGCCGCCAGCCAGCATTGACTTGCTGATGGCACCCGGAGAAGCCCCTGTCTGTGTGCTCGAACAGGGCGGTTTGTACTCAATATTGGCAGGAGACGCTCCCTCAAATATCCCGGACCCATGCCATGTAGGACTTTGAATGTTAATACTAAAACCTTGAATCTCACCCGGAGGGCAACTGGCAACCAATGCAAGTTGCGCAGGAGGGGTGTAAAGTGGGAGTATCAGGAAACCCCCATCACCACCCGCGCGGCTGCATTCTGCACCAGCTGCAATCTCCAGATGACATGCAAGGGCAGCCCTAAATAGAGAGCATTGCAGTAATCAAGTCGGGAGGTCACAAGATCATGAGTGACTGTGCGCAGGGCATCTCGGTCCAGAAACAGGCATAGCTGGCGAACCAGCCGGACCTGGGCAAAGGCTCCCCTGGCCATGGCTCCCACCTGCACCTGCTCCTCTAGCTCTCATGTCAGCTTGTTTGAGTAGACAAATAAGCTAACAGTAACACTCAGACATTCAAAACATTCAAACAATCTAGCTAATAGTAAACAACAGCCCAATCAAGGAACTACCAAGACCACTCCTATCAACATTGACAGGGTAAGCCACTACTGTATAAAATGAGAGGAAACCATACTCTCTACTACTACTAATGATGTTACCTAGGTTGGAAATGTCTACAAGAAAACAACCAAGCTCAGAGAGCACCAAGGATAGTTGATTTGAAATTTAAGCCTAGATTCTATGCTAGATTTTCCCACTTATTCACTCTCCCCATAAAAGAAAAAAAAATGAAGGGGCTTTTGCACAATCCAAAAATCCCATTCATTTGTCATGGTCTGGAAGGGGATGGAATTTTATGAACACTTCTAATAATATCTATTATACTGTTTATATTTTTAACAGTTTATGATGTACATTTTGGTCCCCTTAAAGGCCGTGAGAAGAGTTTGAGAAGAACTGGTATCAAGCTCTCAGTATATCTCATTTCCATATATTTTTGCAATTTTTTATTTCTCAAGAAATCAAGTGGTGACTTTGGAGTATATCTAATTTATTTGCAATATCAGTGGTATTACTGGCAAAATATTGATGATCAGCAAGATGAACAAATATATTTATTTTTGTGTGCTGATATAAACTTTGTGTGCTGATATATAATCTTTTCTTCCACTGTGCTTCTCAGTCCCTACCCCTGTGAATTCAATAAATATCAGGTTCTGAAAAAAAACATAAATATTAAATTATTTTCTTATCAAATTGTCTGTGCTGATTTCATAATGTTTGTGCCCATATAGAAAAAAGTATCTGATTTTTTTAATGCAGATACTCTATCTAAATTGAATTGTAAAAAAATGTCTCTGATATTAGAGTATAGGAATCCAGCAGATATGTAATACCTTTTTTTAAATTTTTAAATTTTTAAATAAACATCCTAACTATTCCTTTTTTTCCTCTTATGGAAAATTCTGCATTATGTTTGAAGGTACAGATATTTTTTGCATTTCCGACAGCAGAGGAACAAGTGGTTAATTTTTAACTGGTCCAAACAAACAGATTTGAACTTGGAGTTGCTCTGAAATTCATGTACAAACACCACTCCCCTATGAAAAGGTTCAGCACATGATCACCACTTTCTCTGTTGCTAAATGATGCTGCAAACATGAGTATTTCAGCTAAAGCAAACATTACTGGGTTCATCCGAAATGCTGATAGATAGTTACTGCTTTGATACTTATGTGAAGGGGAGAAAGGGCAGCCATCTTTCTTAAATGTCCCCTAACTTGCTGCATGTTTTTATAACAGAGGTGCAAAACAAGATTCCCCCCCAGAGACTCCCTTCAGAAATCAGTGCCTCTTTTTGCATTTTTGGAAACACATCAGGGGAAAAGCAAATATGTTGGGCAAAGTCTTAAGTTAAAAACGTTTATCCAACATCGAGAATAAGAACCCACCTTTTCAGTTGAGGATGCAGATAATCTAAGAAAGGCTGCTTGCTGGTGGTAGGTGGGCTCAAAACCTGTGCAAGGTGTGGCTGAGTCCAAGATGGGAGGACTAACCTTTTTTCTCACTTTTTCTTCCAACCCCTTTGTCTGTTCTTTCTCCCTGCCAGTGATTTAAGCTATCACTTTTACCTGAGGATTTGAATGGCAGGATGAAGAGAGCATTTAAAATTAACTGAGGGACAATTGTAACAATTTCACTAAATGCATCTTATTTTAATGGGCCTGCATTTGTGAAAGTCCTTCCCACCCTTCTGTAACAGATTTTCAAAAGTTACTTTAAAAAAAACTTTCCTTTTTGGTTTTCAAAACTAATTTTTAACAGTCATTGGCTTAATTATTTCAAAATCTACAATTTTGTGGGCATGCTGTTGTTTGTTAAAACTGAAATTTTTAATGTCATTTCAACCTTTTAACAAGAAAAGCAGGGTAAAAAAACCTTTCAATCAATATTTTTACACATGGTATTGTAAGAATGTGTGTCACAAGTTCATAAATAATTCTGCTACCTGTAAAAAAAATCCTCTCTCTACCTTCTCTACAATCCTGAAGGGAAAAAATTAAATAGCACCAGTGGAAATTTTCAATCCAGAAGCTTCCGGAAGGTGGAAAAATATCATCCAAGTTAAATGTTCTGTTCCTTGTTCCATGATAACTATTGTTTTTAAAATTAAATCTATGCCAAGTAAGGCTTCCTTCCAATAAACACAGTATATATTTTGACACTTATTTTGACATCATGGGGGTACAATACCTCAGCAGTTAAAGATGCTGAGCTTGTTAACTGAAAAGCTGGCAGCCTGGGTTCAAGACCTCTGAGGGCTGTGCAATGAGGTGAGCTCCCATTACTTGCCCCAGCTCCTGCCCACCTAGCAGTTTGAAAGCCTGCAAATGTGAGTAGATAAATAGGTTCCACTTTGGTGGGAAGATAATAGCATTCCATGCACCTCAGTGTATAATCATGCTGGTCTTTGGACAATGCTGATTCCCTTGACTAACAAACAGAAATAAGCACTCACTCTCTCTCTCTCTCTCCCTCCCTCCCTCCCTCCTCTCTCTCTCTCTCTCTCATCTGAAACAACTGGAAAGGGGAAACCTTTCCTTCTGTTGATATCAATTGGTAATACTAATATGAGGCAAGTAGGCTATGAATACACACACACACATGGATATATAAGCAAAGAAGCCTGTGCATTGCCTGTGGCTTTTTTTGTAAATTACCCAGAATCCCTGAGAGCCATGTAGTGTATTTAGTATTAATATAAATGTATTATAATATACACAACAATGTGAAATTTGTAGCTGCCAGTTCTTTAATTTATACTGGCCTTCCTTATTCTTATGATTGGTTATAAAATCAGCCAGATGTTTGGATTTGGAAGTTTTATTCCCCCTACTGAATTTTATCCACCTATCAAGTCCCTTCCCAAAGATCTGGGAAAACTATTATTTTGCTACAAGTGCCTGTGGCTGGAAGCTAAAACAAGTGGGCTTGCCTTATTAACTGCTGTGAAATGAAATAGGGTTGAGTCACATGGGGGATAAATAAATTCTGTTTAATCTGTAAAACTTTACTTTAAAAATCGAAGGCCATACTTTCAAGCCTTGGCCAGTTAGCCCAAACTGGTGCCTTTAAACATGCTGGTTTACAATTTCCCATAATCTCTAGCCAGCATAAACAGTGAAAGATCAAAACATTGGAAGGGTACCAGGTTCAGAAAAGCTAAAATATATAACATTCAACGAATGATGAAATGAACTCTTTACAATTAGTGCAAAGAAAGTTACATAAATACACATATTTGGGTCCATTTAGCCCATATTTGATTTTTCAACTTTCTTGTATTAAACCAGGGCTGTTTTACATTTAGATCCACATTATACCACTGAGACATAGGACTGTATTTTTTCGTAATGCCTATAATAATTTCTTGACAATCTCTCATTTAGCCCAAATTAATTAAATGGCCATTCAGTATGACAGGCAGGAACCAAGAAAAGCTATTATGGAATGGAGAACAATATAATATAATATAGTACTATATTGTAATATAATACTGTACTGAGAAGGAATTGTATCCTACAAAATTCAGGCTGTCAGCTAAAAGAAGACAAATATTTGCTGAGCCAAAGGTTAGGATTAACTGTAATGATCTACATGTTAAAGGAGAAACATTGCTGATTTTTTGCCTGATGTTGAAAGATATTTAAAAGTGAAACGATTTTCTGGAAGGGGAATAATCAAACTTTCTTTTCTAAAATACTAAAATATCCTTTAAGTTGAGCTAGATTCCTGCTGATTTTATGGAGGCACATGTTTAGTTACCTTGGCAACAATTGGGAAATAATTTGCCATTTCCTTCTTCCAGGAAGGTTTTTTATTTATTTTTTTTAAATCCCAGTTTAGCCTATAACCCTAGAATTCCTTGAAGACCTCACATATAGATGCTAACAAGCTGCTTTGCTGCTGAGCCCAGACAATGCCTGTCTCCATCACTAGACATCTTCAGACAAGACTAGCTTGTCATCTATGAGGTACTCTAACTCTGAATTTTCATGTGTCAAGCTGATTCTATGAGATGAATGAAGAACAGAGCTGCACACTCATCACAGCTTCGCAAGAGCTCTGCAGGGGAAGGCCAACGTGTCTGTGGAGGCTGAGCCACCTCAGGAGAAAGAGGTTAAAGGAATATTGTTTCTCTGCTCTTATACATGACTAAGAAGTGCAGCCAAGCTCTCCATCAGATTGAAGAACAGCATTTCAACCTCCTTTCAAGTTAATGTCAAGAGAATCCATCTGATTAACATCCTGAGGAGAAAAACAAAAAAACAAAAACCAAGAACATATACTACTTCTCAGGATACTATTCCATAAACCAAGTAGAACATTGACAAAGTATATTAGTCTTTAAGCTGCTACAGAGTATTTGAAATGTTTTTGTTGCTATCAATAAGTGATTTTTAAAATCAGTAATCAGTAAGGAACCTGATTTACATGCAGGTTTTGTTTGTTTGAACCCCGAGAATCTCTCTAGATCTGATCACAGAAACTCACATTGTACAACATGATTTTGCTTTCTTTTTATTTATTTGCTAAAATGCTAAGCAACATAGTTAGCTGACACTACTAGGATTAATACATCTTTTTGATTTTAAATCAATCCTCAAAGGATGGGCTTCATCAAAAGGATGAAAATTTTGACAGAAACTCTCTGGTGACATCATTGTATCACCTCAGTGCCCTCTGTGTAATTCAGAAGTAGGTTGTTGGCTTTGTTTTTTAAATGCAGCATCCAGCTACAAACATTTGCTTGCCCATGATCCAAATGACATCTCAAGGCTTGAACAGAGCCATTTTGTTATGTAATGTCTTGTTCCATCCCACATGCTGTATGTATGAGGGATGCTGGTGTTGATTTTCAATCAATGCATCTAACTCAAACTTTCTGTACATCTTTTGAGCAAAGTTTGAGTTAGATGCATCAATTGAAAATCCATTCTGATGTCACTGAACACAGAAAGAGAGATTTACACATCTCATCCTGGGTAATCATTGATTTATTTTTTCTTCAGTTATGAAACAGAAGCTTCCAGAAGAAGGAAAAAATCTACCTGTTTTCACCACCCTGTATTCCCTCTCCATTTGCAGTTCAACTGTTATTTTCCTAATTAAAAAACTGATGGGACTCTCTTCATTATACAATTTGTGTTTCTACATATCCTTTTCCTAGACATACAGTGCATTTAAAGTCCAAATTAGCTCTTCTTAAAGAAATAAATAAAACCACAAGCTCTGGGATTTCAAGAGAGGGCTGTAAAGCACTATAAAGCAATATATAAGTCTAAGTGCTATTGCTACTAGAAAGCAAGTAGAGGTATTATCATACTATCATTTCTTTATGGCTCTTACATGGTGGGGGGAGAGAATATCAGTGCTCTCTATAGAATGTTTCTGCATAATTCAGAACATGTGGAACTATATTTGACATTGAAAACAATGAGGGTTGCTGTCATAATTTCTTTTTCTCTTCCCATCACCACCATTTTCATTCAGTTTGATTAGAAACAGCTGCTTTTGATTCTTCCCACCCAGAACATTTAATGAAATTTTCAAGACTGAAGTTGAGAATACTTACAAAGGATTTAAAAAGTGTATATGAATATTCCATCTTTCATTGTACATTCATTTCATTGTACAATCATTTCTGGCTTCTCAGACTTAAATCCCAAAGGAGGATATCACAGGGAAATTCCTTTTGTTAGGATTGTGGGATTGTGAGATTGTTTTTGTTGGGGTTGAGAGATTGTTTCCATTGTTTTTTTAATATTCCAGACTGGGAAATATGGATAACCGGGCAGTTTTCAGAATGATGGAAAGATGGGCAACTGGAAACAACTCCAAATATGATCAATGCAATTATATTAATTATATATTAAATCTGAGATTGAGGACAGATTTCTTTAAACAAACCATCTCAAGGTGGATTATATGAATTAAGTACAATGTGTGGCATTCTAAAGTAAAGAGAATGTTAGTGTATGTTGTCTTTAAATTATCTTGTTTGCATTTCATGTATGAGCAATTTAACAAGACTTTCTGACTGCAGAAGGACATAAAGTTCTATTAAGTACAATAGGAAGGAATGTTAAAAATATATGTTAACATGTTTAAACAAAAACATCATCAGGATGCTTGCTTGCACTATGTAAAATCAGATTAATTACATGATGAAGATGAAGATGATGATATGTCATCAAGTTGGTGTCAACTCTTAACCATATAGATTTTTCTCCAGGATAAAATTTTTAATGAATCCATCTTGTAAATATTTCACCATGTCAGATGTTGTGGTGATAAACACAAATACATAATTGATTCTCCTGTAGCTTTCAGCTCATTCCCCAACCCTACTGTTCCAGACAGGCAATCTCTCCTTAGGTTATATTGGAGAATTATATTGGAGAACAGAAGAAAATGTGGGGAATGCCTTTTTCAGATTAGCAAAACAGGCAGTGATGCTACAGAGTGATTATTACTGAACAAGAACCAACAGCATTTCCGTCTTACAACAGTGAGATATGTTTAAAAGAAACACTATAAAAATATTCTAAAGAAATTACTAAAAAAAAAGGTAAAGGGGTCATGGCCAAATAGGCGGCGGTGCTCATCTCCATTTCAAGGCCATTGAGCCAGTGCTGTCCAAAGATATTTGGTCATGTGGCTACCATGACATCACTGAGCACTGTTACCTTCCCACCAAAGTGGTACCTATTTTTATACTCGCATTTGCATGCTTTCGAACTGCTAGGTTGGCAAGAGCTGGGGTGAGGACGGGAGCCTTGCATTGCACTTGGGTCTTGAATCTGAGCTGCCAGCTTTCCAGCCAACAAGCGCAGAGTCATAACCAGCAGTGGGATCCTACCTGTTCCACTACCGGTTCAATGATCACGCATGCGTGCGCACCTAATGGGTGTGTAGCTTCCCCCACACCAGCTGAGGCCTGCAGCACCAATCAGATGAGAGGATACAGAAGAGAAAAGCGCAGGGGCATGTGGGAGGGCTGATCCTGCCCTTTTTTCCTCTCAGCTGATCATATGAGGCTTTTTTTTTACTACCAGTTCAGCTGAACCAGTTTGAACCAGTAGCATACCACCACTGGTCATAACTGCTGAACCACCATGCTCCAAAAGAAATTAATGTGATAGGCAAAAAAGATACAAGTATTTTTGCAGGTGAAGAATGGCTGATTCTGGTAAACCATTAATATAAAATCCAGCTTATTTTGAGTGGCTGCTTTTTACAATTTCTCACCATTTTCTCTTGCCAAACACCCAATATCACAGAATACTAAACAAAAGAGTAACAGCCAGACTTTTTAGCACAGGCAGGTTTGGGAGGTGATGACTTTGCGATGTCATCTGAGATTAACCACAAAGATGATGACATCTGGGAACTGCATCCATGATGGCTGGGTTGTCATTTTGCAGCCTTGGTGGGATCTCTCTTCCTACAACTGCTTTTGTAAAATACATACCTCAAATATGCGAAGGACTTTAGCCAAGGCTCCAACTTCTTCTTTGAGAGAAAAAATCAGAGAGATTGCATCTTTCTGGGAAGTGTTCTCTTCAATATACCTGGATTCCTATATAAATAAATACGAAATTATTTACAAGGCTTTGGTAGACACTAATTACATCAACTCTAAGTTCTAAAATGGAATTTGGTTAGCTGTTTTACACCCCTATTTTTTCCAAGGGGTTTTAAAGGTTATACATGTCCAGTTTTTTTCTTTAAAAACTTAAGTGATGAAGCACCCACAACTTCTGAAGGCAAACTGTTCCACTGTTTAATTGTTTTTACTGTTAGGAAGTTTCTCCTTAATTCCAGGTTGCTTCTCTCTTTGATTAGTTTCCTGTCATGCCCCTGGTGGAGACTGACTCTGAGGAAGAGGAGGAACAACCAACAGGAAGTTGAAGTGTGGTTCCAGAGGTGGTGGAGGAGGCTGGGGAAGGGCAGAGGCCAGCTGAGCAGTCAGAGGAGGACCCAGGCCCATCCTCTATCCATTCTAGGGCACGCAGGGAGGAGAGGATCAGGGTAAAATGTGGTCTACTCAGGAGGAGAGGGCCATGATCCTCTTCATGGGTTGCAGGTGTGAGATTTGCATAAGAGTTTGGACCTGTGTGCTAACAGACGCTGGAGACAAATTAGTGTTTTATTCCTAAAGAAGGTTTATCTTGGTTGGAGTTCTTCCAATGGACAGTACCTGGTTATCTTCCTGAAGTTGGCAATTATCTACCCTGGTCTGTCGTGGAACTTTATTCAGTGCGATTTGTTTTTGGTTTTAGCTTCATTATCAGCTCTTTGAATTTGAACTATGTTTCTTTCCTTTGAAATGTTATTTTGAAAATAGTTTACTCCTCCACTGTGACCAATTAAACAAGTTGAAGGCATTAAAGGACTTCTATTTACATTTTGGTTTTTGTTATATTTCTGAGATACTCTGGGTCATCACATTTCCAGCCATTGTTTCTTGTCTTCTGGTGCTTTGGAAAATAAGTTGACACCCCTCTTCTTTGTGGCAGCCCCCCAAATATTGGAATACTGCAATCATGTCCCCCCTTGTCCTTCCTTTCTCTAGACTAGCCACACCCAATTCCTACAATCATTTTTAATGATTTTAATGTCTATATATTGGGCTGGAGACTATATATTGACTGGAATGTGAGCAGATTGTTGTGAAGCAATGGATTGAATTTCTCAATTTGTAAGATGTTCCTCTGTTTTTAAGTTTGGCAAATTAAGTTTTTATAGCACTGATGATTAGCAGCTTGCTTTCTTAAAATGTGTAAAAAACAAATCTGATGTCTACCTCCTCCTTTTCAGTTTTATTAGTATTGCACAATCTTTCTTTCTTGCTAATATTTCTTCAGTGTCTTAAGCTGTATGTATTGAGTCTGAGACAAGAGAACTTCTTGTTAAATAGCCTATACTTGTTTCCAGTGCATATCATTTGTGACATTAATCCACTGGCCCAGATCAAGCCTGTGAAGCTCATGAGGAGTATTTATTAAATGTCAGACAAAGGTTTAGCTAGAACCAGTCAGTGGCTCTTGGTAAACAAAAATGTCTGTTTCCAGTAAATGTTTGTTATGTAAAGGAGGGAAAAATATATCAACTCAAAGCATTTTGGTTAAACTCTTCATGTTGGAGAACAAATTGAATGGTCAATATATTTTAGGATGAGGGTGAGAAAAATGTCTGGACACAAAAATAAAGCTCTTTGTTGCTTCATTGCCACAAGCAATCTTCCTAATTAAGGAATTGTGAGGGAATTTAAGCACATACAAAGACTGAGAAGAGCAGTGTGTGTGTGTGTTATACCCTCTTACGAGGAAAATCTTGAACAAATCCAGAATTGCTAAGCTTATCCCAGCAGGGTACATTTCATGTTGTGTTCATCCTTTATTTTCATTCTTGGAAAATCAGGAATTCATTAGTGGATTTCACTGTGGCATTTGTTCAGCTCCACTTTAGTTAATATGGAAAAGCAGCTTTTTAAAAAAGAAGCCATGGCAAAGTGCTAGAATCCCATCCACAAAAGCCATGGAACTGCTAAACTGTGTGAAAAATAAGAAACAGCAGCAGCTAAAAGTCCATTAATATTAAATATTTCAGTTCAGAGATTATCCAAGCTGAAGGAATCCTCTGAAATAGGGACAGCTCAATGCAATTGAAAGGCAAATCTGCCATTTGTTTCCATAGTCTAGGTACATAGAAAGAGGCTGACGCACCTTCAGAGATTTCTCTGCTTTCAAATACATCCAACTGTTAGATAAGTCTCGGACTAGCTTTTAACTCCAAAGACCAGAATTATGTAAGCTGCAGTATTTTCTGTGATACATTATAAAAACAAAAGTTGGATTTGAAAAAGGACAGTAGAAAGAGTATTGAAGCCTTCAAACTTGCTCTTGAAGAAGACTCTTAAGAATATTGTGGATAGCCAAGAAAACAATTGGATCATCAAAAAATTCAATCCAGAGTTCTCACTTGAGACACAGATTACCAGGCTGAAATTATTCTATTTTGGACACAGTATGCAAAGACCTAAGGGCAAATGTTGTAATGCTAGGGGAGATGGAAAGAAAGAAAAGAAGATAGCCAGTAACAAGATGCATGGGCTCAGTTACAATAATGATCAGTGCACCTCTGGAAGACCTGAAAGACCAAGTTAGAGATAAATTGTCATGGGAAAAAAATCTATGTGTTCATTAAGAGTTGAAAACAACTTCATTTAATCACTTAGTGGTCTATCTTTCATATTTCACTGAGGCAGGCATTCACCAGATTTCAGATATGCTCAACCATTGGTGATAAGCAAATACATTTGAGGATACTTGCTTATACTGGAGAAAGAAATGAAACATTGCCATAAAAAATGGATGACATTATTTTCCTGTCCCAAATTCCTTTGCTCACAAATTCAAGGATCAAGGGTTTCTAATTGTAGATAACTTTTGGTGTCCGTGGTCAGCATATTTCTATCTATCATATAATTCATCAAAAACATAATTCATCAGGACCCATTTCCAGATTCTAAGAAGGCTGCATGAGATATTAGAATGGTGTTTAACTGCAGTTACTTAACAAGAACATATATTTTAAATCTCAATGTATAGATAGAAACTATGTAGGTCAGACTTAATGTACACTTATATACCTGTGTGCAAAACCAACACCTTATTTATTTGTTGCTGGAAACATTCTCATAAATACCTAACTTTCTCCACAGTAGCTCAAGTAAACATATATTTATCATAATACAAATTATTCATAGGAAAATCTATGTGAAAAAAATGCTACGCCTGCAAGTTTATTCCCCCTTCCCCTGTTCCAGAACAATCAAAATAAAATAAATAAAATAAAATAAACATAGGTTTGTCAGTTTCAGCATTTATGCATTTAAGAGCAGGTTAATATGCGGAGTAGAAAGATAATGACTTATATCTGCCTATAATGACTCTGCTGTTGAAGGCATAGAATTGAAAGTTAGTGTCAGTTGTATAACTAGTAACTGCAACATTATGCATTTTTAAAAAACACATGGTGCTGCTTATTTATAACATTTAAATAGCTACATAAAACATCCTCTTAATATAATGAACTTACTTGGAAAAGATCTCCATTCATGTTGCTGGCCTTTTTATGTTTTTTCCCTCAAGCACTAATGAACAGTATTTTTCCTAGAACGATTTTACAATGTTTGCAGGATCTTCTGCAAACTATGAACACATATATTTAAAGCTGAGTTTACAGCTGAAGGCCTCTTTTGATCTCAATTCTTTGGCAGAGTTTGGACAAAGGTGGGGTTTTCCTCACACACCCCTCTGTACCACCCCTTTCAACTCAAAAGGCACCATGGTTTGGCTGTGAGTTCCGAAAGTCAAAAATTGGGCTCCTTTCTTTGTCCTTTTACATGTGCTTTCTGTTTGGGTGACCGCATGAATTATTTCTTGACTTCTTATGGTTTGCATTGTGCAATTCTGTAATTTCAGTTCTTGATATATTCTGTTGGATCGTGTGGAAGTATTCAGGACACCAACATTCTGATACAGCTTTTTATTTCTTGCTAGGAACACAGGAAAAAGAACTCTCGTGGAAGAAGCCACGGCAGCCTTTATAGCCGGCTGCTCGTGGCTTGTGTCCAGTGATGGCTCGTTGAATTTCCCGCCGCCGGGGAACCATCCAATCACAAATAAGTATGCTAATACATAACACCCCTCCCCACTTGGTCTGGTCCACCCAATCTGGTCTTGCGTACTGTACGTAATCATGTAAGTAGGTGGGGCTTCTATGGGCGCGACTGGACCTGCGCAGCTCAGTCATGGGTTGGACTTCGAGCTGTTCAGGTGGACCTATCGTTGCTCTCATCCTTTCTCTTTGAACCTCCTGGAAGGTCAAGCCAGCTATGCCGCTCCTGCCAGGGCCCGCTTCCCGATTTGTTCCGGCCTGCTTCTGCTGCCTTGTTCTTCTGTTTCAGATACGTGTCTGTGCTTTCCGACTGGGGCTACACTTTTAGTGAGTTTTGTGTGTTTTTAGTTGTCAGCATTTGTTCTGGTTGTGTTCTTGTATGTGGAGGGTCTCCCCCTCCCCCTTTACTTTTGTTATATTCTTGTGAGGGGTTTTCCCCCTCTTCCCAGGTTGTGTTGTATCTGTTTGAAGGGTCTCCCCTTCTTTTCTGTCTATATTTTGTCTGTTTGAAGGGTCTCCCCCTTCCACTCTGGTTCCATTTTGTGTGTGTGCGGGGTCTCCCCCTGCTTCCTTGGTTGTGCTATGTCTGTGTGAGGGGTCTCCCACTTCTTCTCCCTTTTCATTATCTTTCATAGTCCTGGATATGAGCTGGTCTATGTGTCTTTTCCAGTTTATACCGTCAGTCGTTTCCACCCTATATGACCGGGGCCCGGTTATCTGAGTTATTTTTGCAGGTATCCACAAAAGGTCCCCTGTGAGGCTTTTTGCATATACTAGGTCCCCTGTTTGGAATGTTCGGGTTCTGCTAGACCTGTCTACTGGTCTTTCTGGGTTGTATGTGGGGTGTAACCTGTCTAGGTGTGACCTTAGCTTTCTCCCCATTAGTAGTTCGGCTGGACTCTTGTTTGTTGTTGCACTGGGAGTTATATGTTGTATGCTTAATATTTTGTCTATCTTCTCTTGTGTGTCCCCTGGCCCTAGTTGTTGTAATTTTTCCTTTGTATATCTTATAAACATCCATTCCGCCCGTCCGTTCATCAGCAGGTGTCCCGGGGCTGTTAGTGCATGCCTTATCTCATTTTGTGCTCAATGTAAAAGGTGCCCTTGCATTATTTCTGTGCATTTCTCTTAATATTTCAGGTATAACTACCTGGTCCCCCCATAGTATGCATCCCTTAATAATGGAAAGTTCCATTTGTCTGTTTTTGAAAGGTTTCATGGTTGGTAATTTCAGTCTCTGGCCAACCTTTCCCTACCCAGTTTAATATTTGCGCCAGGAGCCTGTCTCTCATTGTTTCTCTCTCTATGTCTGTCGCTGTCGCTGGTAGATTTTCTAGTGTCTCTATTAAGAGAGTGGACATGGTGGGTGCTGGATCTTCTTCTATGTTTGGTAGGGGGCAGCGGCTTAGTGCATCTGCATGGTTTATGTCCTTTCCAGGTCAGTAAATTAGTTTGTAGTTGTATGCAGCTAGGAATTCGGACCACCTTGTCATTCGGGGGGATAGTATATTTGGCATGGCTTTGTTCCCTGTGATGATGCCCAGGAGAGGCTTGTGGTCCGTTACTAAGGTGAAACTTCTTCCGTAAATGTATTCGTGGAATCTCTTGATTGCGGTGACAGCTGCTAGTGCCTCCTTGTCCAGTTGGCTGTAGTTCCATTCTGGTTTTGAGAGAGTCTTTGAGTAGAATGCTATAGGGGCTTCTTTTCCATTGGGTAACTAGTTTCTGAGGACAGCGCCTACGCCAAAAGGTGATGCATCACAGGTTAGGATTATTGGAAGCATTTTGCTGTATTGTATTAATATGCAGTCAGATGTAATCAGGTTTTTTATTTCCCAGAATGCCGTTTCCTCCTGCTGCCCCCAGGACCAGGTTGCTTTTTTGTCAAGCAATCTGTGTAGTGGTTCTGCAATTGTTGCTTTCTGTGGTAAGAACATATTATAAAAGTTAATAAGTCCTAGGAATGCTTGTAGATCAATTTTATTTGTGGGGCTGGGGGCTTCCTTGATTGCTTTGACTTTGCTCTCAGTGGGGTGGATCTCTTCGCTGTCTATCAGGTATCCTAGGAATTCAACCCTGCTGGCTGCTAATTGGCAATTTTCTTTTTTTACCTTGAGCCCCACTTCCTTGAATTTATGTAGGACTTCCCTCAGGCAGTCATGCAATTGTCTTTTGTCATTGGCGGATACCAGGACATCGTCAAAATATGGCACCACCCCTTTAATCCCTTGTAGTAATCATTCCATCAAACTCTGGAATACCCCTGGGGCAACGCTGACCCTGAACTGTAATCTGTTGCAGTTTCATGTTGTGGGATCACAGGGCGGTGTTAGGCCTGGCCATCATTTCAGGGTTCGGATTCTTTGGGTTGCCTGTTGGTCCATTCTCAAGACCCACCCCAGTGGGACAATAGTGGGTACTCAGGAACATCTGTACAGCTTTAGGGTTCTTGTAGCCAGGCAGAACCTCGCACAGACACCAGCCTTTAAGGGTGTGACATACTGATGGCCGTTTGATTTTCTGCCATCAACCTCCATCCAAAACATGCTATAATACTATTGTTCTAACCATATGAACCCAGCAAACAATGGGCCTTGCCGGTCTAGATACCAGAGATTGAAGATACTCTTTAGATCTTCTGTCCAACCATAGGTCTGGTTTCCATTGGTTTCAATAGTTGCATTAAGCTGTTTATTCCGAAATCTTTTATCCCAGTCCCAGGAATACCATTCAAAGTAAATGGGAGTCCCTGTATTCTTCTATATTTGTCCTCATTGTCCTTATCTGGAGGCTGCTTTTCACAAGATTCCTGTTGCTTATTTTCAGGTAATCAAACACTGTCCACGAATTGAAGATACTTCTCTCCCATGGTTTCCTCTGTTTGATTGTGTGTCGAACCACGCAGTTCTGCAAGGAATCTAAATGAGTTCAGTGAAACTCACAAATGAGCAGGTAGAAGTAGTACAGACTAAGCCAGACAAGACAGCCCATATGAAATCAGAACACATTGACTGTAACAATCACTGAAACAGCTTCCCAAAGTCACTTGGGCCACTATGAAATACAATGACAGCTAGCTCTCCCTGAGGTAGTAGTGCGAGACAATGAGGAGCTACTGACAAAACATGACCAAACCCTGCAGTTTTTCGGATGGAAAATGAACAGATATGGTATCATAATGTCAGTAATTCTGGTGTCATTTTGAAGCAATCTTGGTTTGCAACACACACCTATTTCCTTAGAAGGAAGATAGATAGATAGATAGATAGATAGATAGATAGATAGATAGATAGATAGAGATAGGTAGATAGAGATCTATCTAGTCTCTCTATCCTATCAGTCTATCTATCTATCATCTATCTATCATCTATCTATCTATAATAATGTGCCTGACATTTGTGGAACTCTTCTGACATGCCTGGGGACACTGGCAGCCACTTAGGTTTCCCAGTAACTATTTTTGACTGGGTTCAAGCATGATATCAGTCTTTTTCCCCCTACCTTTTATTTAGCATTTGGATACGCATTTTGATAATTTTTTAATGCCAGCTTCTCTATGAAGCTTGGGCAACTGGAAAAACAGGATGATTTTTTTTTAATTACATTTATATGCCACCCTTCTCTGGAAACTCAGGGCGGCTTACAATTTTTGGGATACAACCCAGTGTGCTCAGCAATAGCCTTCATTCCATTGTATATGCCTGCTTATTACTAAGCAGCATTTTTACAAGGTCAGCTAATTGCCACCAACAATCTTGGGTCCTCAATTTACCTACCCTGAGAGGATGGAAGGCTGAGTCAACCTTGAGCCTGGTGGGATTCGAGCCTACAGCAGTTGTAGGCAGCTGGAACTTAAGTGCAGGCAATTAACAGCCTGAGCCACCAAGGCTTTTAATACAAAAGCAATGTGTGGATGTTATATTCAGGGAATGAGAAGAGATAAAGCCAATATTTTTCTTTATTTTTTATTAAAAGTTTTAAAAAGAAAATCAAAAACTAACAAAAACTGATACATAATAAAAAGGCACAGAGAAAGAAAAGGAAGGTATTAAAAAATAGAAAAAAACTTCAATTTCCTGAGGAACAAATACAAGTGATTACAAATTTATCTTTTGCTCTATAGTTACAAAAAGGCTGTCTTTTTTCTATTATCTAACATTTTCTAATCATAAAAACCATAAATCAAAAGTTCATTTTTTCCATTTCATGCAAAAAGTCCATAAGAAGTTTATAGTTGGCAAAAAAATATATTGTAGATATTGTCTTCTCTATAATCGAATAAATCTATTTAGTTATCTCTGCAACTTCTGTCAATCTCACCAACCATTCTTCCATTGTGACTAGTGCCACTTTTCCTCTTTCAAGCATATAATAATCTTGTTGCAGTTATTATATATAAAAACAAAGTTCCATTACATTTTTTCTAGCCCCTTATCCATTAATCCCAAAATATAGGCCTCTGGTTTCAATTGTACATTAGTCTTTAAAATCTTCTGAATTAGTGCATGTATTGAATGCAACATTTTCTGGGTTTTTTACACATCCATCAAACATGATGAAATGTCCCTTTAGGAGAGATAGAGCCAATTAATGGGGCCATGGCACAAAAAAGAATTTGCTAGGGCATATTTCTACTTACATGATTGGGTGCAAGTAGGGAGAAGCCCCCAAGCCTTAAAACGAACTGTGAAAAGGTAATTTTAAATTGTATTCACTGGTAGTTTCACTTTGCATGTAGATATTGGATTGCTATATTCTATGATGCTAGAGCAACAATATGTCCTATTAGTACAATTTGGGGTATTCATAGCAGTGGTGGGATTCTACCAGTTCGGACTGGTTCTGATGAACTGGATGTTAAATTTGCATCTGGTTCGCTGAGCCGGTATTTGAACCAACTGGCTGGCCACGCCCACCTTGCCCCTCCCCTCCCAGGAGTCTCCACATGGCCCATTTTCGATGCAGGTAAGTGCAGGGGCCATGCGGAGAGTCTGGGAGGGGGGGAAACAGGCTTTCCGGAAGTCCAGAAACAGTCCTGTTTCTGGCTTCCGGAGGGCCTCCAAAGCCCAGGAGAGGCCATTTTTGCCCTCCCAGAGGCCTGATGGAAGCCTTCAGATCCTTGGGAAGGCAAAAAATGGTGCTCCCAGAAGTTCTGGTAGGCCACACCCACCATGGCCACACCCACCCAGCAACTGGGCAGTGAACCAGTTGCTGGGATTTTTGAATCCCATCCCTGGTTCATAGACTTACAGTTCCTGTTCAGGAAATGGGTGGCAACTCTGACCAGGAAGTCCCAAAGGTGCTTTTTCAGGAGGCAACTGGACTTTCTTGGGTTTTTTTCTTTGAAGATGTTTCCATTTTCATCCAAGAATCTTCTTCAGCTCTGACACGATAGTGGGGAATCAGTTAGTGGTTGCCTCCTGAAAAAGCACTTTTGGGACAACCATGACCTGGATGACTGAGAATCTCCACAGGTTTCTGACCAGGAAGGCCTTCACACAAATTCATCTGTGATTTATTATGTATTTATCACATTTTAAAACTGCCCATGTCTCTCACAGAGGAACTACCTGGAACAGATGGCTTAGGACAGTCATCATGTATTTGAATTATTGCAATGTGCTTTATTAGGAGCTTCCCTTGAAAACCACTCAGAAGCTATGCCTTTTCCACAACTCAGGGACATTAATAGTTATGATCATGCTATGGCACATGCACATCACCTCTGCTTTGTGAACTGTATTGGTTGCCAGTAGGTTTCCCAGTACAATTCAATGTGATACTTACTGGCTATAATGCATAGGCATGGCATAGGCTGGTTATTTGAATGTCTTCCATAGCTTCTGTCCTTCCTAAATGATGATGCAGAGTCAGCAAGCTTTGGATACCATCAAATATACAGTGTCAGCTGAGGGGCCAAGGAAATGAACCTTCTCTTTTGCAACACCTGCCCTCTGTAAAAAAGCCTCCAAGATTTGCATAGCCCACTTTGACCCTATTTAAATGAGCCCCTAAAACCTGGTTCTTCCTACAAGCATCAGATTAGAGTAGTTGTTGAACTTCTCTGTTTTCGTGGTGCTGGTACTCTTTTCTTGGATACTTCTTTTAATTGCTTTCTATATTATTTTATTTTTAACTATTTTATGTAAAGGTAATACTAGACAACCTATTAATTTAATAAATAAGGAACATAAGATCATCTTTTTGAAGGCATCCCCTGTTTGAAAAAGTATCTGAGCTGTCCAAATTGAAAAGAGAAATAACATCAGACAAAGTCTTCAAGTTATGCATCTAGGTGTCTGCCTTTTGCAAATAGGGTCACAGTTTGATTGTCAAGAAGTAGAGCTGAATGCTTGTAATGGTTCATACATTTGATCTTCTTCCTTAAAATGATTGTTTGTCAGCAGATGGCACTCTGTCTACATAAGTTTACAGAAATCCCACTCTGGCATTTTCTTTGCTTTAAAATACATCATAGAGCGGGAACCGATGCAAATAAGCAGCATCAGACAGGGCACTAATACAAGGAACTGCACCTGGATCAGCACCTGCCTCTCTCTTCACTCTAGTTAATTGAGTCAATATGGATTGACTCACAGCAACATACAAGTGCCACTATTTTTCAGGCTTTTTGATCAGTACGCAAACAAGCGACACTTAGCAAAGCTTTTGGTCAAAGTTATAAACACAAGAGGTTAGTTAATACTGAATAATTTGTCCGTGGTGCTCACTTTTGTCTCCACTGGCTGGCAGTGGTCTCCTTCTATGGTTTCAGCCATATTTTCCAAGTCACCTTGAAGGTGCAAAGACTCTTCTTCAGACCTGTTGTGTGAAAAATATGAGGAGGGCACAGCAATTACTGTACTGAATGCAAAGGTTCACAAACATTTGACAGACACAAATATGCAGCTTTGGATAATTCTCAATAAATAAAGGAACAGGTATAATGTTCTTAGCTCATTTGTTTAACTGGGTTCTATTTATCTAAGTTTAGGTCTTGTGTGGAGAACAGATCACATTTTAGATCATATTGATACACAAATATTAAACATTTAAAGGAGTTCACAAACTTTAGAAAACCATTGTATGTCAATACCGAGAGAGTGGGTTCATGTAACAGATTAACAAGTATGGTGCTTGTTTATATAATACCCAAACACCTAAACTAAGTATTATGGCTTAATATGATAGACTAGTGTATTAAGCTATGCACTATATTGTATACCACTTCAATGGTACTGCACAATTAAGATACAAAACAAAATACTATATAATATACCTAAAATTAATCAAATCACATTTCAATGATAACATTGAAATTAAACCAAATAGGAATCCTGTGACCACATGCCAACCTCCAAATGAAATGGGTGGCTCAAAAATGTGAAAAATACAATAGAAATGAATGCTTTTATGCACAACTTCTTCTTTAAAGTTTTCCTGAATCTCAGAAGCAAATAACCATCCATAATCTCTAACAGGAAGCTGTTCAAAGGGGTGGGTGCTACCGTATAAAAGCATGCACTCCTTACTTTCGCATGAGGGAGGAAGTTGCAGTGTGCCCATCTAAGACAAATACATCAGCTAGCTCATTTCCACCTGAAAGAACAGGATCCTGCAGTGTAATGGAATGTGAGAATAACCTTGGGAGACAGGAAGAGGATCCACAGCATAATCAATGATCTAATAAGAGTTCTGAGTCCAAAGCTGGAATGGGATTGCAGAAAATGTCTCAGAAGAGACCTTGCACAGTTTCTGGAAAGCAAAGATAAAATGGGAAATGGTTTTCAGACTTGCAAGATTCTGTTACTGTAACTCTACAATAGAGGTAGTGTGGTTTTAGTGTGCTCTCTGGATTACTTTATAAGGCTGTCATATAAGAATTCAAGTTCCAAGATTGTACCTGAAAACCTACTGGCAGCCAATGCAGCACCCACAGCACAGGTATCATATGTAAATAACAACTTATCTGCTAGCATGCAGCTGCAGGATCTTGTACTAATGCAAGTCTAAAAATAGACTTTTGAGGCATCCAATGTAGAGACATCATAGTAATTTAGCCAGGAAATGAAGAACACGAATTACTTCCCCAGAAATGACTACACTAAGGCTCAGCCAAAACTGGTCATCTGCTCTTCTAGCCACAGCCTCTATATCTATAAAACAATAGATGAAGGTGAATCTAGGAGCACTTCCAAATCATAGATCTGCTACTTCAGGAAATGCCACTCCATCCAGATTAATCCCTGGAGCAGTTGGAGCCACATAGTTTCTGGACAAATAATAACCTATCCTTGCTGGAACCAGATTTAAACCTGTTTCTTTTTATCCACATCCTTATAGCTTCCAGTCACTGGATTAGAACTTCTACCATGTCTTCCTCTCACAAGAACCAGGGACAGACCCTAAATTCTCCAAAACTGAACAAGTCACATCTAGGGAGATTCTTAGTCATCCAAGTCATGATTATCCCAAAGGTGCTGTTCAAAAGGCAGCTGGACTTTCTTGGGTTTTTTCCCTTGAAAACAGGTTTCACTTCTCATTGAAGAACTGAAGAATGGATGAGAAGTGAGGTTTTCAAAAAAAAAAACACCAAGAAAGTCCAACTGCCTTTTGAAGAGCACTTTTGGGACCCAACAAGTCACCTTAAAGAGAGCTGCTGCTGAAGTAAATTCTAGTAACACACAATAAGGGTGGAGAGGTAAGAGCACTTTGCTTCTGTTATCACTTTGATGTAGGCTCAAACCTGTGTTCAGTTGGGTTCATTTTCAGTGTTTTGCCACAAATTGTTTCAGCATATTTGTATTCATTTATCTCCTTCAGTGTCATAATAACACCAAGGAACATCTTTGAATCTGCACATAGGAGAGACTGCTTGAGAGCAAGGTCATGAATTTTTGTAGTCTCCCAGATCCCCACACAAGGACAGAAGTAGAAGTCCTCAAGGATTAGAAGCAAGCAACAGAACAGTGATGAGTTTCAGAAAGCCAGGGAATGTACCAACAGCAAGATGAACAATTCCTAGACAGAATCCCTAGCTTGTTCCAACCTTACATAAAAACAGTCACCCACTTGATGCATGCTTACCCCTAAAATCCAGAAGACCCCTATCCTACTAGCCTTCTGAAAATTCTTTTCCCACAAGAGATAGAAAGTGTCTATGAATGTGAGGAAGTGTCCTTTTGAGGCTGCCGGGTTTGTGTTTTTTGGTTTTTATCATAGAATGCCATCCATGGTTAATTTGCATACATGTTGCAAATAAATAAAATGAGTCACAGCTCTGGACAACCCTCGTTTCTTTGAGGATCACCATCCCTTCATCTACACTGCCTTGACATTAAGATTGGTACAGGATCAACCTGGAGTAGCATAACCATCCTTGCCCAATTACATTTGCAGAAGCAAGTTGGTAATACATACCAACCTTGGACACAAGTGTAGGTCATGGTCTTGTTACATAAGGACCTGTTTATCTGAAACAATTTTGAGTCCAATAGTCCAGTCACCCAGCCTCAAAACAACCATTAGATGGGAACTAGCAACAAATCCAAGTCACTCTTCTCCTAAAATATATTCCCCCACTCATTGTCACTGCAATCTGACCATTCTCCTTTATTTTTCTGCCCCACCTATCAGTGGTTTCCTACTACTTTATTCCCATGACAAACCAATCTATCTCGAAGTCCTTCCAATTGTCCAGCTCCTCATTCACCCAACTTGCCTAAGTTCCTGGAACAGTTGGTCATTTGGTAACAAGATACTTAGATCAGCTATCCCCTGCTCTTACAGCCACCCACTTACTTTTCACTTGCTCTTTTTGTCTTTCAAGAGAATCACTCCTCCAATTCTATTCGCACCAGGGCTGGCAAAGATCAATAACCCAACTTTCATTTTAGAATTCTCCAACTTTAAATGATGCTGCCTCTGCATTCAGTTCTGAATCTGCTCATGGTCTTGTATATGCTCCAGATCTTCAAAGTTATCCAGGCATCCCCAGAGTATTAGTCATTCTCGACTACTAATGCCCTGGCTCGGTAATTCATCTTCCACTAACACCTGTATCTTGTCTATAATTTTCTGGCTGAATATAGAGACAGACAGTCCAACGCTACAAAGGCTTCCATACAAAGTTTCTTTATTGGATTATAACAGGCATCCTCAAGTTATAACTCACAGTTATGTTGAGATTTATCTAATGTCCAATCTTTGCATTCTCATCTTCATCGTGTGAAAAGATAGTTATCTTCATCCCATAATGATTCAGCAAGGGAAGACTCCAGCACATTGCTGGGGTCCAAGTAAGAATGAACAAACCCCTCCCCCCAACCCAGCCAGAGGTCAATTCAGTGACCAATCAGGAGTACAGATGTGACCACATGACATGAACTACATCTCCCATGAGGCATTAACTACATTTCCCATGAGGCATTCCCTTAATGGGACAGCTCTCATTCCCAAACTAACTATATACTATTTAACCAGCACAACCTGGCTGGCCAATTTCCACATGGGTCACACAATATATTAATATACTACAATGAATTCCAAACAGTTTGAACCACAATTCCCCCATTGCAGCCTAGCCTAGTCTGCCTTGTTGAGTGAACTCTCCTAGTCCCAAATCAAAACATAGCTCTTTCTCCCATTTCTTTCAAAAATCTGACCAACTCTTCCTGCATGTTATACTTGTAAGGACTGAGCTGTGGGTTATCTTCTGAGTCACAAATTAACAGAAGAATGATCAGCATCATAGAGCAAACTAGAGGACAAGTTTCAGAACAAACAACCCAGCATGCTATACTTCAAAAGGGGTTTTGTTTATAGTTTTTCCTGTCCAGATGGAGTCAATGATCAGCCAGAACTGGTGGAGCCAAGCCAAATTAGATGGTCCTTTCAGAGTAGTTGTAGTGCACCACATGCAGCACTATTCAACATTTCTTGACAAATACTAAAAGAGCTCGCAAGATTGAGAAGCATCACTAAAAAAAATAAAGGGGGAGAAAACCTTCTTAAAATGAGATCCCAGAAAGTAAATAGGACTGGCAGAATTGCAATTAATCTTCAAGCTATTAATTTATTTGCCATAAAAGAAGGGTATCTTCTAAAATTAATCAGTTTAAATATATTGTAAAGTATGGTGCCTGTCTTGGACAGAATGGAATATGTTTTTGGTTGTTGCTCCCACTCTACTCCCAGCTCCCACTCCACGCTCACTGTTGTCCCCAAGAGATTGCCTTCAACAGATTGCAACTAGTGACCAGAAAATCCCACCCCTATAAAATCTTCTTCAATTTGGTGTCTTCCAGATGGGCTGAATTTCAACAATTTCTACTTTCAATTACTATTCATATCTGGGAATGATAATTATCTAGTCCAACAGGGTAGGAGGCTTGGGAAGATAGTGTTATTGTCAGTACTGCAACAAATCTACCCCCATTCAAATCATAAGTCTCTAGCCACATCTCAGAGAAAATTAATTTATTAGAAGTGGCCATGTTGGTGTTAGCTGGATGCAGCCGATACTAAAATACATCATTCATTTCCCCCTTGACTCTGGTCTTCCCCCCACCCCCTGGATGTG
Organism: Naja naja; assembly: GCA_009733165.1. Lineage (NCBI taxonomy): Eukaryota > Metazoa > Chordata > Lepidosauria > Squamata > Elapidae > Naja > Naja naja. The sequence goes on along the minus strand of CM019154.1, from coordinate 30,073,485 downwards.
TATTCTCCAATGGGACACATCCGTCCCAAGAATCATCAATCATGCTCTCCACTAATATGTTTGTGCTCCGACAACTTTGGGCTGCCAGGGTGATTCTTTAGGCACTTAAGGAATGCACTGTTTTCCCCCACTCCCTTTTTCTGGTAGCTAAAAAGACCAAAGGAGTATCTTTTTAGTTTTTTTTTAATTACATTTATATGCCACCCTTCTCCGAAGACTCAGGGCGGCTTACAATTTTTGGGATACAACCCAGTGTGCTCAGCAGTAGCCTTCATTCCATTGTATATGCCTGCTTATTACTAAGCGGCATTTTTACAAAGTCAGCTTATTGCCCCCAACAATCTTGGGTCCTCAATTTACCTACCCCGAGAGGATGGAAGGCTGAGTCAACCTTGAGCCTGGTGGGATTCGAGCCTTCAGTAATTGTAGGCAGCTGGAACTTAAATGCAGGCATTTAACAGCCTGAGCCACCAAGGCCCTTTGACAGTTATTATGTTATGGTGTGATCCTGGTACCAGCAGTGCTTGGTCCACAAAGGCATTGAGGAAGATGGGCAGACAATAGATAGATAGATAAATAGATAGATAGATAGATAGATAGATAGATAGATAGATAGATAGATAAAGTTAAGTAAGTAAGTAAGTAAGTAATCAGGGCAGAAACTGATCAGGATCTTGGCAAAGAATATAAACATCTGTGTTAGCATCAGTCTCCACAAATTAATTTCAGTACCAGCTTTTGACTACTAGGGAGACTTCTATAGATTTTTGTAGGCTGCTTTCACACAAGATGCTTAAGCAATAGTTCGTTGTCCTAATTCTAACAGATCCTGGAACATCAGGAAGTCAGAAAATTTATGGTCTGAGCTCTTCAGACAGATACTACTACTTGTCTCACTTTGCCTATTGAACAGAATTTTCAAGTCTGCACATATTGTAGCCATTGATTTGTTACTGTTTGGCAGTTTGTTACAGTTGTGTGAAGGCAGAAAACAGCATTTCCAGGAGTTGATTGGGCTTAGTGCATGAAGCTTCTTGGAGAGGTCCACCCCAGCACACCTCTTACTGGAACTGCCACGGGAGGCAGCATAGTGAAGCATTTTAGAAGTAGTGTGTGTGTGTGTGTGTGTGTGTGTGTGTGTGTAAGTCGCTTAACAAAGCAACTTAGATGTTTTGCACAACAAGTTCTTCAGAGAAAATCACTTTTCTGAAACTTTGCCCAGGGTTACTCAGTGCTGCTCCCAGCCTTTCCATACATTTGTCTAATTAATACTACACACCAAGCTACACATTCCATCCTTTAACAATATCTTCCCCTTTAACTTGCAATGGTCCAAAAACATGCTAAGAACTGAAACCCCGCAAGTTCTTGACTGAGCTGATGGGGATTTGGAGTCTGAATGCTGCAACTGAAGAGACCGAAGTTGGAGAAGGCTGCTTCACCAACTTACTTTCTTCCACTGAAACCCTTCGCGTCTTCTAGTGAGCTCCCGGTATGAACCTGACTGATCGACTTGCTCCATCTCTGTCACAGATTCCTACCCTTATCCTGCAAGACAGCTGCAGTTACCTGATCCTCGCGGTGCTATGTGAGCTAAGAGGTCTAATCTGGAAAGCGGCTGCCAGAGAGTTATAAAGCAGAGGTCCCCAAACTTGGCAACTTTAAGACTTGAAGTCAACAAGTCTTAAAGTTGCCAAGTTTGGGGACCCCTGTTATAAAAGGACGGTATTTCAACTTCAAGAGGGTCGGGGGAAAGAGAGGGGAGCGCCGTTCATTCCTTTCTTGGCTGGGAAGTCTGGCACCAAACTCTCGAATGAGCACCGTAACTGAAAGCCAGAAGCCAGATGGGCAATGACCCGTCTTGATCTTTCCGGCCGAAGGAACCGCTCGGCTCCATCTCGCCTTGGCCGGCTGATGGACAAGGGACACGTGGCCCTACAATGCCGACACACGACCTGCCTCCAGCGGTCCAGCCGCCTTCAGCCAACTTTCTCCCGAGAACCTTTGCGCGGGAGGGCGGATCTAAGGGAGGGAAGAAGGAGGGGCGTGTTTCTAGGGGCGCCAGAGTGGCTTCGCTTGCGGAGCCCAGTCGCGCCTGCCGGACAGTTAACTCTTATTTCTTTGCGCGTAAAAGAAGCCAAAGGCGCTCGCTTAGCCCGTAAATAGAATGAAGAGAGAGAGAGAGAGAGAGAGTTTTCTACACGAGACAGGTTCCCAGTTTTTTTTTTTTTGGGAAAAGAGACTTTAAAAACAGTGTGAGTGGTGCACTCTTTCTCCAGATTTCGCTTCTCTCAAATGGGAGTCCGTAGACATTCTCAGTCATCCAGGTCACGGCTGTCCCAAAGGTGGTTTTACAGGAGGCGACTGGACTTTATTGTTTTTCCCTTGAAGACGTTTCGCTTCTCATCCAAGAAGCTTCTTTAGCTCTGACCTTCCATTCCCCACTATCCTGTCAGAGCTGAAGAAGCTTTTTGGATGAGAAGCGAAACGTCTTCAAGGGAAAAACAAAGTCCAGTCGCCTCCTGAAAAAGCACTTTTTGAGATCGAAGGAGGGTGGGAGGGCGGGGGAGAGAGAGAGAGAGCGTCGTCTCCTCCCGACCTCCACTGCTCATTAGCATGAACTGGAGCTAAGATGCTTAAATCCCTCATTATTTAATGCGTTCTAATGGGGGCAGAGCGGGGAGGGCGGCGCTTGGAGGCCGAGCATAAGACGCATCCTTCCACGCCTCCCCCCCACAATTGTATTTTTTTTTAAACGGAATCATAATGAAAAAGTTTCCCAAAGAAGGGGCGGAAACAATGAAGGTTTGAAAAACAAGGCCGAAACCGTCCAGTAGCGCTGTGCTGGGGTCAATGCCATGGTCACCTCATTCTGAAAGAGCAAATTTAAACAGCGAGAAACGGGGAGGGGAAGGAGGGTGAGAGAGAGAGAACCCGACCCAAAGAGGGTGGGGATCTCTTTCTCCCCGAAATCCCACTCGCCTTGTTTGTTTCATCTTTCTTTTCTCCATCGCAAGGGAATCGATGGAGGAATCTTTCAGAAATACTCAGCGCGGGTGGAAATGTCCCGTTTACAACACTGTAGCTGCCTCCGTTTTGTTTGTTTGATTATGCACGGACACAACAGCCGACACACTTCAGCAGCTTCTTGCCTAAAAAAAAATCAACTGGATGTCGCTTTTGAAAGTGAGAGTGAAAAGAAGAAGAGAAGAGGAAGAGAGGATGAAGAGGAAGATGAAGATGAAGAAGAAGAAGAAGAAGAAGAAGAAGAAGAAGAAGAAGAAGAAGAAGAAGAAGAAGAAGAAGAAGAAGAAGAAGAAGAAGAAGAAGAAGAAGAAGAAGAAGAAGAAGAAGAAGAAGAAGAAGAAGAAGAACCCAGAATGTGGGGCAAAAGACCTGTAACAAATCCGTGTAAAATCGTTCCATTTACGCATTTATTTAACTTCGGCAACAAGGTTTTAGGACGCGGGTCTTTAGTTGGAAAACATTCAAAACGAGTTAACTTTTCTCTGCCTCGCCTCTCCTTGGCAGCCCGCTTTATTTTATTTTCTCCAGTTGTGCCTATTCTTCCCCGGTCGCCTCTCTCCTTCCCCGGGCATTCAGCGGTCTGGCTCTGCCAGTTGCGCGCGCACGGCCGGACGCTCCGCTCCCGCGCCAGTTGCCACCCACTGCACGCTCTCTCGCGCCTGTTGCCGAGGTGTTTCTATACAAACTTCAGCGACCAGTTGTCATATTAACTATTACGCAGCGTAATGACTGAAATCGTCAAAATAAGAGGGAGACGCGAGAGACCTCAACCCCCGCCCCGCGGTATCCCCCCCCCGCCACTTTTTTGTCCTCCTCCTCCTCCTCTTTTGCCTGCTCAAACTCTTTTTTTTCAAAAGAACTTTTGCAACAAAAGCACTAATTGGGCTCCAGAAAATACCCTGACAAGGCATGGAAGATAAGTTTCATAAAGCCCCACAGTTGCGAAGGGGGGCAAGAGCGCTCTCAATAGACCCCACGCTTCTTTTCTAAACTCTCTTGCTGAGCCCCCCAAAATAGGCCGATTCTTGAATGCCAGGCCAGCAGAGAGAGCGAGAGAGCGAATGCCCTGCTTATTGTAAAGGTCCCCCTTTTTTTCCTCGCTTGTTCTTCTCCACCCTCCCAAATAGGCGAGTTATGTCTTCTATGGGGAGAATAAGCTGGGCTTTTTTTAATTAAAAAAAACACACCCGATGAAAGACCTTTTGCTTCGTTTTTTTTTTAAATCTTAGACGTGGAAAAGAAAGAGGGAGGAGACGTGCCCGAGTTCCAAGCCACTGTAACAAAATACGGGCATAAGAACCATAGGGTTCCTTTCTCCTCCCATAAAAGTTCCGAATGTATGGGTTCTTTTGAAGATCTGTGTTTAGATTAACAGCTTTCCAAAGGCAGGCGTCTCATCCGCGCAAGAATGAAGGGGGGAGCTTTAAAGCAAAATAAAAAGGCAGAAAAACCGGGAGAGAATAGAGAGAGCAGGCGTTTAAAGAAAACAGGGTAGGGGCTGCGACATCCCCCCCTCCCCCTCAAGAACTACCCTACAATAATATGTGAATTTCTTAATTTAAGGCGAGGATAAAGAGTGTTTATTGCTTGGAGAAATTAAGGACTGGGAACTGCAGGTTCTGAACTAGGAAGGGTCCTGCATGGTCTATAGAGAGAGATCCCATTTGTCTTTATATGACTCTTTTAGTTTAACAGCTACCTTTTTCTGAGACGTTATTTGAACAGGAAGTCAAAAAGACTGTTTATTTAGGAGGTTTTTAAATGGATTTTGAATTTTTCTCTGACTACTTAAGAAATTTCTTTAGTAATTTGGCAGAATTGGTAACTTGTCTTGGTTAAATTAGGTTATAAATAGATATATGACCATTTCCCCTCCCTCTTCTTTCTTTCTTTCTCTTTCTTTCTTTCTTTCTTTCTTTCTTTCTTTTCCTTCCTTCCTTCCTTTCCTTCCTTCCTTCCTTCTATGCCATTTGTAAAGTTGAGCTATGTACCTAGTGAGCATTTGTTTCTTTATTTATTAAAGTTATACCCATCCCACTGTCAAGCAACTCTAGGCAGCTTACAATATTATAAAAACAGGAATATAAAACATTAAAATGTTTAAACGTTAATAATATTTTAACTTTATTTGGCTTGTTTACTTGTTTAATCCTGTTTTATTGTAAATTTTTCTGTTTTAATGTTCGCCGCCCTGAGTCCTTAGGGAATAGGGCGGCATACAAGTCGAATAAATAAATAAATAAATAAATAAATAAATAAGGAACTAAGATTGGATACCAGTACATAAATGGGGTAGAGGTGGGATCTTCCTAACCCCCTAACCACCTTCAGCATGTAGCATCCTCATTGGGGCTCCAAGCCAATTGGTTTTAAGGCCCTTTCAGAAGGCCAAGAGGGGTTGGGGCAGATCTTATCTCAAGCAGCCTGATGTTTCAGAGGGTGGGAGCCACAGCAAAAAAGGGTTCTTCTCCTGTTTCCTATCAGCTGAAGTTCCTTGATTGATGGGATTTGCAGCATCCTTCTTGTGCTGGAGCAACTGCGGTGGGCCAATCCCACTGGGGTGAAATGATTCCTCAAATAGCCTGGTCTCATGCCATGCTTACAGGAGTCAACCAATACCTTGAATTGATCTTGGAAGCAAACCACCAAACATTGCAGGTCATGCAACAGCAGTGTTACGTGATGATCCCTAAGGGGCCCAGGACTGTCCGTGCAGTTGCATTCAGTTGTGCCAGCTGTAGCTTCTGAATTCTCTTCAAGGGAAACTCCATGTGTAGCACATGGCAGTAGTCCAAATACAAGATATCCAAGGCTGATGACTGAGGGCAGAGCCTCATGATCCAAGAAAGTGCAAGTAAATTAATTAATTAGTTAATTAATTAATTAAATTGGGTCTAGGCCAACTCAATGCGGCCAGCTCGTCTCTGCATGTCACCTCTGCCAACTCACCGCTACCAAGTTGCTGCAGGACAACTCCACAAAGCCAACTGCCACAGGGACAACTCACCTGAAGGGAGAGGCAAGCAGGCAACCCAGAAATGGCAAGGTGGCGGCAACGAGCTGGCTGAGCTGAGTTGTCCCATTCCAAATAAGTTTATTATTGCAACCACAGGTCCTAACAATATAGCATAGCATAAAATAACTATGCTATTTTAAAAAGCTTAAATATATCATTCAAAGTTTAAATAATGGAGCAAATGTAACATCTGGAAACACAGCTGCAAGAGGATCATTCAGTTGTTTAAGATCTGCGCCTGTGAGTTCACCTATCAACAATTTAGAGTAGAGTAGAGTAGAGTAGAGTAGAATTCTTTATTGGCCAAGTGGCCCTGATATCATTGTAAATGGGACATTGGAGGACATAATAATGATCCCCCCTTGATCAACACTACAAGGCCAGAGATGTTGTTCAACAGGGCATGTACCTAGGGGTTCAGGTTTGCTTTTCTGCAATCACTTGTCACCATTATGGTGCTTGGCTGTTAAACCCACTTGCTAACTAGCCTCACTGAATTCAGTGAAACTAATTTCACTGTATAGAGCTGCATGGCCACTTTTATTTGTTTTGCTGAATGGTTGTTAGAAACATTTCAGCTCTAAGACCAAACTGGTATGTTGTTGTCATAGACATATGATAATTGAGTATTTAAAAATAAAGATGTAACAGTAAATGGTCAATTCCATATAATGACATACCATTTTATTATTTATTTATATTTCAAAATTTTGGCTACCAAATTCCAATAATTCTGAGCGGCATAAGCAACAACAGCAAAATCAAAACAAGACCACAAAAGTGGGATCATCCAGGAGGATTGGATTTTTTCCGAGCTGCCTGATCAGATCCACTCCATTAGAGTCAGTGTCAGTGTTCAATTTTTTTACTACTGGTTCTCTGGGCATGGCTTGGTGGGTGTGGCATGGCTTGGTGGGTGTAGTGTGGTTTGGTTTGGTGGGCGTGGCAGGGAAGGATACTGTAAAATCCCCATTCCCTCCCCACCCCACAAACCTGCTTTCCAGCTCCATTCTCCTGTGCAGGGCAACGAAAGAAGACCCAGACAATCAGCTGGGACTCAGGACACAGAGCCAGTCAGAGATGGGATTTGCCACTTCTCCGAACTACTCAAAATTTCCGCTACTGGTTCTCCAGAACCTGTCAGAACTGGCTGAATACCACCTCTGATTAGAGTAAAGAATTTATTCCCCCCACACACACACCTCGTCATACCATTGGTAACCATACCATTGGTAATCATTCTACCTTGGCCATTCAACCCTAAGCAATTTTCACACCAGTTGGTCATCAAATTTGCCTTTTCTCCTAGTCACTGCCAAACTGTTTGCCTTATTTGATAATAAACTTAGAGAAACCAGTCCATTTCTGGCCAAAATGCTGATTTAACTTGCTTCAAATCTATGATTAAATATTTAAATAAATAGTGGGTGGTTATTGTTGTTTTCTTTTTGCATCTTCATGTGTTGATATCTCATGCAGAGCCCAAAATTGGTCCCTAGCTTCTGTATGAATATATGTAATGGTACTTACCTGTCCCATCGGTATCAGGATGCAGCAATGGAGGAAGCCAAGATAATTTATTCTGCATGATGGAGAAATTATGCTATGGGCTAAGACAGTAAGACAGAGTATGCAACATGGTGACACCATTTAATTTTCCCCCCTCCCCCAGTTAATTAAGGCACCATCACAATACAACAGAAGATGTTCCCTCAAAATGATGTCCAACATTGTACAGAGGAACCTAGCATAGGTTCCCCCTATATGTACATAAGTAACCATTCACCCATAGGGCCCAGAAGGGTGACATAAATCCTTTATTGGCCTTCACAGGTTTTCAGTCATTTGCCAAGTTGCCGCTCAATTCACTTCATACAGGAACTGGCTCCACCAGAAACCTAAAAGTGATGGAAATGATTTTGTGTTGAGTCATAAATGGGACATATTCTGAAGACTTCAGAGTGCATCAAATGCTCTGCAAAAATTACTCTGATGTCTAAAGTATAATCACTTTGGCTATGTAAATTAAAATTAGTTTTTCTTTAGTACACAAAACGCATTCTTTCTTTTTTAATGCCCTATTTTATTTTATTTTTAATTTACAAATAGCCTTCCATCTTCGTGCTTGAATACCTCTGCCAGTTAGCTGCTCCTGGAAGCCTCGAATAGGAAGCCTCAAATGGGAAGAGACCAATTCATACTCGGTGCAGAAATTCAGGTTAAAAACACCCTGGACAAATGTCTCATAAATCTTTATTTGACCATATTCAGCAGAAGGGAATTCATCATCACTCTAGACAACTGATTCAATTGCCCAAATGTTTTTATCCTTAGGAAATACTTATTAACCTTCAACCAGAATGTATTTTAATGTACAGTTGATCCCAATGATACCCATTATTCTTTCTCCACTCTGAGATAATAGAAACCAGGATCAAGCTGCTGCTACCTCCTTCTCTTCCTTCTGTGTGATATCCCTTTAAGAACCTGATGATTGGGTTCATACAACATGTTTAGCTTGGCTACTGAATTAAACCATTTTCTGGATCTGCACAGCCCAGTGAGTCCCAAATAAATCAAATATGCTGGCTCAGACAACTAAGTACTTAGTCACAAATAAACTAAATTTAAGCTAACCCATCTTAATATGTTATATAAATAGCTGCAAGAACTTTTAGTCACTGAGATAAGCACATGTGTGAGCAGCACCATTCTGGTTCTGATCTACCATAATACCAAGATCTTTTGCACTTGTACTGTGGTTTTCTTAGTAAAAATATCTTCTCTGGCTAATTTCCAGCTTCCAAGTACAATTCAAAATGATGTTTATGACTTAGGATCAGTTTTTCTGACATTAAGTATTTCTAGAAGAACGTTTCCCTTGGTCCTCCACAAACGTTTAGGAAGGAGCAGAAAAATGATCTAGTTTTGGAAATATGTACCAAAGGACAGTCAGCTAGTAGTTCCCTCATTGTTGTCCTTCTGCCAGTAGTTGAAAATGTTTTACAGATACTCCTTGAGTTACAAAAGTTCATTTAGTGACCGTTCTAAGTTACAACATTATTGAAAAAAGTGACTTAAGACCATTTTTCATACTTACAACTGTTGCAGCATCCCCCGTAGTCAGATGCTTGGCAACTGGTTCATATTTATGATAGTGTCCAGGGATCACCTTTTGCAACCTTCTGACAAGCAAAGTCAATAGGGAACCCAGATTCAGATAACAACAGTGTTACTAAATTAACAGCTGCAGTGATTCACATATCAACAGTGGCAAGAAAGGTTGTAAAATTCACTTAACAACTGTCACACTTAGCAACATAAATTTGGGGCTCAATTGTGGTTGGAAGTCAAGGACTACCTGTATTTTATCAGGACTTTGGGATTTTCAGCTGGCAAAGTAGGTGGGTATTTTTGTTGACTTTTTTTAAAGGGTATGCTTTAATGCAATTTAATCCTGTTTTTATCTATTTGTTAGTTAGTTTACTTTATTGTCACTGCACCTCGTACCACAAAATCAAACACCATCTTCAGTGCACACCATGACCATGAAAATAAACACAAATCCACATCCTTCACCTTCCACACATTGAACCGAAAACCCCCCACACTGTACCAATACTGCACTATACAGTAGAATTCAATAGAGCTACTGCCCTGGGATAGAAGCTGTTTTTCAGCCTATTTGTCCTTGTTTTTATTATCCTGTGCCGTCTGCCAGCTGGTAGTAGTTCAAAAAAAGGGGGTGCAATATATTATACAAACATATACATATTTTGCATAGCAGGTAGTTTGAGCAAGGGTGTCAAACTCCATTTCTTTGAGGGGCGCATCATGGCTGTGGTTGACCTCAGAGGGCTGGGTGGGCATGGCCGACTGGGTGGGTGTGGCCAGCTTGACCCCATTCCCCAAACTGCTGGCATGTTTTTCCTTTGCACTGGGTAGACCAGGCCGAAGCCAGGTGGGCCTGATGTTTCCTCTTCACATTGGGTAGACTGGGCTGAAGCAATGTGAGTTGGCCCCTTACATTTTTCAGGACAGCCTCAGAGGCCGCATCCAACCATACCGCAGGCCAGATCCGGCCTGCAGGCCTTGAGTTTGACACCCCTGTGTTACAGCATTACATCTTTATTGTCTCCTGTTTTCAGTCTGAGTCACTGTATCATTTCAGAACTTAATGCCGTTCTACTGCATTTGTTGGCCTGTTCTTCTGATGGGATCAAGTCAGAGGTAGGTTTCAAAATAGTTTACCACCAGTTTGGTGGGCATGCTTTACGCGCACGCACACAATTTGTGCATGCATGCACCAAACACACAGTTTGCGCATGCGCAGAGGCTTTCCTATTCACCTCCTCTGATCCTGCACTCTCCCTGTCGCTTCAGCAGTTGACACCCGGCAATCTGCTATGCCGTGCAAAGCAGTTGCACTTCAAAAGCAGGGAAGAAAGGTCAGTATGGGAGTCCGGACAGGCGGGTGGGCCCAACAGCAGCTCCAGCAGCTCCACAGAGAGAACCGGTTCGGTCTCCACCGATCTTCGGCACTACTGGTACACCAGACCCAGGCTAAACCAGTAGAATACCACCACTGGATCAAGTCTTATACAACTCTCTTGAATTATTCATGGCCTTTTCACATCCCATTCTTTCCTAAGCTTATGTTTTTCTCACATGTTGGAATTTAGCTCATATCATTCTCAGTCACCATAACCTAACCATCTTGCACTTTAGGTCTATCTCATACTTAATATCTGGCATAAGTAGGACGCTAAAGACAACGACAGCAATGATAATGACAAGGATAGTGAAATCATCAGCATCTCAGGCATATAAACAGACAAATGCAGCCATCTTGGACCAGCAGTTCTCCTGCCCTTTGGCAAGCCTGAATCCCCCTCACCACAAAGCTGCCATGAGGAAAAAGCCATATGGGTGAATTGCTCCCATTACCTCAATTTCTTAAATACTCTCTATCATCCAGGTCAACTTTACCATCTTTACCATTTTCTATACAGGAGAAACTACTTTTAAATAAAGTATAGGGCAGTTGCCAGGCACTAATTTTTTTATTTTCTAAGTAAGTCAAGAGATAACTTTAAAATAAATACAAAGCTGTATGAGTATGATGCCATCTCATATGTACGTAAAATTCATTTAATTTATTTAATGAGTAGTTTTATAAAAACACAATGTTAGAAGATTGGAGCCAAGAAATGCCAAGGGAGGCATAATTAGTGCTGATGAACCCAAGACTGCTTCCCCAGAAGCACTGCATGGCAGATTTTCTTTAGAAGGTATTTCATGCCAAGCAATTTGAGAAATGTAACCCCCCTCTATCACTCATAAACATGAACCTAAATCTATACGATAATTCTTTCAGCCTATTTATAATGGTGGCTGGATATGTGTCCTCAGTGAGCCATTTTATACATCTCTCCTGAATCTTGAACAGTTGTTGGTGAGCTTGTAGTGATGAAATTTGTGGAGCTACAAAGTTCCCTGTTGTAAAAAATGGTCAAAGTGAAACGGGCTTTGGATTTATTACCTATCCAACAGACAGATAGGGTGAAGAATTTTTTGCAAATCAATATTTTCAAATTTGAATTTCTTTCTCCCAAGCCAATTTATGTTGCAATACTCTTATTTCCTACTGGATTCAGACCTGGAAATGCAGTCCAGTCCAATCCAGCAATGTTCCAGTGAAAAAGGCACTAAAACATGGCTACTGTGCAGCAATTTTCTTTCACCTTATGGCCTGCAGATGTATTGGACGCAGAGGTTTTGAGCACACTGGTAAGCTTTGGGGAAATATCCATTTCTGCACCAACTTCTCTATGGAAATATATGATGTAATTTTTTTCTTAATTGTTTGTAGCTCATTTACTTGTAGCCAAGTAAATGGAAGGTGGGAATAAAGCAAAATACTATAATGAATAATGACTTGAATCAGTATTAGCCTACCTGATTATTTCATATATTGAATAATTCTTGTTTGGCCCAAGTATTCCCTTAATTTAAGGGCCTGATTGGACAACACTTATGAAGGTGCTGGTGAATGTTCAGTTAAAAATACGGAGGCTATATTAGGACCAGTCCTCCCTGAACTCTGTTGGACTCGTTTCCAAGTAAAGACGCATCAGCTTATGCAATTACAAAGCAATTTTTCCCCTCCATCCTTTAGAAAATATCACTAATGAATCGATGGGGCAATTTAATCAATCATTTTGAAAGTATCTCGGCTTTCCTCGCGGACTCATAGAGCGCTAAGTGAAAAAGAAGCGGGGATTTAAGCATCCTTTGTGGGGGGGGAGGCTCCAGCTCATGGACGCCGCCAGGTTCTCCCTGAAAAGCGGCCGTCCCTCTCGACCTCCACAGCTTCCCAGCGCTTTTCAAGCGGCCGCTCCACCTCCTCTATTTCATTTGAGCCTCCTCAGCGCGTTGCAGAAAAGCTTCTCCTTCCAAGTCCGCGGCAGCCCATCCGCCGCCTTAGGCCACCCAGCTGGCTTTCCTTACATTCGAGCCCGTAGATGCTACTAAAGAGGCGCCGCCATTTCCCTCAGCCCTTAGAAGCCCGAGACCCTCGGACAAACTCCCCGTCCCTTCGGACAGCCTGCCGTCTGCCCTGGGGACTCGAGCGCCCAGCGTCCCGCATCCTTCCCCGCTACTTTTCCTTCCCCTTCCTCCTCCCTCACACACACACACACACACACACGGTCCCATTACCGCCTACTTCTAGCGGTCAACCAATCGGCGCTCGCTGCTCCGTGTGGGCCCCATCCTTCCTCATCCCAAGCTGTGGTCCAGCCCAATTGTTTATTCAGCGGCTGGGCCAACGGCACGCGCCGGGCGCACGCACTTGCAACAACAAACCTCAGAAGGGGAGAGGCGGAGGGGAGAAGAAGGGGCGGAGCACTGGCTCAAACGCGTGTGCGGGGTTTTCGCCGGGTCTCCGCCCGTGCACGCGCGCCCTCCCGCGCTTCCCGCCGTCTCGAGCTTTCCTCGCCATCCATCGTCACCCCCACCCCACCCGCAATGAAAGTCCTTCCCCACCCCACCCTCCCCGCAATGAAAAGGCTGCGGTTCTCTTCCGCTCGCTGCCACTCACTGCCAAGCCGGGAGTGTGTGGAAGGCGCAAGGTGCAGGGTGGGTGCGAGGAGACGGAGAGGCAGCCGAAGTGGGAGGAGGGGGAGGCGCGAGCGTAGGAGGAGGAGGGGGGGGGAGAGTGAAGTGTGAAAAGAAGAGGGGGGGGTGGGAGAGACGGTAAGCGGAGCTTCGGCCATCCCTTATAAGAGAGACAATCTCTGGTCCTTTTTTGGCAAAAGAGCTTTGGCTAAGCAGGCTGCACACACGCGAGCGCCACGAGCCTCCTTCGGTTGCAAAGAAAGGGGGAGGAGGGAAAGCAAAGCGGTGCCATCGGAGCTCGCTCGCTTTCTACCTTCTGAAAGCCTCCCCCTCCTTTCCCTTCCCGATTCACTTCTTCTTCTTCTACCTCCCCCGCGCCAAAGGCCAGCAAACGCCGCGAGCCCCGCCGCGCGCCTTGCCTCCTCCGTGCGGCCGCCCAATGGCCAGTGGCAGCCCTGCCAAGATGGACAGCAGCGCCAGCCAGCCGCCGCCTCCCCCGCCGTTCCTCCAGCCCGCCTGCTTCTTCGCGGCCGCCGCCGCCGCCGCCGCCGCTGCGGCAGTAGCCGCTTCACAAAGCGCGCAACAGCAGCAGCAGCAGCAGCAGCAGCTGAGCCCGGCGGCGGGCGGCCAACAGAACCAGCCCTCTCCGGGCGCCGCCAAAGCGTCTGCTGCGGCTGCGCCGAAGCAGCCTCATCAGCAGGTCAAGCGGCAGCGCTCGGCGTCGCCGGAGTTGATGCGCTGCAAGAGACGCCTCAACTTCAGCGGCTTCGGCTACAGCCTCCCTCAGCAGCAGCCGGCGGCGGTGGCGCGGCGGAACGAGCGGGAAAGGAACCGCGTCAAGCTCGTCAACCTGGGCTTCGCCACTCTCCGCGAGCACGTCCCCAACGGCGCCGCCAACAAGAAGATGAGCAAAGTGGAGACGCTGCGCTCGGCCGTCGAGTACATCCGAGCCCTGCAGCAGCTGCTCGACGAACACGACGCCGTCAGCGCCGCCTTCCAGGCCGGCGTCCTCTCGCCCACCATCTCCCCCAATTACCCCAACGACATGAACTCCATGGCAGGCTCGCCTGTCTCCTCGTACTCCTCGGACGAAGGGTCCTACGATCCCCTCAGCCCCGAAGAGCAGGAGCTGCTGGATTTCACCAACTGGTTCTGAGTGGCCCTGGTGGCCCCTCGCCGCGTTGACTTTGCAGCAGGTGGGTTTGGCTTGGCTTCTCGGGCAGGGATTCCAGGCACGGGGAGGGGTGGCGGTGGACTCTTGGGGGGCGCCGGTGCCCCCTCTTGCACTTGGAAAGGAGAAGGAGGAGGAAGGAGGAAGCTTTGTTGGTCCTAGAGAAGGTTGCAGAAGCTGCTGTGAAGAAGGGCGTTTTAAAAACCCAGCCGGCTGACTTTACCATGGCAGAGGACTCCAAAGGCAGCCATGGAGGTTTGGGGAATGAGAACTGCACCCCATTTCCAGCCCCATAACCGTCTTAACCTAGTCCTTGACAGGGGCTGTCAAATAACCACAAATTAACCGCAAATGGCTGCTTGGCGGAAGATGCTCAGCGGGAAAACAAAATCTCAGCTTAACATTAACCAAGCTTGACAGGTTGAGTGAGAGCAGCCACTAATTTTTTAACTGACCTCATTAAGCTGTTCTGTGAGCACAGCCAACCAGACTTGAGAGGACAACTCTGTGGTCCATTTTTCAGTTGGTGGCAATAAGGTGGTTTAACTGAGAATGGGTTGATTTTGTCAAAACTAAAGATCTTGCTTAGAGTGCCCAGTGACAAGTGGGAGGAGTGGGATGTAGCTGTATTTGCATGAGAGGCTGCTGCAGACCACTAAATACCCCCACAGTAGCTTGAGTGATTCTAGTAATACCTGTCAGTAAAACATCCCTGGCCTAAAGGGTTTGTGTATTGTAAAATCTGACTTCCTAGGTAAGAACAAATAATAACTGGAAAAATAGTTTCTATACTTCTGGGAATCTCAGTAAGACTTTTCTCAAGTAGCTGGATTCCACTCCCCTTAGACTGGTAGTATATGTTTCCTTGCATTCAAGCTCACTCCAAAGCATCTCACTAAATAAACAAGTGTAAAGATCAATTAGAAGACATTATCAGATATAAGTTATCATATCTGAGTTTCTAATTGCTGGC
This sequence comes from Naja naja, assembly GCA_009733165.1. NCBI lineage: Eukaryota > Metazoa > Chordata > Lepidosauria > Squamata > Elapidae > Naja > Naja naja. Next base: position 30,058,179 of record CM019154.1, on the reverse strand, counting down.
CTTATAATCCAAAAGCAATTTATCTGGAAGAAAGTCAACACTTCCAGGTAACAGGGCCCATAGTTTTGTGATACAAACCATCCAAAGAAAATTATTTCCAATTGTGACTGATAGGGGGTGATACCCACCCTCTAACAGTAAGCAAGACCATCTGTGGCCATAAGTAGACAACTTACATCACATCATGTCACACACATCATATCTATCACCATAAATAGATTGCCTATGTCATATCATTTACATCCTGAGTCTCATCAGTGCCTGACTGGAAGATTGTCTAGCTTTGTGTGCACATTCTTTTGAAGTGTACCATAGAAGGAAATCTCAAAAAGACTAAACAGTCCTGTATTTAGTGCAATTAAATGCATATATTTAATAGAACTGACTTCCTATGAGATATGTTTAACTCTACAGACTAATGCTAAAAGTACTCTGTTTTTCTATATATAAGCATCTTCAAGTCTTTCAGAATAGACACATATGACTGAACATTCTAGGACAGAATTGATAATTGGGAATGGATGTCAGTGAATGTACTGAGAATTGTAAAACAACCCTAAATGATTTACTTGGTAAGGTATTAAGTAAAATCCAAATGGGCAAGTATAGTGCAATCACATATACACACATTCAGAAGTTAAGACTTGTTTTGCTTTATGGAGTCACCTGTCATTCAAAAGCCAGCTGTTTGAGAATAGATGTTTTCCATTTAGGTCATATGTTAACATTGCTTTCTCTTCTCTTTCCTTATGTTGCACAGGACTTTCTGAAAAAAATCATTCATCTTACTACTACTACTACTTTCCCTTTTCGTTGTGGAAAGGAAAGAAAAGCCAAGACACTGAAGCACAGAAGGAATTAAACTTCCTCTCCACAAAACCTGAAGCACTCCCAAATTCTGCCTTTGCACTCCAGCTGTTTAAAGAGACATGCAGCCCAGGTCTGTGGGCATTTACTAGGAAGTAAAGTCCACTGAGCTGAATAAGACTTACTATTCCCAATAAGTATGCATAGAATAACAGACCAATGATTCAACCTCTTATACACCTACTGAAAGTGGGGCTTACTTGCAAGTAAAGATGTAAAATCAGGCTGCACAAATGGACCCAGAAGCAAAAGGGAGAGCTGTGATGTGAAAATATCTACCTATTCTTTACCCCCAAAGTTAAATTATACTGCCTATTTCACTACTGCCTAATCATAAATCTTCAACAGAACTAGCAGCTTCCCTTTTTACTGAAATACAGTATTGCTTCTTCCCCTTTCCAAAAATGTTTTCACTACCTTCTGGCCATAAATTGAAACACAAGCTAATCACAGGTGTCAAAAAGTAACAGGATTAGTTCAGCTAGAATTATTATGTGGTCAGACCAATACTAAGCATATTTGCTAAATTCAGTAAATTTATTCAGAAATTTATGTGAAAAGGCTGCAATCCTGGTTGCCTAATGCTTGTGAAGCTGTAGAAACTCCAAACTATGCTGTACTCAAAGAATTGTCTGAAATGTCTATCTACTTTCCCACTACCATTCCCATTATAAAATGCTTCCATTTTTTTCTTGCAAACTTTTTATTATATAAAAAATCTATTTGTATCAAGCCTAACCAATTTGGGGAATTTATTAAGCTATTTTTGTATATAAGAGCCAGAGAAATTTATAGCCTTTTTTGTACAAATGGTATAAAATATGTATATCTTGATAACTTTTTTAAAGATATGTGATGCTTATTACCTCTTCCTATCTAGATGTGTGTGTAGACAACATGACCTTACAACTGCCATGTTTTTGTTATGTGGTTTTGTAAAGGACTTGGGAATGCCTCCAAATGTACTTTAGCACCAATGTGTCTTACTTTTTATAGAAAGTTTGCTAATGTATTAATAAACAATGTTCAAAATGAACAAACTTTATGCAGCTATTGTCCAAACACAAAATGGTAGCTATTTATTTTACAAGCTGCTGCCTTTTGAAGAAAAAAGAAAAGAGGAAACACTCTTTTACTGCCTTTCCATTCTGTTTTATTATAAACTTACAAAAGTCATGTGTAACGACATTTTATACAAAATAGTTTGGTAATAAACTTTGTTTCAATTAAAATGAAGTCTTCTTGGTTGTTGTGTACCATTCTGCCATTGATTAAACCTGTACAGGAAAGGCAAATATTTGGGTGGCATGTCACTTCTAAACAGCCATATATAGGATTTCTATACAAAAGCTCCCATATTATGCTGGTATTCTTTTGCCTTTCTATTTTGCAAATGTCTGTTAAATCAAGAGAGGCCTGCCTGCCTGCCTCTTCCATTGTCCTTCATTGTAACCACTGGACATTTCAAAATTTTCTCCACAGAATGGATCCCAACAGAGAGAGGGCTCTTTCCTACATCTACAAGTCTTTCAAATTTGACCACCTTCTGATAAAACAGGGTGTTGTGGATAGATCAGATTGGGCTGGGGGCAAATTAGGGGGCTGACTAGCAGGGGCTTGGGAGGAGAGGAGCATAATGGCTACTAATATATAACTGACTTTTATAAGGCACTGTACATAAAATCGCTGGAGTATGAGTCAGCGATGGAAAAATCAAACAAAAAAAAGCAATGAAAGAGAATTTTGTACCTTAGATTCAAATCATTGATCTTTCTAGCTGTTATGTTCTCTCAACAGCGTGATCTGTGTGTAAAAGTACCCAATTACCAAGACTCAAAAAGAAATTGGGGCCTTCTCTCTCATTCCCTTTTTGGCTAGCCTCCTTGTCAGTTAGTAAAGACGTGACTAGAATCTATCTCAGGCTCATTCCCCACCACTGCCACCCTCTCTCCCAACCCCTTCCCCCCCTCCTGCTTTCGTGCTCAGCTCCTCCAGCGTCGCTTTCCAATTCAGTTTGCGCTACACTACGCGGCGTGCATCCTATGAAACAAGCATCCTATCCAATGAAAATCAAATTGCTGAAAGTAGGCAGCCACCCCTGCCTTTCAAATCCAGCTTGCTCAAAACGAACAGCAAATCATGCAGAAATTCTTCAGGCATAGGCTACAGAGGAATTTTATTTAATTTGCTAGCATTGCATTTCCATACATTCAGCCTCTTCTCTCTCCCCCTTCCCCCCCTTGTTTCTCTCTTCTCCCCATTAATATGCTGCTTGGAGAGAACGGGAAAGCAAGCAGAAAACATGCCAGCGCCCTTTACTTGACTACAAATATTCATTGTTGAATTTGGTCTTGAAACCACTGTTTGATTATGAAAATAGCAACGGTTATCACCCATCCCATCTGTTTTACTCCCCTTTCCTAAATCTCCTCTCCTCTCCCTCTCTTTCTCTTTAAAAATATTTATTTTTACACTGGTGGCATTATAAGGTTTTCAAACTAAATGTAGCTATAATTTAGGGCTAGGAATAAGAATCCTGCTCATTTTGATCTGAAGGGCTAAGTTAACATTTCCATATGTAGATTAATGTTGGTTTCTTTTTCCTCTCTCTATCCCTCCCCAACTACACCAAATCAGATCTGAAGATGATGCTTCCTTTGAGAGAGAAATGAAATTCTTTCACTGCTTATAACAAAGTTCAAGACAGTAATATCCAGATTTTCTCTTCTGAATGGATCATATCACTTCCGTAGGAACAGGAAGAAGGGACAAGAAGGAGTGAGGTAAATCTCTGAGCATTTAAACACTACAAAAGTCTTTTCTTGGGTTAGGAGGAAAGCTACTCTGGAGCTTTGAGGTGTTGGATTTGGCATTTATAAACTCCATACACCAAAAAAACACCTTTAATTGCATGATTAAGTTTCCCCATTACCCTTATGGAGATGGGTAAGGTCCAGGTCAATTCACTAGAAATGCAGATGGACATTTTAAATGTTTCCAAAATGGGAAGGCACCACTTGACAAAGCCTTTTGCAAATATACCTCAGCTATGTTTTTTTAGCCCTTTATAATAAAAAATTAGTGGATCAATTCAGTAAGCCCTGTTTAAAATGTGGAAACAAAACATGGCTGCAGGCAGACCAAGGGGCTGCAATGCTTCACAGAAGCAACTGGAGGGTGTCTGCAGAGATCCTTCGGTTAGAGAGGAGCTGATGAGCTCAGACAGGCAAAAGACGAAAAAAACAGCCACCAACATGCAAGGTCAGGGTGCACATTACAATGGGCTAGCATCCATGCCTGAATACTTATCGTGCTGTTCCTTTTGGAATAAGCAATCCTATGTAGAGCACAGAAACGGAGCAAGAAATTATAAAAGGCAAAGAAAAAAAATCAGAGGGAACATGCTTATAATAAGGTCATGCATTATACATCTCCACATCTTTTTATCCTTGAAAAGCCATACCATTCATACAGTACATTTCAGTCTGCTTTGTTTTCTAAACTTCTCAACTCTTTCTGCTTGAAAGAGAAATATTCACTTCTAAATATCAAAGTGGATAAAAACATGCTACTTTTGCTTGTTTTAGAAATCATTTCTTTCTCACAACAGGCCTTTCTATTTGCATGTATTAAAATTTCTCAATTTCCCTACTTTTAGTAACCATAATGACAAAATATATAAATTTAGCTACTTGCCTTATTTTTTTACTGTTATATGTAACTGTTTATTATGAACTTGCTGCTATTACAGTTACCTGACTAACTAGTTTACAGCAAAACATACACGACATTACAGTAAATAAATCTCTCTCTCTCTCTCTAATTCCCATTTTTTAGATTTTTTTAGATTTATTTATAGAACATTTATATTGCAGTCTACTTGCACAAGGCGACTCAAGGCGGCTTACAAAGATACAAGCACCTCATAAAAGAAATAAAAAATAATAAAAAGAAAAATAATAAAATAGTAGCCCTCCACCCACCACCCACTCTGGTGACAACACACATTCATACTAACCATTTAATGAGCTCCATCCCACTCTGGGTTCCAGCTGGCAAAACTATGCCTTCAAGGCCTTCCGAAAGAATGTTAGAGTGGGGACCAGTCTAATCTCTGGAGGGATGGTGTTCCAGAGAGAGGGAGCCACCATGGAGAAGACCCTTCTCTGGGTCCCCCCAGATGTATCTCCTTAGAGGATGAAGATTCAACAGATGTATCTCCTTAGAGGATGGAGATTCAGATTCAACAATTGTCAATCCAAAAGGATCAGTTTTCTGATCCATATACCTCATTTGCATCATATAATCTATCTAACATTTGCAATAATCAGTCGATAACATAGAATCATCTGTGTACCAAAGTACATTCATTACCCCAATCAGCACACCTCTAATATCATAACAACACTCTTTACATTTTATTCATAAACTCATGCATCTAGGCCGTACTGCATGATCAATGCCAGACTCTTTGCTAAGCATTTCATATATTCCCATACATGCTTTGCTTTCATGTATGCTGCTCTGATCACATTCAGCAATCAAACGTCAACCCCATATTTGCCCAAAATATTTCACAATTCAAGTTTTATCATTTTATCCTATTGTATGACTTTTCTAAATAAATAAATGGATGGTAAACATTCTTCTTCACATTCATATTTTCCTCAATGGCCTGTAGCTCATATACTGTAGGTTAGGAGATATATGCTCTAAACTAAAAAAAATTACTTAGTCAATACTGTGTGTATGTGTGTGTGTGTGTGTGTAGGTATGTATGTGTTGAGTGAGTGCATATAGCCAGAGAGATAGGGTTACAACAGGATTTACATATAAAAAGAAATGTCCACAACAGTTGATGCTAAAGGGATCCAAATGTTGTTTTTTTGAGAACCTATGGCAAAAAATAATAATGGTTAGGAAATATGGAGGATTGATGATCTATGCAGAAATAGTAAACATCAGCACCTAAAGGGAAAATTCCAAAAACCACCTAAATCCAGTTTTAACTGCTCAGTTTCACCACTAAATGAAGAAACATCCTCTCTTTTCAACATATATTTGGGACTCACATCATTTGGAAATCCCTTTTTGTGTGTGTGGGTGCACGGACAAAATGGTGCAATATTAACAGTAGAGCCAGTTGGACTGAAATGAGCAACAATGATGAAAAATGAAAAGCTAATATCTTCCCCCTTGGTTTAACCCTTCCTTCCATCTTTATTATGAATCCTAGTTATTTCTTCTCCTTTCTCTATAACTGCTGGTCAAGCTTGACATCTCCAAGGCATTTGACACCAGTTTCCATTTGAAGTTTATCATGACACAAAATCATCCTCTATTACCTAAGCTTCCCTTGTCTGTGGAGATTCTTCATCATCCAGGTCATGGTTGTCTCAAAGTACAAAAGGCGACTGAACTTTATTGATTTTTTTTTCTTTGAAAACATTTTGCTTCTCATCCAAGAAGCTAATCCAGTTCAGAACTGAAGAAGCTTCTTGTGTGAGAAGCAAAATATGTTCAAATAAAAAAACAAGAAAGTCCAGTTGCCTTTTGGAAAAGCACCTTTGGGCCAAGTTTCCCTTTTAATGCAACAACACTGTGTTTCTCCTCCTATGAGACCACGAGTAAGCAACCTACAGTTGCCACTACCGGTTAGCATTTTCTCCACTATTGCACCTCAGCTTCAAATCTATCATCTTGGAAGCAAGATCAACTATGACTGGGAAATGTTGGAAGACTAGGCTCCATTCCCAGAGTTCCTTTCATGCTTGTCATCGTTTCCCATTCTATTTTGACACCTTTTTAAAAAAAATTCCCACTATGTAAGAAACCTTTATGAACAGTATTCTGAAATGCCATCTGTAGGAATTTTTAGATTCAGCAACTGACAATCCAACAACCTGGATAGACCATGAAACTAATCCCATACAGGTCATGGTGGTTTTTATTGTAACAGATATATTAACAGAATCTGACAAGTCTGGATGTGCTGCTCCCTTCCTCACTTTATCTTCATCTGAACTAAGGAGGGATTGTTTGAGGCATTTTCTCATGCTATCTTCTAGACCCAGCTCAATCCCCTCTTATCTGACTGTGCCTTGGTAGAAGCTCTTCTTCCTGTCTTTCAAGACCATTCTCTCTTTCCTGTACACTAACAACCCTACTCATCTCCTCCCACATCCCGATATAAAGAAGGATCAAACTTTCATTGCCCGTTTCCTATTTTCCCTACAGTTGCTGCTTCAATCAATTTCCTCTCCCTTCTCCCCTTGGAGCGGTGGCTGCCTAGGCATTAGTCAGTATCAGTTATTTAACTCCATAGTAAATTACATTACCAGGGCAGGATCTCTGTTCTTCATCTTTGGGCAGATTTTGCTCTTGACTCTTCCCATTTCTTTTATGTTATTTTTATAAGTTTGTCCAGGTGATGCATGGAACCTTATGGACAGCTTAGAGAAGGTAGGGTAAAATCCATTAGCTGTAGGATCCTGTTCATGGATTCCTTCCTGGCTGATGACATACGGGAAAGGGAAGATAGCAAAACCAGAAAATGGTCACCCTTTCTATAACAAACGAGTAGGATGTTCACCTTTGAAGAATATTAAGTGCCCTCTCTCAATTTTTGGTCAAAAGTAACATGTACCAAAGGCCAGGCATTTCACTCTAAAGGGAAAATCGGACACGCACCTACCACACACACACACACACACACACCAGTGGTTTTGGTAACGATGTTCTGAGAAAGACGGTGCTTTGTACATTTTTTGGTGCCATTTGGTTGACCTGCAAAGAAGTCAGCTACTCAATTTGGAATTTTTCTGCGGCTTTCCCCCCCAAAAAGTTTTTGCCGTGAGTGACTTTTGTGCACCAAATTAACTGATTATCTCTAATTATTTTGTCTGTTTTGCACCTCTCCCAATAGGTTAGGGTTACTGATCGCTGGTCCACAGTTACCCTCGCAAGAGCAAGAGCCTTTTCTCCTTTTCCCTGACACACATCACACAACCGCATCGGTATGCTGAGTGTCTTATGGGCAGAAGTCTAAATCGTAGGAAGGAACGCAATAAATAACCACGGATCTGTAAAATCCGCGGTTATTTAGCATCGTTTGCTTGCCCTTGCAGGATGTCCCCAGATCCACATGCCACCTCTCTTTGCCTCATGGGGTAGGGCCGCCTTTGAGAAATCCCTTCGTGGTCCCCTATCCGGGCTTGGATTTCCACAGGGCAGTGCAGAAAGCTTGTGCAGGCGCGGAGCGCGTGTCGGACTTAATGATTTATTCAAGCGATATACAGCATCCCGGTCCGCTCTCGACGCTGATTGGCTGCAGGCATGCGTCTCCTGTCATCGCGTGCGCCGATAGCCCTCCCGCGCAGCTCAGGCGCTGCTCCTGCGATAACAGCGCCCTGAAGAGGCGCCTAGTTTACCCGCTGATGAAAAGGAAGCGGGCGGGCGGCGGGGGGGGGTAAGAGTAGGGAGGCGGGAGGAACTGTCCTAAGAAAGGATGGTTGCGGGAAGGAGGGAGGAAGGAAGGGTTGGGCTGGCAAAGAAAGAGTAAAGCGTACGTAATGCAATGCAGGCAACGGTGGATAGGAAAGGCGCTTCTGAATCCGGCGCAATGACTGCTCCTGGGGTTTCGGAGACAAAACGGTTTCGGGTTCAGACAGCCTATCCAAACCTGGCCACTTTGGGCTCGCGGGAGAGAAAGTATTGTGAGAGATGGCGCTGGAGAATGGTAGTTTCCCTGGGATGTGAAAAGGAGGAGGCTTTGAAACTACCCCTGTCTGGTTTATATTTTGGAAAAGTCAGGAAAGTCTGACTTATTTTTTGACAGCTGTCTAGGACAATTCAGTGGAGCCCTACCTTCATACAAGGCCTTAATGTGCTTGATTTTGTTCTGGCTTTGCATTGCTTCAAATCAGCCATTGAGGTTTGTGATTTAGTGTTGAACTAGGTCACTATAGTTTGATCAACAATCTGTGGTTGGGTTAAAACATGGCTGGTTTAGTAGACTTCAGTTATGTATCTACAGTAAAAGGTAATGTGAACTGTGCCACTATGAGATTAGTCTTCCATGGCTTCTGATGTAACATGTTTTGTGAGTCTAGCCAATTGTGATTTATTCAAGAATCCAAGGATAAGGAAACTTGGCTTAGTGCAAGGCAGTTTTACATGAAAGGAAGATGATGGCAGGAAGGAAACAAAATGATGGTGTTAAAACCCATGTCAAAAGATCTCTCTTTGCACTTTCTTTTTGGGGGCCTTTCTACATCTCTTGAAGGGTGGTTTGTATTTTGGATTTTTGAAATGTACTGTGTAATTTTTGGGTGGTTAATAATAACCACTAGGTTATTATTAACCACCCAATTATTATTATGGTTGGGCTTGGACAACCTTGAGCTACGTCACCTACAGTTAGACTTAAGTGTAGCACACAAAATTATCTGCTACAATGTCCTACCAGTCAATGACTACTTCAGCTTCAACCACAACAATACAAGAGCACACAACGGATACAAACTTGATGTAAACTGCTTCAAACTCAATTGCACAAAGTATGACTTCAGCAACAGAGTGGTCAGTGCCTGGAATGCATTACCTGACTCTGTTGTTACATTCTCTAACCCCCACTCCTTTAACCTCAAACTATCCACTATTGACCTCACCCCACTCCTAAGAGGTCTGTAAGGGGCGTGCATAAGTGTACCATCGTGCCTCCCGTCCCTGTCCTACTGTCCCCATTTATTTGTACCTATTTCCTGTATTCTTACTCATGTTTATACTTATACCTATTATCTTGTAAGCGATTGACAAATCAAATAAATAAATAAATAAATAAATAAATAAATAAATAAATAAATAAATAACTCTTATGTTTAGCAGCCCAGAATATGCAGTGCAAATAGTTGTGTGGCCAAATCCAAATATATGTAGGCTATTATCCATTCTTCACAGCACAATTCAATATTTGGATTTTCTAATTAAATCAAATTAAATTCCAGAAAATGAGTGGTGCTACGTTGTTTCACTAGAATATTTTGATAGGTGGTAAAAAAAAGCCATTCTATAATGGTAGGCCAATTCTTCTCTGATATCTTCCCTTTCATATCATTTGGGAAGGAATTTATTAAGGACCGATTCAGGAAAGGTTAAAAGGATTGAAGTTGGTTATTAATCATATACCTAATCCTCCTATTGAAATCTTAATGATGCCACCAATAGGAATAGGAATATTTTTAATAGCAATATCAATCCTGTATGGTGCGGATGCATGCAAGGAGACGTATTAAGGAGAATCCTTGATAGATTCTTAGGTTTTGATATATATTAACTTTCATTGGGTAATTCTGTGCAGATTTATTTGCGAGCCATTTTCTTTGTATTCAATGAAGTTCATTCCCCTAATAATTTCCTTATATATAGTTTTTACTTTAATCATGATTTGTTGAGTAAACCACAATAGAAGTATTCATACCACACAATTAGGTAAAACCAAACAAAATCCATTATGGTTTGGCATGACATGTGAATCCAATCAAGAATGCAGTTTTACAGAACAAAGCTATAGGTGCCTTCTCAAAATTGTCCCATTGGATTTAGTGGAGCCTACCCATCATTTGAAATGGAGAAGAAAAGTGCCCACCTATATTCAGCAATGACTAGCAGAGTACAGGTAATCCTCAACTTACAACAGTTCACTGTTCAAAGTTACAATGGCACTGAAAAAAGTGACTTATGACCATTTTTTACACTTGTGACCATTGCAGCAGCATCCTGGTCACGTGATTTACATTAGGAGCTGACTCACATTTATGACCGATGCAGTGTCCCAGAGTCATGTGATCACTTTTTGCAACCTTCTGGCAAGCAAAGTCAATGGGGAAACAAGATTCACTTAACCATGATAGTAATTTAATGCCCCCAGTGATCCACTTAACAAATGTGGCAAGAAAAGTTGTAAAATGGGACAAAACTCCCTTACCAGATTTCTCACTTAGCAACATAAATTTGGGGCTCAATTGTGATGGTAAGTTGAGGACTACCTATAACAGTGATGGCTAACCTTTTCGTCATCTCGTGCCGAAAGTGCGTGTGTGTGTGCCTGCACCCATAATGTAATGCGCACGACCCCCCATGCACTGCATGTCTCTGCATGCATGCATGCGCAACCCCATGTGTCTCACACCTCTGTGTATGCGCACGCAACCCCCATGCATGTCATGTGCCTCTGTGCATGCATCCACATCATGCACGCACCCCACCCACCGCGCATGCATGGCAGATACCCGACAGTCAGCTGGCTGTCGGGAGGCACGTGAATGCACAGTGCATCTTTTCCAGGCAACGGCTCGTGTGCCACCAGAAATGGCTCTGTGTGCCACTTCCTTTTTTTAACCCAACATTTAAATAAGTCCAGAGATCAATTTTCCTCATGTTCCCCTTGATAGCTTATTTCCAAGGCATCCATCAAAGAGAGGGTGAAAAAAAGTCAAGAAGTGACCTTGACCATGCCACGGAAGCCCTGTCTCTTTCTTTACCTGTATGGGACTGCCCTATTGACTTTTCCAATACCTTCCCCCAACACCTGCCAACAGTGCTCTTTTTAACTGAGTAAAACAGTTCAGGTTCATTGTCCAACTGCCAGCTCAGCCACTGATCCATCTCCGAGGTGAGTTAAAGACAAAGCAAAAATGCTGGAAATTCTTCATGAATAATGCTGCTCCTCTTTCCTCCCTGGAAAAGAAGACACCCATTTCAATGCAGGAGCGTTTTGTTATGCTGGTCTTGCCTAAGTCACAGAAAGAGCCAAGAAGAAAAGCTGCAACAATTACAGGTCGCCTGTCAGAAAACATTAACGCCTTCCTTTCCCTGCCTGTCAAGCATGCTGGAAGTGAAAACTGCCATAGCAAATCACACCTTCACCCCTGCAGATATATGAAGGCCAGAAAGGAGGGTGGGGGGAAATGCTACATATGTGAGTAGATAGACCCCACCAACATTGTTGTGTTTAAAATAAGGGCAGACCTTTATTTTAAGTTGCCTCTATTGATTCTTGCATAAACAAACAAAGAAAAACAATTGCCATCAATATGAAATAATATATTTTAAAAAGCAGATTGTTTTAACCTTCAGATGCTGATATTATACATTAACAGCAGATAAAAACTAGCATTTATAAAAAATTATAAAAAATCCCAGAAAACAAGGCCCATCTCGATTTTGTAAGGAAGACCTTCAGACAAGGGAAGTGATAAACCAAATGAGTATTTAGTAGGCTGGTTACCCTATAGATCCATGATGGCAAACCTATGGCATGCATGCCAGAAGTGGCACACAGAGCTGTTCTTCTGGTTTCTGGCAAGCACATGTGCGCTGGCCAGCTGGTCTTTGCGGGCACCAGAGCGCCAAAAAATGGCCTGAAAATGGCCCAAAAAACAGCCTGTTTTTGGCAATTTTCAAGCCATTTTCAGGTCCATTTTGGGGCTATTTTTGGCCTAGAAAATGGCCCAAAAATGGCCTGGAAAATGGCCTGAAAACAGCCCAGAAAACAGTGTGAAAAAATGGCCTGAAGACCCAAAACAGCTAAAAACAAACCAAAAAATGATCATGAGGCATTTTCAGGCCAATAACGGGTCTGAAAATGGCCCTGAAAATGGTCCCAAAAATGGCCAAAAAACAGGCATGCATGAACTGGGCAGCTGGTCTTCGGATTTCCGGTGCTCCTGCATGCACGCATGCACATACCAAAAAGGTTCGCAATCACTGCTGTAGATTATCATCATTGTCACCACCACATCATCATCATCATCATAGTGGGCAGGACCTTGGAGGTCTTCTAGTCCAGCCCCATGCTCAAGCAGGAGAATCTATATCATTTCAGATAAATGGCCATCTAGCTCTTAAAAGCCTCCAGTGATATGGAGCACCCACAACTTCTGATAGCAAGCCATTCCACTTGCTTCATTGACTTCATGAGTTAAAACTCTGATTAAAGAACAGAATCTGTTTAGGAGAAATATACAGAATATTGAACAGATGTTGAATGGGAATAAAAGACTAACACCATGTCATATTCCTACTTCAGTGTTCATATTATATTCAGTATTGGGTTATATTCAGAAACAAAAATCTTTTATTCACCCTTTCAGTGAAAATACTGATACATAACAGTTATTACTGTTACAATGCACTATTATTAATCTTGAATAAGTAGCAATGTTCTGTTGAATAGTTCTGTTGCATAGTTCTGTTGGATAGTTCTGTTGGATAGTGCCTCCTCCATTGTGGCTCCCTGTGGAACATCATCCCTGCAGAAATAAGATTGGCCCACAACTTGACCCCTTTCTAAAGCCTCTGAAGGCATGGTTTTGCCAATGGGCCTGGGAACCCTAGGGTAATATGGAGTTCAGAAATAGCAATAGCACTTAAACTTACATACAGCTTCATAGTGCTTTACAGGCCTCTCTAAGTGGTCTACAGAGTCAGCATATTGTCCCCAACAATCTTACCAACCTGAGAAAGATGGAAGATGAGTCAACCTTGAGCAGGTCAGAATCGAACTGCTGGCAATCATCAGCATTAGCCTGAAATACTGCATTCCAACCACTGCGCCACCACGGCTCCATCAAATGGTTGGTGTGATTATTGCTACTGGGTGTGTGTGTATGAGGGTTTATTTAGTTTTGTATTGGGCTTCTATTTTTGTAAACTGTCTGATTCACTGTGAGTGAGTTGGGCAGCCATATAAATTTTCTTAATAAATAAAAAAAGTATGATGTCCAAGGCCTCTAAAGCCAAGTCCATTTCAAATCAAAATTTTAGTAAGCCAAATGGCTACTCTGAATGGAACCCTACATTCATGAAGGATGGCTGAGAAATACTTTCCATAAGAAAACTCTGCATGAATAACCTAGTTTTGGATATTATATACCCAAATTCACAAAACTGTGTACTTCTTAGTATTTTGTAATGCAATTTGCAGTTGAAAGAAAATGATAAAACAACACTTAGTATGGGAAAATATACAGACACTTAAGTCTAGAGAAATATATTTGAAAATTCAATTTGGTACCAAAATGTATGAGAAGTGTACATGGAAATGAGTTCACTGGAACTGAAAGTATACATATGGAAATATGCACTGTATATGAATTTCACAAGTGGTCTGAACAGAATTTGCATTAGATGAAATGTACTTTTTTAAACATGCAAACAAAACTATCTTGCTTGATAATTATGATTAAATATTAACATCTTCATGCTCAAGTATACATATTTTCAGTTTACCTGTTCATATTGCCAATGCTGAAAACATTGGAGCAGTATGTTTAAATTGAAAATTGTACACAAGCACACACGTTTATGTCTAGTATCTAAAATGTTATTTTGCAAGGCCCATAGCCAGAAAGGTAGTTAGAGAACCATGCATGCAATTTTGATACAACTTGTCACATAAACAATTCAGAAAACACTTCAGTCTATATATAACATCTCACAATTGGACCTGGTAATGCGAGCTACAAGTGTTTACTCAGAAATCATAGTGAATTCAGTGATCCTCTTTAATAACTGCTTATTTCTATTCTTTTACATCTAAAAGTATCTATTAACTAGGATTTTATAAATCAAGTTAAATGCTTTTATAGATAGAACTTGGTTAATTCATTTATTAAATGTAGACGGTCACACAACTCAAACACTCCAATTTTAAAGGATAATAAAAAGAGTAGTAAAACAAATTGTCTGTACAGAAAAGGCAATATCTCAACTGGATAAAATCCTATAGGAGGCTGACTCACTATTCTAATCCAAAAGAATTCCAGAGGAATGGCCAAATCTCCAAAGACTTAAACATTGTCAGGGTGGGAGCACAGGGATGTGTAGGGTGTGCTGTTCCAGAGGACAGTGCTACAACAAAAATGCACACTTTCTGTGTCCCAACAGATGACACCACTTGAAGAGACTTGGAGTTCTGCGATCATATATTGAAAAATATAACTTCTCAATTCTATAACATATTGCAATATGCTTGGATGCTTGAAGGGTATCTACAGTATTTCTTTCTAAATAACTGATAGGCTATTTTATGCACTTCTGGACACTCTTAGAAAGTGGTGAAGGCTGTAAGACACCAGGAAAAGTCATCATGGGCCCATAGCATCATATATGTCCTCCCTTTTCTTTGATACTAAGGGTCAAAGCAGGAAATTCTGCAGGAGTTTCCTTTCAAGGTTTTGAAATGGAGAACCCGTTGTTATAATGGCATTGGGGTGTAATAGTTTGTGCTCTGTTTTCAGGATTTCCTATTTGCCCTCTGATGGTCTGGCTTAGAACATATCTGCCAGCTGAGGTTGCTTTCCCCTGTGACTTTTCCCAAACTTTGTCTATCTTGGATAGTGCTCCAATGCTTTAGCAAACAGATGACGAGTGGTTAGTGGACCAGCTGAAGGGGGATAGAACAGTGCTACCATGACTATCATCTTCATTTTAAAAAGAGTATGTGCTATGAAATCATGTCAGTTCTTTACACTAACAACTGGCAACAGCCACTCCAACCCCATCCAAATCTAACGCTGATAACCTAACAATATATTCTTCACAGGAATAAATAGATTATTAGAACATTAAAGTAATGGAGAAAATGCTAGAAGCAGATGCTAATGTCTTCAGCAATTGGAGATAGGTTAATTCACACAATTGAGCCCAAAATTTATGTTGCTGAGCGCTAACGGTTTCATTTGTTAAGTGAAATTTTGCCCCATTTTATGAATTTTCTTGCTGCAGTTGTAAAAGTGAATCCCTGCAGTTGTTAAGATAGTGGTTGTTAAGTGAATCTGACTTAGTTTGTCAGAAGGTCACAAAAGGTGATCAGATGACCCTGGGACACTGCAACTGTCATCAGTATAAGTCAACTGCCAAGCATCTGAGTTTTGATCATATGACCATGGGGATACTGAGACTCTAGAAAAAGTGCAGAGAAGAGCAACCAGGATGATTAGGGAGACTAAAACATATGAAGAACAGTTACAGGAACTGGGCATGGCTAGTCTAGTGAAGAGAAGGACCAGGGGAGACATGATAGCAGTCTTCCAATATTTGAGGGGCTGCCACAGAGAGGAAAGGGTCACGCTATTCTCTAAAGCGCCTGTAGGCCATACAAGGAATAATGGACGGAAACCGAACAAGGAGAGATTTAACCTGGAAATAAGGAGAAACTTTCTGACAGTGAGAACAATCAACCAATGGAACAGCTTGCCCTCAGAAGTTACGGGAGCACCATCACTTGAGACCTTCAAGAAGAGATTGGACTGCCATTTGTCAGAAATGGTGTAGAGTCTCCGCTTGGGTATTGGACTAGATGACCTATAAGGTCCCTTCCAACTATGATTATCTGATAATCCACTCACCAGTTGTAAGTGTGAAAAATGCTCATAAGTCACTTTTTTCAGTGCTGTTGTAACTTTGGTCATTAAATGAACTTTTTAAAGTCAAAGATTACTTGTACTTAACTGTTCTTGATAAACACTTTTTACCATTTACGTCAAGATCCTATTCAAGCATTTCATATGACTGCTTCCTTTCTGATTACTGACAACAACAGGCAGGAAGGAAAGCTGCACATAGCCTGATCCATATAGCAAAGAATAGCAATATGCAGTTTCAGTCCTTCCGCAGCATCGTTCATCTCAAACCCCAGCCCCCACTCCCAAATTAGCCTTTCACAAAATTTATATATATAAAAATAAATAAATACATCTCATGCAGAGTTTTTCTGTTTCCTTGAAAGCCCAATGTCATGTGCATTGGGGTGGCCTGTGGAAATTGATTTACGAGTCAACTCTTTTCTCTTTTCTTCCCATCTCTCGCTTGAGTGGTTTGTAGGCCTCGGCCCTTGCTTTCACTCAAGGGGAATGCGGTTGTCTATGGAAGAGGTCAGCATTTCAAATTGGTTGAGTTCAATGGCACAAATGACATAGAACTGACAAGAAAAGACTCTGTGTGCGTGTGTGTGTGTGTGTGTGTAAGAGGAGAGTGTGTGTGTGTGTGTGTGTGTGTGTGTGTGTTGCTGCTGCCGCTACTGCTACTGCTGCTGGTCGCAGACTTCATAGATCCAAAGCTTGGGGTTTTGCATTGTGAGGGGACTTGGCACCAAAATAAATTAAATAACAGGCTTAAAGACTATTGAGGGGAGGACTGAATGCAAATCAAAGATAAGTAGAAGTTTTCTGTTCTAAAAGAGAGGTTATTTTTTTTCTCCCCTGCCCCTTCTTACCTCCCCTCCCTTCCTTTCCATATCTGCACAGGCAGAGCCTGAATGTTAAACATGATTTAGCAAGCATTATTCTGGGAACCTTTTCATCAGGTTTCTGCAAGCGATTGCCTATCTTGGCCTATGATTAATGATCAGCTGTGCAATTTGGAGCCCATAATGACTCAACAATCCACAGGCAAACTATATAGTCACATTCCTTTTGCAGATTTGCCAAGCTGTTACCGAGGGGCCCATGGCCCAGACGGATTGTTGAAGAGATAGCTAAGCATTTCAGCAAATGCCATTCTCCCCTTATCTTGCTGAGGAGTGTGTTAGACAGCAAGCTCATTTACAAAATGCAAAGCCTAGATTTCAGTGGTTTCTTTCTTTTACTTTTCAGTCTCTCTCCTCTCCCCTCATATCCCTCCACCCCCCCAAGATAAAAAAAATGGGGACTTGAAATAATTGTTTAAAAAGGCTGGTTATAATAGAACTCTGTGTACAGCCCTGCAGTGATTATGTGGACAAAATACTTGCTTTGTTTCCAAATTTCAAATCTGATTAATTGAAGCCTAATGCTATTAATGCTATTTGAAAAGGAAAAGTTAATCTTGTAAAAAGCTCAGGGTATGAACAGAATCTGAAAATCTCAGTGAATTTCAAAACTATAGTTGTTATCATTATTTCACTAGTATCTCTTGAATAGGTTCCGACAATTTCATTAAACATTTCATTTTAGATAGATGGATGGATAGAGATGGATAGTGGATAGATGGATGATAGTTAGAGATGGATGGATAGAGATCGATGAATATAGTAAGCTTAGTATTTACGTTGCTTGGTTAGATTAACGAAATATAGCTTGATACAGACTATTTCCCCTAAAGTCAAATAAAAGTTTAAAGATGGTTGTATTCAAAGTAACAGAAAGAAATCTAATTTGTTAAACAAGTAGTGTAAGAATATCTTTCATCCATCCTCTCTTGAATTTAAAGGACTCACATAGGTACCAAAATATAATTATTCAAAATCAATATATATATGCAACATATTTCAAAAATCTCTCTATAAAATAGTAGCAAAGGTTTTAGGATCAAGGGCTGCAATGAATTGAAAGATCAGATATGTGGTCACACACATACAAACTCATTTACAGATACAAGCATCACATAAAGAGCGAGACACTCAGTATTAAAGTCAATAGCTAAGAGGTTATTGTGTCCTATATCAGCTGCTGATTCTAATTTGTACGAGTCCTGCAACCAGCATAAGAATTGTAGCACTGCAACTTCTAGATCCTGGTGACTTTTCCAGCCCTGCATAGCTACCTAAAGCAAGGCTCTGCCATCAAAGTTTCTGATGTGGAAAGAAGCAACCATGTTGGCTGGAGACAATGGAAAAGATAGATGGATGACAGAGATAGAGATAGATAAACAATTTTTGTTTATACACAATATTATTCAGTGCATTAAAACCATAGGACATATTATCTTTATCTATTTTAAGTTAGTGTCCACATTCTATGAAAATGAATTCCCAATTTTCCACCTGAAATGTGCACTTACTTATTTATAATTAAACTACATTCAAAAATAGTGTCAAAACAAAACGGTACCATTACAGTACAATGCAAAAATGATGATTGCCATAATCACTCTAGGCCAAAGGCATCCTTAAACAGGATAGTCTTCATAGCCATGAGATATGCAAGGACGTTGGTGCAAAAATGCCTCCAGGGAAAATGAATTAATAAATATGAGGACTACTGCTCAAAAGGCTTGCCATCTGGTCAACCATCCGACTGGCATTCAATATCTCTCTCATGGGGATGGGACCTTCAACAGACCTTCTCTGCATGATCAAACTGGATGAAGGAAGAAACATTTCCCAAAGCATGCCAGTGCTACACTGTATAGGGCTTTGTCACCTATATAGGTGATTACCAGGATTTTGGGTTATGCCTGGAAGCCCAGTGTTAGCCAGTGAACTGTCTTGAAATAAGTGTGGCTCTGCAATCATGGGTTTTCTTTATTAATAGTCTGTAACCTTATTCTGTACCAGCTATAGCTCCCAAGTCATCTTCAAAGATAGTCCCACAAAGGTGTATACCACAGTAGTCCATCTGAGCCTGAGTGATTTCTACAGCCTCTCTGGGTTGGGTTGGGTTGATAAATTGCTGATGACACCTCAACCCAAAGATTTCATATAGAAGTTAAATTACATAGGAGAAAAAGATGTAGTATCTCAGATAAGTACAATCAAGGCCTTGTTCATTCATCAGCCAGTGAAAAAGTTTGATCCTCTTTAATTCCATATTGAACCCTCATTCCTTGCAAGCAGGATACCATGACAAATTGTATCAATCAATACTTAGATGTCTAATAGGACCAAGAGGATCACATTCCTAAGAGTTTAAGAGTTTATCAAAGTGACCAATTTGTTTCTGCCCCCCAACTGAGACTAAATCCTAATTGAAGGAATGTAAATAATCCCAGATGTTGTAGAATGTTCTGCAATTGAATCTCACCCCCCATCTTCCCAATAACATTTCCCCAAAAGATTATATAAGAGATAAGGTGAAAATTGTCAGACACAACCATGTAGAAATATTGTTTCTTCAAGAGAAGTTCACCACTTTTTCTTTCATAGTTGTTGGCAGTATATCAAAGAAGCATTGACCATCTGAATTAAGCTGTTTCCACCAATTGTTCCATGTTTCCCTGAAAATAAGACCCTGTCTTATATTTTTTGCCACCAAAAAAACACCAGGTCTTATTTTCAGGGGATGTCATCTACTGACTAACCTCACTTGCGAGGATTGCTCCCAGCTTTCTTTTTGCTGTCAGAGGCCTTCAGGAACTTCTTCTTCTGTGGCCAGCAAGGCTTTCCTGAAGGCCTCTGCAGCTGATAACAGAGCTCCAGATCGATTTGGAGCTTTGTTTTCAGCTACAGAGGCCTTAAGGAAAGCCTTGTCAGCCTTGCCAGCTGCAGAAGAAATGGGCCAGCAAGGCAGGTGTTGGGGTGTGCAAGTCCTGGCTACAACTGTCCAAAGGTAAGTAGCAGAGCAGTTCCACCCCCCATCCCCATGCTGGCTTAATTTTACCCATGCACTTTGGAGTGGATGTGGTCTTAATTAGGGCTTATTTGGGGGAGGTAGGGCTTATATTGGGTAGACATGTAAAAATCAAGCTAGGACTTACTTTCAGGGTAGGTTGTATTTTTGGGAAAACAGGGTAGCATGATGTTCCCAATGATATGTCTCAATGTCACATTCTATTGGTCACCTATAACCAAGCCTATTATTTCTACCAATCAAGTAAGATCTGATAAGATTAGCATGTCTCCAGTTCCACCTATTAAGCAATATAAAATGTTAACCAAATTGCAGAATGCCAGTAATTGATGTGAAACAGAAAAAAAGTCTTTGCTTCTTTTAACAGAAGAGGTTTTAGTTTAATTCTGATCAATTACTGATCTTTTAAGATTGTTTCATAATATCCGAATGAACCCCATACTCATATTATTCATTTTCTTTTCTTCATTTCTCAGATGTAGTCATGAGGAGAACAAAAGCTGTGTTTCCACTTCAAACTAATTGAAGTTCCCCTTATTTTCTGAATGTGTGAAAAAGCTTACTGTAATGCTGTGTAAGTCCAAACAAGCAAGGAAATACAAGAAAGAAACAGCTACATGAAAGCCATAAAGACAGTCATTTCAGAACCATGGAGAAAGGATGATATCCTAGGCTTTCAGTACAAGCCACTATAACATTGCATGTATCATGACTTTCAGGGCCACATCTTCCAACCAGGAATAAGTCATCTGAAAATATATCAAAAGGAAAGTTGCTCATGATTTCTTACTTTCATGAAGCAAGGTATCTAAGATTAGGAAGAAGTTTTTTTTTAAATCATGGCCCAATGTTTATATAAAAGCCTCTTCCTGCAAGTTAGACTTACCCAATGTTCTGAAAGGAGGTTACAAATAGCTCTTCTGGATGGCTTTTTAGACTTGAATGGACAACTTCATGTGAACATTCATATTTGCTGCCTCTTGCTATATTGATTTGTTTTCGTTACACAACCATTTGTATAATATATATGGACCATTTGTATAATATCTACAGACCCCTCATATCCTGAACATAAACTGTTTCATCTTCTCCTCTCAGGATGCCACTATAGGGCATTATATACCAAAACAACTAGAAACAAAGATAGCTTTTTTCCTTGTGCCATCACTCTGCTAAACATATAATTCTCATAATACTATGCCTAAGGATATCTAATCACATTTTACTATTACCCTTCTCACCTTTGCTATTGCCTACTCCTATTGGTATCTTATGACTATCACTTAGTTGGTTGTATCTTATGACTTATGATTGTATCTTATGATTTATCACTTCATTGTTTGTATGTACACTGAAAGTTTATGCACCGGAGACAAATTCCTTTTGTATCTAATCACACTTGGCCAACAAAGAATGAAGAATATTCTATTCTGTTCTATTGTCCTCAACTGGAGACCTTTTATCTTCTGTTTTGTATACTGTCAGTATCCTAACATTTGAACAATATAAAAAGTCACAAAATAAATAAAATAATGGAAAAATAATGGAAATCAATAAAAAAATTAGACCAAATGACATAAATTAATCTGTCTCATGACATCATGATTTACATGACATCTCTCCTCCTCTTCCATTGTGGACACTCATTACAATTTGTAACAGCCTCCTGGGTGCCATGGCAACACAAAAAAAGATGGATATCCAGATCTAATGGGTTTGCTGATGTTATAGTATTAATTCTAGAACACATTTAATTTTTAACACATGAATAGATTTACTACTACTATTACTATGTCACTGATTATGAGCTTATTGGGTACTACTTTTTTTAAAGTAACCAGATATAAGTAATGGTTAGTGAACAAGCCACAACTGAATTCTGGCTTGTTTCCCAACCATTATATATTAAAGTGTGTTATTGGAGAACTTTAGTTTTGTGAAGGCATAAGTGTCTACATATTCCTGCTGCTTTCCTTAAAATGAAAAGGGCACTTTTGCACTATAGGCTCCACTCCTTCTGATATATGTGCAATATCAAGACTGGTATTCAGGGCTTGCACTATGATGGCACAATGCTGCTTTCATCAGACTGATGCATTGGTCCCCCTACAACAGATGCTTCTGTGTAGAACTTGATTCAATACCTTCAATATCCTTATCCAAACTATCAGAGAAGAATGAAGAAAATAGCATCACATTCAAAGCTTATTCCTGAAACACAAAACCAACTTTCTTCTGTCATCTTTAAGGTGTGATGACCTCAACTTCTACAACATCCCAACATTCCAATCTGTGTCAACTAGAAGTCCATATTACCTAGAAAAGCCTAGGGTAGGGAAGGCTACATTATATCTGAAGCAAACATGTTTCCAAATGGATCCATATACATATATACTTTGGGTTGACATGAACAGGGACTCCACATTTGTGTGAGGGGAAAAGAGGAAAAATTTCACATGCTGTTATTGACAGAGGTCACATTTAGGCTTAGAGTATTCCAAGACACCAACAGAAGTGACAGATCAGATACGCCAGCAACACAAAGTTGTATTCACATTAGCTATGGGAGATTCTTGCATGGGCCAAGAAAATCCAGCTCATATTGATAACTCCTGTGCTAAAACTTTGAGGTAGTAGCATACGGATAAGATGGCAGCATCATTAATAAACTTATATGCCCTTTTTAAACCTACTTACTGTGAACACACACTTAACAGCTCAACCATTGCCATAGTGAATATGTTAAATTGTTTTTCTCATATTATCATTTTGACAGCTCTATTAGATTTGGTTTCTTAAATCTGATTTTTCCCATCCTTCAATAAAGTGTATATGTGTTTTGGTTATATTTCTCTAGTTATATACAATACTTTATATGTATTTTTGTAAATTCTTTTTTTAGCCATCTGCAAATAAAAATTTGGAAGAGTGTTTATTTTGAATCAAGATAAGGTGGTAAATAAACATATTTTCCCCCATTAATTTTATGAGGTCCCAGGCAGAGTATGTTAGTATGTTAGGGAAAAAATAGTCTTTTCATCCAGCTGCTTTTTAACATGGGTCCATTTTCCTATATTTAATACGCTTTTGACATTCTGTTACATGATTTAAAGTAAGAAACTGATCCTCTTTCCATTGCACAACACCAAGAGGTATAACACAAATGAATCAGAAACACTGAAATTATTTCCTCGTGGAAAAAAAGGTGATATTTCCTTAGTGAAGAATTATATTTAACCTGCCACCATTTTACCCATCTCTATGATCCCGAGCACCCAATATTTCTCATTACAGGCTAGAGCCTGGTGGCAGAAAAACAGGAGAAAGGCAGGCAAAGTTTTAATTGCAATTGCTTGCATTTGCAGATCCTAGGTAAATGACAAGATTTTTTTTAAAGAAAGGAAAACACCCTCTTGATACGCGTATTTCAACTAAGCAAAAGCCCAGAGATTCTCGCCTCCTACACACACACACACACACACACACACATACTCCCTCCCTTCAGTGTCTGTTTGAATCGTATTCTCCGGAGTTGACAAGCACATGTTTTGGAAACCATTGAAAAGTTTGAGTCATAAATAGAGAAAGCCGTTTGGCTTAAATGTTGCTAGGGAATACCTGGCAACAAGCAACAATGGTTCTTTTAGAAGGTCCAGGGCAAACAGTGACCGTGGTAATGGGGTGGGCTTAAGGAGGCTGCTTGCCCCAAACCTCTCTACTCACACTGAGCCTTCAGCATTGGGCTGTGCTCCGGAAATTCCACACACAAAGCCCCCATTCAACGGGAGGCGGGACAATGCATGTGCTTTGGGAAGAAGGGGAAAAAGGAGGAGGCCTTGATGAGGGTGGGCGCTTTTTTGCCAAAAAAAAAATCAAACTTTTTTTCTTTCTTTTTTTTTTCTCGCAAAGAACTAAGGGAGGCCCCGAAAGTGCTAAGTTTGTAAAAGAAGCTGAAAAGATTCAGAATGGGGACATAAAGGACCCAGGGAATGCCCTGTGAATTTTGAACAGACAGCAGAAAAGGGACTCTAAAAAGCAATTAGTGATGCTGCTCAGAGATGAAGAGGGCGATTGCAGTGAGGGAGGAGGCATTAAGAGATGGAAGGGAATTACACTCATTTAGTAAAGTGCTAAAAGAGAGCAAAGGAGAGGTGGACATCTCCTGGAATTTGGAGGATGGAAATAGATGCACAAATAGATGCATAGTATTTAAGGACAGGATGCCAAGCTAGGGACACATGCCAATATGGTCCTTTTAAATTCAATGCTAATGCTCTCCCTTGTTCCTGAAAAGTGTGTCAAACAGCTAAGTCTGGAGAGAAGTAAGCTATTTTTGTCTAAACAGTTCAGCATTCCAGAAATGGATCCTCTGATCACCAAGACCCTGTTATTAGTCTGAGCCAAAGTAACTCTGAAATTCACAGATACTCTAATATCCCATGGACATGGATGACCATTTAATGACACTAGTGTAGACAGGACAGTCAAAACAGAATCAAATAGAAGGAGTGTTTGCAAGGAATTTTTGTGTGTCCATTAGACTTTCTTTGCATGTAAAGAGCTATAAAATCATGTATATTGCACATGAAACTGGAATGGGAGCAGAGATGGTATTCAGCAGGTTCTGACCAGTTTTGGAGAACCGGTAGCGGAAATTTTGAGTAGTTTGGAGAACCGGTCGTAACCTTCCCCCAGAATGGGGAGGGAATGGAGATTTTGCAGTATCCTTCCCCTGGAGTGGGATGGGAATGGGGATTTTACAGTATCCTTCCTGCCACGCCCACCAAGCCACACCACACCACACCCAACAAGCTACACCCACAGAACCGGTAGTAAATTTTTTTGAATCCCACAATCTACACAATTGTTTCTGAAAATTATCTTCATGTGATTGGTTTGGTGAGAAATGATATTCATAAAAACATGACAATTGTCTTGGATTAATAATGTAAACAGTTGTGCTCCATTTGGGTTTCAAAGGCAAAACACATTTCAAGAGTGTGTAGAGTGTGAAGGTAGCTCTTATATGCAACTGCTTAAATCTAATGTGTCCTTTTCAAGATTTTTTAGCATTGGTTGCATGACCCAGACAAAAAAGATTGGCTGCTTTGATGTTCTGCTAAAAGGTGCTATGTTTGCATCCTTTTGCATTCCAAGACCCATTTTTTGCCATTGAGCCTGGGCTGTAGGAACTAATTAGATGATTAGGAGATGTCCACATACAAGAAGTAACACGATGTCCTTTGATTCGTTGTCTTAATCATAAGTAAAATGCCTCTAAACCAGGAAATCTCTTTCCAACTAACATACTTAATAACTATACACAAGACTTCTTCAAATGACTGCCATCTCTATGATTACCTAATGTCAAGAATGAACTCATTGACATAGGTGATAGGATTATTTTTCCTGACTATTTAGAATAGGCACATTCCTGACTATTCACATTCCAAGGTAAAGTGAAATGCCCTTTACATAATTTTTGAAGTATTTCATCATCACAATGTCAATATTATGTACATGTTTTGGCTTATCATTTAAATTGGGACCTTAAAACCATGTGTGGAAGTAGACATACCTGAGCTGAGGTTGGTGTCCATTCCTCTTTAAATATGCACCTATGTCATACATATTTAGATTCTATGGACCTGGCTGAATATATCTTTGGATATTTTTGATATGTTGATCATTAGCCAGGGCTCTCATTACTTAAAGCATTGTATTACACTGCATTTGTTTATGTGGTGAATTTATCCATTTTTAATATGCAAAAGTAAGATTTGGTTCTTTGACAATTACTTCACACAACAGCTCCTCCATGTTGTGAAGCATCCAACTGTAAATAGTAGCTTATTAATGATGCACTCTGCTACAACAGACTTCATACATCCAATCCTATTTCTAAATCTCTGGACAAAAAAGGGGAAATATTTCATTACACAACAAGCTTTCTCTGATCACTGTATTTTTATTCTTGTTATTTTTTTAACCTGACTTTTATCTGTATTTAAGTCCTGTCATTGCTAATTGAAAACTTATTTCCCTGTCCTGATTTTTGGGGGGTTTCTTTTCTGATAATCCTTCTTGGGTTGTCCTTCAGTACTGACTGTCTCATTGGTTCTGACATACAGCTCCAGATTAATCTTAGACCCATCCCGGTCTTGAAAGTTTAAACTGAACACGTGCAAAGAAGGGTATTTGTCATGTCAATTAATACTACAGATGGCCCAGGAAATTTAAATGAGTCAGTAACATGACTTTTGAAGTTGTGTATACAGGTGATGGGTACATCCATGTATAAAAACATCATCCATGGAGGCCTTATCATATGCTGCATCCATAGAAAGAAATTAAACCAGGAAATGAAAATGCATTACATAAAAATATATTAATTGAGTTGAATTGGTATATGTTCTATAGAGTTGCAAAACAACAATCCTCAGATTATTATTATTTTTTGCTATTTCTTATTCCCAAAACATGTTAGGAAATGTTATGTAGCAATGTTATGTAGCATTGTTATGTAGCATTCTAACAAATTAAAATTTTTAAAAATATTTCAATTCAGTTGTTGAAGAAATGTCTCATGTGTGATATCCATGGATCCATAAAGATGTACAAAAACTTTCCTAGTCTTCTTTTAAATAAAAAAACATGCAGTCAATAACAAGCTACTTGAAATCTTTTGCATACTTTTAATTCTCATCTCATATGTTCTTTTTTCTGATGTTTGCCTCATCTTTCACCTTTCTGTAAAACATCTAATCTTGAATGTAAGGAGTGAGTAACATTTGAAACATGGCTTTTTCAGTACCATAGACAGCACACTTGTTTCAATTTGAGAAAGAAAAAAAACTATTTAAAAAGTGAACATTTTCCAAGAGGGGTTTTCTGAAAAGCCAGAAACAGAAATAGCACTCAAGTAGCTCCATTATATTCCATTACATTTATTGAAATAATATCAGATCACTTGGGAGAACTACTTTGGAGAACCAGTATGCTGAAAAGGTGGCCTCAGGAGATCCAAGATCAACTCCATGCAGGTGATTTTGGAAAGTTTGTAAATGTGAGCCAACCCAGATTTGTTCAACACATTATTGAGTCTTCTGACATGGAAGAAGTGGCTCCACAGATCTCCAGTGATTCTGTAAGAAAGCAAAACAAAGGATCAACTCCACCTTCAACTAGGGAACCTCCCTGAGTGTCTTGGACCAGTTTCTTTCTCTCTCTCTTAGCCCAACCTACCTCATGGGGCTGATGTGGGAAAAATGGAAGGAATGAATACTAAGAATCCACAATTACCATGTAAACAAAGGTAGGAAATAATTCTTACATATGTAAGCACAAGTATTTCAGCCTTTGACTTCTCCTTGCTATTTGTCTTATTCAAGAATGGCCAATTCCAAATATCCTCAGCTCAGTTTAAGAATTATGTCTTGTTTTTTGAAGGTCAATTTGCTGTTGAATATAAAATGTTAGGAAAAACAGATTCTTCATGAGCACAATATCATATGTCATGGTGGTGCTGCACCGATAAAGTAAAGAATCTAAGATAATGTTTTTGCACAGAAACTCAGAAAGAGTTGAATTGGTAGAGCAAGGTGACCATATGCTTGAATAAACCACATGCAGGCAGAGAGAGAATGCAGAAGAATCTGGTGTGCCTGCAGAGATGTAAAATCAGGAGTTCAGCAGCACCTTACAACCAGTTGGGACCAGAATTTCAGTTGCTAAGCAAAACAGTTGTTAATTGAGTCATGACTGATTTTACAACCTTTCTGTCATGGTTACATGAATTGCTCCAGTTGTTAACTGATGGTGCAACTGTTGTAAATACACGTCAGTTGCCAAGCAACCAAATTTTGATTCTGTGACTGTAGGGATGCAGCAACAGTTGTAAGTGTGAAGGTCAGTTGTAAGTTATGTTTTTCAGTGTTCTTGTAACTTCAAACTGTTACTTCATGAATGAATGACAAAGACTACTTTTACTTCTAACATTTTGAGTCTGTTATGCTGCAATGGAGCATTTGATTCTATTTCTGCTCTTTTAGGGTTTGTTTGTTTGTTTTTGCAAAAAAACCCTCCCCTTTGTTTTTTAAATGGCTATTTCTAAGATAGATCATGATTTTAAAATGTTTTGCATGCTACTGGGGGGCGGGAGGGATGTGAATGGAGACAATATGCAGAATACCTTTGTTTTAAATGCATTGTTTGCTAGAAATTGAAGACTTTTCATTACTGTCACTGACCAGTTTGCCAGTTTGCTTCTGGATCAGTTCAAGCTGTTAAGAGTGGCCTATAAAGTCTTATCTAAGGCCAGGTTATCTAAGGAATCATTTCTCTCTGGTTACATCTACCCATCCCAAAAGGCCTGGCTGAAGAGGCGTTTGTTAAGGGGTGTCATTTAATGGGACCCAGGAGGTCTTCTTTTTCTGTCAAATCACCCACCCAGAGGTTAGGTAGACCCTGATCTTGCTTGTCTTTCGAAAGGCTCTGAAGACATGGCCTTTCATTGTGCCAGTGATGGTCTGGAGCCTGGCAGATGGTTATATTGATTGACACATGACTTGCACTTGCCTGCTTATTATGTTATTTTGTTTATAGAGTTTGTTCCATGTTTGTTTTAATCCAGAGGTGGGCTGCACATAATGTAACAACCAGTTCACCTAGTGCAGAACCAAAAATGTGAGCCTGCGCGCTGCAAACACACAGTGATTTCATGTGCACAGCAGCCAGGGTAAGTAGAACGGGTGAGGTGTGAAAATCGGCTGGGCTTTTGTGGGCAGGGTGAGCAAGCCAGAGAGTGAGATTTAAAGGAGAGGATAGCACCAGGGGGCGGGGGGAGCCCAGCTGGTAGTTGGAACTACCAGTATGGGCAAACCGGTCTGAATCTGCAGCAGCCCACCTCTGTTTTAATCATCTGAGATGCCCAGAGTTAAATATGGGATGGACAGCTATACAAATTGAACAAACAAATAAATATCACTCACAATATAGCAGGAGGAACTTCATTCTTCACACTCTAAGTAAGGAGGAGGCCATTTTTTTGGACTAGTGGACACATTTGGCATTTTGAAAGTAAGCAGTGAACACTGTC
Organism: Naja naja; assembly: GCA_009733165.1. Taxonomy (NCBI): domain Eukaryota; kingdom Metazoa; phylum Chordata; class Lepidosauria; order Squamata; family Elapidae; genus Naja; species Naja naja. Next base: position 30,028,887 of record CM019154.1, on the reverse strand, counting down.
AAAAATGGCTGCCATTGTTATGGTGGATATGGCCAATCACAAAATATCCACCCATTAGAAGACAAGCCTTTTAGATTGTACCCCATCTCCTCTAATCCTCAGAATGCTTTCTACTGCTTGTTTCTTCCCTTGAAGTTTCATTCAATATAATTAATATGAAACACATATTTTTACATGGATATGAAGTTTCTTTTCTGGAATCGTTCACTAAGGATAAGCCACATTGGGAACACATCATGCTATTTTACATTGGACTATAGGGTTTGTTAATATAACTAAAAGCTGGAAAATTGTGGTTCTGCAAATGTTGCTGAGCTACAGCTTTAAGCAATTCTGGCCTTGCATGATGATATTTCTAGTATAGCTACCTGTATTTTTTCAGGATCTTAGGCAGCGGGTAATACACAATGTAAAACCAACTGAATTCTTGTTTTATATGATATATTAGACAATGTAAAATTCTATCTCTTAAAACAAACCAACTGAAAATACCAGAGGCAGAGGTTTTGTCATGTAAAGCGTAGACATTAACACTTCTCTTTCCCAAAGACTAAAACCAAGATCAGGAGCTTTTAGAAAAGAGAATGCATTCTTCACTTGTAACTAACACTTCATATAACAGTTGAAGGTAGATTCAAAATGTTTGTCTCTTCAAATGATTTTAAAAAAAGAAATGACACCCCCACACAAGAGACATAACTTTTTATCAGCTATGATTCACATGTGAGATGAGCATGACATCAATCAATCAAATAAATATATATACATTTTCTATGTGCTAAATTGTGTAAAAGAGTTAAACTGGCAATTAAAATTACAGCACCGACTGAGGAGGGTTAGTTGGGGACACAAATAGGCCTGTGGAAAGGTATGGCTTCCATTATTATAGTCTGTATCTTCCGGTTCACAGCCAACAGCACCTGTATTTATCAGCCTGCTTCCCAGTCTCAGGTTGGCAAAAACTATACCTGTAGAATGGGAGAAAATCTCTTCCAAAACAGCTGGATGGATCACAATTTTTTTATTAATCCTGGGACCTACACTTCTAGCCAAACTACTGAATGCTGAAATATTCTGAAATATTTTTTGCGTTACTTTACCATATTCTCTTTCCTGTTACGAGTGTCTGTATACAATTAATCCATATCCACTGAGCATTTTTAAAATACTGGACAGATGGGTTAATATCACTTTGAAAGTGTAAAGCAATGCTACTATTTAATACACACATTTGGGACTGGGGAAACTGTATGCTTCAGCATTTCAGAAATTCAACCTGGGTATATGTTTGTTGAGAGTAAAAATGCCTACAACACCTGTATGGAAATTGATCTCTAATCTTCCCTATTCACTTACAGGATGGCATGGAGGTCAACCTGCTCTCTGTTTAAAGTGGTGGCAATTCTTATTTTATATTTTTGTTTAACAGATCAGGTTGAGTATTTGTTTTCAAAAGAATGGTGGCTGTGCCAAGAAGGGCACTGAAGAGGTGTGGGTTTTTTTTTAATCTACATGCTCGATAGGACAAAGCAGGTGTACTGTGAAGGCTTCTGAACCTGTCTGTAGAAGCTGTAATCCCCACCTTACCACAGACAAGTCACCTGCCTATGAGAAAAGAGATAATTCAAGTTCCAGGTGAGTTCAGCTTTGCTGAGTAAAAACTGATAAATGAGCCACAGTACAACCCAATCAGTAGTTGCTTCAGTAGATCAATATTTAATCAGTGGAGTCAGCTCTTTTTTGGATTCCCCTTAATAAATAGCAGTTGAACTTCATATCTGAACTTTAGATAGCCTCAATAGATCTCAGGCACCTGTAATTTGGTTCCTAGCTGGGCTGCCTGGTTTTCATTTAGATCAATAGGAACATTCCTGTTCATTTGCTTTGGTTTCCCTGATAGGTGTGAAAGTGAGATATGATCATCACAGATGTACAAGATAATCTTGTCATGGATGGTTCTTCTCACTGTCCATTAGTATAATCAATTGCATTTGATGTACAGTAAAAATGTCTTCTTATACACAAGTCAATTTCAAGGAGTAATAGTGTGGCAGCTATGGTCTGGTTACTGCCATTCAATGAAGATTAGACATCTGCAGCATAGATTTATAGTCTTATGTTCAGCCAGACTTGAGAGGTCTCTCAGATATCCAGGCCCTATGTCAACTTTGGCAATTTAAAGGTATGTGGACTTCAACCCCCAGAATTCCCCAGCCAGCAAGCCAGCAAGCCATATATTACTGGGTAGTATATACCAAAATAAACACAGAAATAACAGCAACACAATTGTATTAAATGGGACATTTCGTCCCATTCCTTGCTGAAACCCCAGTAATGTCACTGCTATTTCTGCCTTGCAGAATGGAAGACAGTTTTAAAAAATCACTGCCCAGCAGTAATCATAAGATTACTTTCTTTTTCCTCTCTTAGGCTTACATATTTATCCCTGCTGTCTAAGAAAAAATTATCCAACCTGGAAAACTCTAAGTTGGAGTTTTGGTGTACATCTCTCATTAAATTCAAGGTTGGGAAAAGCTTAAGGTGTGGAAAAAGTTAAAATATGCTGAACAGTCATAGTGCAGCTGAGCAGCTTATAAGAATAAATAAATAAGCTTAAATATTTGCTGGTGTATTTTCTTGTGCACATTCCAAAATGCAGGAGGAGAGAAGAAAGTACATTATGTCATTTGGCCCTGCTTTAGTATATCATAGTGGAGATTCCTCTCTTAGAAAAAATATGGAAGAAATAGGGCTTAATTACCTAGATTTTTAAAGTGTATTAATCATATTGGGTTGTATTTTTCTGTACTATACTTTTATCAGGGGTGGGCTGATACTGGTTTGCACTGGTTTGGGTGAACCAGATGTTAATTTTACATCTGGTTCACCGAACTGGTAGCTGCAATGACTGGCTGGTCCCACCCACCCTGCCCCTCCCCACCCCTCCCAGGACTCTCCATGTGGTCCGTTTTGGATCCCAGTAAGTGCAGGGCCCTTGTGGAGGCTCAGGGAGGGCAAAAATTTCAGAAGGCCAGAAACGGGCCCTGGCCTCTATTTTTGCGAAAGTCTCTGGAGCCTGGGGAGGGTGAAAAACAGGCCTTCTGAAAGTTCTGGAAGGCTGGCAATGGGCCTGTTTCCAGCCTATAGAGGGCCTCCAGAGTCCGGGAGGCCATTTTTGCCCTCCTGGAGGCTCAAGAAGATCCTCCAGAGGCCGTGAAGGGCGATAACAGGCCCCCCACCATGGGGCAGGAGACTGACTAGGCCACACCTACCATGGCCACGTCCACCCAGCAAGCGGGCAGAGAACCAGTTGCTAAATTTTTGGAAGCCCACCCCTGACTTTTATAATTGTTTTGTTGAATCTATGAATGCTATCTACTGGAGGCATATTCATTTTATAAATAAATAAATATGCGATTCCACTTTAGGTGTTAAAATGAACTAAACATGAGGCTTCCCTCCAGAGTGGTAGTTGTACAATTGTTTAACCTGGCTGTGTCCAGATTCCAGCAGGTGACTAGTGTTTTGATGTATTTTTCTCTATTTTGCAGCTCCACCACCAGTTGACAGGGTGCTGAAATGCCTGAGGCTGTTTCACTGAAGAGACTGCCAGATCTCATGTCTTAGAAGGGTCAAACATAGTCAGGGCCTCAGCTGACCTTTCACCCATGCAAAAGCTGATCATTTCAGTTTAGGTCTGAGGTCAGCAGTGTGCCTCTATGAGGAAACAGCACTGCAGGGAACACAAAGTTTGGTGGATGATAGGATTAGAGTATACCTCCAAGCAAGCTCTGCAAGATTATGAACTAAGCTCTCTAAACTGTTCCATCAACACTGGAAACATATTGTGAATGAGACCTTCATATCCAATGTATAGGTTTTGTGCATAGATTCATTTTTTTATATGATGCTTGAAACTTTTGCACCTAAAGCTCGGCTCCTCTTTTTCCTGAAATATAAACATCCATTGCAATGGGTAGGCAAAATTCTTGCAAGGGTGGAACCTTCTAAGGATATCAGGATAATGAATGTACTCTTTGGAGCACTGCTGATATATCTAGGCTTTTCTTTCTGATGGTTCATAGAATCCTTGATTGCCTCAGGGGATCATGAAACAGCCTTGCTCTCACCCTTATAATTATGATGTCACCACTACCTACTGTATATATTAGGGCATGGGTGTCAAACTCACGGTGTCACGCTACCGTCACGTGATATTTTGTGACATTTTTCCCCTTCGCAGAGTTGGGGTAGGCATGGCCTGCATATGACAAATCTGGCCCGCAGACCGCCAGTTTAACATTCTGTACTAGGGATTGTGAGATGGGTAGCTATGCAAATAATAAATATATCAGTCTGGAAGCTATTATTTACATTTTCTAGACAACTGGGATATATCAAACTTTAGATAACACTTTTTGGCCTGGTGAGCAAATTTGTATGCTTTCAAACAGTGGTGGGATTCAAACATTTTTACCACCGGTTTACTACTGGGCGTGGCTTGGCTTGGTGGGCATGGCAGGAGAAGGATACTGTAAAATGTAATTAAAAAAAAAAATCTCCATTCCCTCCTCACTCCTGGGGGAAGGTTACTGCCAGTTCTCCGAAGTACTCAAAATTTCTGCTACTGGTTCTCCAGAACTGGTCAAAACCTGCTGAACACCACCCCGGTTTTCAAAGCATATTGTATTTGAGAGTTGTCTGCTCACTAAGCATGTGCCCTGAGGAATATGGTAAAATATCAATTTACCAAAATAGCAAATTATGAGGGTATCTCCTGGCAGTTGTTCTTGCTCCCTCTGATGTCCTCTAGCTCTTCAACATTTCTTTGTTGTAATTATGATAAGTAGACTGCCATAAAACTTTTGGATGCTGCCTGCTAGACTTGTTCTTTCTTAAAATGCCAGGAGCTCACATGATGTTTGAATACTAGAGACCTCAAAATAGAGGCAGTAAATAGTTTCAAGAAAGTGGTATCTCAAGAGGTCCTCTCATAAGCCTATTAAATCCAGGGGGAAAATGACTAAGAACATTCCATCTTGAATTTAAAATTATGTGATTATACCACTAACAATATGAATGGATATAATCCATAATTCCAATCCACACAAGAAAAAAAATGGCCCCTTTTTATTTAATAGAACACATATAATAAATAATAAGGAATTAAAAAGTAAAACTGTTTTTCTGAAAAAGTAAAACTTCATGTTACACTGAATATTGCCTATGTATGGGTTTGTATTTTTATGGCAAAAGTTCTTGACTTAGAAATGTCTCCAAAAACTTAAGAAGAAAAGCTTTTATACCAGGCTGCCTCAGGGCGTACATTTGATTCTTACTTCCCCCTCCCCAAATTGTCAATCCCTCTCCTCAAATCAAGTTATTACAAATCCCCACTGCCCTGATACCTCTTTCTCTCGAAGCACGTGGTTTGTTCAAAGAGAAATCCCAGCAAGCAGGATACAGTTTGAAAAGGGAACAAACCAATTGAAGAAAGCACCATTCTTTGTAGGAGTCACTTTGCCTGCTGCAAAATTATTCCAATGAAAAGATTTTGAAGGTAAAGAGCAATTACGGTTGGCCTCTTTTGCTTAAATTAAAATAGGAGTGTAATGAAGAATCTGACTCCTTCCTCTAATTTTACAAGTTCAATGGTAATCTAACCGTGCCATTCATTTACAGAAACCATTAATTTTACTCTGTGGTTGAAAGTGGAAGGTTTTCTTTCTCTCAATCTTCTCCCCCTCCCTTTTTTTTGGGGTTCTTTGTCTGTGCACCTGTTTGTACCACTTTAGCATCCCATTTAAAAAACTTTGGGTAATCCTCTGGCACTGACCCTGGTGGGATAATACTTCTCTTTTTCAGCAGCATAATTACAAAGGACAACACAGAGAAAACACATCGTTCAGTTCTACTTTTTTTTTTTGCACCAATACAACCATTTTGCCAATCTTCAAGGTGAATTGGTTCTCCCCCAAACCTTCTGTTTATAGGTTAAATCCATAATGCAGAGGACTTGCATTCGGAGTACTGCAAACAATAAAGAATTGTTAGCTTCGGTTTGCTTTCTATCTCCTGCAGTTGTCAAAAACGTCTCGCATTACTACTTGCTTTGAGTCAAAACAATCTGACTTGCTTTTGTGTGCTTCCACTGAATTCAATAGCAATTATCAAGCCATTCTAATTAAGTGTGACACATGCATGTGATTTCACCATCATATTTTATGTGACTACATTTACATGTATGTTCATGTGACAGTGAAACTCAGTTTATTGTTGCTTGGCAGAATAAGTTCCTCATGAAGGTATTTAACACGTGTCTGTTTTTAATCTCCTTACATTCTTAACCTGTACATTGTCGAAGTGTCTTAAGTGTAGAGTAGTAACTAAATGTTAGTAACATTACCTAAATACTATTCAGAAATGTGGGTAGCAAAAGTGATTTTAATTTATTAGGAACGTTAATAGATAACTACAAGAAGTAAGCAGTTAGAAAGATGTTACATAATTCTTTCATTAACTCCAAATTTTTATTTCACTCCTACCCATCAAAATTTGTTTAAAACAAGAAGGTCACTGGATTTATGTTATCAAATACACTCACTTCTTATATGTAATACTTAAAATTTAATCTTGCAGCTCCATAGTAACATTTCAGGAGTCACTGAATAAATTAAAAAGTCTTCTTCCAAGTTGATGAAAAACTCCCATCTTTAAAAAGTACACTGGATCTCAGCATTATACCCTTACAGAAAGTGATACGACAATAATCTCACTGCAAAAGAGTTCTGATTTTAGAAAAGCAAACAAAAAGTGGGAAAACATAGAAAAAATGACATACATTATATGTGGTTTGTTCATAATGGATACTATGGGAAGGATTAGGTTTCTCCCATTTAATGTCCACTGCTCCTGATCCACTCTGAGTCACCAAGTGTTTCTTCTTGAACAAATAAATAGCAGAATGGCAAGTGAGGAGTAATCTGGGATTCATTAATTTTGGAAATCCGACAGGTTAAAGTCAGAATCTTATGGAGGTAAAACAACTGCATTGTATTGTGCTATGAATGTGCTGTATTATTTTTCTGGCAAAGATGTCATCATTCAAGTTTGTTACATTGCACTGGCAGGTATCTCATTCTATCTCCCAATAGTCTGTGCCTCAGAAGTTCACAATCTGTGGTCCTTCAGAAGTTTCATAATTGACTATGCTTTTATTTATTTATTATTTATTTATTTTGACTTGTATGCCGTCACTCTCCAAAAAGGACTCGGGGCGGCTCACAGATAAAAACACAGAACAATAAATTATTTAAAAAGAAATTAAACTAAACAAGCCAAAATACAACTATAAAACCAAATTAAAATCAAATTAAAAACCCACCCTCTCCCCCAGGAGATCAGTCCAGCCCAGCCTGTAAAAACAACCAGGTTTTTAGATCGCGCCGGAAAGAGGAGAGATCGGGAGCCAGCTGGAGCTCAACGGGTAGCTGGTTCCATAAGGCGGGGGCCGATGCAGAATAGGCCCTTCCCCGGGTCACCGCAAGCCGACATTGTCATGCAGACAGCAACCTGAGGAGTCCCAACCTGTGTGCTCACACAGGGCGACCGGTATTTGATATATTGTTGAGATACTACAAAAAATATATACTTCCACAACATCCTGGCTGCCTATTTCTGTTCTATCTAATCAAAACAAGCAAGCAAGCAAACAAATTGTGGGAAATGACATAAATTCCACATGTTTGTAAGCAGGTAAAGGGTGAGACAAGCTGACAGTGAGAAGTGTGGCAAGCAGAATCAATATGCTCAAAGATAGCTTTCCAAAATAATTATCTAGGTGGCTGTAAGGGATGGCATTCTGCCTCGTGCTAGTTCTTCTAGCTCAGCATTGCCAGACATCACTTGTGTTGTGCTGCTATTTCTTCATAATCTGGCCAAGGACTGATGTCTTATCATCCCACTTCAGTTTGACGAAGAAGTGCTAGCTCACCATTTGTCAAGCCATCTAGCCTATTTTTAAGTAGCTTACTACTGTAATTATGTCATGAGTATTTTACTGAAGTCAAAATGTATCAAACTATATTTCCACAAATTTCTAAAGAAACTATTGAATTTAAAACAGTGAAAAAAATTAATCTGAGAAGACCTGTCCTGAATGGATCCATATTTAATAATCTGCAGTGTTTTGATGGAGCTCATATGTTGAATGTTTTATCGTCTGTTCTACATTCATCCCAGGTCATTTGACTAATTGGTATGAAATGTCCTTGCTCTAATTTTTTTCCTTTTCTGCCAAAACAGGCAAGTTTCTTTCTCTTTCATTCAGTTAGTATTGCATTCATTCTCCATTTGTGATTCCCACTGAATGTAATAGGATTTCTATTACCTACATTAAATATGCATCCATATGCATGCAGGAATCTCTCACAACACTTTGAAACTATGTACTAGATTCTTCTTCATCAAATGGATAAAGAGACACTTTGTGTAATAGTTAAGGCTACTTTTAAAAAGTCAGGGTGGGTGACTCAATTTCTTCCAGTAAAGATTGAAATGCTAGCAAGAATTTTATTATTGGTCAAAAATATAGTTTTACATTAAAGACATTATTGAACCTGAATTTCAGGAAAGGGACTTCTAAGTATCTCTAGTGAGCATTTTCTTTTCTTCTTCCATGAACATTGCAATCAGGATAGCTCCCTGCCTTCTTAGAGTTAGCAGAATAAAACCACTGAAGCTAGCAAGGTAAAGAGTTCAGTAACGTTCATAGTAATAATAAGCCCATTAGCCATTGTTAATGAATAGAGCTGAACAAGCCAAGCTTCTCAGAGAAAGCACACATGCATGGTACATAATGCTAGCACACAACATATAACACTAAAGCATAACAGATTTTAATACCGGACTAAGAAACCTTTTAGCTTCAACTGGTAGCTCGACATTATGCATTGTGGACTGTTTATTAGAATTGACTCCTAAATCATCTTTACTGTCACATTTTCTTGCTATTCTAAATCTTACAGGTTTTATTAAGGTTATATTACAGCTTGGGTCAGAGGTCTCCAAACTTGGCAACTTTAAGACTTGTGGACAAGTCTTAGTCCACAAGTCTTAAAGTTGCCAACTTTGGGGACGTCTGGCTTGGGTGAGCCATTGCCAGTTTTTCAACACTAAGTTCTTCTGTTATTAAAGGGATGGAGTCATAAAACTTTCTCTCTCCTAGTGTTTCTTTTTCAGTCACACTCTAACATGGCTAAATGGACAGTCTCAAGTAAATCTGAATCCTAGTTCATAGAGTCATTGGGGCAAAAGGATGCTGTACATACAATGCATTTGAAAGACTTCCTTGTCCCATAAGAAGCCATTGGTTGGCTCAGGTGTACATCAGTGGCTGGCCATCCTCCACATGCCTCTGCCTTCAAACATTTAGGTTTTTCCCCACATTTTTGGACCACCCATTTCTCTCAAATGGGGACTCTAAACTATCAAAATATTAAACAGTGTATATAAAAATTCAAACATTTTAAGAGGAGACAAGAAATTGAGATTAGTTAAAAGGTGAAGAGAGGACTTTCACGGGGCTAACCAGCCCTATGATGGTGTGCTCCATTAGGCTTCACACGCAAAACCCCATATTTTAACTCCTTTTCTGAAGGCTCGAAGACTGGGGTCCCGCCTCACTTCCTGGAGGGAAATTAGAATTCTTTATTGGCCAAGTGTGATTGAAAGCACAAGGATTTTGTCTTGGTGCATGTGCTGTCAGTGTACATAAAAGAAAAGATACATTCGTCAAGAATCATAAGGTACAACACTTAATAATGGCCATAGGGTACAATAAGCAATCGAATCATACTAGGAAACAGTCAATAAAAATCATTAGGATACAAGCAACAAAGTTATGGCCATACAGTCATAAGTGGGAGGAGATGGGTGAAAGGAAGGGAGGATTATTTATTTATTTATTTATTTATTTATTTATTTATTTATTTATTTATTGGACTTGTATGCCGCCCCCTCTCCGCAAGGACTCGGGGCGGCTCACAACTAAAACACAATAATACAAACAATAAATATTTAAAAAAGAATTAGCCCAAACTTTAAAAACCCAATTAAAATAATTTTAAAAAACCCCAGAGGTCAGTCCAGCCCGGCCTGTTCAAACAACCAGGTCTTCAGATCACAGCGGAAGGAGCGAAGGTCAGGAGCCAAACGGAGCTCCAGAGGAAGCTGGTTCCACAAGGCAGGGGCCGCAACAGAATAGGCCCTTCCCCGGGGCACCGCCAGCCGACATTGTCTAGCCGACGGCACCCCGAGGAGTCCCCGTCTGTGCGCATGCACAGTGCGATCGGTATTTGATATTGGCAGGAGGCGCTCCCGCAAGTACCCTGGACCCATATCGTAAAGGACTTTGAATGTTAACACCAACACCTTGAATCTCACTCGGAGGGCAACCGGTAACCAATGCAGCTTGTGCAGGAGGGGTGTAACATGAGAGTATCGGGAAACTCCCATCACAGCCCGCGCAGCCGCATTCTGCAGCAGCTGAAGCCTCCAGATGGTATGCAAGGGCAGTCCTAAATAGAGACCGTTGCAGTAGTCTAGTTGGGAAGTCACAAGTGCATGAGTGATCGTGCGAAGGGCATCTCGGTCCAGATACGGGCGCAACTGGTGAACCAGTCGGACCTGGCGAACCAGTCGGATTAATAGTAATAGTAATGCAGACTTAGTAAACAAAGTATTCCATATACACATTCATAGTAAACCTAGTATTCCACAGGGCAGGGGTATTTGGTATTTGGATTTCTTTGGGAGATTACCCCATTAATGGAAAATTCTCTGCAGAGAAGACCCATCAAACCTGGTTTCCCTCCCCAGGAATGACATTGCAATATTAGTATATCATGGTCATGGAGACTCTGAATGATGGGTGCAGAGATAACTGCAGGAGGGATCACAATGTGGAGAAATAATGAAATCAGCATGCCATTGTGCTGTGAGAGCCAATCCTTTTGGACGTTGTGTTGTGACATGGCACGAAGGTACGAAAGGAGTGGAGGTTGCAGTATTCTGGCACAATGCTGCTTCTGTTGTTTTGATATGGATATCTCAATAGTAAGGTAATCTAAGACATTTAAAGAGTACCAGACGCAAGAAAGCTGCCTTAAAATCCTATTCAAATGGCACAATCCTTTTCATCATTAACATGGTTTCACAAGTTAGGGAAAGCGAATGACAATTATTTTGTACCTGTGTTGATTTTTAGGCTGCAGAATGATTTATTATAATTATTTTAGTACATTTTGTGGAAAAACAGGGCGGAATTTTTTTTTTGCAAATGTCTACCTACAAACAAACATACACACATATTCACATCATTCATAATATATTAATTCTTTTGATCTCATACTCCAGTCATCACAATGACAGCTGTTTTCCTGCTTCCACGATATTGGCAGAAACAATTTCTTTCAGGGATTTCTTTCAGGTTTACCCTCTTATACATACATAGTTCTGTAGTTCTGTTTATTTATTATTGATATTGGTAAAGGTTTAAAGTATTAACCATGATGCTGTCTGAGTTGCTAGCTATGCTCTATGAATGACAGCTAAATCAGTGCCGATGGAACAAAAGCAGCATTTGGGGACATTTGAAGTAGCATTTTAAACAAGAAATGGACTGTTGCACAATTCAGCCACTATGGTGCACGTATAGCATTTGCTTGTAAAATGAAAGGGAGCCCCTGGTGCTTTAAGGAAACAGTGACTGTATTATTCATGTGCTAAGCTAAGCCAAACCTCTTCAACTGTAGGACCTTTGCAACACCAACAAGTGTATTAAATGCACACACATCAAGCAACGCACTCTCACAATCCCTACTAGCTTCTCTTTTTTTATGAGTATTGACATTCTTGTGTAGTATTAGGAGAGCTAAATTAGCTTCCAGTTCTAAGATTTTCTTTTTAAAAAAATCTATAGCCAGTAATTATTGGCATTCAGGGGTACAAAGGACGAAAACAAAGAACACAAATTCTACCACATTCATGTGGGATTGGGAGTTGAATTAGGATCTTCACACCCCATTGAATTATCAGCCCCCCATTAGAGCCTTATTAAAATGGTAATGATTATATGCCAGCTATAAGGAAGGCTGCCGCACCTGTCAAAAATACCCTGATTATCCGGTTCATTCAACTGTCTGGCTCTTGAATTTAGGTCTCAGGTTTACTCCAGTGTGAAGTCGTTCCTTTGCCCTTCCTTTCCTGTGCAAGCTCTCACCCACCCTTGGATTATTATTTTTTTAAATGAAAAAAGATATAATATCCCCCTCACCTCTGAGGAGAAGACAGAAAATCCTTCTTTATTTATTACATTTGTTGCCCATTTTAATGTCGTGCTATTTAGTATTTTAACAGAAGACGATATGATTGGAATGAAACCAGCAACAACCATGAAAGGCATTTTAACTTTTAAAAAAGCCACTCAAATCTGAAGATGCAAACTTCCAATAACTAGCTCTTAAAACAAGCTAATGATTTGGAGTAGGAAGATTTGGAGGCTGATGAAAGTGCAGCTGTGAAACTAATGTATATACAGAGGATATGTTAGTCCTGTACATATTTCTTCTAGTTCATGAAATGCAGGCAACAGAATATTGATTTTTAAGGAAGATTAACATAAAGATTCTTGCTTGCAGAGAATAGCATGAGCATTCATTCATACAAATTGTAATAACCACACTTTGCATATAACTAGGCTTTGGCTGGATTTATGACATACTGGCCAAAAGATGCTCAAAGTATTATCCTTACTACTAGCAGGAACAATAGTTGTGACATAAAAATGATTTTTTTTCCTTTTTACTATCCTTTAATTCTTTTATTCAGTGTGGATTTGGGGTGACTGAATGGAGCTGAGTGTTTACTGGCCGAATATCCTTCCTGATGCCTACACAGTGTTCGTAACAAGATAAATTAGAATATTACTACTATTGTACCAATATTACTGCATTCTAGGAAAGTCTTGACCAAAGCATGATAGGTGATGGAGCTCAGTATCTATGTAATGAATGTACATATTAGCAATCATGCTATATGCAAAATTGCAAGATGGAATAAAAGAGGAATTGTGAAAAGGAAGGGAGGGAGGGAGGGAGGAAGAAAAGAAATAAAAATGAGACTTAACTGTAGGTCTGCCTTCCAAAATCCCAACATACCTGGAAGACACCAGGTTCAGTAGATGTCTTAGTAGACTATGCTTGAAGATGTTTATGGAAAGTCCACACACAACCATCTTCACAATGCTCTTCACAATGGAAAGTTGAAAGTCAGATGGAAATTGCCTAAGAGCACTAAAGGATGGTTTTTTCAGAAGAGGTACACCACCATCTTCAAATCAACTGGTACAAATAACCCCCTTAAAAAAGTGTGCAGTACCATTCACCCCATCCTAGGTGAATTAGCCAAGAAAAAGTGGGACTGTTCCAAAGTAGCTGAGCTCATGTTACAGAAAACCACATCCACCTATTCAAAGCTCAGAAACCCACATGCCTTAGCAAAATCTTGTCCCCATCATCTCACTGATTTCTGATGATTAGATGTTTAATTCCAAGCACATAGGCGTGATGTTGAGCCGCCTTAAGTTGCCATGGTGAATAGGCGGCAATATAAATAAATAAATAAATAAATAAATAAATAAATAAATAAATAAATAATCTCCCAAACTTCTACTAAATAAGTCACAGCGAGTTGAAGAAAAAATCTCCAACATTCAAGCATCAATCACTGTAGTAAAGACAAGCATATGGGCTTATGCCAATATTTGTTCATATTTATGCCTGATCTTCTGCAACTGATGCTCTAGGTATCTCTTTGGCCAATTTATCTCCTTGAATCACAGAGCACCAGTGGATCAGGAAACAGGCCAAATCTTTGAGAAAAATCCTCATTTATTTATTGAAAATCAATTGGATTGAAGGTCACCAATGAAGGTGAATATATGTGTCCCAGGATAATGTTGTAGGATCCAATCTGGGTCAGTCACCAGGACCAGAGGTTTTGTCTTCTGAGCTTTTGGGCTTGTGCTGGAACCAATTTTCAGGGAACTTCTCTCTAGCAGAGTGTGTGCTGTTCTGTGTGTGGTATTTATAGTGCCTGTTGTAAGTGGCTTTTTAGATGTTGATTGAGGTGTGTTGGCTTTTAAGTCATTAGCTCATTTGCTTCTGCTGCCCAGCTCTTGCCTTCTAAGTACTTGATAGGCTAGTGGTAAATCAGCACTCCTGTTGACTGATGAGGGGCCTGCTTCCCAGGCTTCAATCACTTTACTGGCTGTTTTTCTGCCTGCTCATCCAACAATCTTAGTAGCTGCAAAGTTGAATGTGTGTCCTTATTCATTGCTGAGTGAGGCTACCAATTAGTTCAGATCTCTTTGTCTGACCGCTTGCTTGTCTTCTTGCAATCTTGTGGTTAGCTTCCTCCCCATCTGCCCTACATAGTCACAGGGGCAATCCATACAGGGGACAATATGAGGAGAGGATATGAGGACAAATTATGCATTGTCAAGACCACTTGGAAGTGGAAGATACTTCCAATGCAATCTACCGAAACCTCTGCTTGGATATGCACACAATGAATAAAGCATGCATATTCAAACCCTAGTGGAGCTATTGTCTTCTGTTGGATATACTGGTTTTCAATAACATTTTAGGACAAAGAAGTTCATGATATAAATAGTTTAGAATAGGTTTTTAATTTCATGTCTTTTTTGTCTGATTCATTTGAAAAATTAAACTTGTCTTTTTCTCAAAGAACCATGAATAATACACTTGACAAGCTCAAATATATGTTCTTGTATAGTTTTTCTTGTTTTGCTCAAGTATCTTTCAGTCATATTTTTTTGTTTGAAGATAAGGAAGTTCTTAAATGAGATTGGACTCCTAATTTCGACACATACAGAATCATGAAGTTTTCTTGGCACAATATTTTTTTAATTTTTAATTTTTATTTATTTATTTGTCAATAGCTTACAAGATAATAAACATAAGTATAAATATAGGAAATGGGTACGAATAATTGGGGACAATAGATCAGGGACGGTAGGCACGATTGTGCATTTATGCACACAGATATAGTAGTGGCTTGCCTTTATCGTCTTCTGAGATGATTTTTAACTGTTCACTATACTGATGATCTCTGGTTCTGTTGGACCTTAATTAAAAACAAGCTTAACATTTGCAGGTTAAAAGTGAAAATCAGAGTTAAAAATTCAGAAGGCTAAAAGGTTAACAAGGTGGTAAGAGTGCTCTCAAGCCACCAACCATCCCCAGAGCTGCAACATATTCTTCTTCCTGTTGTGCCATATCCATCATCGGATGTTGGCAATCATGTTGGCAATCCTATTTTTATCAACAGCCGCACAAAAAAGTGCTGCTGACTTTTGTCCAAATCAGTCCCTTAGATTTTGAAGCCATGATGTTCTTCTTCTGCCTGGACCTCATTTGTCTTCAATCTTTTCCTGGAGGATTAAGTGAAGTATGCCATATTTTTCCGAGTGTCTGAAATATTCTAACTTTTGCTTTTTAATGGTTTTGATGATTTCCTTTGGCTTTCCCAGGCAGCTTATCACCTCCTCATTACTGATTTTGTCAACCCAGCTTATACGTAACAGCCATCTGTAAATCCACATTTCAAATGCTTCTAGTCTCTTCAAGTGGCTTTCTGTCAGAGACCTTACTCTTAGATGATTACCATACTCTTAGATGATTCTAATTGGCAGGTCTTAACATTCTTCCAAAGAAGGGGGGCTTCTTCCACATTCCTGATACAGTTGGTAAACCATCCTTAACAAATTAAATACACACCAGTCACTGAAAAGAACCAAGTTAATTGATGTCTATGTGCATATGCTATTTGTCTGAAAAATTGAAAGATGGATGAGTAAAAAATAGGGTGAAGATTTGTGACGGGATCCCAAATTAGATTTAAGCAATTAGATTACCTTTCCAGCAGGTTTCCAGGGAAATCTATTAAAATGCCAACTTCCTTGGCCACCCAAAGCACATTCAGAGGCTCCTTAGTCATTGTTCCTTTATGTCATCTTGCATAATCTCAAGACAAAAACCATATGTTGTTTGTTAAATAAGTGATTGACCAGCCAGGATCAGCTATCCTTTCAGTTCCTTGTGGGTCTGTCAACAATCATTAGATCTCAGGACATAACTTTGTTTCCCTGCATATTTTTTCCTCTTATCACTCAAGTATTTCCTTTGGTATAGTAGATTCCACTAATATTGCTGCATTGGCTGTCAAAAGAGATGCAACAGATTCAGGTTTCCAGATGTTATTTGAAAAGCAGACATTTCTATGTTATTTGGAAATCTGTAGCCCAAATCTTTATATATCTTCTGAGCAATAATTTGTTTTTCTCTGAATAAAAATTAAATGGGTAGAGGATGAATGTTGGGCTTGCTTGCTCTTCCTAGCATGAAAATTTGTGATTTAACATAACATACATCAGGCTCTATGAGTAAAACAAAATTCCTTGATAAAACCAAGCAGTCTATAAAGTAGTCCACATAAAATCAAGCACAAAAGGAATGATTATTATTAACTGTGCAGTCTGGTAGGAAAGTATATTAAATAATATAAAAACCTTCTCTGGTTCCTGAGCTGGTATGAAAGCAGAAAAGAAGAGCTACATCATGACCATTGTTATTATTAGTAGCCCAGGATGAAGATCATTGAAGGTTATAGAGTATATAACACTACTTACTAGTCTACTGCAAATTGGCAGATAGATTTTTTTTTTGAATTTCACAGTCTAGGGTTGAAAGAGAGTTACTGGCTTAAAGTTATCTTGCTGGATTCTACATCTAATCTAAGATTGGAGTTGTGGTTTCTCTACTTCTAATATCCTATATCTCCCTCCCTCTTTCTCTTGTCAAAAAACATAGGTTGTTGTATATATTTTATTCTAAAATAAGAATTGTAAGCATATTTGTATCTATTTACTTTGGTATATTCTTTGAACAAAGAGCTGTGTTACAAAAATATGAACACTGAAAGAGTATGTTTCAAACCATCTAGTAATCCTGGAAATCAATTCATTTAATAGAAAATAATTGAGCATTCATACCTATATTGTATTAGTCCACCCATCAATTTAGTCGAATATCATCAACCTTGTCAGTAAGTAAGATAAAGAAAAGAAAATAGAACAACAGAGTTGGAAGGGACATTGGAGATCTTCTAGTCCACCCCCCTGCTCAAGCAAGAGACCCTATACCATTCCAGACAAATGGCTGTCCAGTCTCTTCTTAAAAGCCTCTAGTGATGGTGAACTCACAACTTCTGAAGGGAAGCTGTTCCACTGGAGAGGGATCCTGTGGGTGGAGTCAAAAGAGGAATCAACCTGGAGTCACTATGTTCTCACAAGCAGTTTAAGTCCAACCCCTCTTGAATTTCATTAACTCTTGTCTAGGTCTAATTAGTTGACTAGATTCCTCAGTATGGGCATGAGCAATAAATCAGCTTAACCAGAACTTGATGTGAGGTATTTCCCATTTCTCACATCTAGGTATGAAAGTATAATACTGTATTTCTAACATCACCTAGACAATTTCTTTCACAAAATACTACCAACCTACCTACCAACCCTATCAACAATACTGGGCTAGATATACTGGGAGGGGGTAAGTGATGTTTCACAGAATGGATGCCATGAATGACAAGACTCATTTCCTGCATCCTGCCAGATGAAACCTCTTATTAGATGGCACCTGCAGCATACTTCCTTTGCCAGATCTGATGGCACAGGCAGATGTAATTGGGAAGAGGTGGACCCTGAAAAAACCAGGCCTCGTGCCCTGGAGGGATATAAAGGTCAGAACCAGCATGGTGAAATGGAACAAGAAGCAAACTGGCAACTGATGCAGCTCATGGAGCAGAGGTGTAACATGTACCATTCCCATTCAGGGAATGCTCAGATCAGAGACAGGATAGCCCTCACCTGGGTGGGCAGGGAGAGTTATACTTTCAGACTTGCAAGATTCTGTCACTGTAGCTTTACAATAAAGTAGAATTAGCTCATCTGATTGTGATTCCTATCTGGTTTACCTTGTGAAACCAAGAGAAGGTTAGATACTGGAATGGAATGGAATGGAATGGAATAGAATAGAATAGAATAGAATAGAATAGAATAGAATAGAACAGAACAGAATAGAATAATAGAATTTGAAGGGACATTGGAGGTCTTCTAGTCCATCCCACTGCTTAGGCAGAAAACCCTACACCACTTCAGGCAAATGGTTATCCAACATCTTTTTTAAAACTTCCAGTGTTGGAGCATTCTCAACTTCTGGAGGCAAGTTGTTCCACTGATTAATTGTTCTAACTGTCAGGAAATTTCTGCTTAGTTCTAAGTTCTCCTTAGTTAGTTCCACCCATTGCTTCTTGCCCTGCCCTCAGGTACTTTGGAGAATAGCTTGACTCCCTCTTCTTTGTGGCAGCCCCTGAGGTATTGGAACACTGCTATCATGTCAGCCCTAGTCCTTCTTTTCATTAGACTAGACATACCCAGTTCCTGCAAACG
Source organism: Naja naja (assembly GCA_009733165.1). Taxonomy (NCBI): domain Eukaryota; kingdom Metazoa; phylum Chordata; class Lepidosauria; order Squamata; family Elapidae; genus Naja; species Naja naja. Next base: position 30,010,298 of record CM019154.1, on the reverse strand, counting down.
TTCTTCACCACATCAGTGATGCCCTCTCCGTGATATCCCATTGTCTGGATGCAGTACGGATCTGGATGGACAGGAACATGCTTCGACTCAATCCGGCCAAGACTGTGTGGTTGTGCATACCGGCATCTCGGTCCAGTCAAGAGATTCCACCTTTGGTCATGGGGGGAGAGGTGTTGCCCCCCATGGACAGGGCATGGAACCTGGGGGTCCTCCTGGATTCGCGGCTTCGAGGAGCAGGTGGGAGTCATGGCCAGGGGGACCTTTGCTCAGGTCCGGCTGGTTCGCCAGTTACGCCCATTCCTGGACCAAGATGCCCTGCGCATGGTCACTCATGCACTTGTTACCTCCCGACTCGACTACTGCAATGCTCTCTATCTAGGACTGCCCTTGCATACCATCCGGAGGTTGCAGCTGGTGCAAAATGCGGCCGCGCGGGTGGTGATGGGAGTTTCCTGATACTCCCATGTTACACCCCTCCTGCACAGCCTGCATTGGCTGCTGGTTCCATCCGGGTGAGATTCAAGGTTTTAGTGTTAACATTCAAAGTCCTACAAGGCATGGGTCTGGGATATTTACGGGAGCGTCTCCTGCCGATATCGGGTGCCAACCGCCCTCTACAAGCGCACAGGCAGGGGCTCCTCGGGGTGCCGTCTGCGAGCCAGTGCTGGCTGGTGGTGCCCCAGGGATGGGCCTACTCTGTGGCGCTTCCTGCCTTATGGAATCAGTAACCCTGGGACTCGGTTTGGCCCCTGACCTTTGCACCTTCCGTCACGACTTGAAAACCTGGTTATTTGAACAGGCCAGGCTGTGCTGACCTCTTGGGGGGTGGGTTTAAATTTTTAAATTGTATAATGTACATTGGGGTTTTATAGTAATTGGGCTTGTTAGTATTTAATATTTTTTAAAGTAATTAATTTATTGTTGGTTTTTAGTTGTGAGCCGCCCCGAGTCCTTTTGGAGTGGGGGAGGCATACAAGTCCAATCAATCAATCAATCAATAAATAAATAAATAAATAAATATGTTTTAGCCTCCAGTCCCCCTAATTATCTTTGTTGCTCTTCTCTGAACTCTTTCTAGAGTCTCAACATTTTTTTTGCACCGTGGCAAGCAAAACTGAATACAGTATTCCAAGGCATTATAAAGTGGTATTAACACTTCACATGATCTTGATTCTATCCCTCTGTTTATACAGCCTAGAATTGTGTTGGTTATTTTGGCAGCTGCTGCACACGGCTGGCTCATATGTAAATGGCTGTCCACTAGGACTCCGAGATCCCTCTCACAGTTACTACTGTTGAGCAAGGTGCCACATATACTGTACCTGTGCATTTGATTTTTCTTGCCTAAATATAGAACCTCACTTTTTACACCAATGATTTTCATTTTGTTAGATAGTGCCCAATGTTCAAGTCTGTCAAGATCCTTCTATATCTCAAGTCTATCTTCTGGAGCATTGGCTATTCCTGCCAGCTTGGTGTTATCTAGAATCTAGACCAGAAGTGTCCTGTGTGGTGGCATTCAGTGTTGGCTTTTTGCCAATAAAGCACACCAAGGCTTCCTTAAGAGGTGAAGGAACAATTCCATCTCCCAAGGAAGAATTTACCATCACTAGAACCCACATATGTCTCTCTGTCTCTCTTTCTCTGACTCTTTCTCTTTATCTCTGTCTCTGCCTCTCTGCCTCTCTCTCCCTCCCTCCCTCTCTCTCTCTCTCTCTCTCTCACACACACACACACACACACACACAGAGGGAGGGAGCAGTGGTGGGATTCAATTTTTTACTACCGGTTCTGTGTGCGTGGCTTGGTGGGCGTGGCAAGGGAAGGATACTGTAAAATCTCCAGTCAGAAGGAGTATTTGCTGGTTCTCCGAACTACTTTAAATTTCCGCTACCAGTTCTCCAGAACTGGTCAGAACCTGCCCAATACCACCTCTGGGAGGGAGGGAGGGAAGGTGGGGGGAGAGAGAGAAGACTCAGGTAACTTTAGTTTGTTGCATTGTGTGTGCAAATCTTTCTGAAGTGAAGCTTTAGTGAAGCTTTAGCCACATGTGGGAAATATTTGCCAGAGAACTAAGTCTGAAAAGGAGACAACAAAGACAGCAAGGCAATGGGTGCAAAAGGTGAAAAGAAGGAAACGAGGAGAAAAGGCAGCTGGTCAAATAAATACTTGCTTAGCAGTGAAGTAATGTTTTATGGTGCCTGTTGAGGCAAGCAGCCACAGAGGCAGAGTACAGTTTTTGGGCTGCTTGTTGCTCTGCAAGGCAGCCAAAAGGGCAGTGATGGGGAAGGTGGAGATAGGTGTGCAGGGGTGGTTGAATTGCCCCTGAAGTCTTAAGTTAGGGCAGGCTACCAAGTGCCCGAATTTTGATCATGTAACTAGTGCCATCAAAATCTTGAATGGATGATGAACAATTGAAGGAAACTCTCCCATTGTGTTCAGATTTGTCAATCCAAAGATTTCTAATAGCGGAAAACCAGTAAACAAGCAATTTCCAAAAGTGATTGAAAAGAAAGTATGCAAACCAGAGGTGGTATTCAGCAGGTTCTGACCCGTTCTGGAGAACCGGTAGCAGAAATTTTGAGTAGTTCGGAGAACTGGCAAATACCACCTCTGTCTGGCCCCGCCCCCATCTATTCTCTGCCTCCCGAGTCCCAGCAGATTGGCTGGGTCTTCTTTTGTTGCCCTGAACAGGAGAACGGAGCTGGAAAGCAGGTTAGTGTGGAGGGGAGGGAATGGAGATTTTGCAGTATCCTTCCCCTACCACGCCCACCACACCATGCCACCATGCAATGCCCACAGAACCGGTACGAAAAAAATTTGAATCCCATCACTGATGCAAACTTAGGATCCTTTCAAAAGAGGCCAACTGCGCTTTTATTCCCTTTTCTCCCAAAGCTCTAAACCCACCAGAGACCGCTGCCTCAAAGTCTCCTTACCAGGAGCAATCATCTGGAGCACTTGTAGGCTATCTCAAGACCTCTTCTTATCCAGAGATGAATTATCAAAGAGCCAGTGTTCTTGCCAGCTCTTGTCTCTGCTGCAGTTGTCTTTAGTTCCCCTCCAGTTCTTCCAACCCTACTGCAATAAAGGAGGGTATAATTATGACGAATAATTTACCTTCTATTATTTGCAATAGAAAACAAATGCAGTTGGAACAAAAAGGGACAGGGTAGAATAACTTTAGTTTCCTCAGTTTCATTTTGCTCAAGAAGAGTCAAGATGCACTTCAGATATATCTGTAATTAAAGTATAGAATTCAGAGATCTGGTTGAGGATATTTGCTCTATAATATGTCTTTAACTGTAACTTTGAATGTGGCAGATACAATGTTTGGTACTATGAGATGGGATAGTGTGACTATTTTCCAGGAATCACTATTTTTAAAAAATGATCACTTACTAGCATATTATAGATCCACAACACTCCATTGATTATTAATTTGCATTAACTGAAAAACTCTCCCTTTATCAAAAGAAGTCTCACCCTCAATTAATCTGAAAATAATTTTAAGAATATTTTAATATGTTTCATTTGCAACAAGGCAAGCGGAATCATAAAAGAAAGGATGCTTGCTGTCTCCTATAACATACGTTAGAAATATATATTTTATTCAGAAATACTTTCATTTATTACTGTCATACACTGGATCGATTTCCTATACATGCTGACCTGCAGACAGTTACCTCCCCTTATTACAGAGATTCTTATTTCAAAAGAAATGTTTGCAGATTGCATACTCATTCACAAATGTGGACACAATGAATAAAGCTTTAATTCAATACACATTGATTTGAGTGTAAGTCTTGCTGAACTAATTTTAGTCCATGTGCAAGAATATGTTGTTAGCTATTTTGGGGAAGGGCAATCATTTTACCAATAGAACACAACCCAGCACCTCAAATTCCAACTGAGTTCAGTGGGAGAGAGTTAACTGTTGCTTCAACCAGTACAGCTTAAAATATTAAGTTTTGGGATATTTTATTTGAGTGTGTGGGTTCTACCGCATGATGTTCCTCTACTTCCAACTTCTTTGTATTGTGTGCTTGTACCTCTGTGTGTGAGAGAGAGTTGTAACCACTCCCTTACCCCATTTAATTTTCATTTCAATTGCGATTTCCCGATTGTTCTGGTTCTGGAGATGAGGCGTGTTGGGGGAGGGGTTAATCTATGAAATGATTTGTATTTTATGGGCACTCGTTCCCTGTGCCAACCCGATGGGCTGAATGTTTGGCAGCCAATATTGCCGGGCGAATGCGTGAGCTGATGATGAATGGCTGTGATGCCTTTGTAATTGCTCATGCTTCATTGTAGGCCAAACAATGCTAGAGGACACAAGTCTGGCTCAGAAGAGCAACGGATAAAACTGCTGGGCCGAATGGCGAGCTCCTGCCGACATGACCACTTGTTGACACTGAAAAGACTGAACAACAAGTGAGCAGAAACAGAAACGATTCTGTTCACTGAGGCTATTAGTGGCAATGTGTGGTAGTGGAGCGGTCACTCCTGATGTGTTTTCTCCCTAATGAGCTCTGAATGCCCTATTAAACTGGGCTGCTATAGGCTCAGAGCCACTGGGACAGTGGGGGGCTTGAATGACTTGCCTGGTTCCCATTGGTTGGCCCAATGAAGGAAGCAACTGGCAACACTCAGGTTTAAACAGGACTGACAGTCCAGTTAAAAGATCATTAATTAGAGTGGCCAAACAGATAGAGACTGAAGGCAGTGTCTACTGACAAGATAACAGTATTCAGCTCCAAGCAAGTTCAAGCTTGCGTCTTCTCCAGAGTTTGAGCGTCAGCCAATAGTCTGTGGCCTCTTTTGTGCATTCAAAAATACTATATTTGGACAGTGCCACTTTTCCTGGAAACAAGCCTGGAAATTTGGGGTGGGTGGGGTTGTAACTGGTTGTTAAAATATACTTAAAACAGAAATAGCTCACTATCAGAAACCGCTTCTTCAATTATTTAAGTTCTGCATCTGAATTTTTCCTAGGATATATGTGTATGCAACTACACTGAAACTTATAATATGTAGAGCATGTATTTCCTTGCTTTGATTGAATGATTAATCTTTTGAAGCACTGCATAAGTTGCATAGAAAACCAATTAACTTTATTTCCCAATTGTCAATTCTGAAAAGCATAAAACCCTCTTCCATGTTAAGAATCACAATGTACAAATAATGAACATGTGAAACAGGGAGAAGTGAGTATTTCGCTTAATTTGTGCTTTTGTGCAGATGTATTGGAATCCAGATCATGAAGGGGAGGAGAAATCTGTAGGTAGCATTTATTAAAAACCTAAGTGATAAATTGGAGAATGCGGGAGGGGCAAATTATGTTGAGGAGACATCAGCAGCAGATGTCTTCAAATTAGTTGGCCTTTTATTTTTTTAAAAAATTTTTTATTTGATTTGTCAATCGCTTACAAGATAATAGGTATAAGAATAAACATGAGTATGAATACAGGAAATAGGTATGAATAAATGGGGACAATAGGACGGGGATGGTAGGCATGATTATGCACTTATGCACGCCCCTTACAGACCTCTTATGAATGGGGTGAGGTCAATAGTGGATAGTTTAAGGTTAAAGGAGTGGGGGTTAGAGGATGTAACAACAGAGTCAGGTAGTGCATTCCAGGCATTGACCACTCTGTTGCTGAAGTCATATTTTCTGCAATCAAGTTTGGAGCGGTTTACATTGAGTTTGTATCTGTTGTGTGCTCTTGTATTGTTGCAGTTGAAGCTGAAGTAATCATTGACTGGTAGGACATTGTAGCAGATAATTTTGTGTACTATGCTTAAGTCCAACCTTAGGCAGCATAGTTCAAGGTTGTCCAAGCCCAAAATTTCAAGCCTGGTGATATAGGGTATTTTGTTGCAAGCAGAAGAGAGTAGTACTCTTCTCGTAAAATACTTGTATTTCAATTGTATTAATGTCCAATATACAGTGCGGATTCCAGACAGATGAGCTGTATTCAAGTATTGGTCTAGCAAAGATTTTGTATGCCCTAGTTAGCAATTCAATATTTCCAGAGGAAAAGCTTTGTATGATTAGATTTACAACTCTTAATGCCTTTTTGGCAATGTTGTTACAGTGAGTTTTTCCATGGTGGTATTTCATTCTCTCTGCAGAGAGCCACGTCATATAGGTATATATAGACTGTAGGATTTCAGAGCCTAAGTAAGGTTCCTTTTTTTTAGTCCCTTGGCAAATTTCAGATGTATGGACTTCAATACTCAGAAATCTGGAAGTTAAAGAATATGAAAGTTGCCAAGGTTGTAAAACACTGATTTAAAATATCCCCAGTGGACTTTATTAGAGAATGTTGTGAATGATGTAGTTGGAGTAACCAATCAGAATACATCATGATTGTCTAGGTTAGCATTTACTGGATAAAACCACTCCCCTTTGCTTCAGATTGGAAACCAGATTGGAAAATTCTACTGGCAAACCAATCAGCTAAGTCTAAAAACAAAATCATTGTTTAATGTGAATGTCAGATCCGTATGATAAAGAATTATATTTCTTTAGGTGGTTTCTTCATTAAAATATTCATATTGTTTCTCATAAAATGTCTAACCTTCTTTTTAATAAAATCAGTAAAGCCTGTAGCCAATGCATCTTGGGCCAATGAGTTCCATAATTAATTCAAGATAGCAATTTCTTTAATTTTACAGACAGTATAAAACAGAAGCTATGTGGGTAGTAGTTTTTTTTACTTGGAGCAAATATTTATGCTCTAGCTAGCTTATTTAAACTATTATGAGCCAGTACTTAGGTTATATAGTTTCACCATTATTCAACTGGAAAACAGAATTAATGCATAAACCATTATGTTTGGGTTTTGTTTTGTTTTTAGCTGATGGATTATTTATGGGAATAATCATTTGAAACTGAATTGAATTTGCAGAAATCAAACACCCCTTCCTTCCTTTTGACTGATTGAAAATGATAATGAAGATGAAATACATTTAGCTAAAATACTTCCCATCCACTACTTCTATTGTTGATCAGCAATGTTTTCCAAAATATATATCTGATATTTTAGGTCTTGCCTCAGACTGGTTTAGGTCTTTTCTCAAACTGAATCTCAAACTGGTTTTCATTTTTAGCTATTTGCCTGATGCACTTTTTCTTCACTTTTTTGTATGCATCATGCACACTAACACACACATGTATATAAGCACTGAAATATATCTGCCCTTTATATTATTGCTACTACAAATACATTCATATCCACTTTTTAAAATTCACCAATAAAAGAATTAAAATTGTCTGGTAAAAGTATAGTGCATCATAGGCTTAATGTTTCCGAATCTAAATCCAAAACATTCTATAAAAATACAATGTCTATTTATATCAGTACTCTGAGGCAAGTCTTAAACTCCAAGTATAAACATCCCTTCTTGAAAGAGGAATTCAGAACAGTAGCGTTTCTATGACATTTCAGAGAAACTGAAGTAGATTTGATGTGTAACATTCCAGTGTCTGTGTAGTCTTTGATAGTTGTTCAACATATGGTCAGAGAGAAGCAGATGGACTGGGTCACAGCAGTAGGAAGCCAAGAAGAGTGTCTCTCTTGTTATCCAACCTAGTGGGCCAACTCTGACAGTTTCTCCCCAGTGACCAGTCTATTATTGTCCCAGTGATCTCATAAGAATTTGATTCTTGCATTTATCTGCTCTCAGACAATTCTCACGTGTGACAGCTGATCAAAATGACCTGGAAGGTGGGTAACTTTATGTATCTCCACAAACAAAATTATCAGAACGTTTTTTAAAAGTTTGCCTTTTTAATTTTAATTAGTAGAACCGTAACATATTTTTTAATACTTTTTATACTATTCATTACTGTAAATGAGGAAACAATAAGTAATATTCTGTACAGATGCAACATTTAAAGTTGTCAAAATGGAGAATGCACCACTTTTTACTTGCCATGCTGTGATATGAAAAAAGCTGTTAATTGATTAATTAGCTTAATTTAATGTAATTGATTAATTAATTAAAAGGCAGAAAAGTATTGGTGGGGAAGGATTTCACTTAGAGTTGGAGGAGCCATTAACTAATTGCCTGATTCAGTGATCCTGGGGATCCCAGCCCTAAAGCTGCTGAACGAAGGGAAGAGATCGAGTGAAAGTGTGTCAGTTTGGTGAGATGCTATTTTACTTATTATTCTGAGGGAACACCCTAAAAAAAGTGCATTGGTTTTCAACATGCTTTCTGAGTATGGGTTATCCACAGAGTGCTGGGGGGGTGAGAAGGGTAAAAATAAAGGGGGCAAGTAAGACTATATGATCAAAGCCAAACACCTTTCATATTCGTAACTCTAGGGATCAGCATACCTAGAGGTGGGCTGCACATAATGTAACAACTGGTTCACCTAGTGCAGAACTGAAAATGTGAGCACGCAATGCCACCTGCTTCGTGCCTGGCTGAAAACACATCGCTATTTCATGCACGTGGCAGCCACTGTGATTAGAGCAGGTGAGGCACGACAATCAGCTGGGCTGCGTGGGTGGGGTGAGCAAGCCAGAAAATGAGATATATAGGACAGGATAGCACCAGGGGCGGCTGGGTGGGCCCAGCCAGCGGTCGGAACTACCGGTATGGGCAAACCGGTACAAACTGGAAGCAGCCCACCATGAACATACTCCAATACATTAACAGTTATGCTCAAACAACACAGATTCCACCTAATCCAGAACTTGGGAGAAAAGGCAAGTCTCATTTAAAGAAAAACAAGGTTGCAGTTACTTGAATCTTCAGGAGGATACTGTTCCAGAAGGCAGGGGCCACAGTGTAAATAGCATTTTTTTCTGGGTCCCGCATTGCTTTAAAGATGTGGAATGGGACAACTCGGTGCAGCTAACTTGACATGACCAACTCAGTACAGCCAACTTACCATCAGACAGCTCACTGTGGAATAATTCAACAATTCAATTTAAGTATTTAAAATAATTGAAAATATTTTATTTTTTGTCATTTGCATTTCATTCTGTCCCTCCTTTTGCGTCCTTTCTTTAATGATTCTATTCCACCATTTCTTGGATAGTAGTGTAACTCTTATCCAGCACTGAGTTGTCCCACAGTGAGATGGCCATGGTGAGTGGGTTGTGCTGAGTTGGCCATGCCAAGTTGGTCTAGACCCTTAAAGATGGGAACTGCAACACACCCATTTTATTGAATTTTACTGGATGAGCAGAAACAATGTAGAAAAGTAGTCTCTTAAATACCCAGGCCTTAAAAAGTTTCAAGGTAACCACTAGCCCCTTGAATTATAGCAATAGCAATAGCACTTAGACTCAATAGCACTTAGACTTATATATTGGTTCTCAATACTTTACAGCCCTTTCTAAGAGGTTTACAGAGTCAACATATTGTCTCCAACAATCTGCATCCTCATTTTACTGACCTTGGAAGGATGGAAGGCTGAGTCAACCTTGAGCTAGTTAGGTGTGAAGAAGTCAAACTCCTGGCAATAAGAGCAGAGTTAGTCTGCAATACTGCATTGTATCCTCTGGGCCACCACAGCTCTTCTTGCTTGCTGTTAACTAATGAACAGATTTCCAGAAAAACTGCAGACTACAGAAACCATTTGCACTTCAGTTTGAGATACAGACAACATAAACCCATCCCCAACAGCCTGTGCCTATCTTCAACAGTGAAGGGACACAGGCCAGGAAAACATCCTGCAGCCAAGAAGGCTCCACACTCATTTGCACTACTCAGGTGACCCTGAGGACATAGATAAATCTCCAAGTGGCCTCAATAACTCTCTAAAAAAATGCTAGCTGTCTGCAAGGAATATAAATCCTTCCATTCCCATCATCTGGTCAGAGCTGAAGAAGCTTCTTGGATGAGAAGCAAAATGTCTTCAAAGAAAAAACAGGAAAGTCCAGTTGCCTCCTAAAAAAGCATCTTTGGGTTAACTAACACACCTTGTCCAGCAGAGGTATTAGGTGTGCAAAGCAACCTCATTCTGGTACAATTGCAGATTTTGAATGTTCTTCAAGGGCAACCCCATATAACACACACTGTAATAATCTATATACAAACTGATTAAGGCATGAGTGAGTGTGAGAAGGGGCTTTTGGTCCAAGAAGGAACTTTCATTAATTGTGGAGGTTTTACTTGCGGGAGCATCTCCTGCCAATATCAAATACCGATCGCCCTGTGCGTGCGCACAGACGGGGACTCCTTGGGGTGCCGTCGGCTAGACAATGTCAGCTGGCGATGCCTTGGGGAAGGGCCTACTCTGTGGCAGCCCCCGCCTTGTGGAATCAACTCCCTTTAGAGCTCCGTTTGGCTCCTGATCTTCACTCTTTCAGCCGCGATCTGAAGACCTGGTTGTTTGAACAGGCTGGGCTGGACTGATCTCTTGGGGGTTTTTTAATTTATTTTAACTGATTTAGTGATTGGGCTTGTTAGGTTTAATTCTTTTTTAAATATTTATTGTTGTGTTTTAATTTGAGCCGTCCCGAGTCCTTGCAGAGAGGGGGCGGCATGAAAGAAAGAAAGAAAGAAAGAAAGAAAGAAAGAAAGAAAGAAAGAAAGAAGGAAGGAAGGAAGGAAGGAAGGAAGGAAGGAAGGAAGGAAGGAAGGAAGGAAGGAAGGAAGAATTATCCTGTATAGTTGATTCTGGATAGCATATTGTGAGTTATAGTAATGTAACTTTATCTTAATAGTCTTGAAAAGGAGAGAATATTTGTAAAAGTTTCTAAAGAATATTACAGAATATTTTTGAAATTCAAAAATTATTCCTGAATAGTTAATAGCTACACCAACCAACCAACCTTTGCTGGTTTTATTATTTCAGCTGTTGGAACCTATAAACACTTAATCCTATAGCTTACCTTTCCTTGAGCAATATCAGTTTCATTTTAAAACTGAAAATGAAAATTGTGAATCCTTTTGTTTTGATGTGTTCTGTCGCGATATCATGCTGTAGTTTTCATCCAAAGCTAAAAGAAGAACCTTGATTGATGCTTGTTGGAATGTATCAATTTCTGGATTAAGACTAGCTTCTTGTTTTGTTCTAGTGCTATTCATATATAAATGAGTGGGCCATGAACAAGGCTAATCCAGTATAAACAGCCTGTAACAGTGAAAAGATGCTATGTCCAAGAGTGCCATCTAAGTCTTTTAATTACTTCGGCAACCGATAGATCAGCGCTTGCCCCTTTGAATTCTTTTGTTTAGAAGAGAGTTAAAATTCATGAGCGTCTATTTTCTGATTACTTACACCACTGCTACTATTTTCTGCGCCAAACTTGAAGGTCTGTCAGACCATCTGTTACATAATGGTCCACATCTTTAAAATCTGGGAACAGAAAGAGCAAAGATGATTAAAAAAGAAGGACCAGATAGCCATTGTATTTGTAAAGAAAGTAGGGCAGATAAATAATAAATTGCACTTGAAGTAGAAACCGGATTTAATTTCTGTGGTCAACAACATAAATTTGTGGGAGGGAAAGTCACCTATGAAACAGGAAACAAAACAAGATTAATGGCCACCATAACACTGCAGTAGAAGTCTAAGCACCCCTTCCTGCATTTCATGATGTTATATATAGCAAAACATTATGGGTTATTTTAGGGTTTTTTTCTGTTTGATTACTCCAGCCTAGGAAATTCTTACAGTATTTACCTCAATTTGTCTTCAAATTGATACTTAGAAGTACCAAATTTCAGCTTCAAGCACCTCTAAAATGTATCACAACTGACTGTGCTATCTAGAGATGATGAAAACTAAAGGCTAATATAATTGAAGGACACCAGCCTGGAAAAAGTTGTTCTACCTCCAGATATGGGTATTTCAGCATTCAGAATTCTCAGCAATAGTTATGTTGACTGGGAATTTTGGGAGCTACAATTTATACATCCTGAAGGGGGAAAAGTTGACAAATGTTGATTTAAATAAAACTATTTCAATGGTTAAAAGCATAATATATTGCAAGCTTTCTCACTGTGTCCATTTAAAAAAATATTCTAAAAACAGTGCTGAAGTTTTCTCCCATTGCTGTTATGAACCTAAGAATCTACCCCGAACTGAAACAGTTTTTGTCTACCTCACTGTAGATTAGAAGTAGCTTTCCATAACTTCAGAAGGGGGAACTTCTCAGTACACCTGAGATGCTATGAATTGTATTTGAAAAACTTTGCATGGAAAATGTTTTTTCTGCCTCTAGACTACTTTTTAGAATAAAATACCATCCATGTTATTTTTTAAAAATAAGTTATTTGATTCTCCCAAAGGTGCTTTTTCAAGAGGTAACTGGACTTTCTGGTTTTTCTTTGAAGACTTTTTGCTTCTCATCCAAGAAGCTTCTTCAGCTTCAGACTGTTGGATGAGAAGCGAAATGTCTTCCAAGAAAAACCAGAAAGTCCAGTCTTCATGACCCGGATGACTGAGAATCTCCATATATATTTTATTTGATTATACAAGTAAAGGGACATCTTACTCCTACTAACACTAGATAGTTTTTTTCTTAGAAAAAAACATGATGACACATGATAGAGAGAAAACATGATGACACAAAGACAACCATGAACAAATAAACAAAAATCCATCCAACAGAGGCTCAAATGTCACCCTACACACAAAGCTTGGGAGAATATCAAGTCTTTAATAGCTTCCTGAACATCCCCATGGTAAGGGCCACCTGGATTTCTGGGGTCATATGGTTTCTGAAGGCAGATGCCAAGGCAGAAGAATCACAATTCCCTGGTCTTAGTTTATGGAAACCAAATCATGTATAATTTGCCTCATCTCATCAGGGCACAGAAATAAAAAGAAAAAGGTGATCATGCAAATAACCATGAAGTGCTTTATAGGAAATAACCAGCATCTTGAAATGTCAGTTGGTAAACAGTGCAACCTGTAGAGTTAGGGGATCATATGGGTATATTGAGGAATGCCAATCGCTGTCCAAATCATGCATTGTCCACTTGCTGTTGTTTCTGAATGATCTTTATAGCTATTTGTATGCATCCACTTTCCATAATCTAGAAATCCAGTATGGTGAATGAAATAGATTGAGGAAGACTAACATTGGTAGTTCTGAATCAGATTCAATACCTGTTGATGATGTGAAAAATGCTCACCATCTAGTCCTGTCTTGTAGCTTTTCCAAGTATACTCCACTAACTTCTTGCCATCCATCCATCCTATTTGTTCCATTTCCTGCAAACACAATATTCTATAGCCCATCCTTTTTAACCTGTTTTGTACACCCAAGATACCATCATTTTCTTTTTGCTGATCATCACTTCGTTGGAGAGCAGTCTGTCTTGCTCATGATTGACTGATTCTTCTGGTAGCCCATGCTACCACTAACTATAGTTAGTATTTCCAAATCCATAAATCAAAGGCTTCAATTTTCTTGCTGTCACTCTTTCTCAATGTCAGATTTCACAGCAATAAATTACTATTGGAAAGTCTGCTGCTATAACCCTTTTGATTTTTACTCTATTGAAATGTCTTTATCCTTCATGGTTGTATCTATATTCTCCTTCCTTTTATAGTTTGCTGTCCATTTTATCTATTCTTGAGTTCAAGAAAACAAATATCTATCACCTTCATTTTTTCAATGTTAACTTTAAATTCACTAAGCACAATATTACCTTTGTATTCCTAATGTTTAATATTAACATGGAGCCTCCGTGGCACAGTGGTTAGAGTGCAGTACTGCAAGCTGCAATTTGGCAGATCGAATCCCACCAGGCTCAAGGTTGACTCAGCCTTCCATCCTTCCGAGGTGGGTAAAATGAGGACCCAAATTGTTGGGGGCAGTATGCTGACTCTGTAAACTGCTTTGAGAGGGTTGTAAAGCACTATAAAGTGGTATATAAGTCTAAGTGCTATTGCTATTAAGGTGGATTTTTTAGTTTTCAGTTTTATTTCACAATAAGCTGTTTAAGGTCTTTATTTTCAGCTAGAAAAATAGTATTGTTTGCATATTTCAAATTGCCAGTATTTTGACCTCCAATTTTAAGTCCAGTTGTCAACTTTTCTAGCCCCATGCCTACCATTCTTACAATATGTTTACTGTATTGGAACAATATACATCCTTGCCTCACTCCTTTCCTTACTATGAAGAACTCTGATTTTTCAAATTCAGTTTAAATAACTTATTGTTCATTATAATTTTTTTCAGAGTAATATTCAGGTGTTCTGACACAACCATGAGCCTTAATATGTTCCTCGATATTCCAGCATGATCTGCATGATCAAGGGCCATTCTGTATCCATGAAGCAAATTACAAGCATTTTTCTTGCATTCTTTCATTCTGTTTCTTATTCATCTTCTGTTAGCTGTCTGATTAGCTGCCTTTCCTGAAGCCTGTCTATCTACATTTCCCACTCCATTTGTAGCTCTATCATTTATAAATAATAGCTTTAATTTAAAAAGCAATATAGAATATCTCACTGAAGAAATGACTTTTTAGCAATAGCAATAGCCCTCAGACTTATATACCTCTTCACATCTCTAAGAGGTTTACAGAGTCAGCATATTGCTGCCAACAATCTGGGTCCTCATTTTACCGACCTCAGAAGGATGAAAGGATGAGTCAATCTTGAGCCACTGAATTCCTGGCAGTCAGCAGAATTAGCCTGCAATACTGCATCCTAACCACTGCACCATCATGGCTCTTTTAGTTTCTGAAATCAGTCTGGTGTCAGCATTCCAGCAACCCTCCATTCTAATCAATAACTCTGAGACAGACACCTCTCAAAGGTACTTTTATTTGGATGGTAACTGGTATATCTGTGGAATCCTGAATCTGAAAGTTTCAGGTTTCCCTGCAAAAGTCAAAACTACAAATCCCACCCACTAGCCATCACCACATCACATGGTCCAATCACCATCCATCCTAAAGTAAGATTCCCATTTCATTATGTGTCACACTCAGTGACCTTGAACCAACAAAAGAATTTTATTTTGTCTAACTAGATAAACTCAAATGAATTCCTCCCTCCCACTTTCTCAGGCTCAGTTGTGGCAGTGTAGGAGCATTAAATCTCAATATGGCTTCCAAAGCTGACATCTGGGAAGAAGACCCTTTAGATAAAAAAATTCCTTTCAAACACCCATTGAAAAGAATGTTCTCTATAACATAGACATCATGACCCCATTACTAGGTGTAATATTATAGTGAGGAGATGAATAAATTAATCATTAAAAATCATTCTGAATCACGACTGTTGTTCTTGTACACCAAAACTAACCCTAGCATTAGGATAAATAAATCAGTGGTTTTAGGTAATGGATATAACTGGGCAACAGTAAAATGTATATCTCAAATGGAAGATGCTCTCCAAGTCCCAGAGTGGCCACCACACTGCTGGTGATGGATACTGGTTTGGTACCTCAGAAGAAATGAATTACTAGTAACTACAAGAAATAATCACTGGACAAATATCTTGAAATGCAAGATATGGGACTACAGTTTTTTCAGTTTAATGTTGTGATCCTGTAGCAGATATTTGAGGTATTTTGCTCTTCTGATGAAAACCTTTGCATTTGTTCTCCTGCATGAAAACTATCAAAACTGACTTTCTTTAGAAATGTACAATGCAAGAGCATACTCCCTTGGTTGACATCCCAAAGGGGGTTGAAATGCTTAAAAAGAAATTTGAACTTTGTTTTATCAGATCTTTTTGTGTTTTTCAGGTACATAATACTCAGTGATGTCCACACAAATTACTTTGGTTTGCTTTTCTGTTTACACAAACAGAAAAGAAAAACTCTGTGCTGTGGTCTCCATATGCCTCTTTGTTCAACATTTCATTCAGAGAGGAAGAAGATAAAGGGATATGTTAAGGGATATGTTGTTCTTCTAAAGTACCTTTCTTCTGGTTTCTCTCTTGTCTTTTCAACACATGTTTAGTTTTCATCAAAGAACAAACCCACAACCAGTGAGGAAAGGAGGGAGAGAGAAAAGAGGATGTTGACTGAAGATACACACACACAGTTAAATCAAATTGCTTGGTTCATTGTCATTTAAGGTGGTTAAGTGGTTTTTGTTTATTTCATAGAACAATAAGTGTGTGTGGAGGGGGGGGACAAATATGGCATTATAGAAATTATATAATCGATCCCTTTCTTCTATTATTCATGTTATGAAAGAAGAGCATCCACTAAAGAAAGCTTAAATACAGAATGCAATACAATTCTTTTCAGTTTATTAATCGATCACTCACACTCATGATCATGGAAAAATGAATTTTAAAGCCCAAATAAAAATAAATAGCAAACACATTAACTTCACTGGACTACTATCCCAGGATATGAGTAAATAGAATTGGTAGGGATGCCCTTTATACTTGGAGCCATTTCATCAGTGCTGACAAAAGCGTATGTGCTATTTTAATGTTTAAAGTTCAATGTTTAACACAGCTTAAAAATAAGAGACAAATAGCACAGTAAAGAAAGGTTGTTCCACTTAAGAGAACTTATCCTATTGAAGAACATCTTGATTAGCCCAGCTTAGACATTGGGAAAAATTGAGGATCAGACAGCTTAGATTGTTTGTTTTTGTTACACTCCAGTTTGAAGACTGAAAAAAATAAGCACACTAACTTGTGTTCTGGGCCTAGCCTAATACAGGAAAAGAAATTAATTTGCACACTCTTTCCACCCCACATGAGCCATCACTGGTGGTACCAGGGACAACTCCTCGGTGATCTGATATAAATGAAATTGTCTTGAGTTGCAGCATTGCCTTTTGTGCTTTGTATCCAAGAGGAATGAGAGGTCAGAAGGAGAGAGGCATAAAGGAGGGAATTAACCCATCCAGCAGAAGCAGCCAGTTTTTGTGAAGTCTGCCTTGCAGTCCATTGCTGGCAACCTGCCCTGAGGCAACAGACCAATGCCCTTTCCACCGATACTAGGTGGTGCTATAGATATGACAGATCTGTCTAGGAGAGGGGGGGTGTTTTTGTTTTTGGAAAAGATCTCAGAGGAAAAAGCTGCAAAAGGTCACTTCAACAGTTTTATTTGTATGTTCTACATTTGACAACTACATGAACACAAAGCTTTGCTACTATGAAGTCAACATAGACATACAAACATTCCATGCCATATTTTATATGCACTTTCATTTCTGTAACTTCTCCTGCAGCCATATGCCAAGTAGGAACTTCTAGAAACTAGCAAGTCTTACATTTTGCAATGATGAAATGCCACCTTGAGTGAAGGTGAGGCTTCTGAGAATAGATTGCTACGCTAAGCTAGATGTTGTTCTTTGTTTTCACCAGGACTGAACTCCAACCCCGTGTTTCTTATTCCTTGAATGCAGAGCTATTTTTCATAGTTTGCCAGCAGGACAAAACCTAGCCTGACTCAAATAGGAAGCCCAGCTCTTACTTCTGTTGTCACTGCTTTGGATAAGCACCAGAAGCCATTCTGGACCCCTCTCATAAAAAAAGGCAAAGCTCCACCAGAAAAGCACCTGTGAAAGGAAGTTTTCATAGTGGAGAACAGAATGCATATATTAACTGATTAACCTTGTGAAAATAGCCCTGCTATAGAAAGTTGACACAGGTCTTCCTGACATTAGCACAGCTATGAAGGACACATTGTCATAAAGAACAGCTGAGCCTGAACATCCCTGTAATCACATAAAATTATTTTAAAATCAGCTTCTATTTCAGACATGCTTTCCGCACATTCAGGAATCATGGAAAAACCTGAAAATAACCATTTGACCTACAGAAGGTTTAAAGAATGCAGCTTTCTCTCTTGCATCTATAATACATGTATGGTCATCTTTCATTTTAGCAAGTTAATGGGAAATGGGAAAATCACTTCCCAGAGTTGTTGGCAATCACAGCACTTTTAATTCCATGTCAATAGTTTGCACTTTTTGCTTGTATATTAAATTTCATGCCTTTGACATGGGTGACAGGAGAGTTGAGAAAAAAATGATTGGAAAATAAATGCAAAATACCAAGACTTTCAGGTCAGAGTTAAACATTTATGGAAAAAGAAGTTCATTCTTATACCAATTGTGAGTGGACCCCTCAGTGCAATACCTAAAGGACTCCCTCAATATCTGGAAATATTTAATTTATTCAACCTAAATAGCCTAATTTTACAAACCCCTCTCCCACTTTCCTTGAAACTGCTTATATTCTTAAATGCTACCTTAATAATTTTAAAATCAAATCTTACAGTATTGGAAATATACCAAAACTGATTTTTCCCCTTTAAAAATAAAACTATATAAACAGAATTCTCTTTTTTCCAAGAGTACAATGTTTTGAGATAGGCAATCAGTCTACAGAGCCATGGAAGTGATTTCATATATGATACCTGCTACTATGAGTGGAAGTTCTACAACTCTTTTCCTTATTTCTCATAATGTCATTAATCAATGAAAAATATTTCATACAATAATATAATCAATCTAATATAGGAGGGAGCGCATGGACACTCTTCCCTTGATAACGCTTCATGTAATATTCGTAGTACTTAGAATAAAAGGCAGGCAGAGAAAGAAATGTATGCAATGTTGCTATTTTCAGTTCTATTCTTAAACAACATCAGTTCTATTCTTAAACAACATTCACCAGCAGTTATAATGTGACCTGACAGTTTATCTACGGACTTCATCTACCTTTGTTAAAGCTTTTCTTGCAAAACAGCAGAGATTCTTACTTACTGTTGCCAGCTATAATACATGCATTTAATGTAATGATCCATCACTGTGTATAATATAAATAGATCAAATCCAGAGCAAGGGATGCATGAAATGGAAAGATAAATAGAAAAGCCTCATGTTACTTGTTACAAAGACTAATTTTACACCCATAATTCACTGTTCGGGGTGTCACAGCTTGGGCTACAATCTCATCACAGTACTTCTTTACTGTCATAGCTTCATGTTAGCCTGGCTCAAGCCAGAAAGCTGCAACCAAAGCAGAACTGAACAATAAAGGGAAAAGCAGGTACAGTAAAGAGAAAACATTCATTTTGATATTCTCTCTCTCTCTCTCTCTCTTCCTCTCTCTCTCTCTCCCTCCTTCCCTCCCTCTGAACAAATTAATTTGGGAGCAGAGTCTGAAGAAAAGCTTAGCAAGGGCTCCTCAAATTTCAAGCGCCAAGGTGCCACTGCTCTATGCACCAGATATAACTTGGGATTTGTATTTTAAGCTATTCAAAGCCAGCTGTTCTGTATATAGTGCTAATTATTCTTGTGGACAGTTGGATAGGAATCTGTATCCTTATCTCACAAAATTACATTAATGAGCAGAGAAAGAAATTTGTCACATGGATTTAAAGAGCCAACTAGGCTCTTCAAAACATAAACTTCTTCAGCAAACCCATGTACAGCCTCATTATTTTCCAGCCCTCTTTGTCATTTCCATTATCTTCCTTTATATCTTCTATCCTGTTTTTTAAATTAGGACCTTTTTTTTTTGCTTTCATCTAGCTTAAATATAAAATACAAGGATCCACACAATATCTCATTGCTCGAGGATGTAGCCATTAAGAAATAGATAAGTATATTTCTCTTGTTGAATCTTGAAGGAGAATCTGTATTCAAATAAAATTTGCTATTTCTGCAATTATCTCAAATATATCAGTAAGCTGAAGATATTCTCCTAGTTGGCAAATGAATTATTATCATATCCTGAAGTTCTCTGATCCTATAGGTTTCTCCACTGGAAAGCTATATAAATAAAGCAGGCTCCACATTACACAGATGCATTGATGATATTGATGACTGTTCCTAACCAGGATTATGCCAAAGTGAGGAAATACTGTCATAAATATGTCATACATTCTACATCACTCAAATGTCTTATGCAGTGGCCCTCAGCCTTTGGGGCACCAGGGACCAGTGCTGTGGAGAAAGCTT
Source organism: Naja naja (assembly GCA_009733165.1). NCBI lineage: Eukaryota > Metazoa > Chordata > Lepidosauria > Squamata > Elapidae > Naja > Naja naja. Next base: position 29,990,423 of record CM019154.1, on the reverse strand, counting down.
TTTTTGTGTGTGGACAAGAGACAGTCTGGTTTTGTGTGCTACCTGCATCCCATGAATGGGGCTTTGCTTGCTTGTGAGGCCCAGTTTCTGGCATACCACCTCTGACTGGCCCCACCCCCATCTATTCTCTGCCTCCCGAGTCCCAGCTGATTGGCTGGGTCTTCTTTTGTTGCTCTGCACAGGAGAGCGGAGCTGGAAAGCAGGTTAGTGGAGGAATGGGGATTTTGCAGTCACCTTCCTTTGCCACGCCCACCAAGCCATGCCCACAGAACCGGTAGTAAAAAAATTTGAATCCCACCACTGGTCAAAATGGATGGTTATTTGGAATTCTGAACCTTATTATTTGGGAAGAGTTTGAGCCAGTTGATCCTAAGGAAGTGGACAGGATCATTGTGACTGTGACCTCAACCACTTGTGTTCTGGAGCCCTCTTGGTTTGTCAAGGCCATCTAGAAAATATGCACATGGCTGAGTCCAGGTTGTCAAGCCCTAGTCCCCTGTAGTATGGGATGCTTCAGGGCTTGGTTCTCTCACTTCTCCACTTTAATATCTACATAAAACCATTGGATGAGGTCATCCAACTTCATGGGCTATACTGATGGTACCCAGCTATACATCTTTACCCTTTGCCAACAGATGATGATTTTGTGGTACTGTCCAAGTGTCTGGAGACTATAAGGGTCTGCATGGAGTTGAGCCAACTTCAGCTCAACTCCCAGGGTCTTGTCATGTTTACTCTGGATGGGGTTGCAGTTCCCCATACTGAGCTGATGTGCAGTTTGGGGGTCTTCCTGGACTCATGTCTTCTGCTTGATGAGCAAGTGGCTGCTGTGTCTAGGGGGCCTCTGCACAAATTCTTCTTGTGTGCCAATTGCAACCATTTCTGGACCAGGAGTCTTGTTTCCTGTCACTCACACCTTGGTCACTTCCCATCTGAATTATTGTCATATGCTTTATGTGAGGCTCTCCTTAAAGATCAGGAGTTACTACACTGTGGACTAGTTGTAACTTCTCACTCAGAAGTTACAACTAGTCCACAATGCAGCAGCATACACAGTATAGGATATTCATAGATTTTCCTATGTTGCACTTCTATTACACAGAGTGCACTGGCTCCCAGTTTCCTTCCCAGCGCAATTCAAGATGTTGGTACTCACTTTCATATTCTACATGATACAGGACCTGGTTATTTGTAGGACCCTAAGGATATTTGTATGAAAGAGGAGAAGGAGAGGGGAAAGGGGAAGGGAAGGAGAAGGGGAAAGAGAAAAAGAAGGCACTGTGGCTGTCATCTCCAAGAGGAAATATGAGATATACACTTAAGGAATAAGTACATGAATAAAAGAGGTATAACCAAAAATAAAACATTCCAACCTTTATCAATTAATAATAAAATAAGCTGAAATGGGGAGATGCTGATAAGGAAAAAGGCAAGGGAAGAAGGAAAAGGGCTGATTAATTTTTTTGAAAAATATGCAACTATTGAGCCTTCACAGTGACTATATTCAAGAAGCCTGGTTAAATACTGACTTTCTTTCATAGTCAATCAGATAATAAGACCTCTTTTAGTATGACAGAATAGTGAAATTCATCACCATAATTTAATTGTAGAAGGTTATTAAAGAGCACTTTGACTGCCCTCCTGCTTCAGCGCTGCTTTTGTATATTAAACTCAGACTAATCAAATTGCAGATTCCAAAAGTACGGTATTAGTCATCCTCATCCCTTTTAATTTGTTTAATGGCCTCCCTGTGTATGTGTGTGTGCATGCGTGCATTTGTGTGTGTGTAATTCTGCAGTGTAGGCTCACACCATGTAAATAGAGAATGGAGTGGAGAGCCAGTTTGCTTAAGAGAATAAAATGTGCCTCCTTTCTAAGGTTACATTTAATGTCCGGGTAATTCATAAGATGTGTACTCCAGCCAATGGCTTATTTGTGTTCAATAGCCTGCAGACACCAGAGGAGCAAAGGGAGGCAGTGGGGATAAAGCAAAAGAATAAAATGTCTGACTTTAGACTTACTGCTTCAAAACCCTTTTGTACTTTGCCAGCCATCTCCTGCTTCAAGATACAGTCTTTTGCCAAGAAGTCAACAGAAAGACAATTATAATTTTTTTAAAAAAAGATACACTAGCTCATAAACAACTATCTTTTTCTGTATTTTTCTCCCTTAAAAAAACAAAAGAATAAGTCCACTGAAACTGTGTTGAATCCACATTTATTTCAAAGAGATTTTTATATGAATAGTGTGCTCTCAGAAATGCTCTGTAAGTCTGAATACAGAATAATCCTCCAAGTTGGAAATAGACACATATTTCAAAGGAAAGTGGTGGTATGGTGTAAGAGTATGAATATGACAAAGAGAGAGAATTGGAGGTAATCAGTTGTTTATTAAATAGCAATAGCACTCAGACTTATATACTGCTTATATACTCTCTAAGCAGTTTACAGAGCCAGCATATTGCCCGCAACAGCCTGGGTACTCATTTTACTGACCTCAGAAGGATGGAATGTTGAGTCAACCTTGAGCTGGTGAGATTTGAACTGCTGAACTGCTGGCAACAAGCAGTCAGTAGAAGTAGCCTGCAGTACTGCATTCTAACCACTGCACCACCATAGCTTGTAAAACTTTTTTTCATCCAAATCAGAATATAGAATACCAAAGTTGGAGATCTTCTAATCTAACCCCTTGCTCAAGCAGGAGATGCTATGCCATTCTGGACAAATCATTTTCCAATCTCTTCTAAAAAAATCTCCATTGATGGATGTCCTCCACTTCTAGAAGCAAGCCATTCTTTTTTTTTTTAATGTTCTTACCATCAGAAAATTTCTCCTTAATTCTAGGTTGGATCTCTCTTTGTTAAGCTTCTATCATTTACTTCTTTCTTGCCCTCAGGTACTTTGAGGAAGACATGAAGTGTGGATAAATGGGTGGAAAATCTACATAGAGAGATCCAACCTAGAATTAAGGAAAAACTTTCTGTCAATCAAATTTCCTGTCAAGAAATCCAAGCCAGTGAGATCAGAAAATGTATTTGATATCATCACAATACAAGTCCTATAAAAAGAGTCATAGTAGATTTCAAGTATCTTTCCTTATTTGTTTATCTTAAGAATATTCAATATGTCTAAATTGGATCACGTGCATTCAATTATTAACCTATTTTGTGAAAGTCCTGCATTATGCTGCATTTAAACACATGTATAGAGAGGAAAAGTTGCATTTCAATTCACATGCAGTTTTCTTTCTGAGACATTTGCCATGCCCCCATTCTTCTGACAGCTCAGCTGTCTCTTATCTGACTATTGCCTAGTATGTGGCTCTTCCTTTTGTCTCCCAAGGACATTCTCACATACCATTACAGGAGAGGAGGGGGAGGGAAGAGATTCAGTTCCATGGAAAATGACAACCATCAATCCTAAGAAAAACTTCTGCCCTGTACATATTTTGCCAGCATCCTGGGAAAAACACCCCATTGCTTACCATTTTGCTATTCAAACCATGATAGACAAAAACTCCTTATAATTGTGCAGTTGTGAAGAAAATATCTTGGGTAAAATCAACAGGAGCAACTGGACCTAGACTCAAAGCATGACATAGCATTTAAAGTGATTGGGAAGACTAACACTTTTCATACAAGACAATAATGTGAATACTAATAGTTAATGTTAACTAGTATGTTACTTTACTAGTTCACTAGTAATATTAATTTAACTAATAGGTCTGGCGTTGAAACTTGTAAAACTGCCACGAATCAAATTCTGGTCTGCTTACTATCAATGTTTCTGTTTTTGGAAATAAACTGATCCAAGATGCAGTGTTTTATCTTTCTGAAACTGGTTTGGGGTAGGACAAAGAGATGACTGCCGCTTCTGAGTTTGCCATCTTGAGCTACCCTAGACAGCTGGTCCAAACTTCATCAAACACGATTAACGCAAAAGGCCCCCACAGCTTCCTCTCCACAGAAGCAGAAAGGGTTGGTCTCTGTGGAGACCAAGTCTTATCAGTCAGTTCTGTCATTCATCCTCTCTCCACTTTCAAATCCTGCTGGATTTACTGCAGATGTATCAAGCATGCAAGAAAATAATGGTACAAGCAGAAAGGCTAGTCAGCTATCAACTCCAAGCCCTGGACAATACCAAGGGGAAATTATTCAGACAAAAGGTGCGCTGGGGTGACAAATGAAGGGAACGCTTTGGGCCCCCTCAAGATGCAGAGGCCTTGACAAAGCTAACATCCACATGTCAAACAATGAATCAGCATTATTTGATGATATCTTATTGCTCCATGCACTCTCTCTTACACACACACATGTTCATGATCCCCTTCCTTAGCTCTCACATTCACTGCTACTAGAAAGAAACAGAATGCTTTTTGATGCAAATAATTATTCCATCTACAAAACACTGAAAAAAAATTCACATGGTGACATTTACTTCATACTTGCACTCTAACTAAACTAAGTTAATACTTTGAAGCAAAAAGAAAACAACTTGTTGATGCTGTTTGCAGCATTTCATACATTTTAATCCACTATGCACCAAATTATGGATCTTCTGGACACACAAATCACTTTGTTAAATTTTGCTTTGTTTCTTACCCTCTTGAATCAGTGAATGAACTTCACAGTATTAATCTTAATAGAAATCATCCTTAATGCATTTATAGATATTCAAAAAAGGGAAACTGTAACCAAGGTACAATTTGCACCTGTGAATTTATGTACTAACATTTCTGTACCAATGAAAACAGAACATTGGGATACCATTTTGAGTGCTTTCACTGCAAGTGGAAAATAAAAACTACAAAAGGCTCATGGTAGCTTGATTTTATATATGGTAAATGCAACAAGATTATTGCCTGCACATGGATAGAAGAATAATGAAATTCCCACAGTGGAAGAATGGATTGTGAAAATATCAGAAATGCCCATCTGACCTGATTCTAGTTTCAGACTTACATTTTTCTCTTGTTTGTTTCATTTGCTAAGGGACTGTGCACTTGAGCCACATAATTTCAAGGTATTTATAGAACCCTGGATTATATTCTCAATGTATTCTTCATTCATGTGAAACACAAGGAGCTGTCCAACAACATCAGCACTCTTTTAAAGACTTGGAGAGGAGCTGTCCAGGGACAGCTAATCCAGAAATATGTCTCTGAAGACTGTTGTATTAACATACTGGGAGTTAAGTAGTTGAATTTCCTACAGCATTAGTGCAATCTTCATCTTGACTCTACTTATGACCATGATTCTTCTTCCAGAATAATGTGGATAAAGATAGTTGATGTTTTGTTAAGCAATACCAATTCCATCTGGACCCAAATTCTGTTGACTTACAAATGTTGGTATAAAAATACAATGATGGGTGGATGAATTGGAACAATAACAAATAGGAAGGAAGGAAAGGAGGGAGGCAAGGAAGGAAGGTTGGTTTTCTAGGAAATTTTGTGCAAAACATTGAACAAAATTTAAAAACCCTCAATTCTTCATGGTTAGTGTAAGACATAAATCTTCTACATCCCATAATCATACCAGTGTTCTGATTATACTTCCAGGAATTATCAGATTAAGATATTAGTCTTACTGTACATAGACTAAGGGGTGTGTGTGTGTGCGCGCGTGCATGAGCGTGACAGATAGAGATATTTAAGAAATTGGACTGGGAAGATCCAAATTCAAACTACCTTTGCCACAGATGCTCACTGATTTTGGACCAGTGAATCAATCAATCAATCAGTCTTTCACAGTCCAACCTATATTATAGCATTGTGGTTTTCTGGGGGGTGGAATCAAAGGAAGAAGCACTAGTTACATCAACTTGAAATAAAGGACAGGATGTCAAATAAATAAATAAACAAACAAATAAATTTGCTGTCATGGAGAAATTTGGATTTAAAACTAAGGCTCTTCAACTAGTTTACAACAAGAACTATTAATAACAACCAGTACAAAATTCAGTTGTAATAAATAAACTCTCTTTTAGAAAATATTATTAATTGTAATTCATGGTGTTTTTATATAACAGCCTTTTTGTACATTATTGTACAAAAATATTGTTTTCTATTGTCTTTCGTGATTGCTGTTATTGACTTGTTGACTGCTTACAGACTTTATATATAAGAAGTTTATAATTTACATGACTAAAATATATTCACATGTGGAACCAAACCACAATTAATCTTGTGAGAAATTTCAGTGCTTCTTTCAGTAAACATAATTTCTCCAATAAATTATGTGAAATGAGGGAAATGGCCATCTGTTTTCCCAAGGACACAAACACACAAATTGCAGGCAAACTAAAGGCTAGCTGTCATAGTTTGCTTAGACACTAAAGTTACTCAATGTAGTAGAATAGTAAAATATTCAGGGCAGGATTTTTTTTAAAAAAAATATACTTTTCTGCATGCTATATAGCTAAGGATGTGAATTGCTACAGCAAGATTGATAGAGGATAAAGTTATTCATAGCTACCAATCTTAGCAGTAATATATAATCTGCAAGCTGAAGTACATATGTTGGCATAATGTGAACAATTTATTATCTAACTTATAGGCTTCCAGTAGGAATCTGAGTAGTTAGTAAATGAAACAAAACCAAATAGAGTGCAAACTGTACTATTCATAACAACTTGTCTTTCTTGTCCTCCAAATTTCTGCTCAGTAATGTTTGCCAAGCCTATAAATGAAGGAAGCAAATATGAAGAATTTAATTTCCATGTTTCCAGTTAAGGTAGAGAAAAAATAGTGGGTTTTCCCCCACTTTCCTCTGTTTTCTGCTTCTGTCAAACTACGAATCAATACTGCCTAGAAAACAGATGATATGACAATAGCAGCCCCTACACTGAACCCTGGAAAATATAAGCAGAGGAGTTTATAAGCTAAAGTTTTAGAAATGGGCATTAAATTGAGAAGTACAAGTTGAAAATGATTTAGACTTCTAAAATTAAACATAGCCAACACAGTCTCTTAGAATTACTGAAGCAGAAGTGACAGAAATTGGAAGCATGGCTTTTTGGTTTGTTTATAGAGCATTTCCAGGCCTAGTCTTGTATTCCAAAAGCTGAATGGAATGATATGGGTGTTATGAAGAAATTTCTTGAAATGATTTTTGTGTGGTTTGCTTCATCAGCTATTTGCTCTTTTTAAGTTAACCCAAAAGCTTTATACAACTGCAAACCAGAACTTCAGAAACTGGAGGAAAAAAGTCTATGTGCAACTTCACCCCAAATAGTTTCTCCATGTTAGACAGAAGCAAGTTGGTCTGGTTTGAATGAACATTTCCAAAGATCATTCTGAGCTCCTGACATCTGGCCTAATCACAAATGCATGGAAGGCCTTTTAAACTAGCTTTATTGCAAGCAAATAATATATTTTTAAAAAGACAAAAATGCATGGTAAAATGGACAGAAATGGTCACCCCAAATATTTGAAGACCTCCACAACAAGCTGCCTTGGTATTGTGTATGTATCAGATTATGGAAGATTTCTCTCTCTTTTAGGATGGCAGCCTCCATTCAACAGCTTTAGAGACAATCCTTTAATCTGTGTCAAAATGCCAGTTATCCTTAGATGCCACCCAGATTTGAATAATTTAGAGAGACAAAAACTCCCCACAAAATAGGAACCATCCTTTGACTTGGGCTGCTTTTCACTGGAAAACCCCTCCTTTCTTTTACTGAAGCTCTTGCATCTCTCTATCAGCCTTGGCAAGTGCCACTCAAACCTAGTGTTGTGCAAAGGTTTTTGGGAGGAAATAAAAGAGAAAAACATTTTATGACAATCTCTGAAGGAAGACAAATCCACTGTCAGTGTGTGGTCTAGGATAAGAGGCTGAAGAGGGGGAAGATCAGGAATAGAGAGGAAAATCTCTATTTCCCCCTTTCACTTCTAATCTCTGACTCTCTCCCCTCCACCACCACCATTTACCTTTTTATACATTTTAATCTCCCAGTCGTTCCAAATGATCCTAAACAAATTGTAGGTCAACTTGGATTAACTTCTTTATTCTCTGTAGTTTGGACAATTATTCCTACTTTTTAACATCTTCAGCAACAGCAGCTGAATGCCAGAAAAGATCCAGGAAATGTCTGTGGTATTCTGAGTAAAGATTAGAGCTGCAACACAAAGCAGAACTATATTTGGGGATGGGGGGAAGGGGGTGAGAGACTAGGACAAGAATGAAAGCTAACCAAGATTCTATAAAGACAATCCATATCAACTTTGACCTTTAGACAAGTCTGTGTTCAAGAGGATGTTGAAAGTGGTGGGTGCACAATAAGTGTCAAATTTGGTGGCGAACTCATCCAATTCCCTATAATGCTGCTTTCAGTTTCATTGTACAGAGAAATAAACTTTCAGAGAAGAACATTCAGACTAAAGAAGTGTCTCTCAAACTCTGCAAATTTAAGAGGTGTGGACTTCAACTCTCAGAATTAACCCAGGCTGCAGAATTCTGTGAATTGAAGGCCACACATCTTAAAACTGCAGAGGTTGAGAGACACTGGACTAAAGCTTTGGAGAAGAATAAAATTTTCTAGAGCCACATTTTGCACTCACTTTTAGGGTTTTTTTTAAATAGCACAATTTAGGATTTTTAGAGATAAGCAGATGAATTCCCCTGTAATGTTAAATTCAGTATATCTTATCACCAAATATTCCTTGCTTGTAAATACTCAGGTCAGTGCTGCCTAAACTTTTTGGTTCTTTATCCAAAACCACTTATCAGAAAGTTCTTTTTTCAATCCCCCTGTTGTGATTGAATTCATGTGTTGTTATACAACCACCACCACCCACACTTTTACCCAATTTAGGGTAATTCATCCAGGTTTGAAAAGCACTGACTTGGGTAAATGAATGAAAAGTTTCTGTTCTGACCAAGGTTTCCAAACCGTAATTACACACACATGTCTTTTCAAAACAAGACTTATTTTATTGCAACGCTGGGAATTGTTTTCATTCCCAGCCAGAATTAATCTCAAACAGTCCCCCAAGATAAGCACACACCTTTCACTTCTGTGAAGTGCTGCCAAAAACAGAAGTATCAAACGAACTGGAAAAGAAACCAACTGAAGTACAAAAAAAACCAACCAAAGTATAAAGAGCTTCCAAAATGACTCTGAACCAATTGAACTACTTTGCTTCCTGCAAAGATATCATCATCTTGGCCTGACCTTTATACCTTATGTGCATTCCCAGCCCATAATGAGTCTCAAACAGTCCCTCGAGATAAGCATCCACCTGTATCTCCTTTGAATTGCTGCCAACAACTAAAGTGCCAAATTAACTGTAAAAAAACAAGTCCACACAGAGCTTCAAGGTTTAATCCAAACAGAATGAATGACTTTGCTTCTACCTTTCTCTACCTTTGCACCTCATTTATACCTTAGGGGAGAGCCAATCACCTTCCAGCCTTACTCCTGAGTCACCCATTTTGTTTCAGCTGCTCTTGCCTTGTAGCAGCTCCACGCACATGCGCATTGGGAACAGGCTCCCCTGGGTCCTCTGCCTCACTGCTGCCAGACTCCAAAGGCTCTGAGGGCAGTACCCCACTCCCAGATGATCCTGGCCCCATCCCTGCATCGAACGCAGGACCCTGATCTGAGTCCTCTCCAGACTCCCTGACTGGTCCCCGTTCTTCCCCACTGTCTGATTCCACTGCCATCTGCACTGGCTGCCGGCAAACCACAAGTTTCTAGTTGAAATTGCTATTGTGTTTCAAAGGTTTCACTCTCCCATGGTTAAATTGATGTTGGGGTAGGGTGGGTATTTGTGATAAAATCCAGTATCAAATCCACCCTCACGCTGCCAGAAACCAATGCCAGGAAAATTTAGCCTGTCACTGTATATTGCATAAAGGGCAGTAAAATCCATTCATCAGTTATTTCCCTCCTGATGCCTTACTTCCAGTTGCATGTTGGATTTACTCTGATATGTGGAGGCAGTAGCTTCCAACACTGGAACTATAGGATTCCTTGGCAGCTACTAACTATAGTTAAGTAGCTCAGGATATAACATATGCTTCATAAACAATGCCTCTGCCCCCAAACCCCAGCAGAGATGTCTTTATGGGAGAGGCAAGTGATGAAATGTGCATCACTAAGAAGGACTTTGTGTCATAATGCCAATGCTTTTTTTCATAATAATCGTTTATGAAACTTAATGTAATAGCTAGTTTCAGTTGGTATGAAACAGTACTTTTTGTTCCTGTTAAAATAGTTAAATATGCATTCCAGTGTAGATTGCAAATTTTCAGTTGGAGGTAATCCAAAACCAATAACCAATATCATTCAGAAAGAAACTGTCTCAACTTTTCCATTCGTATTTAATTATCCAGTCTGATGTGAGTTTTTCCCACATAGAAAGCTCCAACAGAGAATTTTAACCAAAATTGTGTTTACTCAGATATCAGTCAAATAGTCAGATGTGCAGAGAACTGTCAGATGGATGGAAGGAAGGAAGGATCCATCTCAAACCTCATGATTTAGAACAATGATTCTCAGTCTCAATAGCTTCTAAGTTGGGTGGTGGAGCTCATCTCCCCAGAATTCTTCAACCAGATGAGGTTGAGAAACACTGTTTTAGAATATAAAATTAGAGGAATAGATGTAGAAGCACTAGCAAGCTTCACACAAAAGAGTAAGGATGTTTGTTGATTAAAGTTTGATATGATTTGTGAAATTGCTGCTAAGGCTTAGTGTTATGTATAATCTAGATCCTATGGCATGTTCAACAACCATTGCTAAAAATCTGGGCTAAGAGATCTTATGAACCAGTATAATTAAATTAGATTTATAGTAATCAGGTTTTCCGGCTTTAATGCTTATATGAATATGGAAGTGCATGCAAATCCTTGTGATTATTGATGAAGTGGAATAGTCTGTTTTCTCTGTACTTGGGATTGAAACTCATGCTTTAGGGGCATGAAAATCAGAGCTTTGTCTCTTTGACCTCTGGATGGATATACACATATAAACAAGCAAGCTAGACAAGCTTTTTTTAAAATATACACCCTATCACAAATATAAAATTGGCAACATTCATTAAAAAGAGCCAAATTAAACATGTCATATTGATAAAAAATTCCTAAAGTAAATTAACTAATTACTTTATATGATCCTTAGAAGATTAATGTTCCATTCAGCACTCTAAACTATATGTGTTATTGGGAACCCAAGAATCTGAAACAAAATAAACCAAAAAAGCCACTCTACAGCATTAATAAATCAAAAATCAACATTTATTTTTAAGCACTTGGCTCAAAATCCTGCTATTACTTTTCTTCTAAAATAAATGTTGCTTTAAATTAAAAAAAACATAGGTACTTGTTGAGTCTGTCTGCTTTAGATGTTATTTAATTAAAGAAATTGGATTTTTTTTAGCTACTGCTCTGCCTAGGGTTTCTGTAGAATATGGAGCAAAATCAAATTAAAAGCAACATGCAAAATTACATACAGATCCTCTTTATTCACAAGGTCATTAATAGTGTGCAGAATTTCTTATGTTTGGCTAACCTGGTGACTTCCAAAAACATGTTGGGTTTGATTTGTTACATTTTACCCAAATATCTTTGAGATTATTACAACTATAAAATACCAGATTAGGAAGCTGGCCCTTTGTGGTCAAATATAATTTTTCAGGTCATAAGATAATTCACATGTAAATTGGATCTATATACTATATAGTTTATTACATGTTTAGGTCTTGGCTATTTTGTACCCATCATTGTAGCATACTATACAAATCACTTTATGAAGTAGGCACATTTCTGAATGTCCTGTGACTGTGAGAGGGATCTTGGACTCCTAGTGGACAATCATTTAAATATGAGCCAGCAGTGTGCTGCAGCTGCCAAATAATTCAACACAGTTCTAGGCTGCATAAACAGAGGGATAGAATCAAGATCACATGAAGTGTTAATAACCACTTTATAATGCCACACTTGGAATACTACATCCAATTTTGGTCACCATGATGATGACCAAAATGATCAAAAAGATGTTGAGACTCTAGAAAGAGTGCAAACAAGATGATTAGGGGACTGGAAGCTAAATCATATAAAGAAAGTTTGCTGGAACTGGGTATGTCTAGTTTGATGAAAAGAAGGACTAGGGCTGACATGATAGCAGTGATCTGATAGCACCACAAAGAAGAGGGAGACAAGCTATTCTCCCAAGCACCTGAGGGCAGGACAAGAAGCAATGGGTGAAAACTAATCAAGGAGAGAAGCAACCTAGAACTAAGGAGAAACTTCCTGACAGTTAGAACAATTAATCAGTGGAACAACTTGCCTCCAGAGGTTGTAAATGCTCCAACACTGGAAGTTTTTAAGAAGACATTAGATAACCATTTGTCTGAAGTGGTGTAGCGTTTTCTGCCTAGGCAGGGGATTGGACTAGAACAAGGGTATCAAACTCAAGGCCCGGAGGCCTAATCCGGCCCATAGGGTGCTTAGATCTGGCCCATGGGACCACCCTGGAAAAAGTGAAGACTGGCCCGTGGTGCCTCTGCCAGTAAAAAGGGAGCTGGGGGGGGGTTGCAGCCTGACCGGGCTCTATTTTTGGTTGTGACGGCCTTCTGCAGCCCTCTGCCAATGAAAATGGAGGCTCATGGAGGCCATGTGCTCCATTTTCGCTGGCAGAGGGCTGCAGGAGGCCATTGCAGTCAAAAATGAAGCCTCAAAGAGTGATGCTGAGTTGGCCATGTCCCTTGGCCACACTCCCTCTGGGCCCCCAAGATCAAACACAACCCTGATGTGGCCCTCAATGAAATAAAGTTTCACTCCTGGACTAGAAGATCACCAAGGTCCCTTCCAACTCCGTTATTCTATTCTATTCCTCCAAGTGAGGTGTGAAAACACAAAATCACATTATTTCAGTCTAGCTCAGGGGTGGGCAAACTTTTTGACTCGAGGGCCACAATGGGTTCTTAAACTGGACCGGAGGGCCAGAACAAAAGCATGGATGGAGTGTAAATTCAAAGTTAGATTACTTCACGTAGCCTTCTGGGAGAGCAAGAGAACCCTCCACTCTTTCAGCTCCGCGGGCCAGATAGAACAGCCAAACGGGCCGGATCCGGCCCCCGGGCCGTAGTTTGCCCACGGCTGGTCTAGCTCTTAGTGGCTGAAATGGAAATTGGTTAGAAATTTCATCTATTTCTTTACTATAGACCATCACATGTGGCATTCTATAAAGAAGAGAGTACAGCTGCACACAAGGTCTGCACAGTATTCCACTTAGCTGCATCAAAGTAGTGTCCTGTTACCAGAAAAGAGACAATTGATTTTAACAATAAAAGCACCCCCATTAATTTTCCTTGAAGACCGCATATGCACAGAAATAAATTCACTACACAGTCTGTCATCTCAATAAAACAATAAACCCAACTGGCTAACACATTTTGCCTTGCTAGTCTTCCAAGCTAAAGAGATGGGAAGAAGGTGTACTGAAACAGCAACATTCTCAATTATATACTACTTGGCTGCTATAGGCAAGCCAATGGAGACAGCTACTGTTGTCATGAAGTTTGGCCAATCCAAGATATCAAAACCAAATACAATGTGGCAACATTTGTAACATTTTAATATGTGTGAATACTAAATATTATTATTAATATGCATGAATATAGATTCATTTCGCAGGCAACAAAAGTGTGATTGTACAGTCAATCTTTCAATAGGTTTTAAAAGCATGTCTGATTTCACTCTAAAGTTGCCCTCTACAAATGGGTTGCCTCTCTCTTCATTTATAATCCAATTTCATCCATTGTTTAATCTGTACATCAGGAAATGTAAACTATTTACCCTTGGCTACAGCTGATTGTTTACTTTCATTGATTTTTATATTCTGTCTCTGTTACTTTTACAAATAATTCAAGCTAGCAAAGATATCTAAACACACATTCCTCCTCCAATTTTTCCCACAAGAAAAAGGTGAGGTGAGGTGAGCCGAGAAAGGATGACCAGGTTACAGTCACCCAGCTAGCTTTCATGGCTAAGGTGGGACTTGAACTCAGAGTCTCCTGTTTTCCAGTCTCAGATCTTAACCGCTAGTGACTAGACCAGGGGTCTGCAACCTTAAACACTCAAAGAGCCATTTGGACTCGTTTCTCACAGAAAATAAAATACCAGGAGCCACAAAACCTGGGTGGGGTGGCCAACTCAACATCACTCCTTCCCACCCAGTCACCTCCTGCTCTGGAATATGGAGCAAGTCACCATCCCCCGCCATCACCCTTACCTTCTCAGGCTAGGCAAGGAGTGATGGGGACGGGAGGGGCCAGCCAGTGGTAGGATCAGCCAACAGGGAGCTACAGAAGAGGCCAAAAGAGCCGCATGTGGCTCCAGACCAGCAGGTTGCAGATCCCTGGCTCTATATATTATCTGGTATTATATTAAACTGTACTATCTATTATGTCATTGGACAAGAAGCATTAGACGAGTGCTGGCAGTATAACACCTGTCAACTTTTCATGGAGTTATTGGTAACAAAAGATGAAGATGAGGAAAAAAGTAAGATCAATTTCTCACAAGTAGCAACCAAACATACTCAGAACAATGAAAAATCCACATGCAGAAAATTCCACTGCTATGAAGAAATGTCCTTGCTGCTAGGGCCTCTCAACTTCTTTGCAGTTAAAGGTTGATGTGGCCTGCATAGGTTCATACAGTACTCCTATTTGAAATCCCTATATTTCAGGGTCAGGGCCAACTGTGGCCTTCCAATGCTAAAGCATGTTTTTTATTGTAATTAATATAAACATCTTCCATACTTCCTGAAAAAAACCTATGGAGCAATCCAGTGGTAGTATTCAATTTTTTTAATACTGGTTCTGTGGGCATGGCTTGGTGGGCGTGGTGTGGCTGGTGGGTGTGGCTTGGTGGGCATGGTGTGGCTTGGTGGGTGTGGCAGGGGAAGGATATACTGCAAAATCCCTGTTTCCACCACACTCCAGGGGAAGGTTACTGTAAAATCCTCATTCCCTCCACACCCCACTAACCTGCTTTCCAGCTCCATTCTCCTATGCAGGGCAACAAAAGAAGACCCAACTGATCAGCTGGGACTCTGATCAGCTGGGACTCGGGAGGCAGTGAATAGATGGAGGCAGTAAATACCAGAGGTGGTATATAGTGGTTCTCCAAAGTACTCAAAATTTCCATTACTGGTTCCCCAGAACCAGACAGAACCTGCTGAATACTACCTCTGGAGCAGTCACTTCCTTAGGGATTTAATTCAAGATGGAAAGCCAAAGAACCTTCCCACGTTGGAGAAGTGATTGCACAACGGAGGACAAGAGATAGACTGACATCCTTCAGTCACTTCCTAGCCAAGATAAATGCAATGTCTGTTCTCTAGATCAACACTGGTAAATTCATACCAGATGCTAGATGGACAGAGAGGCATCAGTGTCATTCTTCTTTCCAGTTGCTGACCTTGAAGGTGCTGGAGAAATAGAGGGAAGTTCCAAGGGGTGGAGGGAAGTTCAAGGAAGTCAGAGGCAGAGAATATGAATTCATTTCAAATTCAGGCTGACTCAGAAGGCTTTTTTATGTTTGACTTTCAGCATGACTCAGACTAGTTTTGAACTAGTCCAATTAAAGTTTAGTAAGTCAGTTGTTAAATTCTCTTTAAAAAAACAGGCCCTGTTCCTTAAGCCAAGAGAATAAAACCAGAATAATCTATGTTTACAAAACATCCCAGGAGCAGAAAGGCTAATCGTCATAACCTTGAGATACTAGGGTTCACCATTTCAATCAAATATAAGGAAAGCAAGGCACTGTCTCTGTAACTTAACACCGTCTATAACCTTTTCAGACTATACACTTAAAAAACAAATATATGCATTATTTTTTTTCCCGAAAAAGCTTTTAAATTAGGTGTAAAGAAAGACACAGGTGACTGTAAATCCTGAAGAAACATCTGTTGCAAAACCAAATGAAGAGGGGTGGGGAGAAATGAGAGAGGGAGTCAAAAAAGTAAAATAATATTTAATGTGCCATCAACAGACTTAGTCATGCAGTAAAGCATAAAGCTCTTTTTAATCATTCAAATAGAAATTTAATATCTTTGAATCTGCTAAGCAATGCAAGTTGTCCAAGCAACCAGAAACATAAAGCTCTAGGTATTTGTTCTGCTTTTATTGCTACTGAATGAAGCTTGAAATCACCAGGCTAGCCTTAGTTTTGTAGTTGATTGCTCATTATGTAGATGTGTTTTAAAAAATAATCAAAGTTCACAAATGATTAAAGCAGCTCAAGGGAAAAGAGATCTCACCCTTGGTTTAAGAACTGTCTCATTTCCCTTAGTGATTCTGATCACTTTCAGAACAGCAATTTTATCATATTTTGGGTAGGCTATTTTGCATGGATGGGTGTTGGAAACTGGAGATGGATCCAGTTAGACTTTGGAATTAGACAGGAGAGCAACGATTAGGTGAAAGTTGAAATATCAAAGCACTAGCTCGACACCTGTGCTTCGTTACAAAACTATGTGATCGGGCTTAGTTTTTGGGAGGAAAATAGGGGGGGAATTCTGCCTCTGCCTACCAGCATCCATCAGTATTCCTGTCAGTGTGGAGAGCGTTGAGGACTGTTTGGAAACTCAAACAGTATTTGCTGTTTGAGCAAAAAGGAGACAGCAAAGAGCCTGGGCATGGCTTAGCTCAACTGTTCTATACTAAAGCTGCTTGGTGCTGTGAAACTAAAAGTGAAACTGAAACTCCTCTCTTCTGCTTGTGTTTTGCATTTGAAACAGATTTCTTTTCAGGTGGGGAGGGGGAGTAGAACTCCTTAGCATCAGAGCGTGTTAATAATAATATATGAAATACTAATGCTCTGATGGTCATTTCGAAAAATCCTTTCTTAGTGAGCACCTAGAAGCCAAGAGGAACATATGTGCCAAATTTCAAGTTTGTAGGCTTTACGGTTCTGGAGACTTTGTAATGATGCATGTGTGGTATTTCGCTTTTATAGAGAGAGATAAAGAGAAAAGAATTTTGGATGTGGATAGGAAAATTACCTGGGGAACGCTTTTATATAGAGAGATAAAGAGAAAAGAATTTTAGATGTGGATAAGAAAATTACCTGGGGGAACAAAAAGATAGCAAAAAAAACCACTTCAAAGGAAAGAAGGCTATGTCCATTACACCTGTATGCAGAAAGCTAGTTTGGCCTAGTCAAAGGTTAAGGTGCTGGTCTGGAAATCCAGCATAAAAACCGGCTGGGTGATTTTGGGCTAGTCACTCTCTCTCACCTCACAGGATTGAGGTGATTTTGGGCTAGTTACTCTCTCTCATCTGACTCGTCCACTCACCTCACAGGATTGTTATGGTGGGGAAAATAGAAGAAGGGAAGGGTATTAAATATCTTCACTGCCTTGAATTAGTTATAATGTAATAAAGTCTGGATAAGAATCAAATACATAAATAACACATATGGTAATATTATTAACCTTTTAAATTATTTTCAGTATCATGTAATAACAGTTACAAACAGTTATTTGCCATGTATTTTGGTTGCTACTATTAGTATCTAACAGTTTGATGATGATGATGATTTGTATGATTTATATCAGAGGTCTCCAAACTTGGACTTGTGGACCTCAACTCCCAGAATTCCTCAGCCAGCTATGCTGGCTGAGGAATTCTGGGAGAATAGAATAGAATAGAATAGAATAGAATAGAATAGAATAGAATAGAATAGAATTCCTTATTGACCAAATGTGATTGGACACACAAGGAATTTGTCTTGGTGCAAATGCTCTTGGTGTACATAAAATAAAAGATACATTCATCAAGAGTGAAGAATCATAAGGTACAATACTTAATAATAGTCATAGGATACAATAAGCAATCAAATCATACTAGGAAACAGTCAATATCAATTGCAAGGATACAAGCTACAAAGTTACAGTCATATAGTCACAAGTGGGAGGGGATGGGTGATAAGGAGTGATGAGAAGATTAATAGTAATAGTAATGCAGACTTTGTAAATAGTTGGACAGTGTTGAGGGAATTATTTGTTTAGCAGAGTGATGGCATTTGTGAAAAACTGTCCTTGTGTCTAATTGTTCTGGTGTGCAGTGCTCTATAGCGTCGTTTTGAGGGTAGGAGTTGAAACAGTTTATGTTCAGGATGTGAAGTCCACAAGTCTTAAAGTTGCCAAGTTTGGGGACCCCTGGTTTATATGAAAGCTGGTTTAGTGTAGTATCCCTGGGATCCTTCTAGTCCCACTTTAAGCACAAAGCCACCAACCTGGGAAGCTTTGAGCCAGCCTCTCTCAATAACAAGCTCATGCTAAGTTGCCAAGAAAATCCAGGGACTTGTCCAGACAGGGATTTAAAGGGCTAAATAAATAAAGTTATTTATCATTTCAACTGACAAGGGATTGAAACAATGTGAAATAATACATTTTCTCCAACTGTTAAATAATTAAAACTCTGATTAGCCTATTTTTGTGGAGGACAAAGCTTGGTGAAATAGGAACATTTTCTTTTCCTTGCAGGATTTTGTATCATAGAGAATTCTGTACACGTGACTTTTCATTTGTCACTTTCAGTTTCATTCAGAAAGTTGCAGGTTTTCTCTTAGCAAATATTGATTGATTGATTGATTGATTGATCCCATCTCCCTAAGGACTCGGTGTGGTGTACAATCATAAAAACAGTGCAAAATATACAATTAAATAGGTCAAGTCTTTCTTTTCTAATTCCCCCACCCCATCCTGATTCCCTTGTCTTCCATGTGTGGAGATCACAACAGGCTGACAGAAATTTGAAAGTGGGGCAGGATCTTGTATTCCCTTGCTCATGATTTTACCCAGTCCAATTTCTGGCTCTTGGTACTCTAAAAGCTATCTGGGCCTTGACATACTGGAAGTATTTCTCATCAACTTGTTTGCAGTTGTTTGCTCTGGGGTAGAAGAATAAGGCATTTTTTAAAGAGAAAAGCAATTTAAAAATTAATACAACTGGTTGGTTCACATTGTGTCTACATTCTCTGTAACTTTGCTTCAGTGTATTGGATTTGGTTACCCCAACAATTTTTTTTGTTTTTTGCATTATCCAACAAGGGAAATAGATGAAGTTCTGCATTAGTTGCCTAACATAACATTATATAAATAGAAATGAGGTTAGTTAATACCAGGATTTTTCCTTTCCTTGCAAGCGCTCAATTTTTGCTATGATGTCAGGAAATGCAGGTAGAACCCAAGCTGTTTTTACCAGCAAATGGATTCAAGTTAAGTGTTTGCAGATGACAAACGATGACCCATTCATCAGAAATAGGGATGAGCCAGCCTGTTCATGGAAACAAGAATGAGCAGCTCCCTTATTCCAGCTCTCAGTTTTGTAACACCATCTATTAATACAAAGATTCACAGCTAGACTGGAGGACTGTTTGAGTACATGAACAATGCTAATGTTCTGGGGTTGTCATAAAACTCAAAAGAAAGAATGCATGTATCACATGCAAGGCATAAAAAATTCTTTTAATATGAATAGCTTACCATTGTATTATTTTCCTCTCGATCACCTATTTCATGGCTTGAATTACTATCTCATGACTTGCTTTCTTTTGGAAAGCAGGTGCAAGTTGAAACAGGAAGTCTGCCAGTGAAAATGATAAATTGCCTTTCAATGCTGAGGACTGATGATGAATGCAATGTGAACAGGAATGAAAATGATCTTTGCATCATAAATTACTAGGAGAAAGAAATAATTTCAACCATGTAGAAGGGGGGGAAATCACAAGCAACACAAAAGCCTAGTTTCCCTCCAAATAAAAAAAGTCCTTTATTATGTTGAAAACTTATAATTAAATTCTTTTCAGACTTTCTCTAGAAATTAATGTTTAAGATTTGCCTATGTAGCTTGGGCTTTGTACAATTTTTCCTCTGAAATTCTAAACATCCTGTTTTCATGTCCACACAACTGAAAAATGTAGGCAGAAATGAAAAATCAACTGTGCTTTCCTACAGAAGTCTTTCAATAAATACAAGTCTGTATTATTTCTGCATCCTTTTGTATTGCAATATACTATAAAATGTTACCTGGAATTATATGCTTATGAATGACTTTCTCTGTATTTAATGGGATGATCATTTTGCAATATTCTACTCTTGATCCTGTCTGCAGGATGTTGATAGGATTATTCTAAATATAAAATGTTGGTCAAAGACATCAGCATTCCACAATATATTAGTGCTTTCATATTGTTGTTCTCTAGAGCTATCTCACATTTCCTCACATCATAAGGAACAGAAGAACTCCTGCAAGAATCCATGATCTTAGCACATGTTCTAACCTTACCCCACATCTATAGTTCATTTGCAATGAACTGAAAACAGCTCTGATGGCTGGGATAGTCTGTTGCTTTCTCTTGGTCAGGAAATCTGAAAACATAAAGCATATATTTGGCTAGAGTCTGGGCTGCGTCTATCACAGAGTGCTCACAGAGTGAAAACTCACGTTTCATCACACCCTGTCCATTAATATAAGCTCTTGTAAGAAAGGTAAAACAAATATAATTGTGATATTACTTTATCTGTGAAATTACTAATAGGATCCAAATCAATTGTTCTACCCTGGCTATTTAAAATGAAAAATAGGCAAGAAGAGCATTGCACACAGAAGTTACATCTCCTTTTCTCCTATTCTTGAAGCTGAACATGAGGTAGAAAGAGGAATTGTGTCCAGTTTAGAAATGCAGCTGTACATCCTATTACTCTGCAAACCAATGGGAATATGGTCCAACCTGCCTCTTGCTAACTGTCTTCTTTCCAAATAAAACTATAATTGTCCTGTTATCAGTAGTACCAATATAGGTAAGACTGACAGCTTTAGGCACAGGTTTCTTTATGCCAGTCTTTTGATTTATTTTTTATTTTACAAGAATGCTTCTGGGCCCCCACAAGGTCCAATAGGCTCCCACAGGCCTTCACTACATTCAAAATATCATCAGCAAAGATAAACACAATTTTGAGTAATAATTAATTTCATACTGTACTAATTAACCTTCCAAGGATCTGTTTCCATAAACAGAGGCTGCAGAAGGTCTTCTCTTTGCTATGTAATAATTCTACTCTGATCTTGATCTTTCAATAGCAGCCAACGTTAAAACATCTTGCTTTAAAGAGTGGCTTTTGGAACATGAATCATGGGGCAATTATTTATCTCTTTCTCATTTTCTATCTATTATGTTACCCACGGGGACAATACATAGGAGATTCGTGACAAGCAATAGTGATTTTAAAAAACCCAATGTCTATTAGGTTTAACAAAAGCATTTAATGATGCACCAAGACCTACTTAATCCCCAAGAAAGAGTGTAAGTGGGGATATTTATTGCATAAGGAACCTTTGGTAAGCTCTGTTTCAATTGCATGAATATTCCCTAATAAAATAACAGCCTCAGCTATCCTATGAAAATGGTTCATTGGAAGATTTCAAAAAGGACAGGAAAGTAATCAGAATGTTGAAATATTTGCCTTTTTTCCCCTAAGAACTATCCCCTGAATGCAACTAAAATTGTATTAGATTAGGAAAGTGGAGAAACTTATTTTCTTTTATGCAATATTTCTCTCTACCCAAAAAATTAAACTTTCAACAGGCTCCAGAAAAATCATTGATTTTTTTAAAAAAGCAATAAAACCTTTGATTATTACCTTTATTTTTAGATTAATGATTTAGGTTTGTACATAAGAAAATGTTAAAATGATATAATTTCTTCATGAAATATATGGAGTGAAAAAATTGTCTAAGATGTTACCTATCAAACTGAAACTAGGTAATTTCTAATTGGCTCAACTTTTTACCTCTTTTAAATATCTGTCTGGATTTTTTTTAAATCTTGTAGGTAAAAAAATATATTGGTTGTGTTTAATAGTTGAGTTTTACTCTGTCCAATTCCCAAATGATTTGGGATACCTGGGGTACACCCATCTGCTGGACCAAATGGACTAGGGATGAGCAGTATTTCATACAGCAAACCCTATGCCTGAAGGACTTTAAAGGTGGGAGCCAGCATCTTAAATTGTACCCCCAAACAATTGGCAACCAGTGCAGCTTGCAAAGCAATGGGTCATAGTTGCATAAAACAATGCCCCCATCACAGCCAGCCATGGCACATTCTAATCATGCAGAATTTGTGTAAAGCAATAACCATCCTTATTCTGAAATTATTCTGAAATTATATTGAGGCATGAATAAGATTCACAATGCCTCAATATAATTTAGGTTTAGACTTTAGGTAGATGTTCTTCAGTTCATATTCCCTACATAGGCCATGTTTGTGAGGCTGAATTATAGCAGCTATATTATTTTTTTCAGAAAATCTTTATATTTACAAACTATAAAACAGAAAGACATCCTTTCAGTGATGGAATAGCTACATCTGTTGAATGTCAGTTGTGAAAAGTTTATTTTTGTTTGTTTTTTTGATGAAAACTAACCAAAATTCTGACATTTCTTATTGATCATATAGAGCTGTGATGGCGAACCTATGGCACGTATGCCAGAGGTGGCACACATAGCCCTCTCTCTGGTCATGTGAGCCTTCGCCCCAGCTCAGCTCTGCCACGCATGCACATGCCTCCTGCTGGCCAGCTGGCCTTTGGGTCTCTGCCTCATATGCACAGTTGGCAGGGCACATATAGGGGTCATGCAGGATTCATGTGCACATATATGAGTGGCAGGATGCATATGTGGGGGTCACACGTGCATGCTGGGGGCAGGGTGCAAGCACAGAGGCATGTGCACAGGCATGGTGCAAAGATTTGTGTGTGCATGTGTGGGGTGCAGGGGGCGCACGGACATGCACACATACATGGGGGTAAGGCACATGTGTGACATGCACTTGCACATTGGGCACTTGATGCTGAAAAGGTTAGCCATCACTGATATAGAGTTTTAACTGATCAGAGCAATTTTATCCACCTTATTCCCTTTTGAACCATGGGGAACCACATCTAATAAATAAATAAATATCTAATAAATAATCTTGGTAACTTCTTTCCATTTTTGCATAACAGAAGTCTACCTGCTGCATATGGTCATTTTCTAAACAACCACTTCTTCTTTGGTAATACTCTATATCTAATAATCCATGTAATAACTGCAGCAAGATTGGCGTATGCACAGAATTGGAAAAGTAAAGATATCCCAAATGAATTTGATATATTGAAGAAAATCATGAGATGTGCAGAAATGGACAAACTAACAAAGGAACTAAAAAATAAGGAAGATTCGGATTATTATAAAACATGGGACAAATTTTATGGTTGGCTAGAGATGAGGAAGATTCATGCAAATAAGGAATGATTATATGTATAGTTAATGTATATGGAATGAAATTATGTAATATTATTATTGGATTTAGCAAAGTAATGACAAAGATTGATGTTAGGAAGACTGTACCAGGTTCAACATTTTTATTGCAATTTTTGTTTGTGTTTATGCTTGTGTGCTTGTTTAATAAAGAGAAAAATGTATTAAAAAGAAAAATAAATAAATAAATATCTAATAAATAATCTTCGTGACTTCTTTCCATTTTTGCATGACAGAAGTCTACCTGCTGCATATGGTCATTCTCTAAACAACCACTTCTTCTTTGGTAGTACCCTATGGCGGTGGAATATAAGAGAAGAATTAAGCATTTTAAGCATTTTCTTCTCATTTCTATTACTATATCCCTGGTGGCAACATGAAGAGAAAAAGATACTGACAACCATGAAGTCTATATGGCTTGCCTCAGGAGAGTAGCTGACAGCCATGAAGTGTATCCAGCCAGTGCATTGTTACAGTGAAAATTTCATGAAGCATCATGGGGCTGTGAAAATTTTTGGCTGATTTGGTCAATAACTGTGTAATAAAAGGAAGATGCTGTTTGGGAGAGTGGGAGCTGGAATAAACGAAAACCTGGACAAAAATAAATGGCCTCAAAACTGATCAACTTATGATGAAACATCCATACCATACATATTTCAAAACTGAGCATGTACTTGCCTTCCTACGATTGTTTAATTGCCTCAAACATTTAATTAAAAATATTGATTTAGGTTGGTAGGGGTTTCAGTTGAAATCAGGGAAAAGGGTAATCTTACTCTAGCAGAAAAGAATTCTAAAATGACATTATCTAAAAGTAATAGTGAATTACATATCTACTGTCTCAGTAATGATTACAGCAAATGGGGACACTATTAACCTTTTTATTGTGAGTAAGGGGGAACTAAAATAGAAAATGGAAGGGATTTGCTTAAAGTCAAATCCAGTTCATGGTTAGGCAATTTTAATTTATAGCTCAGACATGGTATTACATCATTCAGTTTCTCTAATTAAAATCAACATCAAAATCTTTATTACAGTCATAGACTAGCATATTATCTAATTAAGTTATTGGCTACTTTCTATCTTTCAGGATTCTTAAGGCTAATAATTAAGTCTGGAATCTCTCCATGTTCTTCTGTATGATACATTTAACATTTACTTCTGTAAAATATTCGCTGCAGCGAATGTTTAAAATCTAGCGAAATGAAAACAGTCAAATGAGAATGTTAAGAACTACAGGTAAAGATTGTACAAATACCAGCTGATACAATAATGACTGATAGACATTAAACTGTGATATACATGTAAACAAATACCAAACTCTGAAAGAACTAATAATGGGTAAACTTTTTTTTACACGCTGGAAGAGGATTGATTCTGGGCAACCTTTCCCCGATGGGGGAAGTACAACAAACCTCTTGGTCCTCAAACAAAGATTAGGTTAGAATTCTAATCTAGAATTGTACTGGATTTCTACTCTGGTCATGTTGGTTGGGGGTAACTGCAGAAACTGAAGCTTGATACATCTGATTGAGATCAAGTTGATTTGGCTATTATTGCTACAAAAAGTAAAAATGGAGATCACAAACTTAATTGTGTTAGGAGCTAATATCTAGTAAGTAGGTTTCAGACTGCACATGGACTTCTGAGACAGACTGAGATCTAGGCTCTAAGTCATAGCAATAAACAACTATTCTCCAGTAGCATAATCCAACATTTTAATTAAGTTTCAAAGTCTTGACATAGTTCAATAACTTCTCTTATTGTAGACAAGAAAGAGCCATACATATAGAAATGCTCTGCCTACCTCATGCTTCGCTACAAAACTATGTGATAGGGCAAGTTTTTGGGTAGGAAAATCAGTGTTAAAAATTGTGCCTCTGCCTACCAGCATCCATCGGTATTCATCTGGCTAGCATCCTGTCAGTGTGTGAGAGTTGAGGGGTGTTTGGAAACTCAAACAGTATTTGCTGTGTGAGCAAGAAGGAGACAGCAACGAGCCTGAGCGTGGCTCAGCTCAACTGTTGTGTAGTAAAGCTGTTTGCTGTTGTGAAAGTAATACTGAAACTAAAACTCCTCTCCTCTGCTTGTGATTTGCATTTGGAAGAGATTTCTTTTCAGTGGGGAGGGGGAGTAGAACTCCTTAGCATCAGAGTGTATTAAAATAATAATATAGGAAATACTAATGCTGTGATGGTCACTTCAAAAAATCCTTTCTTAGTGAGCACCTAGAAGCCAAGAGGAACATATGTGCCAAATTTCAAGTTTGTAGCCTTTACGGTTCTGGAGATTTTGTGATGACGCATAAGTGCTTTTTCACTTTCATATATATAGATTTGCCCAGGGTATAAATTCTAAGCCTTTTCTCCTTTTTAAAAAAAAATTGAGCCAATGGAAATTTGGCCATTCTGTTCTTGGTTTTAAGAATAGGAGGCATCTGTTC
The DNA here is from genome assembly GCA_009733165.1 of Naja naja. NCBI lineage: Eukaryota > Metazoa > Chordata > Lepidosauria > Squamata > Elapidae > Naja > Naja naja. The sequence goes on along the minus strand of CM019154.1, from coordinate 29,964,661 downwards.
AATGTTTACATAACAATTCTGTCTGAACTGAATAGTTGATTTCTGTCTTGTCATTCATTTAGACTGAACCAGTGAAGCATGCAACACCAAGCAGCCATTTCTGAAGATATATTTATCCATTATCTTTTTTTTTCACCCATAAGCAAAATTCACAATATCCAAATGTAAGAATGTTCACAGAGCAACTGGTAGCATTTATAATGTTCATTTTCTTTGCCTAATAGATACTGATACATTTACTCTGAGCTTTTTTATTTCCTCTCTTACAGCAACATTCTATAAAATATCAATTTAAATACAAACATATTCTAATTACTAAACTAGGACATTATTACACCCGATGACCTGTTTTAACCATGATTTGTTGAGGAATTCACAAAAGTTGGATGGTCTCATTGCACTGAACCGTAAAATGTAATTTTGAAATCTTGGATGCTAGATTTGCATAGTACAAATGAAAATGAAGAAAACGTATTATATTTTAGCACTGGGAGAATTCAGCCTCAATTGACAAAAGCTTAAATATAAAATAATTAAGCAGAATATGCTTTTGAAGACTGGGCAAACCTAAATTATTGAGGAAAATTTCTTAGGTTGAACAGTGATGACTGCTACAAGTTTGTTGGAATCAAATGTTTGGATTAAATATGCATGTATTCTAGGAAGGGGAAGGCTCACAACAGGAAGAATCTAGGCAATTTAATTATAATTAATTCATCATTAAGGAACTGCCAGTCAATGAGTACTAGTAGCCTTTTCTTTCTAAGAGTTGCAACTGTTCTTACATAATGAAAAGTTAGAGCAGAGGATTCGGACACTCCTGTCTTCCTTTCCATTTGGATCAACTACATGCTATGTGAAAGCCTTTGATAAAGAGAGAAACTGAGCAATAATGGTTGGGGAAAGATAGAAAACTTCAACACATGAAATGAAAAGCAAACAATATGCATCTTAACAACCTAAGGAGATGTACCACTCTGCTGGGAAAAAAGCAAAACAAAAGAATCATCTGACACAACAGTTCAAAGCATATTGCACCTGTCAAGATGTCTGTCATCTTCTATAGAAATGTGCTAGTCCAAAATAGGGAGGGGGTGGAGAAAAGGGAAACACAACCAAAGTCACTCACAAACAACAGCCCACTTTGTCTTTTTCCTGCAGCCAATCCTTCCATTTGAAAGCCATTTGACTCTATGCTAAAGATTGCCCAGAAGAACCAGACAATAAGAAGGTCTCCTTCATTGTCAAGGACAGTTACACTTTGAAGATGACGCTCAAAAGGGGTTAAAATGGGTCAACAGGCAATTGTTGGTCCTATCCAAGGAAATGTGAACAGAACATTGTTAAAGTCACACACAGAATCAGTCTAAAAAGAGGCATCTTGAAGTAGGGTGGGAAGGGGAAAATCAACACACTATACGTACTGATTTAGTTAGGAGGAATAAATTAAGCCACCACACCACTCCCCTACCGCCACATAGTTAGATAAGATGTTTTAGTCTAGATTTTATTGTCCCATTTAGTAGTACTTTTCCTCTTTGTATAAGAGACTAATGTTTCACTACACTATATAACAGTTGAAAACATTTGGAAAATTAAGTTCAAGGTACACATTTCTATTTTTCTCATTTAGAATTACATGGTGAGTTACTAAATATGAATGAATGAGTGAATGAATCAATGAATGAATGAATGAATGAATGAATGAACAAACAAACCAACCAACCAACAAAGAAACAAACAAACAACATAGATTTGGATGCTTTTCTGACATTTCCAATGACTACCTAGAGGTATGTATTCTATATATGAAATACTTTGTTGCATTGAAAGTGTTTTGGGTTTTTTTTGTAAACCATGTACTTCAAATTACAGTTTTTAAAACTATATACTTTTAATAAAGCAATTAAAAGAATTTTTTGAAGTCTTGGAAATTATCTCAATAACTTTTTCTATTTTTATCACTATTCTTTACTAAAAATAATAGTAGCAATCCATTTCATAGATAATATTAGATATGGTCTTTATTAGTTCTAATTCATTCCAGTGGTTCATGCTGAAACAAGGGAACATGCCAACATACAGAGCTTTAAATTGTCATTACAAAAAAGAATGCTGTATGGCACAGGTGTCAAACTCGCCACGTCATATTGCTGTCATGTGATGTTTCATGACACTTTTCCCATTCACAGAGTTGGGATGTCCATGGTCTGCATGTGATGCATCTGGCCTGCGGCCCGCCAGTTTGACACACTTCAATTGAATTTTGCCATGGAGTTAACTACTTATCCAATTTATCCAAGGTTATCCAGTTTCTACTCTTCAGAAATAGAGTAATTATTTTAACCATCCTGAATAATTGTGAATTATCTGCAAATACTATCCCTCACCTCTTATTCCAAATCAAGATCATTCAAGGGGTTTCTTTGGAATCCACACGCAGAGAATCCACCTAAGCCCAATTCAATCTATGGGCAAAATAACCTTCTATGGTTGGGTTGTTTACTGTTACCATGTTTGAATCAAGGAACTGAAAAACAAGCTAACAATAAACAGCCCAACCAAAGAAACACCAAAACCACTGCCACTAACATTGACAGGGAAAACCACTAGAATATAAATTAGGAACAAACCTTACTCCCTACTAGCACTGATGAAGTTATCTAGTTTGGGTAATGAAACATCTGCAAGAAAACAACCAAGGTCAGAGAGCACCAAGCACTCCTCAAGTCTTAGTGTTTCTAACCCTAGCTACTTTGTTTGCATCTGATAAGATAATAGCAATAGCAATAGCACTTAGACTCACATACCGCTTCACAGTGCTTTACAGCCCTCTCTAAGTGAGTCAGCATATTGCCCTCAACAATTTGGGTCCTCATTTTACCCACCTCGGAAGGATGGAAGGCTGAGTCAACCTTGGTGAGATTCAAACTACCAAATTGCAGGCAGCCGGCAGTCAGCAGAAGTAGCCTGCAGTACAGCACTCTAACCACTGCACCACTGTGGCTCATAAGGTGAGCCATGAGAAAAATGTTAGAATTCTTTTTTCAAGGGATCTTTTCCCTCTGTTCAAAACTCATTTCTCTACATCTTTTATTTTTTATCTCCTGTATTTCTATGCATCTTTGATTTATGACACTTTAAATGTCCAGTGTACAACATATACACATTTTTATACACTACTGCATTTACTGTCTGGTTTCAAACTTGCGTGTTTTATCATTATCTCTTTAATTTCCAGTACCTAGTCTTACATTTTTTTTCTCTGTGATTTATATTGTTTTGAACAATTATCAACACCCCATATACAATCCAAAGAGGATGCTTTTGATCAACAATGGTTACAAATGCAAAATAAGCATAAGAAAAAGTGTCCAATATTTATGGCATTGGGTTAACATAATTAATTTCAAGGCCTAGCCCTACACATTTAAAATTATAGTTAGTGTCTTGCCCAGTGCTATATTATCTGCTCAATTCAGGAACTTCATGTTTGTTTTAGCTTGTGTGTGCTTTTGCTGATAACATGGAGAATGGCCTATTACCATTGCACATTAAAGGGCTTTTTTCTGGGGAAGGCATAAAACTGTATTCTTTCCCCTATCTTCATTTCAAAGCAGATCCATGTGGATTTTCTCAGAGTGAAATCATGGTTGGAAAAGTAACTAAACAATTAAATGCTAAGTGGCCTTGGCCAATAACACTGGACTTCTTGAATGCAATCCAACCAAAAGATGTTAATGTGATGCTAAATTATGTTCCAAAATTCTGGAATCTGACTGTCTATGAGGAATTGTGATTGTTCCAGACATGGAGAGGGAGGGATGGCAAAAAGAATTATATTGAAAAATTGGAAAAATGATATTATTCCAGACATTAAGGATTGTATTTTGGAAATGCGTAATTCCTTTGTTCCGGAAAATGCAGTATTTTAAATTAATAAAAGAATGAAGCAAGATGTTTTCTTTCTTTGATTCTTTGATGCAAATTTTATGATATTTTACAACAATACTGTGGTATTGTTAGGTAATTCTTTTTTTGTATTAATTTTGCATATGAAGTAAGGGGTATATTTTGTAAATCATTGACATGTATATGTTAATAGTCACATTAGATATTTAATATTGTAGTTTAGAACATTTTATGCATTGGTTTAGTTTTAATTTTGCTATTGTTGTTTTTTTCTTAATTGTTCTTGTATTGTATGATTCTTTTCTATTGTTTGTCTTTTGTATACCAGACCTCTGTTTATTTTTATAAATTTTGCCTTCTGTGTCTATTAGCTCAGTATTACTGATATTGTATTTATACCTTCTTTCATCTCAGTTGACTTCATCTCAATCTAAATATCCTAAGACATTAGATTTTTTTAAAAATTACATTTATATGCCACCCTTCTCCGAAGACTCAGGGCGGCTTACAATTTTTGGGATACAACCTAATGTGCTCAGCAATAGCCTTCATTCCATTGTATATGCCTGCTTATTACTAAGCGGCATTTTTACAAAGTCAGCTCATTGCCCCCAACAATCTTGGGTCCTCAATTTACCTACCCCGAGAGGATGGAAGGCTGAGTCAACCTTGAGCCTGGTGGGATTCGAGCCTGCAATAATTGCAGGCAGCTGGAATTTAAGAGCTAGGCATTTAGCAGCCTGCACCACCAAGGCCCTTATTAATAATAGCCTTTAAAAGCATCAGCTTTTTAAAAGTTAGAAGTTTCCATCTTTCCTCCAGTCAGATTCACATAATGTTTGAACATATATTTGAAAACTTGAATGGAAACATAGAGTTGTCTGCTGACAATACGCCTTCCTTTCTGCAAACCAAGACCCCTTTGGGGGGGGGGGTATTTTTGCTACATTCCATGCTTTTTTAATCTTCATCTCTGCCAACAGTTGCTATCAGAAATTCTTCTTTGCTTACATTTGAAGTTTCTGCAAGTTTTTTTAATTTGCTTAAAATTAAAATATTCCAGCTGTTATCTCTATGTATCATTCAGATCCCCTCACCACTCTGCAGCTTTTTTATTTTATGCACTTTTTTATTTTGTTGTTTTTGTTGTGTTAATATGGCAGGTAATTTCCCAGAGTCTTTGAAACCTCCCTATCTTCACCCTCTCAAAAGGAACAAAACAATCTCTTTTGGGTGCATAAGTTTATTACTTTTAAACTGATGTACCCAATAGTTTATTACTTTTTATAGAGATTAGAGAGCACATTATTCTCAATTTCTCCCTCATTTGCCAATAAAGAACCTCACTGACCCATTTTTATCAGGGATTTGTGGTACGCTAAGCCTGTCTCAGGTGGTCAGTGATTGGTTCACGACTATGGTAAACTATCAGTCATTATCAGTGATGTTGGTTGATTGGTCTATTTGCATACACATAGGCAGCACTATAAGTTAAATAATAAAAATGCTACTTTCTGAAAATGTTACAGGAATCCTGCTTCACAGCATTATGATAATTTATTGGATTTGAAATTGTAGGAAGTATCCACCTAAATTACTTTTTAAAGTTTTTCTTCAAGTTAGCTTGTTGCTGTTATTAAAAGCAATATACAATATAAAATTATTGTAACTTAAAAAAAAACCTTGGCTGATTAAATTTTCTTTCACAAGAAATCTCTACGTTTCTCAAAGCATAAACCTTAAATTTAAACCTTAAAACCACCATGTGTTTTTAATTAAAAATATAAAAACATGTGTTTCTTGGTTTCAGTCCTTGATCACAGTATGTAATTACTGTTTACTTTATGAAGTAAAAGGTTTTAAAAGCCTTGTCCCTGTTTTTTTTCCTTCCTAAAAAGAAATCATATGGCAACATGGCACGTGAGACTTCAAATTACCATTATAAAGTCCAACTTCTTTGCAACAGTGGAAGCCATCACAGAACAAAAAATACTACTAGATGGATATCAAAAGGAACATTTTTGGCCAAGATAGAGACTTTTGACATTATTTATTAGGTTCAAAAATGCCTAACAAAAGCCCAACAATAGACCTGTGGAAACCACTACATCTGAGGCACTTTCTCTTGTTAGAGGCCAGCATTGATTTGAAGATGGCCAGCATAGGGGGAACAATTCCCTCACACCAGTCAATGTAAGTGAGCATTGAGACACAAACAAGCACAAGGCTGTGAACAAGCCATATGGAAAAATGGGGGGAAGGGGAAGGGGAGGGCTGAAGTAAACATTTATTAACCTCTTTGTGTGGGGATCAGTGGCAGGATAGGCCAGTAGTGAGGGAGACAGTCATGCCAAATTTCCACAAAGACTGGAGGGCAGGGGGGAGAGAAAGATGGTGAAGCATGAAAACTGAAGCTCTTTGGTTTCTGATTTGTAATATTCCTAAATATAGCACTTCCTTTCAATAGGGACTGATTAGAAGGTATCAATACCATGCCTGGCTGCTATCAAACTTGGTTTTGATGGTTAGGGAACAGAAAGAAAGATATTGACAAATGCATTAAAAAAGCTTCCAGAAAAATCTAAAGCATAGATATAACTCTTTTATGGAAGTTAGGTATATTGATATTCATGAATACTATTCTTATATGCAGAAATAGACATAGATATTAAACAAGTGGATGCTTGCAATATCTTGCAACATGTAAAAATATTTTAAGAAAATGATATAATCTCTGTATTGCAAAACAAAAGTTGCCAACTGACAACTATTAACATATATTTGACCTCAAATTCTTGGGTATAAGAAGATTTCTACTGCCTTAGAGAAAACTCAAAATTCTTAAAATAGAGGAGAAACTTTGAAAAATCTCTAGTCTCTAAAATGGATCAGATCTGAACAGCACACACTCAAGGAACACACTTATAAGGGCTCTTGGGTGTTAGTAAACATATATTCAACCTTCCCTGTTACTGAAACTAGAGTTTCCACAAATCCCATGTTAGCTAATAATTTTGTGTAATGTAGACATAGTACATGAGATATGTAAATTGTACATCTAAGCATATTTTGTTAGTAATAAATTGTACCAAAACCTCTTAACCATTCTTTTAGGCAGATGAGCTTTCAAGAGAAATATAGTCATTCCTCAAGAAAATAATTTATTTAGTCATATTTGTTAAATCAGGTTCTTTTTAAGATAATTGATGTGATTAATTGCACCTTAACCTGAGGATCTTCAAGTGAAATCTCTCAAGTAATGCACCACAGTTCTGAAGCTCATCAATTTAACACACAACATTTTTTATAGCAGTTAGTCTATATGGCTTAGAATGTAGGACCATTTGTGGATTTGATCTATTAACTAATAAGTGATGACATATTTGGCTCTGTTCTTTTCAGTTACTATTTTCTTTGTGGTAAAAATTCAAGGATAAAAGTTTAAAATTCAATTTGTATTAGTATGTCTCTGCTTTTCCAAAATAAACTTAAAATTATGCCCTCAAAATGAAAAAAAGAACAAAATTAGCATAACAAACCAACCTCAGATATCATATTTTAAAATAAAATTCTATATAAAAGTACAAAGAGAATAGTTACAACTTTTATATAAGAAACCAGTTGCAGCATTTTTACCTGAAACGCTATTGAAAGAATAGCAATACTACAAGAACATGTAAAACAAAAGATGCAAATGTAAGTAAATAAAAAGACAAAGAAATTAAAGCACAAATATTAATATAAAGATACTTTTCCATTTCATTGTTCATTTCATTCATAAAATATTTGCTATAATCTGTATCCTATTAATACTTCATATGGGAAAGGATAAAAGAGGTAACATTGAATGGTTTTGATTTGGAAGGGTATACATTTCTGACATTCAATAAACTCCATGGCAAATACTATCTTTTAATATAAAATTCTTTATTAAAAATTACATTTGATTGGAAAAGAAGTAATAATCTTCTATTGAGTCCACTCCTTATTGCCTTATGCCAAACATGCTTACTATAGTGGTTCTATGAACACTTGTATAAGTCTTAAGTTGCAAAGAATACAAAAGGCTTTAATAATTATGTGAATGAAAAGACAGCTGAAATGTGAAAATGAGAGGGTTTTTTTACAATTAAACACTTATATTTTCATGTATATTATTGACATCATCTTCCAAGAGCTTCAAGTTTCAGAATAATCTTTTAAAATAAGCTATTTTTATTAAGTAGAATTAGGTTTTTTTTTAACAGTTGGCATTCAATACTGATGTAAATACTAATTTAGAGAAAAGTACAACTCAAACATTTGTTGATATTATTAAAACAATACTTCAAAGACATATGACAATTGTAAATTTTAAAATGTAGTTTGCAACCTTCTTTGGCAAAACATTATCTGAGGAGGAAATTAGAATTTCAATTGACATTAAATGGTGTCATCTGGCTAAACATTTGTTACCCCTTTGCAAAAAAATCTTTTCAAAATAAGCCTCCAAGTGCTATTCATATAGTCAAATAATTGTGTAAAGAGTGAAGAAGAGCGGCTATGCTTGATTAATTAGGTTTGTAAGTATTGTTCAACTACTAAACAATATTTCTAAAGATTTCAATAGTTCAAAGATTGCCCTATGGCCATCTTGCCAATATATCTTCCAGCACAAACTGTTCGCGAGCATTTTTCTTCCCAATATGTTGCCTTTGGTTGGTGCGACATTGTTTGAGTATGCTTCTATTTGGGTCAAAATGGTTTTCTTCATGTCACAGCAGTGGTGCTGAGTACAGCACTCTGACCATACATCTTCCATGTCATTTCAGTCAAAGGCACTTGGTGCGTCCTGGTGACCAATCTGGAATGGTCCCACATTCTAACAGAGGGTCATATTGGCAAACCAAACATTTGAGAGGAAAAAATGACAGGTATTGTTTGAAATTAATAAATGGACCATTGTGTATACTAACATGAGGCCTTGAGTAAAGGTCACCTGTATGGCACATTCATCATATCTCAGGCCCAGGGTGAGGAAGAGCAACCTACAAATTCTGTCAAAAACAGCCATTGTCAAAGTAAGTGTTAAAAGCTGACAGCTGATAAGAACATAATACATGTCTCTGAGTAATGAATTTCTCTCTTTTCAAAATCCTCCAGCCGGCTTTCAGGCCGCAAGGAATTATTCCAAGGGTGAACTTTTAGAAGCAGGGTGGTTTCATGCCTTTTGCTGGTGGGATATCTTTTTAATTATGCCACCAATTATTACCTTAATTTAATAATCAGTACTAATTAGGCGAAGCTGTTGTTCCTTTTAGAAGAAAAAAAGGTTCCATCATGCCCAGAGACTTCAAAATTAAACTACTATTTATATCTATCTCTACTCCTTTACATGGAAGCAGAGAAAAAGGAGAATATTTAGTTGTCCAATTTAAATGGCTACAGATCTCAAAGAATGTCTCTGGGAAGTAAACAGAATTAAAATACAATAAAAGCAATATTATAACAATTAAAAATAGAGAGAGCTGAGAAACAACATTGGTAACAACTGGCTTTTGCTGTGAACAATACAACTGCTTCTGTTAAAAACACAGAAACTAAAAAAATATATAGATAAATTATCTGCATAACACATATGTATCTGAATTTTCTATAGAATATCATAAAAGAACATTCTTTCCTAAAACAGTATTTTTTTCTGAAAAATTTGTTTCCCTACTATTTTAGAAGAGGAGGGTAAATTTATCCTACTCTAATGAGTAATAATATTTTCATGACATATTGATGGTTTTTAAGTAGGTGATTTACACTGCTTAAAAATAAAGTATAAGTAGATAACATTCTTATTTCATTCATTTTATTTTTACCCATTTTGGCTGCTTTCTTTTCATTGCCATTTTATTTTATATTTTGTCTTCAGTGGAATTCTTTTTCACAACTTAAACACACCAGGCTTTCATTGGAAATATATGAAATTGTATAAAAACTGAACTAAAAACCAGTTCCCTCTTCAAGAATTGTATAAGGTCTCACAAGCTTCTGCGTCATCTCTAATGAAGACCAACTTAATAGTTATAGATTTATCAAAGACCTTACTAAAGTTATTAAACTAGGACTTAACTATACACAAAAATATTTTTGTGTCATTATGTATAATAAAACTTGGGACCCATTGCTCAGGTGGAATTGAAATTTTCACAGTGGGTCCTAAGATGTGTGTGGATTTTTTTTTACATATTCTTTAAGTTAGTAGATTTTAGGTACTTTGCACTTTAGAAAATGCAAACTCACTGCAAGGAAAACCCAAATAGCAAATTACATTGTAAAATTATAGTAAACATTTTTCTTTTTAAATAGCATAGTTTTACTAGATCACTCCAGCTGCACAAAGAACCCTCTTTTTGTAATTAGTGTGTTAGTCTTGTGAGATAGTTCAGATAAAAGAAACAGAACCAAGATTATTAGTTTTATTGCAAGGTGACATTAATAAAATCTTGCAACTCTGAAAATCTCTTCCTTTACATACCATTACAGAATTGGATTTCTCAGAAAAATTATTCTGTGAAACGTAATCAGTCCAGAATTCTAAAACTGCCCAATGTCATCTTCCTTCCACCTTCTCAAATAATATTAATGGCCTTGGAATTGGCACTGAATCCATGTGGCAGAGGTGGAACTCAACTGCAAGAGTTTCTAAAAAAAATTCAGTACCCAGAACCCTTTTTAAAAAGGGAAAAGAGAAAAGGGAAAAGGGAAAATGGAAAAGGAAAAGGAAAGGAAAGGAAGGAGTAAGGGAAAGAGAAAGGAAAGGAAAGCCCCCAATCAAAGCACCACATCCTTTACTAATGTTATTCCTCCCCATAAAAAGTATTCCAATTTTCCTTTGCCAAGTGTTTTAAAGTATTTTTGCTAAATATCTATTGAATTTGGATCTAGCTTAAAAATTTCCAACCTACATAAACACAATTAGTCATGTTTAAATAACACCTCATTTGATTCCTTTCAACAATGTGCTTTACTATAAGAAGTATGACATTTAAGGATAAAAAAACCAGCCACATCTTCCCATCTGTATGGTTGTCAGTCCTAAGGACCATATTACATTCCCAAAGTCTACAGCTGGATTCCTGTCCTATTACTGTTATCCCTCTTTCTAAGCACTATTGGAGGCTTGGGGAAAGCAAAATATATAAAGACAATAGCCTGTTTTAGGCCTTGGAGTCTGAAACTAAAACAGTTCTTATTGTTTCCTGCTTATGTGCCATTTGCAAAAGGGAAGAGAATAAATAAAGATCAATTTAAAATTTAATTTAACCTTCTCAATTTCTTATTCCTTATCAAACTGCTGGCATGTTTTTCATTAACAATGAGCTGAATGTCACTGGCATAGCACAACCTCCCTCCCCACACAGATATACACCAACCGCACACCAAGTAATCTCTTTCATCTAAACACACTGATCCTTTTAATAAACAAGATACGAAAAAGCAGTCTAAATTACGACCGGCTTCATAAAAGAAGTGGAGAAGTACTGACACTACAATCTGCTGCTTTTTATTTTTTGCAAACCATGTGACCCAAAGTCATTCTGAAGGATAAAAAGGCAAGGGCAGACACCAGATCCCTGCCATGATTTTTCCACAATTCCCAGCCTTAGTCCATCTGTTATTCAGAAGCCAAATGAATGGCATATGTCAAGAGAGTCATCGCTGTGCAAACGGCTCAAAGAAATCAACCAGCCAACTTCCTTTTGCTTCCACGGCTTCAGCAATTGTTGCTGAGCTAGCCACCATATGGTGAATAATTAGTTTTTCCGACCCCACTACAGAAAAATGTTCGTAACATCGCCAGGCCTATATGTGTTAATGAACAGCAAATGAATGCCTCTACATTAACAAAAGTTTGAATTTAAGAGAAAAAAAATGTCTGTGGCAGCTTTTATCACAAGAATCACCCATCTATTAATAAAATGCATCCAATTTTTATTTTAAGAACAAGTATCTTTTCTGATTAAAAAATATTAAAGTCATTTTAAACAAAGTCCCCTTTGTTTAAAATAGAAATAGATTTTATTAAATTACTAGCAACAGATGTATTCAAAGGGAATTACCATAGGAACATTTTCACAAAACTGATAATTGTGGCCTTTGCATGTTTAGCTGCGTTGGTTTGATATACACCAGGAAAACTCCTGTCCATTCATCATTTTTATTTATTTATTTGTTTGTTTGTTTGTTTGTTTGTTTAATATTGCTGCCTATTCACCCATGGCGACTTGAGGTGGCTTACACAATGTAAAACCATATTTAAAACAAAAAATAAAAATAAAAAATAAAAAACAATAAAAACTAACAAAAAGAATCAAATACATTAATAAAGTACAATAGAACAAAATCTGGAAAAAAATCACCCCCCAACTCCCACCCCCCACCCCAACAACAGCAGGTCACACTAGCCATTTGATGGGCTCCATCCCACTTTGGGTTCCCCAGGCCCGTTGGCAAAACCAGGTCTTCAGTGCCTTTCAAAAGAGTGCTAGAGTGGGGGCAATTCTAATCTCTGGGGGAATGATATTCCAGAGGGAGGGAGCCACCATGGAGAAAGCCCTTCTTCTGGGTCCCACCAGGTATATCTCCCTCAGGGATGGGACCCGCAGCATTCCCTACCTCCCCGCTCTAATGGGTCAGGTAGATGGGACCGGCAAGAGATGTTCCCTCAGATAACCTGGTCCCAAGCCATAAAGAGCCATAAAGGTGACAACCAGCACCTTGAATTGCGCCTGGAAGCTAATCAGCAATCAATGCAGCTCCTGCATGAGAGGTGACACATGTGCGCAAAACCATGTGGTCTGCACAAAACCACGTGGGCCATTGCATTTTGCACCAATTGGAGCTTCCGGATGCTCTTCAAGGGCAGCCCCATGTAGAGCACATTGCAATGATCAAGATGGGAAGTGACCAGGGCATGAGTGACTGTGACTAGGGACCGTTGGTCCAGGAAAGGGCATAACTGGCGCACAATCCGCAGTTGCGCAAAGGCCCTCCTGGCCAAGACCACCACCTGCTCTTTGAGCAGGAGTCATGAGTCCAGGAAAATCCCTAGATTATGCACAGGGTCTGTTTGGGGTAGTGCCACCCCATCCAAGACCAAAGGTGGCAATTCTCCCTGAGCCAATGAACCCCAAACCCAGAGCCACTCAGTCTTCCAAGGCTTTAGTTTCAACCCGTTGCTCCCCATCCAGCCCCTAACAGCCTCCAGGCAATGCAAAAGGGAGGACACAGCAACACTTAACTCACCATGGGCCAAGACATACAGCCAGGGTGGGATTCTACTGCTTTCTATAGAACCCCTTGTTAACTTTCTAAGCAGTTTGGAGAACCAGTAGTTAGAAGCAATCTCCTTTTGTTTTTTCCCACCCTTATTACATTCTTGACAGACAGCCTAGACTTACTGTCTCCGGAGCTTTGGGGCTTGGCTTTCTTAAAGGGGAAGGGTTGTTTAAGATTTTTACACTGCTGTTGGGAGGAAATTCTTCCCCGGAAAATCAGCACTTTGAAGAAATAATTGAATAATGAAGCAAAGCTTTTAGTGACAGGGAACCAAGATGAGTGACATTCAGCAAGGCTTCTTGGCTAGCTAGAAAGATTAACATTCAAATGTGAGTTTACATACACTTTCTGAGTTTTGGTCTAAAACTGGTTTTTGGTAAAGGTTAATTCTGTGCTTGGTGAAGTTTAATCCTGTGTTTATTGATGGGATAATTTTCCCTATTCAGCTACAACAAGCAACAGCTACTGTTGTGATTTAATTATTTGTATTGTGTTTGAATTTTTCCTGCCTCATGGTTTCTTTTTCTATCTGGGGAGGGGGTCTTCCTCACTGCTTTAGTACTATCTGGCACTGTCCTTTTGGGGTATACTTCCAAGAGGCAGGATGCAAGCTTGGCACTATTTTTTTATTGCCTTTCTGGGGGGCATGTGACCTTTCCTTAAATCTGGATGATTTCCTTAGGATATCTTGTGAGGTAAGTGAAACCAGCTTTAAGTGGTGCAAATGGATCTAAGGATTGCTTTTCCTGGGTGTGCTTTTTCTGAAGAGTTTAAATAACCCCTCTGCTAAAGGGTTTCACTATGAGCAACAGTTGGCTGCTTGATAGTTATCACTGTATTTTAACTATTTTCATTCCTCAAGGTGCTCTGGCACCCTGCCTGATTTGTAACTCCGGCTTGCAGATATTTTTAATCTAATGATTGGTATTTAGGGCAGCTTTTTGCAAGCAAAGAAGCTTTTTGTATTTTTGTACAGGTAATCCTTGACTTACAACAGTTCATTTAGTGACCATTCAAAGTTACAATGGCACTGAAAAAAGTGACATCACCATTTTTCACACTTATGACCGTTGCAGCATCCCCACTGTCATGAGAGGCCAGGAGAGGAGAAGCACCCCTTGACATGAGTGATGTCGAGTTGGCCATGCCCACCCAGTCACATGACCACCAAGCCACACCCATCAACTAAGCCACGCCTACAGAACCAGTTGTTAAAAAACTGAATCCCATCCCTGCATACAGCTGCATACAGCTGAGTATCATCAGTATATTGGTGATACGGGCTATGCTGACCTCTTGGGGGGGGTTGAAATTTTAAATTTTACAATGTATATTGGGGTTTTAGTGTAATTGGGCTTGTGAGTATTTAATATTTTTTTAAGTAATTAATTTATTGTTGGTTTTTAGTTGTGAGCCGCCCCGAGTCCTCGGAGAGGGGGCGGCATACAAGTCCAAGTAATTAATTAATTAATTAATTAATTAATTAATTAATACCTCAGTCCATGGTGAAGGATGATCTCACCCAGCAGCTTCATATAAATGTTGAACAGTAGTGGAGAGAGTACTGAGCCCTGTGGAACCCTGTAAAGCAGTGGGCGAGGGCTGAATCTCTCCCCTCCAATCAACACTGACTGAGAGGGGCCACAGAGGAAGGAAGTGAACCAAAACAGCACAAGGCCTCCCACTCCCATCCCCCAAAGCTGCCCCAGGAGAATCCCATGGTCAATGATATCAAAAGCCGCCAAGAGGTCAAGTAGGCAAGGATGGATGCACTACCCCTGGGTGCAGCTTTTGGGAAATTTGTTGCTACTAGACTGTGATTTGACTATGACAAGGGGACCAAAGATAGGTCTATCAATTCCAGGTCACATAGACACTGCTCTGACAAGAACACCAAATCGAGAGTGTGACCACTATTACTAGTTGGGCTCTGGATAATCTGGGACAGGCCCATGGAAGTCATGGGCCATAGTAACCAAATAAATAACTTTGAGAAGTGTTCTCTAGAATCCAGTATTCACTGTTCAATGGTGATGGAAGTCATGTTCTTCCATTCTCCTTGATATGTCACTACATAGCTTTATTCCAGAATGCTCTGGAAGAGGAAATGGAAGTTACCAGTGAGAGTTATCAGGAAGTATTATCTCCTCATTCTATTATCTCAGATACACAACCAGATAATAATAATAATAATAATAATAATAATAATAATAATAATTCTTTGCCTGTAGCAAAAGTGGTCAAAAATGAGCATACAAAACTACTGTGGGACTTCCAAATACAGAGAACACAGTACCCCAGATATCATGATTGTGGAGAAGAAAAAAGTGTGGATCGTCAACATTGCCATACCTGGTGACAGCAGAATCTATGAGAAACAACTTGAGAAAAATCACCAGATATCAGGACTTGAGAATCGAAATACAAAGACTCTGGCATAACCCAGTGCAGGTGGTTCCAGTGGTACTTGGCACACTGGGTGCTGTGCCTAAAGACCTAGGCAAGTACTTAAAAACAATTGGCACTGACAAAATCACCAGTCAGCTGCAGATGGCCACCTTACTGGGATCTGCCCGCATAATCCGCCGATACATTACGCAGTCCTAAACACTTGGGAAGTGTTCGACTAGTGATTTGTGATACGAAACGCAGCATAGTTAACTCGTTTGCTGTGTACACTGTCGTTTTTTGTGTATAATAATAATAATAAATAATTGATGCTTAGATGTGTTTCAGTAGTAGAATCAGAGTTAGTCGTTGGGCTCACATGCAAAGCCATCACTTGTACCATATAATCTTTTGTCTATATACTTGTGAATGTCAGTTACATTGGGCTCAAAGGAACTTACAATTAGTCCTCAACATACAACTACAACTGGGACTAGAATTTCTGTCAGAAGTCACTGTGGTTGTAAGTTGAGTCAGATCTGATTTTATAACATTTTATGACATTTTTATGACAGTTGTTAAGCAAATTCAGCTTCCCCAATGGATGCTTTTGCTGGAATCAGCAAAGAGAAGGTCACAAATCATGAACATTTGACTGCAAGAGGCTGCAACTTTTTCCAGTTGTGAACCAGTTGTCGGGCAACCAAACTGTGATCATGTGATCACAGTAGGGCACCAATCATGTGAGTTGGACTTAAGTTGTAAGTCATTAAACAAATGGTCTTAAGTTAAAGACTACCTGTACAACCATATTTAGATATATGCATGTTCGTGTAAACACTATTTAACAATATATTTAATTCCTATCCCACTGCAATCTAATCAGTGAGGTAAGTGCAGTAAAATGTTAATTTTCAGGTACTGTCCATTTCAAAAGGATTATCAAAAACTCAATGTGTAGCTGAATGACTGGTGCAATATAATTTTTCACTCGCATATCAATACTATTTGTAAAGTCATTAGGCTCCAATGGAGGAAAAAAACTATCTTGTATGATTTTTATTACACAGCATTTTGTAGTTTGAACACAATGAATACCATAAACATATTATTGAATACTATTACTACATAAGAAGTATTGAACACTACTAAAATTAGTAACTAGCTAATGTTTAATTTTGTTTTAAAATCTATTTTTTCTGGGAAAAAGTGAGGGAAGTTTTACTCTGCTGACATCAATGTGAGAGAAACACAACCTTAAGAACTTACTTTTTCTAGTAAAAAGCCTTTAAAATTGTTTAATGCATGGAAAATAAATAATTGAATGGAGAAAGAACTGGGTTACAACTGTTCTGAAAGTAGGTAAGGATGGCCTTCTAATTTGCATGTAAAGGAGGAAATTGTAAGTGCTTTTCTCTTCAATATAAAGATGTAGGCGACTCCAGCATTTCCAGAGTATCGCATGAGAGATTTTAATAAACAACATGACACTATCTTTATTAAATGTTAAGTCAAGTGAAAGGAAATAGGTCTCTGGTGGTTGATAGCAGAAAGCTGATGAAACTTTAATCTGGTCAGATCCTTTGCAATGTAAAGATGTCCACACTATTTTTAATACAATAAAGATACTGGAATATGAACAGGGGAAAATGAAAACACAGAACAGTTATCTATTCCCAGGTGGTTAATTATATGTCATCCACATCAATAGAAAATGTACTCATTGGACTGAATGCAGAATGTCTAAGGAGTGGAATAGTCTGTTTTTAGGACACAGTGTACCACACACTCCATTTGTCACTTATTTTATTTTATACATCTGGGCAAATATATCTTCATATTTATATATCTTTTAAAGCTTCATTGCTGTCCTTACACATCCAAAGTCAACTTGTGATTTCATTTCAAAGATACAAACAAGTCATCGTTCCCATGTCATTCATTTTCATTAATGATTCAGACCCAGTTCATTCACTGACATTATTTCCATTAATTTTTATTGCTTTTGTTCACAGCCTTGGCTGACGATATGCTGCCTATAACCAGGGGTGGGCTGCTGGAGGTTTGCAGGGGTCCAGGAGAGCCCATAGCTAAGATTCTGTGCAGTTTAGGGAACCCCCAAATCCCACTCCTGGCTGGCCCCGCCCACCCCACCCCTTCCCTCCCAAGAATTCCCACACGGCCCGTTTTGGATGCAGGTAAGTGCAGGCCGCACATGGAGGCTCGGGGAAGGTGAAAAATGGGGCCCCTGGAAGTTCGGGAAGGGCAGAAATGGGCCAGTTTCTGGCTTCCAGAGAGCCTCCAGAGCCCAGGGAGGCCATTTTCGCCCTCCTGGAGGCCTCCAGAACCCGGGGAGGGCAAAAACGCCCCCCCCCACCGCCATGGTGCAGGAGGCTGACTAGGCCACATACACCATGGCCACGCCCACCCAGCAACTGGGCAGAGAACTCTTTGCTAAAAATTTTGAAGCCCACCCCTGCCTATAACCTTGATTTTTCCACCTCTAAAGGGCATGGTTTTTTTGGCCTACTGAGTCAGGGGAGATCAACTCCATCAAGCTCCCTCAACTGACAATAGAGACCAAGTCTTTCTATTTCCATTTGCTTAAAAAACACATATCAGTGATGGAAAGGTACAAGTTTCTGTTTCAGACTCAATTTTTGATCTTTCAAAAGCACTAGTCTCGATTTCTGGATAAGGAGAGACTTTTAAAAATACAGTTTCATTGTTGAAGAATGATTGGCATGCAGAGGAGAAGATTGAACGTAGAGAATAAAGGATACTGTGCTTAGAGTCCCATAATACAGAATTGAATATTCTTACTCAGTTATGAGAGGGTAGATTGTGGTATAGTGCAATGTTTCTCAACTTTAGCAGTTTTAAGATGTATGGAATTACCTTTCCAGTATCCCCTAGCCAGCATGGAATCCACACATCTTACAGTTGTCAGAGAAACACTGGTTTGCTGCTGTTGTGGTACAAGTAACAGCAATGGTTACTAAGCCACAATTATCCTTTTTTTTCTCATTTGAAGTTTGCCAAGAAATAGTTGAAGGAGTTTTAGTATCTGCAGACCAGTGCTGCCAAAGTTTCATTAAAACCGTCTTCCAGTTACAATCAAAATGCACAGGATAGTATTATTTAAACTAAAATACAGTAAATGATAATGAACTGCTCTTTTATGTGTTCTTTCTCTTTAAAATGAAGACCTGAAGGGTTATGTGAATGGATTGGAAAACAAAAAACAAAATCAAATTGGCCTTACATCATCAATCCTGAATCCAGATGGATTAGTAACCTGGGATACATCTCAGTTCAAATACTTTTTTGAGGATTTTTTTTACTCTTCGGTCCTTTTTTTTGTCCTATAGCAAATTCCTTGAAAGAACTTCATGTTGCTGTTCTTATCTGGAAAATAAGTAGCATCCCAAAATGTCTTGTCAGGCTTTCTCAATTAACAAATAACAGCACCAATTAAAACCACTTAAAAAAAAGAAAATCTGTTAAAATATTATAAACATGGAATACTAAAGAAAAGATAGAAAGTTAACAAAAAACTATAAGCAAAACACTACAAACTATACACAACTTGCTAAATTGTCAATCTTTAACGGAACAACATGCTGGACTTAGGTATCAAAGCATATTTGATTTAATGGCAATTTTTATGGCATCAATAAAAGTGTTTGAGACAATGTAAAGCTATCCTCACAAATCTGGAAACATTTGGGGAAAATGTAGATTTCAGGGAAGAAATTCAATCATTTCAATGACTATGATGCTCATATAAATGCTCTTTTTAGTTTAGTACAGCTATAGAGAACAATAAAAAGAAAAAAAAGGCAAAAGAAGATCGAAAGATTGAATACAACAGCTTTTTAACAATCCATGTGATTAATTCAGCATGCTGAGGAAGACCCTTTATTGAATCAAAACATTCATGTTTTTTTATCCACATGGATTAAGGAAATGCTGTTACATTCGCTCCCTAGTGTGCCCACTTCTTTGTGCTTCAATTTTATTCTTTAGAAACTTTCATGGACAAAAGGGAAGGCATTTATAGGGGTACCGCAGCATGGGGATTTGATAACTGTTCTCCCTCCACCTCTGTGTAGATATGATGCATCCAGAATGTTGCTCCTGAGATGTAAACCTGCTGCTTTCAATTTGTATCATTCCATCAGGACTGTGTTAGAAGAAGAGAAAGGAATCAAGAGAAGTTGGTTGCTGTATATGCAGATTACTTGATGAAAGAATCACACAGTTGTTACTTACAATCTTCAAAATTCCTGCTACATGAAGGACTGAGGAAATTCATCCTTGTTCTGTTTTGTGGGTAAAAGGCTGCTGCTCATTTTTACCAGTTTGTAACTTGTTATTATAAAAATGGTTCTTTCCAGCCATCCCTTTTTAAAAAAAATAAAAATAAAACAAATTGTTTCTGCCACAGGAAAGAAATAGTTATTTGCTCTTAGTGTCATTTGTTACCAATCTTACTTGCAGTTCATAGGCTATCCCGTTTCGTGCAGCAATGAGTCTGAAGGATGAACTTTGCAATCCACTTTCAAATACAATAAGGGCTTATTGGGATAGTTCAATAATAGGGAAAATTCCACTTTTTTAGAAGTGCTATGGGCAAAACCAGTCCCTAATTTTATACAGTAGCAGAAATATTCTGATGCTTCTTCCCAAAATAAAGGAAGGAACGGGGAGTTAAAAATTTGAGAAATGGAAGCAGACACAACTGAGATATCAGCTGATAAAATATTAAACTATGGTCACAGTACCCCCCCTTTTTAAAAAGAATCACCATAGTTTTGCGGTGATTTAATGCTGATTAATCATTCAGCCATTAAGCAATAGCATCATCTGATTAAATAGAGAAAACTAAGAGTGAGATTCACAGACTGATACAAATGTTGATGGCAGGCCCAGTTTGTATGATCCATAACTAGTCCTGACCTAAGGTATAGTTCCATCACAACCACAAACAAGTACACACACACACACACACACACACACAAAGCAAAAAAGTAACCCTGTGTCATTATTCTTTGAACGATTAAATTATGCTTTTCTAGGGAAAGATGTATAAACAGTTAGCCTTTTCAAGACTAATATACTTTGAGTAGCAATGTTGAGTGGCTTTACAATAAATCTGTGCCACTGAAACCAACTGGAAGTTTTTTAAAAAAAATGTTGAATAACCATTTGTCTGAAGTGGTATAGGATTTCCTGCCTAAGCAGGGGGTTGGACTAGAAGACCTCAAAGGTCCCTTCCAACTCTGTTATTCTATTCTATTCTATTCTATTCCATTCCATTCCATTCTATGTTAAGCCTGGCTAGATAAAGTCTTCTGGCGAAGACCAGGAATTTATTTGTACAGCTAAAGTAACTCTATCAATGCAGCCATTCCCAGATCTGCCAAACCTATTCGCAATGATATTCATATGATGTGTCATATACAGGATGCTTTTTAAAAGGGCTCAGAAACATTGAAGAACTGATCCAGAAGGCTGAAACCAGATTATTGACCAAGTCCATTCAAATGAAACATGTGCTCCTTTATTGCAACAGTTGCCAGACTTGAGATGAGGCTATTTTGAAAAATGCATGAAAATATATTAACCTGCTTCCATTTTAAGCTCATGGGAAGAGGCCACTTTCTGTTCAGCAATTGTCAGAAGCACATTTGGAGGGAATGCGGTCACCAAGGGAGCCAAGCTAGTTTTTGCTCTCTTGTCCGTCTGCCAACAAGCAAAGTCCTTTTTATTCATGCAGGATTTGGGTATTTTAAGCTGATTTGATTGCTGAAGTAGGTTTTAACTCCACAGAGACTGTTTATTTCTTTTATATAGAAATTTATATAGTGTTTTTTTTAATTAAATGTTTATGTTTCAATGGTTCTTGCCCATTTCTTTTGTTAACTGCCCCGAGTGCCATTTCGGAGAAGAAAGGCAAGATATAAATTAAATGATTAAATTTTACTTAAGTGAAAACCTTGAAAGCAGACTCGGACTCATTTCCCATGCACAAAGTGAGCATCGGGAGATGACAAAGGTAACTAAACCCACGAGTGAATTGTGCATACTAAGGGTACAACAGAAGTCAAGTAATTAATGCTGAAGTAACCATGGAGGTAGGAACAAAGAATGAAGAAAGTTACATATGCATGTATCTAATAGATTCTTCTTTGTCGGGGGGAAAAAAGAACTGAGCAGTGGTTTTGGTTTTGGTTTTTACACTACAGTAGTCTTGTAGGAAGTTAGCACCCACAGCTCTCCTAGAAAATTGAAATATCCTAGGAAATATTAAAAAGGCAGAATATTTCCCCTAAAAAGAGTAGAAACTCAGAAGCAGAAACTCACCTCAGAAGTAGAAGCTCCTTTGTGGGCCATTAAGGCCTGGGCCAGAATACTTTACATAACAAAGATCTCCAGGTAAAGCTATAGCAATTGCCAAAAGCCCTTTTCAGTGCATCATCATCCAGCAAGGCTCAACCAAGCCTGGAACTCAGGGCAGCCTACAGAGTTGCCCCTGCATATCCCCATGGGAGTCTGACAACCAATCAGAATACAAGCTCCAATTCAAATCCCAACAAAGGTTATAAAACCCAGGCACTCTCAGCATCTCAGCCCTTCTTGACTTTCTTTTCTCACCTTGAAGCGTGTGATCATCGTTCCTTTTCACTCTGGAGCTCCCAGCCATGTGGACCTCCTGTCCACCATTAAACCTTCCAAACAGCCTCCATGTTTCCAGTGTCTTTTTCCCCACTTGAACTGAACCCAGAAGGATTTTTCTTTCAACAGTCTATCGCACAACAATGCACTGAACCATTCATGAATATGACTCAAAAAGCATAATTAAGCCATCCATGTTGAAAAAAGCTAAAAACAAGCATATGTTTTAACTGCAATAGTTGGTCACTCTTGATTTCAACAGTACCCTTAGCATTTTGCATAAATGAAAGAGAAAACCTGCCCCAAGGGAGCTAATAACCTAACATGTGATAATAATGCACTTGCTTTGAAGCAGTGGTTCTTAAATTTGGAAACATTGGAGATATCTTGGGGGTAATAGAACCATTTTTAAGTCTAGGGTCCAGTTTGAGATTGTTTCTGCCAAGACATTTGTGTAAAACAACTTTGTGTGTGGAAGTACTGACATTATACAAGACTAGGAAAAGGAATAATTGGGTCAAACATTTTAAAAACTACTGATCTGGGAGAAAGGCAGCTACTATATCTTCCCATAGATATTGCCAAGCTTTGAAAGTTGGAATTATGTGAAGTTTCAAAGAAGTGCTTCCAACTGATGTAGTTTCCGTCAAGGCATTCCCTTCAGGGAAAGATACAGAATTGAAGCAGTGGACTCCTTTGAAGTTCTGGACTGGAGCCACGTCAAGGTGGACATTTTAAAAAGTCTTTGCATATGTTATGGGGCACCTCCCCTTTCTACCAGAACAAAGCAGCTGTCTTAAATCAAATCTACTTCAACCCTTTGATTTGGGGCACTGAGATAGAAGCTACCCAGCTTTCTGAGTTGCATCATTCTGATCTATCTTGAGGGATAACTGAACTGCCTCATGTGTGACTCTACACATTACATAAGTACCGTACATCATAGAATATGTATTTCCAGCTTGACAATATACATGCATGTTTGAATGCATAGATGCTGTTTGTTCATCTGTGCTACTTTGATAGCAGCTATTTTCAAGCCCAGTTGCTTTGATCTTTCACTGAAAATGCAGGAATTGAATCTGATCTTTCTGTATGTATAGCACAGGGTTGTCAAACTCGCAGCCTGCAGGCCGGATGCGTCAAGTGCTGGCCCCGCCCCCATCCAATTTAGCAAAAAGTCCCAATACATCATGTGATGACACCGTGACGACACGAGTTTGACACCCCTGGTATAGAATGCTGTTTCTTTATTAGAAATATAGAAAGTGTTAGTCCTCAGTATAAAAAACAAGAATGGAAATAGGCCATTCTGAAAATGTATGCATAAGCTATTCCATTGGTTAATTGTTCTCACTGTTAGCAAATATCTCCTTAGTTCTAAGGTTGTTTCTCTCCTTGGTAAGTTTTCATCTACTGTTTTTGTCACTACTTTTGGTGTTTTGAAAATAGTTTTATCCCCTCATCTTTGTAGAAGCTCCTCTATTAGTGGAACAGTGCTATGATGTCATCCCTCGTCATAATAGCACTGTTCCAATATTTGAGAGGCTCCTACAAAGATGAGGGTGTCAAACCATTTTCCAAAGCACTGAATAACTCAAAATAAGTTTCTAAAGCAGGAATGTACAACTTCAGCAACATGGCAAGTTGGGGAATTCTGGGAGTTGATATCCACAAGTCTTAAAGTTGGCAAGGTTGGACACACCTGCTCTAAAGTAAGCCATCCTCACAGATATTTTATTCTTTGGAAAACACAAGTGTTGCATTTAGGAAGACGCATATAATTTTCTACAAACAAAAGAAATATGTAAGGAGGAGGAGGAGGAGAAGGAGGAGGAGGAGGAGGAGGAGGAGGAGGAGGAGGAGGAGGAAAAGGAAGATGAAGGAGATGAAGAAGAAGAAGATAGAATCCCAGTGTTGTTCTGATTGTGAACAGCCAGGTTGTTCACTAAAAATATAACACACTTTACAAAGTGTGTTGAATTATTGAGGAAATCTCTTCATACATGTGAAATATTAGAATATTAAAGATTTTCTGAAGTAATTAGTCCACACCTACACTTTTTAAGGTGAGACTAAGGACATGGAGGAAAGAGGAATTGATAAATTAAAAAAATAGACAGAGGGAAAAACAAAATTGTGCCCCTAACATACTCTGAGATCCACCCAGTTGAGGCTGGGATCATGTTCCTATCAGATCATCATATCCATTTTCTCTTAAGGGAATGACATACTTGATCTTCATAAAGCTTGCTCGTCCTGCTATAGATGAACTAGAAAGCAGGCATTATATTCCACACATTATTTTCCTCCCCTCACAAGAACAGTAAATATTGATCTTTTTGACTGACGGTGCACCTCATGCTGCACAGAGAACTCAAGCATCTGCTCGTTACCACAAGCTACTCGCTTTTATCAGGAAACAAAGCCAAGTGGCATTATGTGCTATCAGTTTCACATTGCAAATATTGAAGAGAAATAAATTTCTTAGCATGAAAGATTTCTTCTTCAGATTTCTTTTTTAGAAGAAGTGTTTACTTTGGGCCTATGCACACTCCTAGCACCTGTACTTTTCCGCTTGTGCTTGCCAAGATACTGTTGCAGCTTCTTTGAGTTTTATAAATGTAAGTTCAAGTGGAGAGGCCATTTGGCCATTAAAAAAAGGAGAGAAGAAAACAATACAAGCATGTACTTGTGTACCTTCCTTCCCCAGACTACACATCTTAATTCACATGTGTGTTTACAACCTTACCACCTTTAGTAAAGAAGATGTCTAGAACTGCAAGCATAAGAGAAATTCAGAAGTTTCTAAATCTCACAATAAATAGAAAGATAAAGCAGACATATGGACGAAGCAGACATCACAAAAGATAGAAGAAAGGTAAGATTGTTCATAGCCTAGCACCAGGAGGTGGCAACCTGCTGCCAATAACTCCAAGTTAAAGATGCTGCTGTTCTGGGATCTCTTTTCCACAGAGTCCTAAACAGTGCTCCTGACCACTGACTGCAATCACACAACCCAGATTTCTAGCAAGTATACTCTGTTCAAAGCCACTGAGGAATAATTACAGTGAAGGCTATCTTTTGATTGATTCTAACGTGACTATCTTTCAGAGCCAGGTTGACTTATTCAGCCTGATTCATTTGACAAAATGGGAGAAGACAGATACCTGCCCCATGCAATTCATTGAAGATGCCAATTTATCCCTACATAACCTTCAAGCCAATCTTAGTAGAGCCAGCCCATCCTATGAAGTGCGCACGCACATGCATGCACGCGCACACACACACACACACACACAGAGTGCCAGTGTTAAATAATTCTTCTTTTTCCTTTTCTTTTCACTAAAACACTGATAAAATACCAGAAGCTAGTTCAATGACTTCTCTAAAATAAAGGTCAAATGAATTTTGGCTGTAAAACTTCTAATTTTTATTCCCTCACAAAGGTAGAAGAGATATATATTTTTGTGGACTATAGTACTACTTTTAAGTAAACATAAAACCATGCCTGTGCACAGTAATAATGACAATTTTTATAACATCCTATTATAATCAACATGGAATTTAAAGCACGTCAGGCTTTATTTTGCCGTTTGAGATGATCCCTGTATTCTTTTGTTTATGCGAGATTTAGGATAAGTTGTCATAATAAATCAGTTACTTCATTATTTATTGCAAAATGCTTTGCCTACAGCAGATTATTCAATATGTAAACACCACTCTGAAATGCTCATTTCTTTCCTTCTCTAGCATTTCAGATTTCATTAGCCTATAAAACCAGGTTTATTTGTAATAAAGTTAAGCCCATCAAACCACTGACCATGGAAACCAGATTTTGAAATAATTCAGATTTGTGTTTCTGTTCTTTCTAATTAAGGGTAATATCGGGAAGGACAGACAGTGAGTAGCATTGTTCAAGCACCATGGATTTAAGCAAGAAAATCTGATTATCAGCTCATGTCAGAAGCCAAATGATAATGCAGTTTAGCATTTGTTTGGGCTTTCTCTTTAGCCCAAAGATAATTACTGTTCATTAAGTCTTACGTAAGTGTATTTAGTATCTATAGTCCTCAATACTATGAATAGTAAAAAGAACAAAATGGGCAAAGACAAATGATGAGCTTTATTTTTTACATGGAGTTGTTCCCCCCTGATAATTTTATTAGCCAGAAAAAGTCAAAACTTCATGTCACAGTATGATTTCAAAAAAGGCCAAGAAGTTAACATCAAGTTCAAAGGCAACATCTGCCAAAGTCTATTTCAGCAGTCTACAAAACTTTACTCAGAATCCTCTTGTTATATGGGCTTTAACAGCTACAATTTTACAGGACTAGAATATTAACTTCATCTATATATAGAGAGAGAAAATTCTTTATGATGCTGAACTTCCCATCTCCACTGACTTTATTACTTCTAGTGCAAGCTTTAATTTACAAATTGGTAGCTATAAATATATAACTATAAATCATTTCCTTCTTTAATGCCTTGATTCATTGAGACTTTAAGTCTGCCAACTACTGTTTTCTAGTAGAGCTGGGTCATAATAAATCTTGCAATAATAAAATTGTATATTTTTAAGAGCCAGATGGATTTTTAAAAGACATCATGCAAAATCCATGGCCATTGCAAGTATCTATAACTTTTCAGCACCTTCCTGAAAAGGTTGAGCTACAGTTTCAAGCTGGCCTCATTTTTTGCTTAAATATCTACAAAGAGACAGAGCAGCAAGCATGTCTATTCCACTATTGTGAAACTCTTGCTGTTAAGAAATTACTTCTAAGTTTAGCCAAAATCTTCTTCTGTGCAGTTTTTATTTAGCTGAAACTGTAGCTCAGCCATTTCAGCAAGATACTGAAAGGTGCAAGGCAAAATAAATTAATCACACACACACACATACACACACACAAAGATTTGGTGAAGGAGCAAATTTCAACCAGGTTTTCATGGAAAGTATTTGTATTATATTGGTGATCGGTTTGTATTGTCAAAAGTTTTATCTTTTAAATTCCAAAAAAGCCTAGACTAATCAAGAAAACTGAGACCTTATAATGCCTTGGTAAGGCCACACTTGGAATATTGCATCCAGTTTGGTCACCACAATGTAAAAAAAAGATGTTGAGACCCTAGAAAGAATGCAGAGAAGAGCAACAAAGATGATTAGGGGACTGGAGGCTAAAACATATAGAGTTGCTGGATCTGGGTATGTCTAGTCTGTTGAAAAGAAGGACTATGGGTGACATGATAGCAGTGTTCTGATATCTCAGGGGCTGCTACAAAGAAGAGGGAGACAAGCTATTCTCCAAAGCACCTGAGGGCAGGACAAGAAGCAATGGGTGGAAACTAATCACGGAGAGAAGCAACTTAGAACTGAGGAGAAACTTCGTGACAGTTATAACAATTAATCGGTGTATTAACTTGCCCCCAGAGGTTGTGAATGCTCCAACACTGGAAGTTTTTAAGAAGACATTGGATAACCACTTGTCTGAAGTGGTATAGGGTTTCCTGCCTAAGCAGGGGGTTGGACTACAAGACCTCCAAGGTCCCTTCCAATTCTGTTATTCTATATTCTATATCAAGACCCATACTAAATCAGACCAGCAGTGAATTCTGCCTTAGCTAATCACATGTTGCTCATTGACAGCCTATAAATAGAATAAAATTGTGTTACTATTTGTAATTATTAAATAATATTTATAACTTGAACTAGGTCCTAAAGCTATCTTGGGATTAAATTCAAATTATTTTTACCAAATAAAGTCAATTTGGGAATTTAAGCCTCTAACATAACCTGTATCCATCAAGCCACTCAGTTTTCTCCAGTTTTCCAGCTTAGCAACTTTGCCTCAGAAGGTAGGGGAAATTAGCAACTAATTTTTTTCAAGTGTACATTTATACTTTATCAATGTGGCTGATAATGCATCTAGCATCAAGACCAAGAAAAGTAGAATCCTACTTCTGATGGTGTTACCTAGTTCGGGTAATGAAATGTCTGCAAGTAAACAAGCAAGCTCAGAGACCTCCAATGACTCCTCATGTCAATCTTGAGCTACAAATACTCTCCTTTATTAGTCCTACTTCTCTTATCTTGATTCATTTAGCATAGGCATGGATCATGCCAGCATAAAGTTAGTAAGGATAACAATTTTTGATGGGACTTGCAATAGTTCAAATAGTTGTTTTTTAGCACAAAGTCGGGATATTGTTCCAAGTAGAAAATAAAATTATTGATATTATTTGCTAAGTCTTTTATACATCTGTACATTTCATCAATCTTCTAATAACAGATTTCTAGAGAGCTAGGATCTAACAGATGAAAGAGTTAGGGTAGATACATTCATGTCTGAAGACAAACATTTTGACACATTCAGAGTAAAATAAATTTTGTTAGTTATGCAATAAAAAAGAACCGTGATCTCTAAAAAATATTTTATGCCCCCATAGTTCTTATCAAACATTTTCTATTATTGTATGATTTGTTGTTTGCACTTCTATCAACATTAAAAGGCACAAATAAAGGGAATTCAATGCTACTTGCTCTCCATGTTTGAACACCTGCTCCTTTTCATCAGTAATTATGCTTACTGATGAGTAATACATCTAAAATACTATAATCTGTCTTTAAAAATATTTATGCCAATGTCACATGAGAATTGCAAGATATCTGGCTGTTTCTTGGAAAAAGGATATTCTGTAAATTAACATAAATATTCAAGTGATATATAGTAGTGTAACAGAGTGCTGCATAGCTGAAGAACTTTGTCCTACCTTACACACATATTTTCACTCCCAAAATCTCCTAATATGTGTATTAATTACTTAATTATTTCAAGTTGTGATTTCTAAGTTTCTGAAGGTACAGATCAGTGGTGGGATTCAAAACATTTTACTACCGGTTCTGTGGGCATGGCTTGGTGGGCGTGGCAGGGGATGGATACTGTAAAATCTCCAGTCAGAATTGGTATTTGCCAGTTCTCCAAAATACTCAAAATTTCCACTACCGGTTCTCCAGAACTGGTCCGAACCTGCTGAATACCACCTCTGGTACAGATGATAAGAAACTCAGCAGACACATTAATCAAAACAAGATGCCACAGAGAAAAAAACAGGAACCATGGATATTATAGCCAATAATACTGGTTTCAGCATAAAAACCCACTAAGCTTGATAATATTGTGTATCTGGTTGAGTTTTACAAATCAGTGTCAATTAGGACTAGCAGATATGTGTTATAACTATCTGGATAAATAGTTGGGAACAGAGAGAATTTCCTGGATCTCTTTGCTGCCATCTAGTGTCCAACTGGATTTTTGCAACCTGGATCTGGTAACCCTAAGGCCTAGCTTCACACCTAAATGATGGTTTATAAACTAACTGCTGTTATTGTCAAACCTTTTATAGGAACATAGGAAACTGCTGTGTACTGCTTAATTATATTGTCTATTCTGACCACCATTTTTAAAGATCTTTACTTCTGACAGAGATTTCTTATCTGCGACAAGGTCCTTTTAACTAATGATACAACAGATTGAAATGGGATTTTCTGATTTGCAAAACTGTGTTGTGCCACTTTTAGCTCTATGATATGATTGAATTTGTTCTTAGTGAGAAGAAATCAGTATGGAATTTGCTAGGTTTTCAGAAGGAAACATTTAATATTTGCTTCATAATTTTTAATGCATTTGTTTTCTGTAACTTTTGCACAGAGCTACAAAGTAATGAGTCATAAGTAGCTTTAAATTATGTATTTATTTATTTTGCTAATTCCATATAATTACCATACTCATATTATTTTTTCAATACATTGGAATAGTTTCCAGAATAAAAATGTCTCCAAAGTGGATAATAAAATAGTATTGCAGAATTGATCAACAACTTGTGCAGGTGAAATTAAAGACCATGAAACTACAAGTGAGTGACATCTGCTGGCTGGTTATAGAGAGCTTTTAATTAGAATAAAAATACCATGTATAATACATTGAGGTAAATCATTAGTCCATATTAGGCTAAGAAATAAATTAATAGTGGTTTCTGACTGAGAATCAAATTTTGTATGCACAAATTGAAGAAAGGAATTTTCAATGAGACCGATATTTTAATACTGTGATTTCTGGATTTTTTTCTCTCATAATTTTTTTTTCCTAACAGAAGCCTATTCCCAATTTCAATCATCTCAGAAACCTTTCTACCAATCCATCAGTGGAGGGACTACAATGAACCAGTCAACATCTGACAAAGAAAAAACAACACAATTCTGGGTGTAGCTGTGGAACAACCTAAAGAAGTAGAATAAGAATACAGAATAAGAATAGCATAAGGATAAAGGAGGTGGATAAGAATAAAAAAGAAGCTGAAATGAAAGAACTTGCAATAACAGCAGAAAAGGTGGTAAAAATATCAAGGGAGGTCAAAAATTGGTGTGGCACCAGGTGAAGATGAATTGCATGGTTTTTGGTTAAAGCATCTGGTAGTCTACACCAGGGGTCCCCAAACTTGGCAACTTTAAGACTTGTGGACTTCAACTCCCAGAATTCTCCAGCCAGCAATTCTGTCTGGAGAATTCTGGGAGTGGAAGTCCACAAGTCTTAAAGTTGCCAAGTTTGGGGGCCCCTGGTCTATACCTACTTGTTGCCAAGCAGTTTAACAATGTACACAAGGAGATGGAATTGAAGATTAACATCTTACCAAAGATTGTTAATCTACCAGAGGTTTTGTTAGATTAACATCTACCAGAATCTACCTGTTAATGAAAAATTCAGCAAAAGGAGAAGCACCAGGAAACTACAGGCCAATTACCTGCTTACCAACAACTTTCATAATAACATTTAAATCTCTCCTAAATATAAGTAAAAAGGATTGATTTATTTTCAGGAGCTCCTTCTGATTTCAGATGGAAAACTAGGAAGGTAAAATTTTGAGCTATGTTTAAATATCCACTCTTTAAGACAGGGAGTACAATCCTTGCATATTTACTTAGAAAGAAATCCACTGAGCTTCATGGACTTTGGGAAATATGTTTAGTAGCCTTTTTCAACTGGCTATTCTCTTGATGGGTTACTTTTCAGTCCCCATGGATTGTTTCAACACATCTAGAAAAGTTGTGGGCAATTAATTTTCCCAATGTGCTACATGGGTAACTGGGACTGTTGTAGAAGGCTGAACCAATAGGGCTTTGACGGTATGTAGGCATGAATACACGCACATATGTAAATTAAAATAAAAGTAGCAGTTGACTTTTAATTATTTATTGTTATGTTTTAGTTGTGAGCCGCCCCAAGTCCTTTTGGAGAGGGAGCATACAAGTCAAATTAAATAAATAAATAAAATAAAAGTGATTCATGTGAGCCAGATAGGGATAGCCAAAGGACCGGATGTGGCCCAGGGGCCATAAAATGCCCTGGACCTGATCTAGAAGGTACTGGAGAACGGTGGTGCATTTCAATAAAGCTGGTCCAGCAAGAATTGTTAAATATCTGGTTACTTTGGTTTGTTTGAGTGTTTCACACTTTTATGCCACTTCAGCTAATATGAAGCTAAATATCATGCAGCAAAGCAACAAAGCAATAACAATAAATCAATATAATTATAAATTAATATTATAAATTATAAGAACAATCTCAAACCATCCTTATCAGCATTATATCCAGATCACATTCATCACTGGCTTATGCACCCGTCATCACCTAGCCCAAATGGTCTTCAAAATTTCTAAAGTATGAGAAGTAAACATACCAGTATTGCATCCAGAGAGAAGAAATTCTATAAGAACGCAACTCCCGTTGAAAATGCTGCCTTCAAGTTTCCTCCTGTAATATTTCCTGGAGAACAGGGACTCTTGTGCTGGTCCACCTTGTCAAAGCAGGTTCTGTTGACATAAGCCTTGTCATAGATAATTAGACTCCACTTTCACTTTAACCCACACCTTGAATTGCAAATCGAAAGCGATTTGGCAACCCATGCATCTCACACAACTGTGGAGTTAGATGCTCCTTCAAATCATCCCAGTTAGCACACAGAAAAGAGCATCTTGTACCAGGTACACTTTCCAAACAGTTTTGCAAGACAGTTCCTTATAAAGTATTTCCCTGTAAAATAGGAAGAGTGTGAGTGACTGTTGCCAGCATTTCCTGGTCCAGAATTGGCCAGAACTGGCATACCAAACAAAGCTAAGGTCCTTTTAGACAAAGCTTTCACACATTGTCCTAGCAGGAATAAGACAACCAGAAAGGCAACCAATTTGCAAACTAGCTTTTTCTGGGCAACCACATCCTATCAAGAACTAAATCTGACATTGTCCCATAGTTGGTTGACTTCTGGATCAGAAGTCCCTCAAAGTCTGTAGTCACCATTGTATCTCTCACTTGATTTGGAATAGAGATATGTAGCTGGATAGCATCAGTATGCTGACAACACTAAATCCAAATAATCCAATCACATATATACTTAACACAAGGCATCATACAAATGTTAGATTGAACGTGGAGGTACATCCTGTTGGAATGTCTTTTTTTCCCCATGTGCATTAACAAAATGATGCGTCCAACTGTCAACCTTTGCAAATAATATGGTAGGATACTGTGGTCAGTACAACTGAAGCCCAATGCAATATCCAGTAGGGGCAATTAGATCACGCTCCCCCTATCTGGATCTGCCACAACTACAGCAGCCAGTGCCATTTATGTCCCATGTCCAGCCATGAATCCTATCTAAAAAAGGTTTAGAAATGTTGTTTCACCTAGGATTCTGTAGGATTCTCTGACCTATCAACAAATGTCCTGAAAAACAGATTAGTCTATGAGGTAGTTATCCAAAACAGCTGGACAACCATGCCCCACTCAAGGACATCAACTAATTCCTCCCCTCCCAATTCCAGATCATTTGCTATGGAGTATCCTGTTCTGTAACAGGCACAATGGATTTTAGAGATGTAATATTCATACACAATAACTATACACTTCGGTGGGCTTATCTGTACCTATAACTCATGCAGATCTAACAAAAGAATATATAGTCATGCATGATTTAACATAATTCCCTATATATTCTTTTATTACTGAGATCAGAATTTTCCCAAGCATGATTTTAATAACATGGATATTTATTGGGAGGTGGAGAAGTCTTCCAAGCAATCTTGATTCATTTTTTCCTTCTTTCCTTTTTTAGTTATGGACATGCCTTTTGAGTTTCTATACAGAAGTGTTTGTTTTAATGTTAATCACAATATCCTTTTATTCTGCAACATAGCCAATAAATGACTCTCATACAAAGAAATATGAGAGTAATTTTTATTTCAAAGCATCTGTAGGAGGAAGCAATTTCAGGATTAAATAAAGTCCTAATTTCCAAATTTTAAAGTTTGTCTGACTGCATATGAGAGAGGAAAACCATCAGAATGAAAACAAAGTATTGTAATCAGCACAAAGATTAATAAAAATTTGATGCTACCAAGGATTTTAGATATTCATTGCTAACCATTAACCCAATTTTCTAATGAATGTGGTATTAAGCATTCATTAACAATCATTTGTGTTTATACGGGCCTATGGCTGCACAATAAGGGCTGATAAATGAGGGAAATTTGTATACTTATAAAGCAATTTAACTAGTTTTCCTATAATTATATATTGTCACCCAATCAAGCAGGTTTGGGAAAAACATAAGGAACAAGGCAAAAAACTAAAGATACATGCCCAGGAAAAATAAAAAGAGCTTTGTGTTCAATTTAAATTAAGAGAAAAGCAGACACAAGTATGGTATTAATGGCAAAAAAGTACATATAAAGATTTAAAAATGGAAGAGGGCTCCAGCTTGTGTGTTAATGAAGAACCAAGTTAATGAAGGAAAAAGACCAAACAACAATGGCCAAATTAAAAAAGAAACCTTTGAGTAAACAGTGGAGTACAAACAGGTGGCTTACTAGATTCTTAATGTTTTTGTTTCATACAGAAGGCTTGGCACAAGGGTCTGGCTGCTTGAATCTACACAAATAAAGGAAATTGTGTAGCAAATTAAATATACAAAAAAGGAGAGTGGGAGAATGGAATGGGTGAAGCTTGTTTAACAATTATCAGAATGTATTCTTCCTAATGAATCTCTCTAGGGGATCATCAGTACTTGTGGATGTCTCTATAAGCATTGTGTGCTTGTTGCTTTCAGCAAACATGGAGTTATCTGATCTTGTGGGGCGCATCTGTTTTTAAGAATAGGTTCATATATTAGGGGATTTTTCGGATATACTTCTATTGAAATACAAGACACAGAATCATAATATTCAAAGCAGCAATATACATGGCCATCAACTGCACCCTCCCACTTTTGCTGAATAAGAATGAACATTCCAGATTTTTTTAAAAAAAATAAAATCCAGATTATGCTTAAGGAAAAGTGACAGTGAAAAAATGAATGGAAATAGAGTAGCCAAAAGAAAGAGAAAGGAAGTTGCTGCACCCACCTTTTGCTCCGAGTTTATCACTAATATCCTTCTTCTTAAGACAATTGTCCTTCAACATAAAAATGTCCAGATATGGTTAAGAACAGTGGTCGGCAACCGGTGGGCCGGGGACCACTGGTGGTCCATGAGAAAATGTTGGTGGTCCGCAGAGAAATGTCCCCCCCCCAAAAAACACCCCCAAAGCAATTAATCCAGTCTGCATGGGAACACAAGGCTGTGCTACCCACATGGCCCACCCACCCACTGGCCCCCATCCTTCGGCCGAGTGCAAACCTTGTGAGCTGGAACTGGAAGACCAATGGCGGGGGAGGGAAATCCGCCCCAGGGTGGCTTGCTGACATTGGTGGGAAAGTCGGTCCCATATTCCAGAGTAGTCACAGGACTGGACCTTTGGTCATCCCAGAGCAGCTCCTCCAGTCCATGGCAGGCTGATGCACCCAAGTGGAGGGAGCTGCTACAGGATGACCAAAGGGCCAGTCCTGTGACTACTGCAGCTCTGGAATATGGGACCGGCTTTCCCACCAATGTTAGCAAGCCACTGTCAGTCAAAATTCATTAGTGGTCTGCAGGATTTAAAATTATGAGTTTGGTGATCCCTGAGGTCCCAAAAGTTGGTGACCCCTGGTTTAGAACCTTCATATAAGCTTTTCATCTTGTCTGTCATAGTTAGTTCATGGACTATGGTCAAATAGGGATGTCCACATGGTATGGTTGAAAAGGTCAAGCAAGCAGCTACATTATATAGGTAACCCATGATTTAGGATCACAGTTGGGAACAGAATTTCCATTGCTAAGCAAGGCAATTGTTAAGTGAGTTGCACCCAATTTTAAAATCCACTGCTTCCACTGATTAAGAATTCTCACTGTCAGGAAATTCCTCATTTCCAGGTTGGATTTCCGCCGATGAGCTTCCACCCATTGCTTTTTGTCCTGCCCTCATAGCAGCCCATAGGTGCTATGGAGAGTAAATTGACCCCCTTCTTCCCTGTGACTGTCCTTCAACTAATGGAGAAATATGCTACCATGTCTATTAGGCTAAACATACCTAGTTCCATTACGTGTTCATCATACAATTAAGCCTCCAGACTTTTAAAATCATCTTTGTTGGTCTTCTCTGAACTCTTGCTTAGCAGCTGCAGCACGCTGCTAACTCATACTTAAATGGTGGTCCTCCAGGTCAGTTAGATCCTTCTCACAGGCATTACTGTTGAGCCGGGTACTGCCTATCCTGTACTTATGCTTGTTAGGAATAGGACCTCACTGAACTGCATCCTGTTGGATAGGGCCCAATGCTCAAGTCCATCAAGATCCTTCTGAATCTATCTCTTGGGTCCTTCTTGAGTCTCTCTTCCAAAGTGTTAGCAATTCCCAATCACCACCACTTCAATCCCCTCATCAAGGTCATTTAAGAAGATGTTGAGAAGTATTGGGCCCCAGACAGAGCCTTCAGATATCTCAATGCATGTTTCCCTCCATTCAGATGTAGTTCCATTGAAAGTCTTCACACTGAAAATCCATCTGGGGTGGTACTGTCTATCCCACACTGTTTTAGTTTGCCAAATAATAGGCATGACCCCAGAACCATGCAACCATTGCAAATACCTGCTGGTTGCCAAATGGCCACAGTGGCGCAGTGGTTAGAGTACAAAACTACAGGCTACTTCTGCTGACTGCCAGCTGACTGCAATTTGGCAATTCAAATCTCACCAGGCTCAAGGTGGACTCAGCCTTCCATCTTCCCAAGTGGGTAAAATGAGGACCAGATTGTTGGGAGCAATATGCTGACTCTGTAAACCACTTAAAGAAGGCTGTAAAGACTGTAAAGTGGTATATAAGTCCAAGTGCTATTGCTATTTTGGTCATGTGATCATGGGGATGCTGGGATGGACATAAGCACAACGGCCAGTTGTAAGTCTTTTTTTTTCAGTGCCATTATAACTTTGAATGGTTGCTAAACAAATGTCTGCAAGTCACAATCTCCCCGTACAAGTGAAGTTCTGTCAATTGTACATAAAAAGTGTTTAAATCACAGCACTGGAGTCATCATATTGATTTTGTTTTTATTATATCCTATGGACATCACTTGTCAGTGAAGGTCTAAGCAGCCACTGCTAATCACAAATGAATTTGTATAACTTTAAAAATTCTTCTAGTTTTGGGCTACATGCCTCTAGTTTTATGCCATGCTTCTAAACCGCAATGACTTCAAAGAGATTTCCAAGAATAAGGAGGATCAATTGCATGGTTTTCACACAGTTGCAATTTTGTAAGTTTTCTTTCTTTTTTTCTAACGAGATGCCTAGAACTATGGCATTGAAGATATGAGACTAAATCATGAATTACATGATTTGGGTTCATTATCTACACATCAATGTATTTTCAAAAGATACTTTCTATGTTTCTTATGCTACATTGTATAGACTTCTTCTAATACAAGATTTCAGTTACCTAACCATTTCAAAATCAAGTCTCCAAGCAGGATGCATTGTTTTGATTTTCTGTTTACAACAATAAATCTTTATTCCTATATCCCCATTTTCTGATTTCAGTGTTTTTGCTCTCCTTGATATGCCAGAAAACAGCCGTGGGAAGTTTTAAAGAAAGGAGCAATGCAACTAAAGAAAACCATGAATCCTGAACTAACGTATGCTAACTTTTCTTCCAGGAACAAAAGCTATAACTGGGTTTTCTCCTTACCAACTAGCACTAAGCAATCAAAGGACAAGCTTTTCAGCTACAAATGTTAGCAAGGAAATTCAATTGTGTTTAATTAAGTTCTTCCAGAGAGAAACTGCATACTGTTCCAGCAAAGGGGGTTATCGGAGGTCAGATCCATGCAATGACTTTATGACCTCCAAACTGCCAAATAAAAGGTAGGAGCACCCCTGCTGGTAAGATTGGCTTCCCCATTTGTTTCTTGTTCTTTCTGCTTTAATTTAGTAGCAATCAGCACAATATGGCTGCTTTTCTTCTAACAATAGGATGGGCAGAAGTTAGATTTACAGCTCGGCAAGAGGGAAGTCAAGAAGACAAGAGAGGCTTCCCATGACATTATATCTACAATAGGGACATCACTTTGATACCCATAAATAACTCGCAAATCTACTTAAGATTCATTGTGGTCAAAACTGGCAGATGGGCACCGTTTAGAATTTAGGAATTACCTTCTGGATTGCCTTACATGCATAACTTGATATTTGCAATTCAAAGGAAAAAGATAACATGGCATCACCCAAAACAAATATTGTATGATGTAATATATTTTTACATCCCTTATAAAGGCCAAAGAACAGCCAATACAAAATTTCCTGAAAAAGAATCCCATAAGAATACAATGAGTTAAGGGAAATTATTCTGACAAGTGCCTACACTCAGACATACTGTAGATTTCTGTTCTCTGGATTAAATTTTTATAGAGAAATTCACATAACTTTACACAACTGCATATAAATTAGTTTTGAGAAAACACTTTTATCCAACTAAGCAAAAATTCAATAGAATAATCTCAAGCTTAATCCTATGTTACAAATTTTTCAAAGGAAAAGTTTTGTTCTAGCATATATATATATATATATATATATATATATATATATATATATATATATATATATATATATATGTTTTATTAGATTTTCACGGGTAAAGGTATGTAGGTCTTGGTGTATTCGGGTCTTGTCCGTATAAGATTGAGAATACCCTGGCAGCGTTTGACGAAATCTCATCCATCATCTTCAGGCTGGTGTCTTCAGCTTCGTTCTTCTGGGAGAAGTGAGTGATCGTGTGTTTTCCCCTTTTAAACTCCAGAGTTGGCTGTGTTGTTACTTCTTGATTGGTTGATGGAGTTGATGTATACAGATTGGATGGCTTTTTCCTGAGACCCTGTGTGGCTGAGGTGCTGGCTGTGTGTCTCTCAGCCTTTGTGTGTGTAACCTGGGTCATGGGCTGTGTGATGACCTTCTGAGTTCTATTGTTGTGACATCCTGGGTGTGGTGCTGTAGTCTCCTGGGTCGTTGTCTGTGTTGCAACCTCCTGATGTTTTATGTTGTAGTCTCCTGAGTTCTGTGATGTAGTCCTGGGTGGAAGGCTGTGATGTGACATTCTGGGCCTTGGTTTGGCTCGAGTTTGAGGTCTGGCTGTGTGTTTATAGCGTGTGTCAGTTTGCTTAGTTTGGGGTCGGAGGGGGGTGTAGCAGCTGGTGTTGCAGCCATGGTCTGGTTTCTGGATGGTGGTTGCCTTTCATCTGTGGCGTGGGCTTGGGTTTGAGTCTGGTGAAGGAGATTGGTGGTGGCATCATGTGTTATTTTGGGTCCGTGTTGGTTTTGTGGCTGGGACTCGTTTGTTGATTAGGGCTAGTTTCCAGATGTCTGGTAGTATCATCCCGTTTATTCATGTTATGGGGGTGTTCTCTATTTGGATGCTTCCTAATTATTCTCTTGTTGAAGTGTTCAGTATTGGAGATAAGTTTGGATCCCTCAAAATCAATTTCATGTCCTGTGCTTTAAGGTGCTGGAAAAGGGAGGAAGTTTTTCTTCTTTTCTGACTGCATTCTTGTGTTCTCTGATCGTGCATTTATTCTCCTGTTGGTTTGTCCAATGTATGTGGCTGGGCAAAGAACACAAGCAGGAGAGAAAAACTTCTTAAATGCACTCAAAAGAAACTTTCCTCACCGAGGATCAAACATCAACTCAACTGAAGAGCTCCTCGAAAAATTTAACTGTCGCGAATACTCCGCCCATCTGATGAAATCCCCAGCTTGCAACAAAACAACGTTCAATCAAGAACCAACCCGTAACCATGTCCACCGACCCAAACTCCTTAACCTTACACTGCCTTCCTGCGACCTCGAACCAAACAGGCCAAAATCACAACCTACACCGAACTCGGAACTGGCATCAGGAGGTTACAGCACGAACTCCAGCGGAGCAACCACCCGAGACTGAGGTCATCACGGTCGTACAACACAAAGGCTGAGAGACACACAGCCAGCACCTCAGCCACACAGGGTCTCAGGAAAAAGCCATCCAATCTGCATACATCAACTCCATCAACAATCAAGAAGTAACAACACAGCCAACTCTAGAGTTTAAAGGGGAAAACAGCCACATCACTCACTTCTCCCAGAAGAACGAAGCTGAAGACACCAGCCTGAAGATGACGGATGAGATTTCGTCGTTGCCAGGGTATTCTCAACCTTACACGGACAAGACCCGACCTACATACCTTTCCCATACATATATATATATATATATATATATATATATATATATATATATATATAATGCTAGAACAAAACTTTTATATGTACATTTATATATATATATATATGTACATATATATATATAAATGTACATATATATATGTACGTGTGTGTGTGTGTGTGTTACACACACACACACACACAGGCCAGAAGCTTTTAGATCATAGTCTATATTTAATGATCTGAAAAGCAAAGAATGTTGGAAGGCAGCTAATAGATTACCAAGAAAGTATAGAGACATAGGTTGCTTTATTACAGTTTTTTTCCTTTAATCTTAATTTAAGCTTTTATTATTACAACTTCCACAAAGGAATCTTGAGAATCCAGGAAGAAATGAAAGAAAATTAGAAAATACTAATTAAAAAGCAGAACATCCAAGATCTAAAGTGACATAGGCCTTATGAAGAAACATTTGCCATCTGGGTTTACCTCATGTTTCCATAAAGCTGTAGCATTAACAAATGCTTCATGACTTCAGGAACGTAATGGGACAACTCACCATGGCTAACTTGCCACAGCCAACTTGCCATGGTCAACTCACCACAGGATAACTCGCCATAGCCAACTTGCCACAGGACAACTGGCTGAGGGACAATTCAAGAATCAATTTAATTATTTAAAATAGTTAAACAAAATTATTTTTGTCATTCACATTTCATTTTGTCC
Organism: Naja naja; assembly: GCA_009733165.1. NCBI lineage: Eukaryota > Metazoa > Chordata > Lepidosauria > Squamata > Elapidae > Naja > Naja naja. The sequence continues at coordinate 29,923,994 of CM019154.1, read as the reverse complement.
CTCCTTTGGCATCCCTTCTGTGATGATTCTATTCCACTATTTCTTCAATATTAGTGTAATTCTTGTCCCGTGGCAAATTGTCCCATGGCAAGTTGGCTGCAGCAAGTTGGCCATGGCAACTTGTCGTAGACTCCTCAGGAATGGGTAAGTATTGTTCTTATTCAGCCCCTGATAATTTGTAATTGGCAGTGGTCATTTATGGACACTTTCACTTTCAATTTTGTATAGCATTTTTGGTTTGGTTTTTTGAGTGTAAGCTTTGGGGTTTGAAAAACAGCATAAAAATGTCTTCAATAAAATAACATTACTGATTGCAACAGCTTAAGGTTTGGACAGTTCAGCTATAGAATGGTATCATTTCTGACTATCGTAGGAATTTATGATAAGCTGTTATGGAAACATATGACATAAACAGAGCCACCCAGAGGAATGGCCAAAGTTTCGAACTCAAATTTAGACATTATAATTTCTTTTACTTTTTTAAAATGCAAGTGAAGCTTTTTTTGGTTGTTGTTTATTTGATAGCTTATTTCTTTTTAGATATCATCCTTTATTTATTTATTTTTTTTAATTCATTTTTATATCCCGCCCTTCTCTGGAGACTCAGGGTGGCTTACAATTTTGGGATACAACCCAATGCACTCAGCAATAGCCTTCCTTCCATTGTATATGCCTGCTTATTACTAAGCGGCATTTTTACAAAGTCAGCTTATTGCCCCCAACAATCTTGGGTCCTCAGTTTACCTACCCCTCGAGCCTGAGGAGCTGGAAGTGCTAGGCTATTAACAGCCTTCACCACCAAGGCACTTTAAAAACTCTAATATAACCAGAAGTCTCAAAAGCTATAAACTCCTGTGGGATTGGTGATATTAAACAGTGATTCTACCCATTTTTTAAAAAATATTCATACAACATTGATTATTCCCTATTCCTTTTAAGACACTTCCCAGCCAAGGGTCTGAATTTTATATTCTTTACCAATTTTCAGAATGAAGGTCGGATATCTCAAGCAAGACAGAAAAATTTTGTATGATGGCTTGCTTCCTATATTACTTGCTAGCTGGTCTGTTGACACTAACCAAGGTGTTCTATTTTTACTAAAAGTCCGGGTCCCCTACTAACATTTAGCTTAGTTTCTTGGGTATACATAAGTTGTTTTATCATAAACATTCATTCTTCTTTCTGTAGCCTCCCAGTTCAATTATTAACAATGATTAATTTGAAGAAAGCTCTTTCTGAGACCAAATATGTTCACTCTGATCTACAAGTTGACAATTTCCATTACCTTCATTATATGTGAAATATTATGTGAAAGTTCATTATATGTGACAGTGACTCTTTCAAGGTACTTGCCCCATCAAACAAAGTTAGATAGCTTGCCCTCAAACATAGAAGAGAGGTAGTCCCATTGCATTCCCACATTCCCTAGGTAGATCAGAACAATCATCCATGCACTGTTACAGTTCTGCTATATCAGAACTTCAATTTGTATTGTTCTACCCATTCCTTTCTAGGTGCAATAGCTGAACCAAGTTCAAGATTTTACAGTTCATAATAATGAAGAAAGTTCTAAGCAGGTCAGTAAGTTCTGCTCCATTGCAATTGCTACCAGAAGTCAATGGGCTTACATTTGTTCCCATCTGGATTGGCCCTCTGTCAATTAGACACTAAAATAGCTTATTTATATCAGCTGTCTTATTGCTTATCATTGCTTTATTATTTTGCTGTTGAATCTATAAGTCTATGTGTTTTCAACTTAATCTATTTGTATTATTCAGGTAATGTAATCTCTGCAGGCAAACAAACAAACCCAGGGAATATAAGGACTGCACAGTTCAACCCTGAGCTACACATATTCTCTTCTATTGGAATGATTTAAAGTGCTGGTATAAGCTTTAAATCTCTTTATGGTTTGGCATCTGTGTGCACTCTGGCACCCTGGGACTGGCTTTTCAACCCAACCTACTAGAACATCAAGGGAGAAACTGTTTGTGGCTCATGCTTCCATGAAGTGAGTCGAACCAAAGTTAGAAGGTAATGCTCTCAACAGAATAGGCAATGGTCTTCCCATGGTTATCAAGTGAGCCCTCTCCTTGATGGCCTTCAGAAAGTTGTTAAAAACTGAGTTTTTCTGGAGTACACTTACTCACTATGCCATCTTTTTGAAATTACTGCTATGCTGTATGTCATGGGTATCAAACTCCTGGCATCACATTGGTGTTATGTGACATTTTGTGATATTTTCCCCTTTCACGGAGCTGGGATGGGTGTGGACTGAGCATGACTGGGCCACCAGTTTGACACTTCTGCTCTATATGGTTGTAAATTTTATGATTTAGATGATTTTTGTTGCCATGGGTATTTTAATTTTATTTTTCTTTGTATATCATGTAAACTGCTAAGAGTTGCAAGATTGCAGAAGAATAAAAATTCAATAAATAAATGCTACTTGTTTGTTTTTTTACATTCTGTATGTCTGCCATAATACATATAAAAGCCACATTTCAGCCTTCTTTTTTCACTTCCAACCAAATTAAATGATATGAAATAAACATTATTACTCACTACTTGAAGAAAGCAGTATATTTTTACTGTAAGCTTGTTTTGTTTTGTTCCAGACAATCTCTATGTTAAAATGCATTAGTTTGAGGTTTAAATAAAAATGGCAATTCTTGGAGTAGAAGATACTTGAGACAAACCAGTCTTTATTTTAATTATTACTAATAGTGGAACTCAATGGCCTTCTTTATTCATTGAATATCTGTTCTATTGTTGAAGGAAAAAGAAAGATTCTTTGACCCATGTAAACTCTATAGCTATGCAAGTAATTCAGTACTTTCAAATATGAGCTATTAACATCCTATACACTAGAATTAAAATAATTGCAATATACAACTAAATATCTACTTTATATACAGGTTTATTTCTACTGGTTGGTTTTTCAGAACTTAGAAAGTACCGTACTAGTATATTATTTTTTTGCCAGAAGTTGTACTTGTCTTTGTAAAGTCAAACCATTTCATTTCATTGCCTAACACTTTCATAGGTAGGCAATAGCTATGCTTCGTTATTGTCTAGCCCTCAAGAAAAGGGAATTTGATTTGACACAGACTGCATACAAATGTCATCATATCTTTTCAATAAGTTGATTTGTTTTTTATAGGAAATTATATATGGGTTTTTTTGTAAAGCTTTTGATGTTTGATTGTTTTTTTCTAGTTAAGTAAGCACAAATCGAATTTACCACCTAAAATTTTAGTGAGGATGTAGTAGAATTTCCAAATTTTAGTAGAAAAGTGTCAAATTATGGGAATTCTGATCTGGATATTTCTGCCTAAGGGAGACTCAATATGAACTTCACAGTTCTTAGAGCACCATATTATTCAGGAAAACTAAAATCAAACAATTCTTCTAAAACAAAATGAACAAATTTTACTGGGAAGTTTTATGTTTATGGCACATGGCAGAGAAAATAACATTTATACCTTTGGGATGTACAAAGATTGTAGAGACAGCAGGCTTAAGAAGCACCATTATCTATACTAGCATTTTTAATTAAAGATAAAGACACAACCAGCTATTACTAATTCATGTATGCTTTTTCTCCTTCCATAATTGTATGAGGATTTATTATTATTATTATTTTGAAAGCCAATATTTAATCAAGGAAATCTTTGACCTTTGCTTAACATGGAAAAAAACATCAAGTAGACACTAGAACCTCAAAAAAAAAGGCTATTTGTTCTACCGAAAATCCTTGTAATTCAAATTATACCTAAAATCCTGACCTGCATCTGGTGGCTGAGAAAAGATACTGTGTTCCAAATATTCTAAGTAGAATTATAGATTCTGGGAACACGGAATAGAGGAGAAGCAGGGGAGGGGGTTGAAATCACCTTTAAAACAATGTCACTAAAGTAGGCCAAATTATCTGGGTCACGAAGTACTGTGTACGAAGTACTGTGTATTTTCCCTGTAGCATTTCATAGTAGTTACTGTTGCCAAGGGAGGGTTGATCTTCTCATTATGTATGTTTGTCTTTCACATCAGAGCTAGCTGCTTTCTTTCTGTACCCCAGAACTGTACAAAAAAATAAAAAGTAGTTCTCTCCCCATCATGACACAAATACCTACAAAGTAGAGGGAGGGGCCCATGCAGGTCACCGGGTCAGTTCTCTAATCATTGATGCGCTTGCTCCAGCAGGGCCCTGTCTTTTGTAACTGGGTCAAAGCCAAGACCTCTGCTGAGTATCCTCAGAGAAGAATTAACAAGTGTGACAATTTGCCATCCCTCCCCCCATAAGGCCCCTGGTCCCGTCTGTTTGAATGCTGTAAATAGAGACATCTGGATGGAGGCCTTTCAGTGCAGTAATTGAAAATGAACATGGATCAAGTTCTGGCCTCTTGTATTCATAAATCTGGAAGCTTAATTACATTAAAGAGGAATCTGCGGACGGCAAATTCTATCAGGTGCTCTGATCATGAATCTTTAAAATAAGGATTTGGCCAGCAATCTCTCTCTCTCTCTCTCCCGCTGCAGCTAAGCGACATTTTCAGACATAATTGAAAGGCCTTCTCCTTCACTACATCTATTTGCTGAGTGTTTCTATTTGTATGTCTAAGGACATACAAATAAAAGTTTCAGTTAGCTCTTTATTAATTCCCAAATTATTATTTCTAAAAGGCCATCACCCCAAGAGAACCACGGAGAGATGCATTTGTCCATCTATGCAGAAATTAAATAGTACCTACTTGTCCTCTAACACTCCAGTTTTAGACATTTGAAGAACACTCTTCTGGAAAAAAAAAGAAGAGTCTTCATCTCTTTTTCTCCTTTCTCAAATTAAAAATAAGAACTGAACATCTATTCTATACATTTTGAAGCATAGTACATTTGTATCACAGATTCCATAATTTAGTTATGTCAAAATTTGAAATAATGAAAGAAGTCAAAACTATGTAATTAGAAATAAACAAAAGTAACCCTCCTATTTAATTCTGTTGACTATTTTATCCTGTGGTATTTGGTATCTGTTTAATGAAGTAGAATGCTGGTTTCCATTGCAGGTTTATTGTATGTCACCTGAACACTATCTGATGCAGTTCATAAAAATAAGAAGTTTGTTTGCCAAAATATGCTTAGGCATTCATTTCTCAGTTTTTGAAAATCCACCCCAATCTGTAAACTCAGGATAGATATTACAGGTAAAATTACAGAATAAAAATAAGATAAATCCATAGAAGGCCCTCAGATGGGCATCAGAAGCATTCACTCCTTAAAAGCTTGAGGAAGTGATGCTGTCTAAAAGCTTTATGAAATGCAAAAGAAGGAGCTGTTTGAAAGGATTTCATAGTACTAGGATTTTCACATTCTTAAGCACATTTTTAAAATTCCAAAATATTATTTTCAATGCATATAAGTTTTCCTTTGAATAATAAAAAAGCCTTATTGCTATGTAATGCAAATTTTATCCTTTTGCTATAGGTTGACCATGTGCTCATGGACTCTCAATTTCTCTGTGTGTGTTTCAATATAATTTTTTCAAAACCATCTCATGGTTCCTTCAAACAAATCTTGAAGAAGAAAATCGCAATTTCTCTTCAAAGACCTTTTGAGTAAAAGGCATGCGTCTTACTTAAAATTTAAAAATGTTGTTTCTGATATTGAGAATAAACCAATTCAGTTTAAACCACTTTGAAATTAGAGATTTATACAAACAAACATGGAGATTAATTTATAAATTAACAAGAACATCTGTGGCTGCTTCATTTATTAGAAGAATGAGGTTAAAATAGCTGGGATGGTAGATTCTTTGGAGGATATTCCACCCAAAGTCAGCTGGCTATCTTCAAATAATTTCTTGTAATAATAATTCTTTTAGGTATTTCCCCTTTGTTTTTCTTAAAACAGAGGTAACAAAATCAAAGGACATTTTTGTATTGATATGTAATCTATCCATCATGAAGCAGCATGTTGAGAAACACTGAGTTAAAATAATGTAGGACATGCCAGAAGAAAGATACTGTCAGCTTTGGAAGCCATATTAGCACCAGAAGCTTCCACGCTGCCACATTCTTGAGCGTGGGAAGATGGGAGGGGGGAATTGCATGGAGCATATGTAGTAGTCATAATAGTATTCTTCTTTAGAGTCAAGGTCATGTTGTTCCTGCACCTGGTTGAGAAGGAGTAGAGGGGACATCTCAAGTTGGGACAGATGGTGATTGGGGCATGTGGTGGAATGATGGGGGCTGGGGGTGGATTTGTAATATTTCACTTATTGGAGGGAAACCCGGAACTTTCAGATTTGGGATTTCCCAGATGTGCCAGTTTACCACTCTAAAAAAGGGGAACTTTGAGAATATGTCTGGTTTGGAGTTATCTGTTGGAGTCAAGTTTTCTGGAACGCTGACATTTATGCTTGTGCCAGGGTTACATGCAAGTGGGAACATGGACTATCTAGTAGTATCCTAGTCCAACTTAAAAATAAAAGCTTTTAGAGAATAGTTTCTGGGATACCAGGACCACAGTTGGCATAATTAGTTGATAAATTTGGATGATTCCAGGAAGGATACCCATCATCACTAGTTTTGGTAGAGTTCCAAGCTGGTCAGGACCCATTAGCAAACCTGTGTCTGAGTTGTAGTTTACTAGTAATATCTCATATTAGCCAGTCAGTGAGCAAAGACAATAGAAGCAGTCTGGAATAGTAAGAGAAATTCCACAAAGCCAGCCATGCCAAAGAGAAATGAGCTGGTACAAAAAAAGGTGGCTTTTGTAGCCTTGCTGTCCCCTTTTTCTCAATAATTATTCATGGCTGAAGGGCTTGAGACTTATTTCTCTACAATCTCCCATGGTTGGAAGGACCTGCCACAAATCATTCAAAATTTAATGATTTTTTGACCCCAAAATGAGTACAGTATCAGACATACTAGTTGGACTTCCAAATGTGCTGGCAGAATCATTACAGAAGTATAACATCCTATTAATAGAGGAAACAATAAAGTTAAGAGTTGTAGTTGGTCACATAACTGAAGCTGACAATGGAGAAGGTAAAAAAAAAAGCTGCAGACCGAGAGCTGTGGAATATGCTTGTAGCCCAATGTACTCAGCACAGGACATGATTAAAAACAAAGTTAGTCTCTCCAAAGGGCTCTCTAATAAGCAAAAAATATAAAGCAATGTTCTCAACCTTGGCCAATCTGAAGAGAGGTAGCCTCCAATTTGCAGAATGGCCAAGGTTGAGAAAGGTTGGTCCAGTGGGGTTTGAGGGCTATGGATTAAGGGAGAGGCAATTCAATTTCTGTTCTACCCTCATACACAGAAGTTCAGTGAGTGACTTTCGGACAATCACTCTCTCTCAGCATACTCTACCTGACAGGGTTATTGATGTATGGAAAAATAAAGTAAGAGAAGATATGTTTATTTTTTTATTTTTATATGCCTTCTCCACTTGCCATAGAGTGCCTTGGAGATGATTTTGAAGAAGACATCCAGAACCCATTAGGTTAACAATAAGAGAAAGCAAGAATTAAGCCCAGTAAGGCAGGAGAGAATTGGAAAAAGATTCAGCCTGGCTCCCTCTGATTCCCTGGGGCATAAGAGTGACCAAAGAAAAAGTACAAGCAGACTTGTAAGATTAAGTTTCTATAAGTAGTACTCGACTTAAAACCATTTATTTACTGATCATTCAAATTTATAACAATACTGGAAAAAGTGACTTACAATTGGTTGTCACACAACTATCACACTGTCCCCATGGTTACACAATTAAAATTGAGGTGCTTGGTAACCAGCATGTATTTATGATTTTGTAGCATTCCTAGGTCATGTGATCACCATTTATGATCTCCCCAGTTGGTTTCCATCAAGCAAAGTTAACCAGGGCAAGCCCAGTTAATTTAATGACTATGCAATTAATCTAACAACAGAGATGATTCACTTAACAACCATGGCAAAAAAAAAGATCATAAAATCAGATGTGACTCGCTTAACTATTGCCTCACTTAGCAACAGAAGTTCTGATCCCAATTTGGTGGTAGGTCAAGGACTACCTGTATAGTTATCCCATTAAATTAAAATTATAGTTCTAATCTTCCTGTGAAGTCATTTTGTTAATCTACTTCAGGATCCACTTCATGGATCTGGTCCTCCCTGGATTTCTAATGTCTTCTGGTTGTTTTCTTCAAAGTCATCTCCATGGCTCCACTTAGTGAAACAACTCTGAGGCACTAACTTAATATTAACAACAATAGTGACAGAATTGAAAAAAAATACATTCTGGCTATCAACCCACCATCCATTCCCAAGTTAGGCACATCTAGCCTGTCAGCATAAATGCTTTGGGGAAGACTGTGCAGGATGGGACAACATACAAGTGGTCCCATCAATAACCCAATTCTGTGCCTATGTTGACCAGCATTAGAAAGATGCACAGAATAAAACAGGTTTCTGGTCATGTGTAGACAACATATGTAAGGCGCTTCCAGAAAAAGGGAATGAGACCGTTTTCAAAGATCCTTTACTAGAACTTATCATTAGGTTTTCCAGTGCCACCCCAACCCTAACCCCAAACCTCAATTTTTTTTGCAAGCTCTTCACAAAGCAGAACACTTTAGTCTATGTCCATGTCCTTATATTTCTGTGGAAGCAAACTTGCTTCCTCTACTGTGGAACCACATCATTTCGGAAAGCCGTCTTCCATTGAGAAGACAATTGTTTTCTATGGAGATGAGAAACAAATACCCATGACCTGGGTCACTTTGTCCCAGCAGGCTTTTGCTGCAGCTTCCTCTGTGCAGCTACAACAAAGACAGGCAGCAGTCAACCCTGCCAAGAGACACTAAACCACCACGGAGAGGCCTGCTATTTACCCTTCCTATTAATCTGTCAGGGTCTTAGTCAAACACGTAGAACAATATGGTGTGCACATATCTTGATTAGCCATTGCTAAGTAACTGAAGGGAAACAAGAGGGAGCAGAAAACCATCCTGCATTCTACAACGTAGCATTTGGAGATATGAAATGTTTTGTTAACTTAGTTGCCCAATTAGAATTGGGGAATGCCAGTGGCTTTCCTTCAACTAAGGCAACTATCCCAAATGGTCAGCTGCATTTTCATGGGTAGGAGATAAAATGTGCACCTTCCAAGCTGACATGGAAGGCATACAGCCATGCCTGTATCATCTCGACTTCACTATTACATACGGATACAGTAAAGCCTCACTTTCTCTTGCTATTTGCTGCTACTTGATTTACTCCGCAATAGCCTGTCCCGCAGAGATATGAGTTTAAAAGGGTTTATTCAGCTGGTACCCTGAAAGCATCATTCCCATTGACTGTTAAGTCTCTTACATGGCCTTTGCTCGGTTTAATTTTTCTCCAAAGAGAAATTCAATCATTGAACAGCACCAGCTAACTGAACAGGCCTACAGCCCATAATTTTCAAAACAAGACACTGGGGCAGCCTTAGTATTTTAACTGTTATCTTTTAAGGGCAAAAGTAAGCCCATGTTTATCCAAACAGGACTGGTGTATTTATAGAACAAAAAGTAAAACATATAAATCAGTCAAGCCAAACATGAACTGATGAAACCATTGCAGCCCCAAGTTGACTTTTTGGTCAAATCTTGCAAACCCCCTTGTCTGGAAATAACCAAGGGTTGGTAAATGACATACTTGCCAAAACTTAAAAATATACAGTTAGTCCTTGACTTATGACCATGATTGGGACCAGAATTTCCATTGCTAAGCAAGTCAGTTAGGTGAGTTGTAAAACCCAGTTTAATGACTTTTTTGCTGTTAAGTGAATCATTACAGCTGTTAAATGAACCATGTGGCCATTAGCGAATCTGGCTTCCCCATTGACTTTGCTTGTCGAAACCCAATTAGGGAAAGTTGCAAATGGTGACTGCATGACCCCGGGATGCTGGGGACAATTGTGACAGCGTAAATACAGTACATGCCAGTTACCAAGTGCCTGAATTTTGACCACATGACCATGGGAATGTTGCAACAGTTCTAAGTCATTTTTTTCAGTACCATTCTGACTTGCTAAGCAAATGGCTATAAATTGGGGACTATCTATATTTCAACAGCTGCTAAGGACCATACAGGTCTCTTTTTTATTGTGTGAACCCTTCCCCTAAATCAGGAGTTGGGAACAATGGTCCCTTTATGAGTTGTGGACTTCAACTCCCAGAATTCCTGAGCCAGCAATACAAGTTTTCCACACTGAATTTGTTTCCACTTTATTTCATATTCCAATCACTGCAGAAATACAATACCAGGTAAAAACAAACCTTTAATTTGCTAAGATCGTTTGTGACTTTTAATGAAAAGTTGCACCAACCTGTAGTTTCTCACAATCTAATCTTCAGTTGTAGAACAAAATGACGATTATGGGAGATCCAGGATTTATTTTTCCTTTTCCCTCTTCGAAACAATAAGAAATTATTTTATTGATTGATTAATTTATTAAATTTTTATGCTGTCCATCTCCCTTATATGACAGTTCTGGGCATCTTAGAGATTATAAAAAGATAAAAGGAAAAGTAATTAAAATATTAGAACTGTGCAAATTAAAAATTTAAAACTACTGCACACCAAAAAACAGGATTATGAGACAGACAGTATAGGGATGAGGTTTCTTACCCCATCAACCACGTCCAGCAGTGAGAGCTCACTTCAGGGCCCCAAGCCAAGCAAAAACCATGTTTTAATACCCTTCCAAAAGGCCAAAATGGTGGGAAAAGTTCTCACCTCCAGTGGTAGAATATTTCACAGGGATGGGGTCACAGTGGAAAAGGCTTTTCTCCTTGCCCCGCCCACCAGAATTCCTTAGCAGACAGGGGCAGTAGGAGGTCCCTTTCGCTGGCATGAGGCAGGCCAGTCCTATTGGGGTGAGATGGCTCCTCTGATACTCAGCTTAACTAGCACTATAATTAGACTGCATAAGAAACTAAACCCAACATTGCTGTAGGGCAGCTTTCTCCAATATGATTCCCACAAGATAAGTTGGTTTATTATTCCTAGTACTGTATCCCTAGCAGCACAAGGAAATAGAATTATTCTGCCTTTTTGTTTATTCAGTTGATACCACAACTGAATTAAACACTCAAAGCAGTTCACAAAATTCAAAAAACAGAATCCAAAAGCTAAAAATCTACATTAAAATGAATGCCAAAATTCATTGGCACAAGCCTAATTGGAAAGGGGAGAAAAGAAGAAAAGAAAAAAAAAGAAAAGAAGCAAATTCTTCCAATTGCTTAGACAACTAGACATCTAGTTTGGCTAGATAAACTCAACTTCTTGAAAAATTAATTTCATAGTACTATATGAAAGAAATTAAATAATCTGAGACTTTAAAATGTTGAACATGGGGAAAAAGAACCTGATATATTCATCCAGTAACAATGAGTCTTTTGAGTATTTCATTCTTAAAAGTTAAGTTTCAGATTTCTTTGCGTTTGTCCATATTTGCATACTGAATAAATAAATAAATAGTTTAATTTCCTCAGCCAATTCATCATCTTCCAAGCAAGCAAATAGGATTCTCTTCATGCTGGCTGCATTCTAACTCTCCATGCAGGTAGCTCAGAAAGATTTTGCAATTTCTTCATAGTTGAAGGTGAACAGCTTTAAAAATGCCTAATTACATCATTATTTTATAAATTCATGTGTTCTGTGAAACAGTATCGTGTTTGTGGCTTACGTTCACAAAGGCTGCACGGTGCTTGGAGCTAGGACCCATTAAACAAAACAAAAAAGAAAGGTTTAGAAAATTTCACAGCGTAAAAGAATCCTATCTTTGTACAGTACTTCTGTAGAACAAAACCACTGCTGTAACTTTGAATTACCCTCTCTTTGTTATGCCGCTGTCCCATTCCTGAAGTTCATAAAGTGCTAAGTTAATGTGGAGAAAGTTCTGTTGTACTCAGCCAAGAGAGGCTGTGTACACCAAAATGATTGCTGGGCCCTTCCATTTATTTACTTATGTTTGTCTCGCTTCCCTCTTCCTTTGTCAACCACAGGTGCTCAGGAGCACATAATGATCCAAGTGCATCAGCAAAGAGGTTAGTGTGAAAAGATTTCTCCCCCCCCTTTTTTTTCCTACTTGTCCTAAAACTACTCCCAAACTGTCACATGCATTACACCAATCACCATAAAAATCAAGGAACAAGTAGCCTTCTGTAAACTGGCCCAGCAGTTCCACCAAGACATTAGTTGAGACAGCTTTTTGAGACTCTGTTTTGTCTGGTCCTTATTCACAGAACCTGTTTCTTTTCATTTCTTTTCTTGCATGAGTTTTTGTGTACGGTGTGCATGAACGCATGCATTTCACCCTTTGAGTGCAATAAAAGAGCTTCAGGGCATTTTTTATTTACTGTAAAATGTACTGGGGGAAGGGGAGGATAAATTTATCTTACAAGCCACACAGCAACGGCTTGCAAAAAACACTGAAGCTACTGTAGTTATGGTTTCCAGAACCACCTGCAAACAAGTGCAGATATCGCGGGCAAAGTGTGCCCCTCGGCTTTTGTTGTCGTCGCTGTTGTTCTTGAGGGCATTTTTTTCTAAAAAAAAAATCTTCTCTCTTTTATCAGCCCAAGACTGGCAATGAATTTATGTGACAGCTATGAAGGTAGGATGCCAACTGTGAATAAGGGCAAACCGCTTCACAGTTCCCCTGTTGGTAGATTCGCATTTTGGTCTTACATGGCAATGAATACCAAGCCAGAAGTGATGAATTGGTGAGCAGGAGGGAGACGGGTTGAGTTTGAAGGGCTGCAAATTTCCTGCATTTATAAGGGTTTGGGTTGGGAGAAAATGAGGCAGTTGGGAAGAAAAAGAAGAGTAATTATCTGACTGCCTCTAGCAAGCAGTTTTTAAGCTTAGGAAAATCTGGCTGGAATGTTGGGCTGGGATGTCAACTAGTTATGACTAACTTGTTTCCATGCACTCTTTAACTTTTGCTTGCGACGTTCCTAGTTGTAATTAGTAACATGATGAAAATAAAGATCATTTTTTTCCTCTTATATTTCCCTAGTAAACCAAGTCTGACATGTCATGGGCCAATGCAATTGTTTTCTATGACTCTATTCCTTGAACCTATGAAACAATTCAAAAACTCACAGAAGCTATTTGAAGTCCTTCCCAAATAATCTACAGCCACCCTTGTTTTGAGATCTGTGCAGGAACAGTTTATTAGCTGTAACTTTTTTGGCAGTAAGTAAGTAGTAAGTCTATCCAGTGGCAATACACCTTATTGTTTTGTGAGTGGGCATAAACCCAACTCACTTCATGTCACATAAACGAATGTTTTATTTATATGTATGTATATATATATATATATATATATATATATATATATATATATATACACATATAAATTAATGTATGTATATATATATATATATATATATATATATATATATATATATATATATATATGTTTTCATAGATTTTCACGGGCAAAGGTATGGGTCTTGGTGTGATAGGGTCTTATCCTGTGTAGATTGAGAGGTATCTTGGCAACGTTCAATGAGGATCCCCACTTGCCATATTATAGGTGTGTGTGTGTGTGTGTCCATGGCACAGCTTGCACAAGCCTGAGAGCCGAGCACCAGCAGGAATGAGACAAATCCAACGTCATGAACCTCATCCCATGAGATAAGACTCCCCGAATATCTAAGACAATTGACAGAAACAGACAGACAGACAGACAGACAGACATATATATAAAATATATTAAAATGTAACTCATTTGTATCTGCCAGTTTGCCCATACTGAGTTCACCTATATTGTAATACAAGAAGGAAATGAAGAAATGGATGGAAAGGGGAAAAGTATGAAGAGTAGCAGTGGCAGAATCAAAGCAACAATCCAAGAGTGAACACTGGACTATAGAAGAAATTACCAAAGTTTCTCAGCTCTCTTATATCATTTACACAGGGAAAACAGGTATGTTCAGCAATTTATAGGACATAAATTTTCACTGAAGAAACCAAAGAAGCAGAGGACTCTCTTAACCTTGTAAACTAGTTTGGGCTTGGTATGGCAGTAGTTTGGCATGCTTTAGTCTGCTTGCAGACCTGCGATATTAAAAAGTGGAGAGGAAAAGCCATCAGCTCAAAAAACTGCAAACTGCAATTAATAGCCAATAGCAGTTTCCACATAGAATCTATAATAATGTGATGTTGGAATTTATTTGAAAGGTAAAATCGATATTGCTGTAGTGAACAAAAAAACACCCATTTAATCGTTCTGCTGCATCTGTAACTGTATTACAGGTAGTCCTTGATTTACAACAATTGAGCACAAAATTTATGTTGCTAAGAGAGACGGTTTTAAGTGAGTTTTGCCCCATTTTATGATTTTTCTTGCCACAGTTATTAAGTGAATCATTGCAGTTGTTAAGTTAGTAACACGGTTGCAAAATACATCTGGCTTCCCCGTTCACTTTGCTTATCAGAAGGTTGCAAAATGGGATCACATGATCCCGGGACACTGCAAACATTATAAACATGAACCAGTTGCCAAGCATCCAAATTTTGATCACGTGACCATGGGGATGCTGCAACAGTCATCATTGTGAAAAACGGACGTAAGTACTTTTTCAGTGTCACTGTGAGTTAGAATGTTCACTAAGTGAATGGCTGTAAGAACTACCTGTATTATGCAGTTACCTCCAATTGGATCAGGCTCTGAAGAGGCAAAACGTTTAGGAGCCTTTTCCCACTGCTGAATTAATGCTGTCTTCCAGCTGGCAATAAACTATAAGAGCATTACATTCGCTATCCTCACTGCTAACTATTGTCCAATTCAAGAGAGTCAGCTGAATAAATGGGTGGCCACAGAAGAAAGGCAAGGGAGGGGAATCAAGACAGTGTGAATGTCTATAGAGTTGCTCAGTCATCCAGGTCATTGTTGTCCCAGAGGTGCTTTTCAAGGCAGCTGGACCTTCTGGTTTTTCTTTGAAGACATTTCGCTCCTCATCCCAAGAACTTGAAGAAAAGTCCAGTTGCCTGTTGAAAAAGCAACTTTGGGACAACAGTGTAACCGAAGCCCTTTCCCTTTATATATAGGTAGTTCTTGACTTACAACCATTCATTTAATGACTATTCGAAGTTACAACAGCACTGAAAAAAGTGACTACTTATGACCTGTTTTCACACTAACAACTGTCGCAACATCCCAGTGGTCACGTGATCAAAATTCAGACACTGAGCAACTGGCATGTACTTATGACAGCTGCCGTGTCCCAGGATCATATGATCACCATTTGTAACCTTCCTAGCCTGCTTCCGACAAGCAAAGTCAATGGGAAAAGCCAGATTCAGATTAACAGATTAACAGAGCTGGAAGGGACCTTGTAGGTCATCTAGTGACCCTACACCATTTCTAACAACAGCTTCAAAAGCAGCATGAAACTACTGCAATGATTTGCTTAACAACTGTAGCAAAAAGGTTGTAAAATGAGGCATGACTCATTTAATAACTGCCTCACTTAGCAACAGACATTCAGGGCTCAGTTGTGGTTGTAAGTTAAGGACTACCTGTATGTGTATGTAACATTAATGCTCATAAATAGGGCAGGGCTCAACTGCAGCCATAATAATCATCTTGACTTTTTTGGCAGCTCTCCAAGAGGACAAAATCTAACCAGTTTTACAGAACCAGAGGACAAAGTTTAACTGATTTTATATAACTTGAAGTTGCCCTTGAACAATTTCAGACTAATGGGGAAAATACAACTTTGATGAATTCAGGCTGTCTTTTTTAGCAGGCAAGAATGACATGAAGGCACTGTCATGGGGATGAGATCAACATCATGAGGTCATTGTAGAAAAAAGGTCATTCCTGCACCATTCTCAGCCATATAAAAATTGGATGCAACCTTGTGTGGTTGCAGCCTCCATCTTGATGGTCCTCCTTGTGGGCGCCCGTTTACCTGCTTTGCAAAGAAAGAATCCACATGAGGCACCAAGAATGGCCTACAAGCGTTGGCAGAAGATGGGGCAAAGAAAAAACTGGAGGCCATAGGAGAACAAATCAGTGGAACATCTTGCTCCAGAAGTTGTGGGTGCTCCATCCTGGAGGTTTTGAAAAGCGATTGGACACACCCATTTGTCCAGAATGATATCGGTCTTCCGCTGGAACAGGAAATTGAACTAGAAGACCTCAGAAGGTCCCTTCCAACTCTCTTATTCTATTATTCAACTTGCGGAATTGAGGGCTGCCTTGGCGACTAACATTCATGGCAATTGATTATTAAAGCCTTATTTGTTGCATCCGTAATTTTCCTCAGGGAGGAAAAGCAGCCTTTGCTGGAGTTTCTGCCTCAATTGTTCAGATCATTTCAACTGCCTGGAGTGTTTTATCATATGGATGCTGGGCCTTTGACCACATATTCGGCTTTCCACAACCTCTGCATATCCCTAGGCAAATTTCCTCGACGGTGCACACAACTTTTGCGCGCCGTTCCTGACTTGACAATTGGGTGGCAGAAAGTGGGAATGGGAGTGAACAGCTAACAACCCACAATTCTCCAGCTTCCCTGCGGAAGTCAGCAAGGCAGAGGCGCCGTTTCCCATCCTCAGTCTCGGGTGCCCAACGGACCGTTTGGGGTGTCCCACTTCTCCCGTCCCAAAAGGCGCGGCAGCGAGCCCTTTTTTTTTTCCGTAATTCCTGATTGCGCCCGGGAGGCGGGGGCGAGGCTGAGCTCAAGCGAGAAAACGCGGAGCCTGACGCTGCCTCTGCCGAAGAGAAAAGGGAAGCAATATGATCAATACGGTTTCTTTGTGGGGCCTCGCTTACCTCGGCGGGAGACCATCTGCTCCCTGTCAATGGATCACCTGCTCGTCTGACTTGTTGGCGGGGCAACGGGTGGGTGGAGGGATTAAGGAGAGCGAGGGAGCTTTGGCGGCCGCGGGAGCCTGTTTTGTACCTTCACACTGGGCTGGAGAAACGGGGGAGGGAAAGGGCAGGCTTGTCAGGCGCTAAAGAGCCGGGCGCCGCTGGAAGCAAAGCTCACCGACTCTTAAACCCCTGCCTTCCTCTCATAAAGGCCGCAAGCCGGGGCTGTGGGTGCGAGGAATTTTTCCCCTGGCTCACGTTTCTCAGCGAGGCTGCCAAGGGTCAACCACACCCCTTCCATAGCTGCTGCTGAAATGCTAAAGGGGAGGAGAGGGAAGGGAAAGGGGTAGGGCGGGGAGAGACTCCTGCTACACCCATCACAATAAGCAAATCGTCAAAATTCGCCTGTTCTGCCCGCCCGATTTGGGGGAAGAAGGCAGATCGTCTAACAAAGGAAACCATATATTCATGTGTCCTTTTGCAAACCATGAAGGCTCTTTCTCCAACGAGAAAGTGTTTTCACGCGGATATGGCCCCATTAAACCAATATAAAATGTATTAACGAATGTTTCTATTTTACATTTAGGTTTGCCATCTGGTCTCACGTGCATATTTTCAGCATGTCTATTCGGGCTTCCTGAATGTAACCTTTCCTTCCAAGTAATGGTACATAGGATTTCACCTGAAAACTTGTAACCTTAAACCTGTTTATCAAAATACATTAAGACAGAGTGACTGACATTTTCAGCAAAGGCTCACAGATTTTCACAGCCTGTGTTCAGTTTCATCATTTCTTAGTGTTACAATTTCTTACCTGTGCTCTGTTCAAAACCTAAAGTAGGTGATGGCTTGGGATAATATTTGGATATGAGCACTAATAAATTCTTAACTGGGTACTATTTTATTTCCTTTAATGTATAAGAATGTATGGAATTTGCTTTTAATTTAGAAGGATTGGATCAGAAAAGGTTAGTGAACACTTGTTAGAAGTTGTAACAAAATACATAAGTAATGTAGGAATTGTGTATTTAAGCAATTTAATCTCTCCATTAAAAGTTGGTAGAGTCATGTCAGTCCTGTGTAGATTCTATAAGAACCAATTTTTAGATGAAGAATTATTTTGTTCAATCTGTTTTATAGTGGGACAGCATTTCTTAATTGTGAAGTCAGTCTCATAACTTTAAGGAATAATATAGCAAGTAATAGAGCTATTGCAAAAAAATTTGATTGTTTGGAAGTAGGATGGGGTATATAAGTATTGGTATAAGTAAACTAATCCTTGATTTTTTTTCAAAAATTACACACAGCGTGATATTCATATAATACTGATAAATATAACTACATTTCAACACATCCAGATTGCATCAGAAAGTCATGTTGCCCCAGAGTTTTATTTTGATGCTTATATTATTACAAAAACTATTTCTGTAAAGCAGCTTCCTTGCAAGGGTTATGCTAAATTAACTTCTGTATATTAAGCAGAGTCTGCAAAACAAATTTAGACTGGGCAATCTGTCAACACAGGAAAATAGAACTGTTTGTGACAAACCTTGGAATAAAGGAAGAACTCTTCTAAATACCCTTGAAAGGATAATTAAGTGATATTGCAGGATGTTGTTACGGTTTCCAATGTACTGAAGTTCTTAAGCATGATGGAAAACCCAGAACTTTATGGTGCAGCTGCCCTGCATCAGTGAAAAATAAAGCATGATTTCTATTTAATCACTGTATTTCCCAAGAAGCTGTCAAAACATGTCCTCTGCCTGAAAGAGATATTATTTTAATTTGAAGATCCATTTTGAATTTTACTTAAACATTATAAAGAGCAATGCTTCCAAGCAGTTCTCTTTACGTGTGCAATAAGGCATGTAAAAACAACTCAAACCAATGTTTGCAATCACATCAAGAGTGATCCAGGCGAAGCAAATCCACCATCTACTTTGCTGTAGTGTATGGGCAAGAGACAAGGAGAAAATAAAATAGGGGATATGTACACACAGAGAGAGAGAGAGAGCCTTTCTGTTTCAGATTTTGTTAATGATGGTTTTCTGAATAAGCCACAATTGGCTTAACATAGCATGCTAACAAGCAAGCAAACCACATTTGACTCCGCAAAGAGACGAATTTGAATTATGAAATAAATTTTTACTGCTGAACTTCAAAGGGCTTTTGGAATCTATGCCCCATGGGGTATTTCAAATTACTCTCCTTAATCTTTCATATTCACCTTTCATATCTCTATCTATGGAATCAAATATTCTTAAGTTTTTATCTCACAACTAGGATAAAGCAAAAATGGAATTAATACAGAATCATAGTGTTTGCATTTAGAAGTTTTCCACAAGAAATTTCCTTCAATCATTTTAGTAAAATGTTTCAAATCACATTGCTACAAATATTAAAGCAGACATTTTCAAGATAATGTCAAGACTTTTAGAACCTTAACAATTAGCAAAATAATTTTGCATGAATCAAATATATACATTTCATTAGATGTTAGCTCAAATGACTTATATAGTCAATGCAATTCATTAAATTTCATGCCAGAATAAGTCTGTTAGAATCTAGTGGCATTTTAAAAACCTTCATTATTTTTGCTGTAGAATTATTAGTTTACAGACAGTTTCCTCAGTCTGTTTTGGACTTATACAATTAGTGACTGTAATGTAAGCCATGCCTCACAACCTACCATTGGACATATAAACTCAACTGCTTATGCAAATCTTGATGAAGGATTTTTGAATTATTGATGGGCTTCCATATAATTTTGGCTTATGAAATTGATTAAAATGCTGTCCTGTTATGAAGCTTGCCCATTTCTAGTAATGTTGATTTCAGCTTACCAATGATTTTTAACACTGCAAGAAGTTTCCACTAAATATCTCCATTCACTGCTAGCACTGCAAAAGAAAAATGTGGCTCTTTCAGACTTTAGGCTTATGAGTTTATAGTTTTGCATATTTATATGCTTGTAATAATAGGAAGAAGATACAGTAGCATTATATTAAAGTGCTCACATATTTTATGGCATGTAATACCTGTCATTCAAGTCTAACTTATACAATGTACTACACCAGAATGGAGTTTATTTGGTTTTAGTTTAGTGTGTCCTGCAAAAACACTAAAGTTATGTAAGTTATTGTAAGTTATGGTTTATGGTTTGGCATGTATAATTTCAGGGAACTATGGTGTAATTCAGTAAATCATATTTAAAAGAACCATGGCAAAGCGCAACATAGAAATTCAGACAAGGTGGCTTTCTAATTACAATTGCAAAAGTTTTGTAACATACTAAGGTTCTATTAAAGATTAGCAGTCAGGAGAAGCTGTGTTGTGTATGGCTCATAAACCAAGAATGGAGACTTTGTATTGTAACATGTACCTTTTAAACACAGACTAACCAACATTGTCCATTTGTGGCAAAGAGAATTTGAAATTGAGGTTTGGCTTATTAAATAAACAACTTGCTAAACAATATATTGTGAATTCCAAACCTTAATGGTTGAGTTGTTGAAATAAATTATGGGATGGGTTAGCATGATTATGGACTGGCATATGAACTGATTGTAATTATGCCATTGATAGGTAACAACTAGCTTTGGAAGAGACTATTGATGCATTTTCTGGACAATAATACTCATGATCATGATCATTACTTCCCTTTCCTGGAGCAGGAAACCACATAACCACATTTTCTGACCAAAGCAGCTATTGGCACGATCTCATTTTTTATTATTGTTGAAGTACCCATTTGGTAAACAGGTGAGTTATTGGCCTTGACTGGCACCTTTAAGAAAAGAATCTGGATTTGAAAGCTGTACTGGACCTGCACTGTCCTTGACTGAATCCAAATTTGGAGTGCAGGGTCGACACCTTCTTTTTCCAGTGACTGTCTGGTATCCCCTGAGCCCATGAACCAGCAAGTATTTGGTATAAAACTAACTATTAAACTTTTCCGTTTACCAGCTATTCCACAGTAACCGTGGTTGCTGCTGTGAGCTGGCATTTATCTATGCTGCCAAGTCTTAGCAGCAAATATCAAACAGAGAAACTTTTTTTTCCTCTTCAGCTCTTTTGTTAGAGGAGCAATGGACTAGGTTTTGATTCAGATGACCGGGTCAAACTGTATATAAGACAAGGTCTATTGGGAGCTAAATTCAATTCCCTGGGTTAGTTTACTGGGTCACTTGACAACTTTCGATATTAATGGACTAACTCTTCCTGCTGACCTACTTTAATATACCTTGAAAGCTAAGCCAGTAGTCCCTAGACTTAAAGTCAGACATAATATGTGCCAGAATTTACAGGAAGCCACTGGTGAATATCATATGGTCCTCTAAAATGATGCAAAGTCTCCCAAACCTGCAAACCTCACCAGTATCACAGAAGGGGTCATATATGGTAGTACTGAACCTGATCCTGAAGCTGAGTTTAAGCCTACCCACAGGAATACAGAGGCCAGAAGTTGAAGAGCTGTAGGACCAAAATATACAAGAGGATTTAATTACAAGGAAGATAGCTCTAATAGATCTCTTAGGAATAAATCCTTACTTTCAAGTAGGCTTTCTGGTTGGATAATCCCCAATGAATAGTGGCACAGGAGAGCCTTCCATGTGGAGTTAACACCTGGGAAAAAATTTGACCTTTTGTGATATGTCATGACATCTTACACAGTAAGTGTGACAAGTATGTGAGGCTATTCTTCCTCACCCCAAACTTCATACTTCATGCTGCTGCCTACCGAAGTATAAATTTTCTGACATCTTTGGCTTGGTGAACAATATTTCTTGAATCCAATCCACCCACATCCTGCTGTACTGCATCTTCAGTAAGAACTCACAGATTCCATTTATGACACCTTACCTAACAAAATATCTGGGAAATACTAATCTTTTCTACTGTTATCAGATCAGTACAATGTGCTTAACAGTGGTCAAATTCTGTTACACTTTATAAAGTCAGGCAAACTTTAAAACTCAGGGGTGTCAAATTCATGGCGTCACATGACAATACTGTGACTTTTCCTTCCCTTTGCTAAACTAGGGTTGAGCATGGCCAGTGCATGATGTGGGCTGCAAGTTTGATACCCCTGTTTTAATTGCACATCAATAACATTTTTATTATTGTAATTGTTTAAATGCCTTTATTTGTAATGCTCACCAATGGAACAAGAAGATTGGTTTTCATGTCCTGGTATACCATAATATGATGTCCTCATTTGTGGCTCAGCATATATTAGCTCACCCACATACAAGAAGTTACAAATATGCAAGCCATGGCTTTAGGAGAGTGTATGAACCTCAACTTCATCTATTTGCTGTTTTAAATGTGTTGGGCAATGTCTGCTTGATTTCCTTATGTATCTTCCCTTTAAATGTTTAAAGATGCACTTGCTTTTCTTGTATATATATTTTTTTTTCTGTCCAATATCCTTTATGTATGCAATTTCCCTTAATATATGCATATTTGTAAGTATTATTTGAGCTTTAAATAGCTTTGTTTAGATGCCATGAAATGTGCATAACAGTAGTTAATTGGCTTTACTCTTGAATATATGAATTTGGGATGTTTTGCCTCAGTTGTCAAAATCTGTGTATCCTCCCCCACCCCCCACAAGACAGTCTATCACCAGTTCTGGAATCTTGAACTGTCACTCCCATAGAAGCCTCAAATGTCTGATGAAGGAGCTCAGAAAGGCACCATGTGTGGTGGGGAGTTCTGAGTGCCTTTTCTTCCATTGAAATCTCTCCCCTAGACCATGGCATTTTCCACTTGAGCCTGAGGAAAGGTTAACAAGCACAGCAGTGATCATTTGTGAGGAGTGGGAAAGTGCCATGTGCTGTTCCAGCTTCTTTTCAGCAGATTGGAGGCTTCTCTCATCCCTGCCTTGGAGTAGGGCGGTGGCCCAATGCAGCTCGTGTTGAAGAACTTGGCAGCACTTTCATGTTCTTCATGGGATAATAAAGCTAGATAAAAGAAGGAAGGAAGGAAGAAATGAAGGAAGGAAGAAATGGAGGAAGGAAGGAAAGGAGGGAGGGAAGGAGGGAGGAAGGAAGGAAAGAAAGAAAGAAAGAAAATGAAGGAAGGAAGAAATGAAGGAAAGGAGGAAAGGAGGAAGGAAGGAAGGAAGGAAAGGAGGGAGGAAGGAAGGAAAGAAAAAAATGAAGAAAGGAAGAAATGAAGGAAAGAAGGAAAGGGAGGGAGGGAGGAAAAGAGGAAGGAAGGAAGAAGGAAGGAGATGAATTATATATAGGCAGGAATTTTTCAATGCATGGTTGAAGAGATGCATTCAGTGGTGAGGTATAACAATGTTGCAATATGCTAAGCATTTGTGCAAGATTTCAAGCTCTCCATTCCATACTACCTTTTCCTACTTCTGGTTTTTCACAGTCTCTGAACATGCTCAGGATTATTCTGGCTGTTACTGTCCTCTTTTTCTCAATCATGTTGTCTGGGCATTGCAGTGTGTGAGTAAATCTGTAAAGTGCTGCATTGGTAAGACTATTCTAAAGCTGCATTCCAACTAGATTGATTATGTTGATTATGGTTTACTGTTGGCTTCCTCTTGTGCATAGCAAGAACTCTTTGGGCTGGATAAACTCATTTGAACATGGGCAATGAACAGAAATTATGCTCAGATCAAACTAAAATCAATATTGGATTTTATTGCCAAATATATTCAAAATTAATATTACTCTGTACTAGGGTTGTTTTCTGTAATTCTGTAGTTATTCTCTATACATCTACAGTGTGTAGAATAGTGCCAAATAATTGCTATGCATTGAATTTCACATTGATCTGACTTTTGCAACAACTGTGGTTCCACAAATCCATGTCAAACTGTATTTGCAAATGTGCATTCTTAGATAAAAAGCAAGGTGCATACATAAATACATGTTAAATGCTTATTTTAATGTAGATTTTTTTTGTTTTGGGGGGAGGAAACAGTGGTGGGATTCAAAAATTTTCACTACCGGTTCTGTGGGCATGGCTTGATGGGTGTGGTGTGGCTTGGTGGGCATGGCTTGGTGGGCGTGGCAGGGGAAGGATACTGCAAAATCTCCATTCCCTCCCCACCCCACTAACCTGCTTTCCAGTTCTGAGGCTTTCAAAAAGAGACTGGACAACATTTGTCTGAAATGGCTTAGGGCCTTCTCCTTAAGCAGAGGGTTGGATTTGAAGACGTCCAACATCCCTTCCAACTCCATTATTCTATAATCTAGAGTTTATATTACAGAATCCATCTGATCTCCAACTGAAAAGATTGGAAAGCTTTCGTCAGTTTTGAGATATAATAGTCAAAGGAGAGTTGCAGAAAGAGAATTTATGCAACAGGTTTCCTCTTACACAAAAGCTAAGCATCTCTGAAAACCTACATACATGATAGGATTCCAGGAAATCCAAACAAATCTTGTATAGTTCTAATCTCGACAGGAGTGTTGATTTCCTGCTAAAATATGTTGAAATTTCTATCCTAATTTGGTTTATAGTCAATGACAGTTCAGGGTCCAAATTATTTGATAAAGTGCCCTGGAGGAATATTGTCAACAGGAGTATTATAGCGTAGATACCTAAAGTTGCAACTTGAGAATTCTGGAGTATAAAATATACAGGGAAAAAGTTGGGAAAAGTCAGGTTTTCACTGGAAAAAAATATATTTCATTTTACAGTTTCTTTTTAGCTTTCCCTCATCCTGTCCCTACTCTATATCTAGCTTTTTTGCCTACAATTCATATGAAAAATAGCACAAAGGGATTATTAAAAAGAACAATGTCCATAACTCAAATTAAAAATACAAATACACTAATCCATAATCAGGAAATAATTTGATTAGGACCAGCTCTGAGTGCCTTGAGAAGAGTAGAGCAGTGGGGGATATGACAGTGTTCTTCAGATACCTTCAAGAATGTAGTAGAAGATCAAGTAGAAGGGTGTGCTCTTGATTACTTTACACAGGACATAATAGATTTAAGTCACAGAAAGTGAACTCCAGTTGAATGTACTGTTCCAACAGTAAGACACTGGACATTGGAACCAATTAATAAAAAAGGACAACACTCCCCTTTAGTGGATCTCTTGAAGCAGGAAGTGGACAGCATGGATGCATGCATCCTAGCAGGAAGTATTGGACTTGAAACCTTAAATGGCTTATTCCAAGTCCTTGAAGCTGAAAAGCTTTTCTGCAATGCTAAATATGTAGTTGATCCCAATAAAGACATTGCCTGAATATAGGGTTTAGAAATTTCTTATGAACTAGCAAGAGCCATTTTCTATTATCTGTAACTTTAGCTTTTAATCCCAGGAGCATAGGTCTACTTTTCTTGATTTTGGGGCAAAGAAGCACAAATAAATTTATTACCCATGTTTGCAACAAAGGAGAGGGTGTGATTGGATTAAATTACGCTGCTGTTAATCCAATTGCTTTTATTCTACTGCCATCTGGTGGATATACAGAGTGGGATAAACAGCCGAATGATAACAATAAAGGAGAATATTTGTAGCTCAGAATCTATGGAGATTCTCAGTCATCCAGGTCATGGTAGTCCCAAAGGTGCTTTTTCGGGAGACAACTGGACTTTGTTGTTTTTTCTTTGAAGACATTTTGTTTCTCATCAAAGAAGCTTCTTCAGCTCATCCAAGAAGTTTCTGACAGGAAGGAAGATTTTGGAAATAAAATTCGCTTGAGTGATGGCGGTCTTTAGTCAGAGAATTATCAATGGGTTATCAAGCTACTTTAAGCTCTGCACAATCAACACTTTTAGGAAAAATGAGGAAAAGAGTTTCTAATTTTCAGTCTACCAAGATGACAACATCTGATGCTACAAATAATCTGAGGAAATTTCATTAAAAAGAAAAACATTGCCATATACATAATTAGGGACAAGGGATTTCAAGGGGGAGGATTCCTTTTTCCAGAAAGGTCCAGATCTGCAAGAAGAATTTGGAAGCAAAATATTCAGATATAAGTAGTAAGATAAAAATAAAGCTGACAAGAAATGCAGAGTTGCAAAACTCTTCTGGACTGAAGAGCAACATAAGGCTGCCTCCATTCTGAAAGACAAATTCTAAATGAAATGGTCCATTTTGGTTTCTTGGCTGCCAGCAAGAGCTTTAAGGCAGTGATTTAGAGTGATTTTCCTGAAATAAATAGGAGACTAAAGGCAAGGTTGTTTGACTCCACTTAGCCAGCTACCACTGGCACCCTCAAAAATTAAATGCAGAGGGTCAAGGGGTAGGTAGGCTATGACATCAGATCCTGTAGCTCTGTCTGGCTAAGATTAGTCTTTCCTGAAAAATACCTCTATAGCTTAGCTCTACAATATGGTCCCACTTATTCCTTTATTTCTCAAGATTTATACCATTAAGAAACAAGAACAATTTTTTTTAGTACTGTAAGCCACCCTGAGTCCTTAGGGAGATAGGGTGGCATATAAATCTCATAAATAAAATAAATAAATAAATTTTCCAAGTACCTGTGTTTCCAAAAAGGGGAATCACCTAATACATATCCCTTTCAGTTTTAGAAAAGCAGCATTTATTTAAACTAACAGCTGACCTTTTGTTGCATATGTGCATGTGTGTAGAGGCAGTATGTACAGTACAGTTTTTTTGTTTATTAGGTTTATTTGCCGCCCATCTCATTTCAAAGTGACTCTGGGTGGCTTATAGCATTAAAAGCATTAAAACTACAAACGTTAAATATTTAGCTTGCAAAGAAGGAGTCGGCGACTGTGTGACTTGCAATGCTTCTTCCTCTGAATAATCTCCTCGGCTGGATCATTGAGGCAGGAAGGAAGACCATGCTGCCTTCCTATCCTTTGCAGCTAAAGTCAGGGTGGGTTAGCATGCAAACAGGAAAGAGGAAACAATACAGGGCAAGTATTGTGTGTATGCACACACACACACACACACACACACACACACAAACACACACACAGAGCCAGGGTAGATGGATGGGTGGATGGATTGAATGTTAGGATGATATGGCCACTCATCTCATAA
Source organism: Naja naja (assembly GCA_009733165.1). Taxonomy (NCBI): domain Eukaryota; kingdom Metazoa; phylum Chordata; class Lepidosauria; order Squamata; family Elapidae; genus Naja; species Naja naja. The sequence continues at coordinate 29,897,137 of CM019154.1, read as the reverse complement.
GAGTGAACCTGGGCAAGGATTAGAACAACAGTTAAAATCAATCCCCTAGGATTCCCAAGCTAAAACAATACACCCCAATCATGAAAAATGTTATGTATGCAAGTTTGAATGTCATTGGTTTAGTTTGAACTGTTCTTGTAAAATGTCAGAAATGATTGGTTTAAAAAGTGCGGGAAAATCCTGCACTCTGATTGGCTGGCAACTGCGCTGCTGGCTATAAGTAGCAGCCTCAGCCCAGCCAAATCGGGTCTGTTATGAGCTGTAGTCATTAATAAACTCTTCACTGAAGCACTCCGCGTCTGACTCTTCATGCAAACTTAACAAAAAACATCAGCGGTAGATGTGGATAGTCACTTGTCTGAAATGGTATAGGATCTCCTGTTTGAGAAGTGGGCTAGACTAGAAGACCTCCAAGGCCCCTTCCAGTTGTATTCTGATTCTTTTAACCCAATTTGGAAAGGGTGTGGTGAGAATACATAATTAAATATTAGACATCATTGCAAATGTTCATACCAAAAAGCCCCCCATATCCACACTTCTAAGTAAAATATATGTTGTCTGATCAGTACTAAAGCTGATACATATTATTTTACCTGTCACAGTTTATGGTCTGAATATTTCCACCCCAGTTATATTCTGCTAAGAGCATCAGGCCAGTGCTGAGAGGCAGGATAGGGACAGGAGAAATGGAGGCACAGTGGAAGAAAATGTTGCTTGAGGTGCCCCAGATAGGAAGAGAAAAGCAGAGGAGAAGGTTGGAATGAGAAGAATGGAGGTTATCAAGATATGGAGCATCTGCAGGCTTGGCTAAGTGACTGCTAGGATGCCAAACCATAGAATTCAACTCCAGGAGAAATTCCATCTGAAGATATATATTGCTCTTCAGCTCAAGTAGCCCAGTTTTCAACACCAGCTGGATTTGCACAGCATGCTTCAATCACAATTAATTTAATCCAATTTTATGGACTTAGGTGACACAGTAAATCATAAACTTTTCTCAATAGGCTCCCAACAGTTACCATGTGATTGGCTAATTTCTAGTTCAATATGCTGAACACAGCAAATAAATTCCTACCCTGACAGTGGAATCCACAGAGATGAGGACATGAAGGCTCCTAGGAGTATCCCCCCCCTCAAACAACCCCCAGAACCGAGGCTTCTTCAATAATACAACTTTAGTTGTTTTTGTTTTTTCTTCTATTCAGTTCTCCTAGACAAGTCCCTGCAGTTTTCTGAACAAGATTTTTCAGAAGTGGTTTACTATTGCTTCCTTCCTAGGGCTGAGTAAGAGTGATTGGTCCAAGGTTGCACAGCCGGATATGTTCCTGAAACATAATTTGAACTCAGAGTCTCCTGAGTATCTAGCTAGTATCTAGCCTGATGCCTTAAATGCTGCACCAAACTCTTTGTCATACCAGGGAATAATACTGAGGCAGTGCTTCCTAACCTTAGCAATTTCCAGGTGTATGGACTTCAAATCCCAGAATTCCACAGCCAGCATAGCCATTGAGGAGAATTCTAGAAGAGGAGCGGTTGTTCAAAATGTCCCCCTTGATGGTGGGTGTGGAACTGCTGCTAAGGAGGCTTCTGCTCTTAACGGATGACAGTTCCTGCATTTCTTTTTACCTATTTTGGCATTTTCAACCTGCATTTTAGGAACACGACCACATATTTTCTGTGTTGTAGTTCAGTGGACAGCCAAGATGATGAATTGCAGCTCCCAAGAGCAAAAAAGCTGCTGACAGGCCCCTTCCCTGTGTAAATAAATAAGGATGCTTCCACAGGAAGACCTTCTAACATCGCAGTCAAAGTATATTAATGAGCTGTTTCAACATTCCCTGCTTATCAAGTGAAAGGAAAAAAAGATTTTTTTAATGCTGTGGGAAAGCATCCAGTACAAGGTCTAGATATAGTTGGTGGTCACCTCTCAGCCTCAACAGCAGTGTTGCTCGACCCAGGCAACTTTAAGATGAGTGGACTTCAACTCCCCAGAGACCGTGTAATTCTGGGAGTTGAAGTTCATCCATCCAAGTTGTCAAAGCTGAGAAACTCTACTGAATGAGGCTATGGTGTCTGCACAATTAAAAAAAAAACCCATCTGGAAATACTACACCGGCTAAAATGATTTTATACAATCAGATATCATGGGGAGGGGAGGGGAAATGCATTGGATGACTCATTTGTGCTTCATGTAGGATTGCACGTGTGAATAAGGCCTTTTTCTCCCCTGACTTTAGGCCAGAGGTGTAGAATTGGGACCTCAGAGCCTAATCACCAGACTCCCCTTGAGATCTCTGCACTGCAGCCGGTGATCTTCTGCATTATCTCAGCCATGCTTGCCCGACTGATCCAGCTCCTCTGAATGTCCTTCCTTGGCAATGCCTTCTGCATTATTGCTTGGAATCGAGCTGCCTTTTTTGTCTGCAATTTCACCAGCTGAGAGAGCCTTTTAAGCAAAAAAAGGGGGGAGGGCTGAGAATGCCACAGAGGCGGCTGAAAAGATCTAATCTGTGGATGAGACCACCCCTTGACTGACAGCATGCGCCACCATCAGCTGTGTGCCACATGAACGCGTTTTCAGCCCAGTCAGATGTCTTTGCTTTCTTCCTCATTAAGGCTGATGAAAAGCTGTGGCCTCCAGCAGATAACATTCCTCAGCATACCATCTGCAGTCCCACCCTGAGACTTCCAATGAGCTTCTCAGAATTCATTCATTCTACCCTTCATTTATTCTCTCTCTCTCTCTCTCTCTCTCTCCAAGCAGATGCAACTTGTTATTAAAATGGCTCTAGCTCTGCTTGATTTTTTGTTTTCTACCCTTTTTGCAAAGATTTGGAGAGGGGAACTATAGGAAATGTAACAAACTCTTAGGCATGTTTCCAGTGTCATGGAATGGCAATTTTTCCAGATTGCTTCAGCACAAAATAGTATAATTTCCCTACTACCTTTCTGTTCTGCTGATTGACAAAGATATAATTTAGGAAGGTAGATGCATTCCAATTTCCTTTTCTTTCCTTCTGTTTCCTTTCTGACTTACTCCCTTCTGACTTACCTCCAGCCACCTCCCAATACAGCACTCCATTATTCTGTATTCTCCTTTCCTGAAATGTACAAGTTGTCCATAGAGATTTTGTTCTTTTCCAAAACAGACTTGTTCAGGGTAATCTTTAATAACTAAGTTTAATACTTTGCCATTCATAGAAGTGGCTTTGGGGAAACTTGCCTAGGTTTATGCAAATAAAAGAATTACTGTACAGTGCCTACCATACACCTTATTAAACTGAGTATATTTGTGGGTGACAATATTTAGGCTCATATTCAAATATTGACTCCCTCAACAAGTATTCACAGCAGTATCTCTAGCAAAGAGAGAAAAAAGGGGAAAAGGGAATATAATTAATAGTACAAAGGGATTTCTTTTCTTAATTTTTTTTAAAATTCATATTAAATTTTAAATTCATATTAAATTTTAAATTCATATTCTTGGGTTGGGGTGGCGTTTCTGCGGGGGTTTGGACCTTTTGAACAACCCCCAAGGAGCCCCCTCCCCTTTTCCCCAGAAGCGTGAGCTCTGGGAGGAATAGATCTACGGGGTGGGACGGAGGCTGCCCGAAAACCCAGGAAGGGGACGTTCGCAGCCATGGCCCGGATTGGAGGAGCCGGCCTTCCCGGATGGGGTTGTGGGTGGAGCCCGGACCCCAAGAAGGGACGATGTTATGGCTCCAGACCCATGGCCGTGATTAGTTTTCGGACGTTATACTTCTTTTGGATTTCTACGGACCTGACTGCCCTATGTTGGTTGGGCATTTCATCTATGACCACCGTCTCCTTGCTGTCTTTGTCATTCTGGACTTATTTGGCACTACTGATGGTGCCTGGGTCATCTATACCACTCGCCTGGACTTGTATTTTGTTCTTTCTCCCGGAGACTTGGCTGCCTCCCATTGCGGTGAGAGGGCAATGGCAGGATGCAAACTCCCCCTGCAGTGAGAGGGCAGGGGACTGTTCAGGATTCTTCGCCGCAAGTCACTGTGGTGGCAGTACAGCAACTGGTTTATTTGACTCTAACTGTCGGCAGCTGTGAGAGAGCTGCTGACTGCGGACTGTCTCCTGACTATTGCTATTGTCTGTCTCTTAGTATTGTACTTCCATCTTTACAATACTTCCATCGAACCAACCACCTCCTGATCTGCCTGAGATGTATATGCTATGCCTGCCTACTCCCTATCAGATTTATGGGCCCTCCAGACAGTTCCCCAGTCTGTGAAATGGCCCTGCTATCAAGAGCTTACCTTAATGACGGATTTTGGGATCCCGAGAGGTGGCATGTCACGACTAGTGGGCTAAATTCTAAATTTAGGAAGAAGGGAAACTGTTAAAATTCTTAATTAGCTGTCTTAAGGGGTTAGGGAGGGGGTTGATGGGTCTTCTTGCAGCCCAGTTCATGGTGGGGGGGGGTTGGGGGCGGGGCTCGGGGTTGAGGTGGGGGCCGATTCCCAGGGTGGTTGGGGTTGGCAGGAGACGGCAGGCATAGGGCCATATCATATGCTGGGAGTGCGCACCCACCATCTTTGGGTGGTTGCTCGCTCCGACCCTATAGCCTCCTCCCTAGGGAGCTCGGGAACTGGGACCCCTGGGCTTAGGCTGGTGTATTTTAATGCCAGGTCCATGGCTAATAAATCTACCCTCCTCCGTGAGATTATTGAGGAGGAGGCTGCGGACCTGGCTTGTATCACCGAGACCTGGTTGGGCCCAGAGGGTGGTGTCCCTCTGGCTGAACTATGCCCTCCAGGTTTCCAGGTTGTGCACTGGTCGCGGGCCCAGGGAAGGGGTGGTGGGGTGGCTGTGGTTATTAGGGAGACCTTGTTTCCAAGGGAGGTCACTATCCTAGAGATGGGCGGAAGTGAGACCCTTCTCCTGAAGTGGGGGTCTAATGGTCAGGTGGGCTTGCTGCTCACATACCTTTCTCCCAGCTGTGTGACAGCAGCCCTGCCTGGGCTTCTTGATGTCCTCTCGGGGGTGGCCTTATAGTCCTGGGGGACTTTAACTTGCCTTCCCTGGGGTGCGGGATTGGCCCAGGAATTCATGACTTCTATGGAAGCCATGGGCCTGACCCACTAATTTATGGCCCCACTCATGAGGGGAACACTCTTGACCTAGTTTTTGTCTCTGAGTGGTGGCGTAGTGACAGAGGGCAAGCCATTTTTATGGCTTTGCCCGTTCCATGGTCTGATCACTATCTCCTGCGGCTGGTCTTCCAACAAGCCCCCCACTGCTGGGATAAGGAGCCGCTTAGATGGTTCCGCCCCAGGCGCCTTATGGACCCTGAACAGTTCCAGGCAGAACTGGGGCCTTTTCCCTCTTCCCTTGCCCACAGCTCTGTCGAGGATCTGGCGGCCGCTTGGCAGCGGGCTGCATCAGAGGCCCTTGACAGGGTTGTCCCCATGCCACGGATCCCGGTTGGCTCCTTGGTACTTGGAGGAGCTCCGGGAGATGAAACGCCATCGGAGGGGCTTAGAGAGCAGGTGGAGGGCCACCCGCTCCCAGGCTGATCGAACCCAGCTAAGAGCCCACATTAGGACTTACCTGGGAGCTATGAGAGCGGCAAGAAGGTCTTATCTCTCCACCCTCATAGCGTCCACAGATAAACGCCCAGCCGCCCTGTTCCGGGTTACACGCTCTCTCCTTCGTCCAGAGGAGGGGGACGACCTGCTGCAGGGAAGGGCTGGGGAGTTTGGTCAATATCTGTCGGATAAGATCGCTCGAATCCGGAGTGGGTTGTCCTCTGATTTGCAGTGGTCTGAGGAATGGGATACAGGTAGTCTGGCCAGTGTGTTCTGGGATGAGTTTGATCCTGTTTCTGAGGATGAAGTGGACTGGATTATGCGGTGCCTGAGTTCCACCACATGTTTGTTGGACCCGTGCCCTTCCTGGTTGGCTTATGCCACCAGGGAGGTCACCTCTTGTTGATCCGGGCAGTTGTCAACGCTTCATTAAGGGAGGGTGTTTTTCCCTCTGCCTTGAAGGAGGCAGTGGTGAGACCCCTCCTGAAGAAGCCTGCCCTGGATCCGACCGTGTTAGACAACTTTGTCCAGTCTCCAACCTTCGCTTTTGGCTGTTGAGAGAGTGTGGTGGCTCAGCAGTTTCCGCTTTTCCTGGATGAAGCGGACTACCTGGATCCGTGCCAATCGGGCTTCCGGCCTGGTTTCAGCATGGAGACGGCATTGGTCGCACTGATGGATGATCTCTGGAGGGCCCGGGACAGGGGTTTTTCCTCTGTCCTGGTCCTATTAGACCTCTCAGTGGCTTTTGATACCATCGACCATGGTATCCTTTTGTGACGCCTCCGGGGGTTGGGGAGGCACTGTTTTTTGGTGGCTCTCCTCCTACCTTGCGGGGTGGTCGCAATCAGTGTTGGCAGGAGGGCAGAGATCGGCCCCGAGGGCGCTCACTTGTGGGGTCCCTCAGGGTCGGTCCTCTCCCCTTTATTTAATATCTACATGAAACCACTGGGTGAGATCATTCGTGGTTTTGGGGTGAGGTATCATCAATATTGGTGGCTCAGGCTGTTAAATGCCTGCTCTTAAGATCCAGCTGTCTACAACTACTGTAGGCTCGAATCCCACCAGGCTCAAGGTTGACTCAGCCTCCATCCCTCTCGGGTAGGTAAATTGAGGACCCAAGATTGTTGGGGGCAATAAGCTGACTTTTTTAAAAATGCCACTTAGTAATAAGTAGGCATATACAATGGAAGGAAGGCTATTGCTGAGCACATTGTATCCCAAAAATTGTAAGTCACTGAGTCTGGTGGCATATAAATGTAATTTAAAAAAAATATGCTGATGATACCCAGTTATATATCTCCACCCCAAACCAGATCAGTGATGCCCTCTCCGTGATGACCTGTCTGGATGCCTGGATGGACGGCTCAACCCGCCAAGACTGAGTGGTTGTGCATACCAGCATCTCGGTCCAGTTTAGAATGTCCATCGTTGACCATAGGGGGAGTGGTGCTGCCCCCTGTGGATAGGGCGAGGAACCTGGGGGTCCTCCTGGATGAACGGCTCTGATTGGAGGAGCAGGTGGGGGCCGTCGCCAGGGGGGCCTTTGCCCAGGTCCGGCTGGTTCGCCAGCTCCGCCTGTTTCTGGACCGAGATGCCCTGCGTACAGTCACTCATGCCCTTGTTACTTCGCGACTTGACTACTGCAATGCTCTCTATTTAGGACTGCCCTTGCATACCATCCGGAGATTGCAGCTGGTGCAGAATGCGCGGCTGGTGGTGATGGGCGTCTCCTGGTTCTCCCATGTTGCCCCCCTCCTGCGCGGCCTGCATTGGCTGCCAGTTGCACTCTGGGTGAGATTCAAGGTTCTAACTCTAACATACAAAGTCCTACATGACATGGGTCCTTATTATTTAAGGGAGCGACTTCTGCCGACATCGAATACCAACCGCCCTGTGCGAGCACATAGACAAGGATTCCTTGGGGTCCCGTCAGCCGGGCAATGCCGGCTGGCGGTCCCCATACGTGCCTATTCTGTCATGGTCCCTGACCTCTGGAATCAACTTCCCTTGGAGCTCCGCCTGGCCCCTGACCTCCGCACCTTCTGCCATGACCTGAAGACCTGGTTGTTTAACCAATCCGGGCTGTGACCCTCGGGTGGGGTGGTTCTTATCTTTGTATTTTGTAATTATGTCCTGGGGCTTGTTTAGTTTAATTTTTTAAAGTATTTATTGTTGTTGTTGTTTTAATTGTGAGCCGCCCCGAGTCTTCGGAGATGGAGCGGCATACAAGTCCCACAAATAAATAAATAAATAAATAAATAAATAAATAAATAAATAAATAAATATTTATATCCTGCCCTTCTCCGGAGACTCAGGGCGGCTTACAATTTTTGGGATACAACCCAATGCGCTCAGCAATAGCCTTCATTCCATTGTATATGCCTGCTTATTACTAAGCGGCATTTTTACAAAGTCAGCTTATTGCCCCCAACAATCTTGGGTCTTCAGTTTACCTACCCCGAGAGGATGGAAGGCTGAGTCAACCTTGAGCCTGGTGGGATTCGAGCCTGCAATAATTACAGGCAGCTGGAACTAAGTGCTAGGCTATTAACAGCCTGCAGTACCAAGGCCCTTTTGATAATTGACATTTAATTTTTCTGGCATGCAGATAATATTGACAAATCATCTAGATATCAAATTTTGAGCCCACAGTAGTTCCCAAATAATATCAGAAGTTAGGGATGGATGGTCATCAGCAAAGTTCTCACCATTGCAATGATTGTATCCACCCTTTTCCTTTTCATGAGAAGCAAAGGAGATTGAGGAGTTGATTGGTTTTCCTAAGAGAAAGTCTGTATTATGGCTTCTATATCAGTCCAAAGATGGCCAGAAGCACATTCATTACAGTGACAAGATCTTTCTTCTGCAAAAGTGCTGGCTTCAATATTAGACACAGCTACTCATGCCTCTGAACACTGGCTTTGCCAGAGCATCCAGGAAAAGCCTTACATAAAATTTACGAACAAATTATCTCTGAAAGGAGAAACTGGGCTGGGAGTTAGAGTTGGAGGGGAATTTGAGTAGATCCATAGCAAAATTCCTTCTCAAGAGCACCTTCCACACCAGGGAGAGAAGGAAAATCTAGCAAATTTATCTACAAAGAGGACTCTGATCCAGATAGGGAGTAATCACGTTCATTTTCCATAGCACCTTCAGTGTAGAAATATGGAAAATGTAAGTGGCAAATCCAGCTCAAGCCAAATTGCATTGGTTATTATTATTATTATTATTATTATTATTATTATTATTATTTATTCGACTTGTATGCCGCCCTACTCCCTAAGGACTCAGGGCGGCGAACATTAAAACAGAGCAAATTTACAATAAAAAACCATTAAATAAAACAAGCCAAATACATTAAAACATTAAGAAAAAATTAAAACCCTAGCCCACCCCCCCAGGTCATTCCAGGCCGGCCTGTTGAAACAGCCACGTCTTCAGGTCTCGGCGGAAGGAGCGGAGGTCAGGGGCCAAACGGAGATCCATGGGGAGCTGATTCCAGAGCTGATTCCATTCGCTCCCATGGAGAAGGCCCTTGCCCTGGGAACCACCAGCTGACAATGCCTGACTGACGGTATCCCAAGGAGGCCCCTCCTATGAGAGCGAACAGGGCGATGTGAAAGTGATGCTGGCAGGAGGTTGAGGTGCCAGGAGAAAAAAAAATGAAGGATGCAGACGAAGTTGTCCAAAGGGAGCATATATTGATAGATTGATTGATTTGATTTATTGGATTTCTATGCTGCCCCATTTCCCAAAGGACTCAGGGCAGCGTACAATCATAAAAACACTATAAATATAAATACTATACAATTTTAAAAAGAGGTTAAACATGAAACCCAATAATCTAATTTAAAATAACACTATTCAAATTAAAAACCCCATCCCCCTCCTCAGTCCAGGTCGGCAAGTTGGAACAACCATGTTTTCAGGCCCTGCCGAAGGACCGGAGGTCAGGAGCCACCCGAAGCTCCAGGGGCAGCTGGTTCCATAGGGTGGGTGCTCCCACAGAGAAGGCCCTACCCCTGGGGGTCACCAGCCGGCATTGTCTGGCTGACAGCACCCCAAGGAGGCCCTGTCTGTGAGAGCGCACGGGACATTGGGAAGCTGTTACTGGCAGCAGGGTCTCCCTCAAGTATCCCGGTCCTAAGCCATACAGGGCTTTATAGGTCAGGACCAGCACCTTGAATCTCACCCGGAGGGCAACCGGTAACCAATGCAGCGCGCGCAGGAGGGGTGTAACATGGGAATATCAGGATACTCCCATCACAACCCGCGCCACAGCATTCTGCACAAGTTGAAGCCTCCGGGTGGTCCTCAAGGGCAGCCACATGTACAGAGCACTGCAGTAGTCCAGCTGGGAAGTGACGAGTGCATGAGTGACCATGCGTAGGGCATCTCGATCCAGATAGGAGAGCAACTGATGCACCAGGTGGACCTGGGTGAATGCCCCCCTGGCCACGGCTCCCACCTGCTCCTCCAAACTGAGCCGTGCATCCAGGAGGACACCCAAGTTGTGAGCCCTATCTATGGGGGGGCAACACCTCTCCCCCCATAGCCAAAGATGGAATATCCTGGATAACTCGAAATGCCAGTACAAACAGCCACTCGGTCTTGGCTGGGTTGAGCCGGAGCCTGTTCCTCCCCATCCAGACTTGCACTGCCTCCAGGTACCTGGACATCACATTGAGGGCATCACTGGGTTGGTTAGGAGTAGAGGTAAAAAGATGGTATCATCAGTGTACTGATGATACCTCACCCCAAAACCATATTGGCTCTGGACTACTGGGCATAATCATTATACAAATATTCCTCCACTGATCCCAATTGGGGCTGGTATTTCCATCATAATTTGTTGCAATCATAAATCAAGTCATTACCATCAAACCCAATTTTTTGATCATTTTTATCAAGTTCTTAAGTCGTCATGTGTTCATAAGTGTGAATCCAGATTAACCAATGGCATTTTTTTTCCAGAGATCAGCAAAATCCATTGCAAATCATGATTGTGTGACTGTTGAGTGCTGCAAATGGAGGTAAATGTAAGCCAGTTGCCAAGCCCCCAAACTGCAATCACATGACCACAGGGGATGGGGTGGGGGGCCGGTTGTAAGTTTGAATTTAGGTGGTAACTGATGTTTGGGACGCTATCATTAATTTGAGCCATTGTTAAGCAAACAGTGATACATTGAGGCCTAACTGTAGAGCTGTTACCTTTTCCTAAATGCTACTAAAGGTTTATGCCTTTCATGTATGAGGTGTTCTTTGAACTTGCTTGTTTTCTTGCAGATAACTCATTATCCAAACTAGGTAACATCATCAGTGCTAGAACCTAGTTTAGGTAACGAAATGTCTGCAAGAAAACAACCAAGCTTAGAGAGCACCAAGGACCTCTCATTTCAATCCTGAGCTACAAATATTCTTCTTTATTGGTGCCCCTCAGGTAGTCTGTAATGCCATAATAATGCCAACATTTCCTATATTTGCTATCCTGACTGAAGGTGCCTCTATGTTCTGATAAAACCTTCAATCAATTATGCTCCAATATTGCAGATATATTGTAAATTTCAGGGAAAAAAACGGGCTGCTTTGTTTGTTTTCTTTTTCAGTTGTGATGGTCAAAGAATAATTTTTGTTTGGTTTCATCTTGACCATTGCACAGGAAAGGGAAATGTCTGGTTTCTAGCCCCTCTGAGAGATATTCTGGTTGACACAGGATAAGAGGAAATAAATTACTGTGACCCCAAAGTAATGTGAGTTCTGTAACAAGAACAGGGGTACAAGAAAAACAAGCTATGTATAACATCAGTTCCTAAGCTCCTAGACTTTACACAAGTAATCAGGAAATATAAATCTTTTTTTGTGTGTGAAAACATATTATCCACTGGTTGTTTAATGAAGTGCTCACAGAAATGGCCCTACTTATCATTTTAATTGAATTGATTGAACAAGGAACAAATTGAATATTGGATCACTTTGTTTATGAATGTTGGTTACTTGTTTGCTCATGAAGCTCTGCCAACATTTGAAGGCAAAGTTATGCATAGATCATACAATATGAAAGAAGACAAATACTTTTTCAAACAATGGCAGTTGCCATCATTTGCAGGTGTCCAACACCATGTTCCCATTTCTCTGCCAAAACATATGACCAGAATCCAAGCAAATTCACTGCCATCCTCATGTAAGATGACTTCTGCCTCTCTGTAAAACCAGATAATTTCACCATTTGTGTAGGTGGTTAGGATTTGTAAGTGGCTTGAGGACTGAGAAAGCTGCAGAGTTAGAATGGACATAAAACATCTCCAGAAAGCTATGGACAACTACACAAATTATGTGGCATGTACCTGAAATTTACTTTCAAGGATTGTATGAATTAAGTAACCACCAACCATGAACTCCACTGCCTATCACAAGATAGGCATTGGGGCTATTTAGCCTCTCTTTTACCATTTTGATAACCCTATAGTTAATTAAGTACAAATTCACCTTCCACTGATTCCTTGAGACTATACTAACTTCATTATTGTCAAGATTCACAGCCTGCAGTATCTTAAATCCATACCGCTCATATCTTTGCCATTCAAGTGTCTCAGCTGTGCAGACATGTTTGGAAAGGGAGAAATGCCGATCCTACCTTTCCTTGCCATCACTCCGGTGTTTATATCTTTCTTTCTTTCTTTCTTTCTTTCTTTCTTTCTTTCTTTCTTTCTTTATTTATTTATTTATTTATTTATTTATTCTTGGCCATCTGTATTTCCTCTGATAGAATTCAGAAGGATCCAGCTAAGGTGCAATCTATTTTGTCTTGGGAAGGAAACCTCCCCACACACAATAAGGCATATACAGCATTGGGCTTTGCCAATTTTTACTGAAAATTAATTGCTAACTTTGCAGTGCCTTTGTTACTTACAGTTACTTTGGTAACTGTAAGAAAGGGGCAGGGTCTCTTTAAAAAGACATGCATAAGACTTTCATCAACTCAGACAGGCAGTCACACTCACTTCCTAATTCATCATCCATCTTCCTGATAGAATCATAGAATAACAGAGTTGGAAGGGATGTTGGAGATCATCTACTCCAACCCCCTGCTCAAGCAGGAGAGTCTGTTCCAAATGTTAGCCCTTACCTAGGATCTTATTCCACTTTTTTGCTATGCTTCTAATTCCATTTTGAGGACTTTACAATCTATTCCAGAGCTTTCAGGTAACTTCCTCCCTGGACATTATTTCTTACCAGCCAAGAGATAGATTTAACAAGGAGATTTGGGCCATCAAGAAAGAAACCTTTCAGAATTGATGCCACCTTCTGGAGAGCATACATTACTCTTGCAAATTGCATTAATCCAGACAAGAAGCACACTCAGAAGTATTAACTGCCCTTTATTTTAAGATTACATTAACAAAACCATCTGTTACCTTTACAGCCCAAAAAATCAAGGAGAGTCTCTTCTGAGATATTTACCACACCCCCATTCTTACTATGGGCTAAGGTGCCTCTTATCCTGCCCTTGCCCTACCTCCTCTTCTGCCTCCCAGAGTCATTCCCACATACACTATTCCATAGAAGTTAGAATAGACATAAAACACCTCCAGCTTTCTCAGAAGTTTAACTGACACCAGATCGGGCAGACAGTTGGTTTCTCTCTTGTCACTATGGCAGGAGTGTCAAACACAAGGCCTGTGGGCTGTATGCAACCCATGGAGTGCTTAGATCTGGCCTGTGGACCACCCTGGAAACAGCAAAGAACTGGCTCATGCATGCCCCACCCCCACCCCTGAGCTCCATTTTTGCTGGCACAGGGCTGCAGGAGGCCATCATGGCTGAAAACTGAGCTTGGGAGCCTGTTTTCTCTGGCAGAGCACTTGCTCCACCACAGGCGCCCCTGACATCAAGCTGGGCATGCCCACCTGGCCACACCCACTCCACCACCACTCCAAGTTCAAACACAACCCTGATGCAGCCCTCAATAAAATCGTGTTTGGCACCCCTGCACTATTGGAATCAAATAGGCAGATTAATGTTTTATCAAATAAATAAGAATATTTCTTATTTGGTTATTCTGCCTTAGCTTTCCTGCTACACCCAGAAAGTCACCGCTTGACCATAATCCAGTAGAATGGGAGTCTACCAACTTTTTCTAGATAATTCATTCCACTGTATAATTCATCTTATTGCTAGGACAGTGGGAATCTACTTTCCTGTGATGTAAACCCAACATTTTATATACTGCTCATAGGTTCCATCTTGTGTGACATCCTTTCAGGTTCATCACTCGCTTAGTCTCCTTTTTTCAAGGCTGAGTATTTTCAGATATTTCTACCTATCTTAATAACACTTCATTTACTACTCATACTTTCTATTGTATTTCTCTGAACCTATTTCAGTCTGACTGGATTTTTTTTACAGTAAAGTATCATCATACTAATTTGTTTTCTAGCAAGTAGCAAAAGCAACCAGGATTTCGGTTTGTACCTTACATTAAATCATGTCTTGAATAGCCACAATTGGCAGTAGTCACACTCACTAAACTAATAAGCATGATTTATAAACTGCTACAGATGTGTTAATGAAGAGAAAGTGAAGCAAATCACACTTTAGCTTAAGGGATGGACCCATATGAAGTTCTGGCTATTTAATACAATGTAAATGAGATTTACTTTTAAAGAAACAAGAGATTTAAGAGATCAGACATGCAATTATTACTCTACAAACCAGATGTCGGTTCAAGCTTTAAAAATAAATCAATAAAGGATCAGCAAAAGATGAATCACTGAACAAATACTGTCTATATTTAAACCAAAGCATAAATACATTTCTCCCACCTCTGGAAAGTTTCTCATCGGGTACTTAGTGCTTCAACCAAGAACAAATGGTTTTCTGACTGACTTCCATTTAAGACAGATTCGTGGGTGAGACTTTGTGTCATAGCTACTTTCCCAAAGTAGTGTCCGGAATGTTATCTTCTGTCATGGACACTTCGTCATCTGTCCTTGAATCTCTGCTGTCAACAACAGCAGAAACTGGGGTGGGGGAAGTTGGTGGGTGAGAGTTGATAGAGTAAGGCAGGATGCCAGTTAGGAAGTGTTAACTGGGCTTGCTGTAAGCATTTTCCACATCCCATGCCTTTGGGGTAGCTTTTCCTGTCTAATATCAGGTTTTGTATGGTTTCTATTCTTTGCTCACTGCAGGAGAAGAAGAAAAGGAATGTGTGGTTTGAATGGTACTATCTGCTGATGTGGAAGAACTGAGCAAAACGGCATCTTGGAATGATCTATTAATGCATTGTTTAGAGTCCCTTGATAGCCATTTCTTCTTCATCATGAGAAAGCAATTGCCACTTGCAATATTCCTATCATTTGTGATGGCAAATGCCATTAGTCTTGTGGAAACTACTCAGCAGGTAAGATGTATTTTATATTATGGTGATGTCAGAAGCTTATGTGTAAATTTATATGTTCTACCCCAGTAATCATACACCAAGGGTTTTGGGGTGAATTCTGAGCATGATTCAAGAATTCAGGCTTGGAATCTCTGGCTGATAAATCAGAAATAAATTATTTAAATCAGTATTTATATTACCATTTCTGCAAACATAGTTTACTTAATTTATAATTTAGTTATTCCTTGGGAATAAGTATTCTTAAGCAGAATTTACTTCAAATAAAGATGCAAAGGTTGGGCTGTAAACCAAGTTTATGATGAGGCTGGTTTATGATGTCTTCGGAGAAGTTTGATACTCAAGAAATTTCTCCTACAGAGATTTGGAGGACTTTTATCTGAAAACAATTGAATTCAGTGCAAAAAGCTATTTCCTTTCTCATGCAAATATTTATTTATTTTATCCCAGAAATTATATCTTGATCTTTTACCTCTGCCAAATTAAACAATAAAAAACTAACAAAAAAGATCAGAAACATTTTAAAAATCTGTCTCCTGACAAAACCTGTGTCTTAGCAAGAGGTTTAGTCTGAAGACCTAAATGGCCTCTTTTAGTTCTATGATTCAAGGAAGGATGTTGCCATACAACAAAAAATTGCCCCATTTAAGTATGGCTCAAAGAAAGGCAATAACTCCTGTGGATAATTTTGTCAGGAAAAGTAGTCTCCCCTATTTAAAGAATATTCATCTTTTTTTAGTGGCACATTCTGTGGTTGGGCCCAAACTAAATTGCCATAATGTCCTATTCTTGAAGACTCTATGAAAGTTGCAGTTTATGCAAAACACAAATGAGAACTTGATTTAAGGACTAGGGTATGAACTGTGGCTGTATTTCTTGGACCAATGCAATATGGTATTATTAAACATTAAACCCTGGCTTATTTGAAGTTATTTCATTTGAGAGTTTCTTTAGGGCTGCTATCATACTCAGCATCAGAGTAGAACTGATTAGAAAGAATGCAGACAGGATCTTTTTTGAAGTGTTTTCTGGAACAGTTTTCCCCAGAAAATGCATATGGACCCTTCTTTTCCGACTATATGAGAGCCTTCTTTACTCCATCCCATACTGGAGCAATGCTGTAGATTGTTGCTGCTTTACTTTTTTTTTATTCAGTTTTCCTTGTCGCCCTTGAAGTCACCTAGAAAATGAAATAGAACATTGGTGTGTCAAACTGCTATTAAAAGCACAATTATGCTCTTATCAAAAATGTTCCCTTAATTTCCCTATCTCTCTCTTTCTCTCTGCCCTTTAGGAAAGACAGAGATGTGATGAGGATACAGTGTTTACCACAAAAACTAAATGTGGAGCTTGTTCTGTTAATAATAATATCCGGTGTCCTGAAGGTTATACCAAAATTACTAAAGGCTCTGGGAGACGTGGCTGCAGGTAATACTTACGTTAATATTTTCTACTCTGAAAGGGCTATTTTTGGGGTGTCAGGTTAAGCTGTGTTTTTTACAGTATTCCTATGGATGTATTTGGCAGGAGAAGGAAGAGGTTCTATTGACCTCTTCCCCTTACACACATACTGTACATACACACAACCTACAGATCCTATATTTCTGTCTTCAGGTTTTTATCTGAAGCATATGGTGAATATGTGTGAAGGTGAAGATGGTGGGATGTATCTGGACATTTCTTCTATAGATGCACAAATAATTCCTCTGGGCATTTAGGAACCCCCGTATTTCTAAGCCTTCTAAACACAGAGAGTTGAATCCTACCGCACTTGCAACTGTGAGAGGAAGTGGGTGACAGCCTTTTCAAACAATGCATTGCTGTCCAGTCCTAAACAGTTGCATTGTTCTGGTGCTCATAGCAAAATACTTCCAAGTTATTTGAATGAAAATGAAGAACTGTAAATTTGGGTAGGCTGTGGAAGTAATCAGTATCAAGATCTGGGTAATGGTTTATTGATGCTAATTGAGGGACCAAGCTACAACTGAAAAGAGTCATGTTCATTAACTCAAAATAGTTCTTGGGAAAATCCTGTAAAGAAATTTGATATACTAGATCATAATTAGCTCTCCATCCCATTGTAGGGAAGGGTTAAGCTCGAAAGAAAGTGGGTTGCATTTAGATATCTGTGCTAATAAGCGTAGCAGCAAAGATTCTACTACTCTTCTATTTCTTTTAATGTTATGCTATATGTGAAAGAAACTGAGAAGAAGGATTGAAGAGAAATCAAATCCTACAATATTTGGTTGGATTAAAGACTAAAACTGTTAGAAATAAATGGAGGTTCAAGTAAGACTCTCTCTCTCTTTTTTTCTGTCAACCTTTAACAAACTTTTTGCTGATATCAGGATTGAAAAATTGGTGTTTTATGGATTTGCTTATAGATAATGGGTGGTAAATGAGATGAAGAGATATCTGTTTGTAATCATATTAAACAAGAGGAAAACCTTCTATGCACCAATTCCACCCCACTTTCTACAATTTTGTAAACAACAAACTGAAAGACTCAAGATCCATCCCACCCCTGAAAGGACCTAATGGTAAAGACTGCAACACGACACCATCAAAGCCAACCTCTTTAACACATTCTTTGGCTCAGTATTTGTAAACAGCAATGGATCACGCCCAGTATTTCCTAGTTGAACCACAGACAACTACAATGATCTAATACATATTGATTTCACAGAAGACAATGTTGAAAAGCACTACGCAATCTAAAACCATCTCTATCTACTGGACCGGATGGAATATGTGCCTACTTCTTAAAAAAACTATCCACTGCCATAGCCAAACTTTTAAGCATAATCTTTGAAAAATCTTTCAGGACCAGCTCCTTGCCAAACCTATGGTCACAAGCCATGGTCATCCCCATCTTCAAAAAGGAAGACCCCAGTCTAGTTGAAAATTACAGACCAATCACTTTATGCTGCATCACCTGTAAAGTCATGGAATCAATTATTAACCAATCCATTATCCTCCACTTAGAGACAAACAACCTACTCTTTAACAAACAATATGGTTTCAGAAAAACTATCCTGTAATCTGCAACTCTTACACTGCAAAAACATATGGACTATACAATTCAATCAGGGCAAAGCAATAGACGCAATCTACATAGACTTCTGTAAAGCCTTCGATTCAGTGGTACACAACAAACTACTACTAAAACTAAAATCTTATGGTATCTCTGGACAACTGCATAACTGGATAGAAGCATTCCTGTCAAACAGACAACAAATGGTCAAAATTGGGAGCGTCTTATCAAATTCTGTACCTGTCAACAGTGGTGTCCCCAAGGCAGTGTTCTAGGCCCAACTCTCTTCATACTCTACATAAATGACCCTGTGATCATATTAAGAGCAACTGCGTTCTCTTCGCTGATGATGTAAAGCTATTCAACACCACAGACAATACTGCTACCCTTCAAAAGACCTCACTATGTATCAGAATGGTCAAACAAATGGCAACTTCAAATCTCAACAAATAAATGCTCTGTCTTACATATTGGCAAAAAAAATCAGAAAATAAAATACAAGCTGAATAGTCAAGACCTTGTTGATGATCCAAACTCTGTCAAGGACCTTGGAATACTCATCTCTAATGATCTAAGTGCTAGAGCCCACTGTAACTACATAGCCAAAAAGGCATTAAGAGTTGTTAACCTAATCCTACGTAGCTTTTTCTCTGGTAATATCACACTACTAACTAGGACATACAAAACATTTGCTAGACCAATACTCGAATACAGCTCATCAGTCTGGAACCCACATCATGTATCTGATATTAACACAGTTGAGAAAGTCCAGGAATATTTCACAAGAAGAGTTCTCCACTCCTCTACTCGTCGCAGAATACCTTATGCCACCCGACTTGAAATTCTAGACCTAGAAGCCCCAAAAACTTTAACCTTAGACTGTCTACTATTGACCTCACCCCTTTCCTAAGAGGTCTGTAGGGGGTATGCATAAGCACACAACATGCCTACCATCCCTGTCCTATTGTTTCTTTTATTTTTCATTTCATGTACATAACTATGTTTATCCTTATACTTATCTTGTAAGTGATTGACAAATCAAATAAATAAATAAAATAAAATATAGGAGATGGAGAGTTATTAAATTTGTTTATACATGTGGTGAAAGTTGGAAGTCACATCTTCATATTTTTTACTTTATTATATTTTCTTTCTAAATTTTTCTTCCTTTTTTATTTACTTCTGTTTAAGTTTCATTTGTATTATTTTTTACTATTGAAATTAAAATCCTTAATAGAAATTATAGTTTTAAAACAGTAAGAATACCGGGGTGGAGTAGTTAAAGACTAGGATTGGAGAGATGCGTCCAGTTCAACCTTCACCCCTTCTTTCAGCCTAGCTAACTTCACAGATAAATAATTTTAAAACACAGAGAGAGAGAGCTCTGCAAAAAAAAATAACAGAACATCAGGGAGAATAATTCTAATTTAATCTTTTCCTCTGTGCTGGCTTTCTCTTTGCTGTTAAGTAAATGCTGTTAATTACAATCGTAAAAAAATACAAACTAAATTTAAAGAGAAGAAAAAGAAGAAATATTCTCTTATCTCCACCATATTAAACTGAAGTAAACTTTCGTTCAATCACTTGTGCAATAGAAAGGAAGCATATTTGAAGTTTCTGCTGTTTCTCTGAGTGTAATGGTTATTACTTACAGTCCAAGCTAATCGTTTACTTACTGAAAAATGTTGCAAGCCAGGCCCCTTGTCTCTTCTGCTGAGAGAGAGAAACCCTAATTTTTTTCCCCATAGACATTGGGTGGATATTCATCTCTTCTTTTACCACACACACTTCTTAAAGAACCCAATTTCACCGCATTCAATTTTTATGTTTGTCCTGACATAGTCAAATTCTCACATGTATGTAATGAAGTGGGCAGAAGCATGCTCCTGTACAAAACCATTTTACTTCTTTTGACAAAATTCATTCCTTATATATACCAGATATTATCCATACCATTGCTCTTCCATAAAAAAAATATTCCCGAAGTGGAAATCAAGAACCTTAACAAAAGTCTACATCTTTGTCCTATAGATACCAGTACGAAACCAGTACTTTATCTCTTTCTTTCAATGGGTGTCAGCATTCTTGTATGAGAACGTTAAAGCAGCCACAATGTTGCTCAGGATACTGGGGACAAGACTGCCTAGGTAAAAATATTCATCTTGTGATATCTTATAATAATTGTTTTCTTTTTCTTGCTTTCATAAATCAATTCCTGTGTTTTATCTTTTAGTGCTATGTGCATTAGTTAACAGGGACGTTCATGATTTATCTGAATAAGTTTTTCAAATATTAATGCAAAATACTTTTTAAGGGGAAGGGGTAGATGTTTCCTATGAGGTGGGCAGTCTGTTGTGGTAAAATCTTGGGAGACTGTGGGTCAAAATATTAATAAACTACATGATATTTTAGGTTATAATGTTCCTAAAAGGTTTCTAACACTAGCAATATTCTTAACCCTAACCTAACACCTCTGTATGAACATCCTGAGATTCCTAGTTCATTCATTTAAATTAGGATATTTTTTTAAAAAACACAGTTCTTTGCAATACATTTATACCTATAGTTAAACACCAATTTGACACCAGTACTTCTGGTATTTTATTCATAAAGTAATGATTATACAGGGATCCCCAAACTTGGCAACTTTAATGTGGACCTCAATTCCTCAGAATTCCCCATGCTGACTGGAGAATTCTTGGAGTTGAAGTCCACAAGTCTTGATGTTGCTAAGTTTAGAGACCCCTGGATTTTACCATGATAGGTTAACAGACATATTAACAGATTAACAGAGTTGGAAGGGACCTTGTACTGTGAAAAAGGTGAAAAAGAAGATAGGATTCCCTGTTGGAGACCAATCATCCTGGTCGGGAGGTGGGCTCAAGCCAGGGGTGGGATTCAAAAATCCCAGCATCTGGTTCGCTGCCCGTTTGCTGGGTGGGCATGGCCATGGTGGGTGTGGCCTACTGGTACTTCTGGGAGGGCTGTTTTTCACCTTCCCAAGGGTGCAGAGGCTGTTTCTGGACTTCCAGAAGGCTTGTTTTCCCCTCCCAGAGCCTTCATGTGGACCCTGCACTTACCTGCATCAAAAATGGGCTGCTTGGAGACTCCTGGGAGGGGAGGGGCAGGGTGGGGTGGGTGGGGGAGGGCCGGTCGGTTGAAATACCAGTTCAGCAAACCAGATGAAAACTTAACATCCCCTTCACCCAAACCAGTCCGAACCAGTAGAATCCCACCCCTGGCTCAAGCAAGGAATTCGTCTGGACTCATTACATAAACACAAAAGGGCAAGGTCTGGCCTCCCCCTCCAAATGACTTTGAGCCTTATCTAGTCTTTCCCAGGTGATGGCCTCAACTCTGGGGAGATTCCTGTGAAATAAGTATAGGACAATAAAGTAGCTAGTTTGAATTCTACAAATGTGAGTCTGGTTGTTTGTGCCTGACATTTCCAGAGTCTTAAAAACTGGAATTCATTACTTACTTACTTACTTACTTACTTAGGGATTTCTATGCCGCCCTATCTCCCGAAGGACTCAGGGTGGCTTACAACGATAAAAAAAACATCCAATACAAACATTAAAAAGCCAATTAAACAACACCCCAATATAATAATTAAAATTAACAAACCAACACTAAAAACCCCACCCACTCCATCAGTCCAGGTCAGCAAGCTGAAAGAACCACGTTTTCAGGCCACGATGGAAGGATTGAAGGTCAAGAGCCATCCACTTCACAACATACTTTTCCCTAATAACTGAGGACTGTGCAATATGCTTAGAAGCCAACTCTGCATTTCTCTGTGTGAAGAGAAATGTTTTGGATGTTCAACTATATTGAAGAGCTCAGCAACATAGCAGAGCCTTAAATCCATGCTTACTGTTTTTAAGAAAAATTCACGGTTCTATAGGAAGGATAATATTCCATCCTTATACATGTTAGCACAGATACAAAATGGTTAGTTTGGATTTTCTCCTGAGATTTGGGGCAGAAGCCCCCCCCCATTTTAATGTTATATGCCAGGCATAGGGATTACATCATCTTTTCCATGCATTTTCTGTCTTACAATACTGAAAACTATAATGTTAGGTTTTAGCAATAAGGGTTAGGTGATTAGGGGATTCAGTGATTATAAAAAGGTGGATTAGGAATTTTGTGCAAGTAAAAACCACAAGTTGCTTTTGAGTGAATCAAAAGAAAAAAATGTGGCAAAAAGAAACTTTCCAAAGATTTATATTTTATACTACTCTTTCTTGTTCATAGTTCAGAACTTCTACCACACATTCATGGGCTACTTGAAAGCAAATGTTGCTGCATTAAATGGAATTAATTCCATGTAGGATTCCCATTTTCACCCTTACATCAGCATACATAGGCTTCTGTTCTTACCATTACAGAGAAAAGACTTGCATTCTAAGAAACACCAAGAAAAAAAGGAAATCCTTTGTTTTCTGAGAAACAATTGTAGAACAATGGGGTAATAACACAAAAATACAAACTGATAAAGAAATGCTACTGGTGCAGCTTCCAAAAAAGAGACAACAGGGAAATGGAAAATAACTGTCAGCAGTTCTTAGAAATCCACCTTTTTTTCAATTATTTGATTTCATTATTCCAGCTGCAATTTAAATTTGATTTTCAGACAGAAAGATTTAATCATTTTGTTGAATCAAACAAAACTAATTTGTTGAATCAAATTAGTTCAAATTAGTTCTCAAAGAACTAAGAAGGGTTCAGTCCTATTAGTTGATCTTGATCTTTTAGTAGCTTTTGTGTCATTAGCCCTGGTATTTTTCAAACAGTTTTTTTTTATTTGTTTCTGAGTACAGTTTAAAATCTTGGTTTTCATCAGAGTTGGTATTCAGCAGGTTCTGACCAGTTCTGGAGAACTGGTAGCAGAAATTTTGAGTAGTTTGGAGAACCAGCAAATACCACCTCTGACTGGATTTATAGTATCCTTCCCCTGCCACACCCACCAAGCCATGCCCACAGAACTGGTAGTAAAAAAATTTGAATCCCACCACTGGTTTTCACCTTCAGTGACTTAAACAGTTTAGTTTAGATTTATACCCGAGGGATTGGCATTCTTTAACCAATATAGGCCACACCATCAACAACCTATTAAGATATTATACTATTAATAAGAGCTTTTTAGTTACGGTCATTTATGTAGGAACTTCTTCTTGGATGTTCTAAAGTCCGATCTTACAGAGGATTGAAAATGGGTTTCCTTTGCTTTTAATTTCAAGTCCACTCTTATAATTAAATATTTACTTTGTTGACTATTTAAGTTTTTGCCTTTGTTTATTTCAATTAGTTTACTCTTAAAATTGCTTAAATTTCAGCGAAGGAATTATACATTTTGCACTAAGTCTGAAAGAAACTTAGAAAGGCATTAAATGCACCATATTACATGAGCTTTTAAATTTCAGATCCTAATCTCTGAATTTAAATCCCTATTGGTTAGACTATAATCTTAAAGCTATATAGTTTATATTTTAAGTATATATAGTATACATGCTGATCAGCCTCAATGGGATTTAATTCTGAATACCAATTTATAATTGGTTTTGAGGGAATAACATACCATGTCAGATTATTATTTTAAGTTGTTTTATTACTTTATGCATGTTTGGATAAAATCATCTAGATCAGGGTGTCAAACTCAATTTCATTGAGGGCCGCATCAGGGTTGTGTTTGACCTTGAGGGGCCGGGGTGGGCATGCCCAGAATGGGCATGACCAGCTTGATGTCACTCATGTTGGGGGTGCCTGTGGTGGCCCAACTGGCTCTACCAGTGAAGATGGGCTCCAGAGCTCCATTTTCAGCTGCCATGGCCTCCTGCAGTTCCATTTTTGCTAGCAGAGGCACCATGGGCCGGTCCTTCACTATTTCCAGGGCAGCCCCACGGGCCAGATCTAAGCACCCTGTGGCCCAGATCCGGCCCCCAGGCCTTGAGTTTGACATCCCTGATCTAGATAGAGGGTAGGGTTCAGCTCCAAAATATGGATCAACTCTGAGGGTTGGATGAGATGGGATCAGAGGTGCATGTATTCAGCAGGTTCTGACTAGTTCTGGAGAACCAGCAGCACAAAATTTGAGTAGTTCGGAGAACCAGCAAATACCACCTCTGACTAGAGATTTTACAGTATCCTTCCCCTGCCATGCCCACCAAGCCATGCCCACAGAACCGGTAGTAAAAAAATTTGAATCCCACCACTTGATGGGATTATGGGATTAAGCAACAGTCAAACCATAATGCTTTTGTAGACTAAAGAACAAGAGCTAGTTGTCCATTAATCTAAGGTTACACCTTGCTAAAATAATCCTGCCATGATAGATGGCAAATTAAAAAGAATTTAGCTAAGCTAGTGATATGGTTAACTAGCAAACACTGTTCCTCTGCAGAATTTGCTTTCACAATTACAATTAAACAACTATGACTGGCTCCCTGCCCTAGACTCTTAAGTCTAATAATCAATAAACCTTGTTTACTTATCATTTTCAGAATGTCCAGGTGGTTCGTTATCACCATGCAGTAACAGAGGACATTGTTTTCAAGGTATTTGGGGGAATGGAACCTGCGCTTGCCAGGTATGTATTTCTTTCATAATAATTTAACATTAAAAAACTTAAGGGCTTATTCAAGGCGGTTTTAAAGAAAATGAAAGGCATGTGCTAACCATATCTCTTCTACTAATGTAAAAATCCAGAACAGGGAATACATTGTTTACATAATATAAAGTGTGAATTTGACTCAAAATGCTTTTGGCAATTTATATCTGACATAAGTTATGAAGATTTAATTTTGGAGGTTCCTGCTTCAGTTTCCCTCTTAGAGAAACATGATGAATAATTTGTACCTGTATTTATTGCATGAGTTACATTTACCCACAGTTGTATAAGCCATCTAGTTGGAGTTTTATTTCACCATGAAACACTTCTCAAGGACAACTCCAAGTCATGTTGACTGTTTTGACACATAACTAGGGAAAATTTGAAGTAAGGTTAGGATGAATTCATTAACACAATTCTTTTCATATATATTAATATTGCTTAAATGGTTTAGTGGTATTTCTCTGTAAACTTTTTTAAGAATGGACTTCTTATTAAAATGCAATTTGTTCCCCATTTGTGATTAAATGTCTATAAAATTCATGTCTCAAGGGGAAACGGTAGATTTAAGGTTATGTTCTGCTGTATTTCCTTATTTTCCCCATTCTTCCGCAAGTAAAGTAGAGGGTGAACTTGTTAGAGTCACAAGTCATATCTCTCATATAGTAAAGCTAATATTTTCACACCATAAATAATATCTGTTTGTCCCTTGAAGTTATACAGTATGGTCTCCTTATTAGTTATAAAGCAATTCTTTCTCTAATGAGACCACTGATTAATGTATACCAGTACAGCATCCCCACAGTCATGAGAGGCCAGGTGAGGTGAAATGCCCCTCGACGTGAGTGACTTTGAATTGGCCACACCCACCTAGTCACATGACCACCCAGCCATGCCTACCCAGCTGGTCATTAGAGTAGAGAACCGGTTGTTAAATTATTTGTATCCCACCACTGCCCAGGTTGAGAATCACAGATGTATATATATGTTCAGATTCGCTTTGATCAACTTTCTATGTAAGAGCTATATAACTTTAGGGCTCTACTCCTGATTGATTTCATGACTGATATAAGTTACTGCTCATGAAAGTTTAATGAAAAGGCTTAGTCTGAAAAGATTCAAGATTCCTCCTGCTTGTTTCATTCCATGGACTAACTCAGCTCTCCTGCAATTACTATAACCTGCTAGCTTTGGAAAACAAAGCAATCATTTCATCTCTAATTATTAGCCGGAGTTTTCTACCATAGTAATGCATAAAGTGATCTATTTCCATTATCCCAGTAATATTTTTAGCAATAGATTAATGCAATAGAATTGTGTTTATTGTATAGAATGGGCTTTATTTGTTTTAAAAACTCTGGACTGTCATCTTTGGCAAAGTAGTTTGCTGTTGAATAAACTATAGTAGTTAACAGGATCTTTTTATTTGTTTATTTATTTAAATCTTTGGGTACATGCCTAGGGCATATTTCCCCCATAACAATAAATCTGTGGGTAGATTGGGCTGAGAAGAGCAAGTGTCTAGTGAGCTTGTATGGATGAGGATGGACCAGGGTCTGCCTATTTCTAGGTCAGCACCTGTCAGAGACTCAAATTGCTTTTGCTTCAGCTCTCTTTCCTACAAATCTTTGCACCCAAAGATACAATGAGTATGAAAACCAAAACTCCAACTTACTAGGATATATATAGTAAGTGTGTATAAGCTGACTGTCAACCTAGTTCCTAAGTGAAACTAAATCAAAGTTGGCTTTTCTTAATTTAAATTGATTTTTCAATTTTTGCAGAAAGCATTTGCTGGAACTGCCTGTGAAAAGTGTGCAGAAGACAATGTTTTTGGACCTGATTGTATTTCAGGTATATTTGGTGTGGGCTTCCTTTTAAAAAGTGAATATAATAACATCACATTAAAATGGCATGAATGTTTCCACACAGAAGATTGCATAATGTCTTGTGTGGCAGTATAAAAATGGGACATTACCCAAAGTAAGTTGATACGTCATATCTAGTAACGGCTTTCAAATATTTCTTATGAGATATAACACTTTAATTTAGCAAAACTTTTCTACAAGTTAGCTTTTGATATACATGAGAGTTTCCTTCTGGCCTAACAAAATCATGATAATGAGGCTTGGAAAATGAACAAAGATCTGTTCACCATTTTGCAGGTGCAAGAATTTTTTTTAAAAAACTATAAAAATCCTTCTTATTTATTTATTTAAAGATTATTAAAGGTCAACAAAACATCTTCCAATAAAACAGTCCCCAACATGGTAAAAACTGAAGCCAAGAGTAACAACAACTATTTATAGTCCTACACAGCTGAGAGTTTGGGAGAGCTGAGTAGAAGAATATTCATGAAATTACCTTTGGCTTCTTTATTACAACCAGGAATTCCTCAGAAGTACATCTAAAAACACAAATTCCCCCTAAATTAATACTTAGATCAGCTACAATGTCATCTACCATACATGAGTTCCATGTACGTTACATTTGGGGTTGATATTCATGTACAGCAGATGTCCTGACCTAAGAGTAGATTTCTGGCTGATTTGAACTAGATTAGCAAGGATTCTAGTTCCCCCAAATCTAACAAATATTATTTATTACATGTCTATATGATTTCCTATTAAAAGAAATCTCAAAGTATTAAAGAGTGCATTTACAATTTAAAATGAGTTAAATTTATGAATTAAAAGATTTAATAAAACATACTTTAAGAAGTTTTATTAAAATACAGTATAGTACAGTATAAAATAAAATCAGTAAGACAAACAGAATGCAACAGAAAGTTGCAGAAACAATTAAATTCTTTAAAATGGAAACAGCTAAATATGTATATTAATTGATCATTTACAATATCTTTCTGAAAATCTGTTGCATAGTTCTAGTGATTTATGTTCACATTCCTTATTCTATAGTCTCTATAGACTATAGTCGGAGACCTCAAGTTGGAGAAGGTTAATTTACTGCTTAACTAAACAAAAATGCAAGGCATTGTCCTTGGTATCTTTTGTATGTAAAGTATATGCCCTGCTACTGAACTACAGCCCTTCCTTCCCATTCAGTTCTTTCTCTAACTACAGAGAGAAGACTTCCAACAATTGACCACTATAGTTCTGTACATAACCAACTTTTTTTGAGATGCTTCAATAGAGTAATGTTTCCTGTAGATAGCTTCTGCTCTATATGTGTGAGGGAAACAGCAGTAATCAGCATATTAACTTAGTGACTGAGGATGTGCTAAGAATGGGCTGAAAACATTTCCTACAGATATTTCCTAGGCAATACTAATGTTTAACCTTACAGTTATTTACTTATAACAAGCATGTGATAATTATTCAGAATTCCCAGGCAGTAAACAGCCAGAAATCCCAGCCTATAATGCTAAAGGTGATTCTGGGAGTTATCTCAAATAATCTGGGAAGACCATGAGGATGCGTCCTACATAAGATCCAGTTTTGTGAGTGCCATTAAAAGGAAGGAGATTATGATGAAATATAGTAAGGAGGTGGATCCCTAGAAGTGGGGGAGGGAGGGAGGGGATGCATTCCAGAGAAATAAAAGGAAACTTAGCACAGATACAATATGCAAGAGAAGGAGGGTGAAAACAATTCCTCTCTAGTAGTTCATAGAGTATCAGAGGTGGTATTCAGCAGGTTCTGACCAGTTTTGGAGAACCAGTAGTGGAAATTTTGAGTAGTTTGGAGAACTGGAAATGCCACCTCTGACTGAGCCCACTCCCATCTATTCTCTGCCTCCTGAGTCTTAGCTGGGTCTTATTATGTTTCCCTGCACAGGAGAATGGAGCTGGAAAGCAGGTTAGTAGAGTGCAGAGAGAATGCAGATTTTGCAGTAACCTTCCCCTAGAGTGGGATGGGAATGGAGATTTTACAGTATCCTTCCCCTGCCACGCCCACCAAGCCACACCCACAGAACCAGTATTTTAAAAGATTGAATCCCACCACTGTAGAGTATATTGTAGTTGCAGATACTGTACTAGAATCCTCACTCCGGCAAGATTTCATCTATAGGTGTAAAATAGCTTACAAGAATTGCCATATGTCATTCTAGTTGGGCCTGACATGTGTGTAGCTCATGTTAAGGACAAAGTTTTATTACAATCAGAAATTAGAATTTATGCAAAACAAGTATACATAAGAAAAGTACAGTGACATGATTCTTCTTACCTTATTGCATACAATGTATCCTAATTGCCCAAAAAACCCTACAATCCTTTACATTTACATAAGCTATTTCTATAAATACTGTATGTAGATATTTTTCCCCTAACAAGCCCAACTACAATTTGTTGCATATGTATTTATCATTGCAATTTCTAAGACTCTCCAACAATTTTAGGTACTTAAATAGTTACAAAGGTTAAATATATAATACACTAAAATCAATCGGTAAACATACACTAAAATCAATTGGTAAACATTCGCCATGCTTGGAGGATGGTAATTGTAACAATTAAACAATACAGATTTATAAATGCTTTGATGAAAAGCAGCCATTATGTATCTTAGCAGGCTTGCTATGATGGACCTTCCTGAAACCTGTGAATGAGAGATGGACAATCTTTGAGATGTTGACTGCTTAAGAAGGTCTGGAGGGGTTGGGATAAAGGATAAATACAGTAATCATGTCACAGAAACAAGTGGAGTAGAAGAGAGATGGGCCATTTGCAGTTAGAGGTACACTAAGCTTGTCTGAAAGTTGAACACATCTTAATTAAATAGATAAAATAAATAAAAAGGTGAATTTCTTTAGACTTTAGTAAATTGCCACCAATATTTAACCTGTGGAGGAGGCTAAGGAGAAAATGAAGTAAGAGTTTAGGATTAGATGAGGCCCAGGAGCTGCCTTTTCTTTAATCTATCAATAAACTCAAGTCAAGATTAGGCAATAAGCTTGTTCATATATCTATATGGTTTATTTTAATAGACATCAGATCTCACAGCTTCAGGTATCTTCTGTCCTCAATAGTTGTGGGACAAAATGTACAGCTCAAATATTGCAAACTCCACTCAAGGCTTCCTTCCTCCTAGTATGCAGCTGCGTTCATGGAATATGCAACAATGGGATAACTGGTGATGGACAATGCCTGTGTCTGTCTGGATACAAAGGTCTTCATTGTGATCAAGGTAAGCAGCACGTTTTTGGGCATGATCACATCTTTTTATTCATGGCAGCTAATGAGACTCATGTTATTGAACTCATCATAGGCATTCAAAAAATGATGAATGTATCATGAACTGTTGAAAATAAATCCCCTTTTAAAAGTTCTGTTCAGAACAGCTGTAGTTTTCTACATACAACATCCGGTATTAGTTCAACTGTAGCAGCAACTGTAGAAGGTAAAACGACCAGGTTCAAAGATAAAGAAAGAAGTGCTGCTAATGCATCCCATCCAGAGGTGGCATTCAGCAGGTTCTAACCAGTTCTGGAAAACCGGTAGCAGAAATTTTGAATAGCTCGGAGAACTGGCAAATATCATCTCTGACTGGCCCCGCCCCCATCTATTCTCTGCCTCCCAAGTCCCAGCTGATCAGCTGGGTCTTCTTTTTTTACCCTGCACAGGAGAACGGAGCTGGAAAGCAGGTTAGTGGGGTGGAGAGGGAATGGGATTTTGCAGTAACCTTACCCTGCCATGCCCACCAAGCTACGCCCACAGGACCAGTAGTAAAAAAATTTGAATCCCACCATTGATCCCATCCCATTTAATATGATTAGGACTTTATGCAAGCTTCTTCTTAGGAATATATTATATTTTTAGCTTTTTTCTTTTTCTTTATCTATTAAGTGACCATAATTGTTATTTGCCATCTGAATTGTAGTTATTACTACTATAATAGTAGTAGTGGTAGTAGGCCAAGTTGGAGAAAGCTAATTTAAGAAATATTTGTATTTTTGCAATTTTTCTCTTACCAACAAATACAACCAAGTTTTTGGAAAGGTAGCCTTCTAATGTTGAAGTTGTTATACATTTAACACTTGAAGAGATATGTTAGTTTGCTTAGCCTTGTAGCTTAGCATAGCAATCTTGGTCTATTGTATTTTCTTTATTCCCTCCAGAAATACCAGAATGTGAAGCCTTACAATGTCCAGAAAATTCCAGATGTTCTGTATCAAGTGTGGACAAAAGCCAATTGGAATGCAAGTGCCTTCCCAATTATGAAGGTGATGGTAGACAGTGTCAACGTAAGTAGCAGTCATAAGTAGCAATGAACCCAAAATAACTCTTTATTTCAGTTTTAACTGGTTTAGGAGCTAGTTTAACATCGTACTTAGAATAAAGATTTTCAAGCTCCCAATTCATTTAATATTTTACCCACTACATTGGAGGGATGCTCCATCACCACAATGTGAATGTTAGTGGCAAGAAAGACCAGTCATATCGCTAGGCAAATAGCAATATTTTCTTGTCCTTTGGTTCAACAATAAACATATCCAAGACCAGTTCTGGGGGCAAAGGTGACTTTCCATTTCATCGTCAATGAATCCTACAGTAACTTAACACATATTTGTTTCACTGGATTTCAGATCAAGTGCCAAATCTGATAAAGTATAATTTAATCATGGTACAATAATACTGATTGATGATATTTGACCAAATAAAAAATGAGCACAGTAGTACATGCATGTATTCAGTCTTATTTTTCTGTCTTTGTATCATTATTTCCTCTCCAAAGCTATCAATCCATGCTCCAAAATGGTGTGTGATCCTCATGCTGATTGCCTATATCTTGGACCCAATCATCATAACTGTACTTGCCAATATGGATACGAAGGCGATGGCCAAGTATGCGTACCAATAAACCCTTGCCAAAAAGACTTTGGTAACTGCCCTATAGGTTCCACAGTCTGTAAATATGATGGCCCTGGAAAGGTAAGTGTACAAGTGAAATAGATTCTGGCTGAAATTAACATAGTGCAGTTCATTGATGTTTCTTCCTCCAATTTTAAAACCATGTTCATCCTCTTCCAATGCAGCTTCTCTTAATACACAGTATATTTAGTACAAAGATTTACTAAATAAGGGGAGAGTATGCCACCTAGTTGCATTGCTTTGTCAACCTGGAGCCAGTCAGTTTTGCCATGCTCTGCCTATACTGTGGCTTCCTGATCTGTATACAAGTCTCT
The DNA here is from genome assembly GCA_009733165.1 of Naja naja. Classification (NCBI taxonomy): domain Eukaryota; kingdom Metazoa; phylum Chordata; class Lepidosauria; order Squamata; family Elapidae; genus Naja; species Naja naja. The sequence goes on along the minus strand of CM019154.1, from coordinate 29,865,383 downwards.
CATGACGACAATGAGGAGTTCTGGGTTTCCCAATTTCCTGTGCACTTTCCACAGCTTGATGTGACCAAAGGAATCAAAGGCCTTTCAATAATCAATGAAATAGATACTGACTTGAAACAAATAAGATTTCAAACAATAAATTAATTCCAGAGAAATTGGAAAAATGCATTCCTTATTAAGTATAAAGCTTTTCTATGATAACACATCAAGTGAAAATAAGACATTTATAAAGCAAATATTACTGTTAAATGTAATTACTAATGTATATGACAATTTAAAGAGTAATTTAAGCACAAAAAAGATCTCAGTCCTTCAGAATTTGCAAGTTTATGGAAAGAAATGGAAAAAGAAAAGAAAAAAAGGGAAAAGGACTGATGAGTAAACCCCTGTTTTGAACAAAACTAACATGTTTTTCCTTTACATTAAGTCTTACTGTGAATGCAAAGAACATTTCAGAAACTTTGTACCTGGTCGAGGATGCAGTATGAAAGATATCTGTGCAACCAACAATCCCTGCCATAAGAATGCAGTATGTACAATGACTGCACCAGGACAGACCCTGTAAGTACTGCATCTTCTGATACTTTAGAGGAAGTGAAAGCTAATCAGAAAGTTTGGGAGGGAAATGAAGGGCTGGGAAAGAAATACTGGTGAGAAGTCAAAATGTTTACTATTATATACTGACCAAAATCAAATGATCTGTCATCAGTTCCATGATTGTTGTTCTGAGTTATGTTTCATCTAAAGTAGGGGTGTCAAACTTGATTTCATTGAGGGCCGCATCAGGGTTGTGTTTGTCCTCGGGGGGGCAGGGGGGCATGGCCAGGGGGATATGGCCAGCTCCATGTCACTTGTGTCAGGGCACCTGTGGTGGCCAAGTGCTAAGGCAGGACTACCCTCAGACCCTCCCACCCTCTCATTATAATCTCCTTCTTTCCTTCCTTTCTTCCTTCCTTCCCTCCTTCCTTCCCTCTTCCTTCTTTCTTCTTCCTTCCCCTCTTTCATTCTTTTTTCTTCCGTGCTCTCTTCCCATATTTCCTTCTTTTTCTTGTCTTTCCTCTTTCCCTTTCTCCTTCCCTGTCCCTTCTTGGATGCTTAAATGCAAAAGGGGAAACATTCTCCTTTTGTTTTGTATTTAGTTTGTTTTGCATGTGCCTACCCTCAAGCTTCATTTTTGCTGGCAGAGGGCTACAGGAGGCCACCGTGGCTGAAAACAGAGCCCGGGTGGGCCACGTGCAGCCCTCCCAAGCTCTGTTTTCACTGGCAGAGGCACCATGGGCTGGTCTGCTGTTTTCAGGGTGGCCCTGCAGGCCAAATCTAAGCACCCAGTGGGCCCACGGGCCTTGAGTTTGACACCCCCTGATCTAAAGGCAGACTATTCACCATGGCGAATAGGCAGCAATGCAAATCTAATAAATAAAATAAATAAATAAATAAATAAATCTCATGTTAAATACTAAAAGGAGAGTAGAAAACGTTATTTACAATACTTAATAATCCCTTCTATTCAAGTCCTTGAGGTAGTCTTAGAAAGCAATTTCAGCTATTCAGACATGTATTTTGTGGCATTTCCAATGCAACCAAGTTACAAAGCGGTTTACAATATTGTTACCTTGCATTTGCTTAATTGCATCATTTGTAATACATGGGTTCTTAGGCTGAATAACAGCGTATAATACTTCATCACTTTTTGTACAGGTGCACATGCCAAAAGGGCTATGTAGGTGATGGATTTGTATGCTATGGAAACATCATAGATCAAATGAGAGAGATGAATAGTGAACCTGGAGGATATTGGCAAGGAAATCTGATATCTGCTATAGAACTTTTTGGTGGGTAAATTGAAAAAATGTAATTGAGAAAGACAAAAATGTTTGAAATATGTTGCTACTTATCAGAAGTCTACATTTAAATGAATTTATTTAGAGGGATACTAAAATCTCCTTAAATATAGCTAGCTGTGTCTGTGTCTGTCTGTCTCTCTGTCTTTCCGTCTACCTTTGAGTCAGTGTTGACTCATGTGATACTGCCTGAACAAATCCTTCCAGTCTTCTGGGACAGGTTTTCCAAAAGAGTTTTACCATTACTTCCTTAATGGGGGCTGAGACAGAGTGACTGGCACAAGGTTACCTAGCTAGCTTAATACCTGAAACTCATAAACTCATAGTTTGAGCCTGATGCTTTCACCACGGTACACTAAACTCACTCTCTTAAACTCTACCAGCACCATTTTTTCAGTATTTTACAGCATGGGAACACCCAAGGGCTATAAAATCCATACATTTACAGTATGATAAACAGAGTAACATTCTTTGAATGTTAACTGTGATACATGTACAGTATATTGGAAGTCACACTACTGTAGTAAATTTTGGTAATCTTAGTAATAACATCAGAGAGCGAGGGTAAAGGCATTGGAAAATCAACCAAATTATTCCTTTTTGAATGAACTTCAATTCTTGGTCAACATAAGTGTTAATCCTGTGTGCTGAATTACTTTTTGCCTCTTATGATTTTATCTACGTACCCATATTATCCATCAAATACAATGCCTGGAGAGTTCTTTTGTTTTAGTTACTTAATATTTACATAAATTCACAATTCAATAATATATGCAGAGGTGGTATTCAGCAGATTCTGACCAGTTCTAGAGAACTGGTAGCAGAAATGTTGAGTAGTTCAGAGAACTGGCAAATACCACCTCTGACTGGCCCAGCCCCATCTATTCTCTGCCTCCTGAGTCCCAGCTGATCAGCTGGTCTTCTTTTGTTGCCCTGCACAGGAGAATGGAGCTGGAAAGCAGGTTAGTGGGGTGGAGAGGGAATGGGATTTTGCAGTAACCTTCCCCCAAGAGTGGGGAGGGAATGGGAATTTTATAGTATCCTTCCACTGCCACGCCCACCAAGCCATGCCATGCCCACCAAACCACACCCATAGAACCGGTGATAAAAAATATTTGAATCCCACCACTGAATATATGTCATATACATGCCAATTGAATTATAGTTTAAATTAAAATTAAATATAGTTGTTTAATAATTTGCCCCTTCCCTTGTGTTAAAAATATATTTGGAATAATTTTTGAAAGATTGTGGATCAGGGAGGTCAGTGTCTGCAGCTTTCCTAATACTGTCAATATTTCTGTGTAAAGACCTAGTAACCTCTGGGTTTTTAAACTTAAAATCAGCATATAGTAAAAACATACAATAAAAATACTGCTCTATTCAGCATACCCACCAGGATGGTCTTGACATAAATATGCAAGAATCTTTGCCTAGGCTAAAGGGATTGAAGCATTTTTAAATACTTCCAACATTTGGAGAAACCAAATAACATTCAGAAGCAGCTCAGACAAACATTTCCCTAATTCACTGAAGTATAAGAGGACATTTCACTAGTTCTCAGACTATAGCTAAATGGGAAATGGAAGAAAAAGGCATGTTGGCTCATGAAGAAAGCAGGATATATGAGAACAGAAAAGGAAACTGATAACTGGAGATGCAAAGGATCAGTTCCTATAATTAGTTTTTGTATTTGCACAAATCTAGTGTTATAATATCCCATTCTCTACCACTCTGGTGGTTAAAATAAATGTCTTATCTATTTTTTAAGTCTTCTTGCACTCTGTAAATAAAAGTCCTCAGTGCATAATTTAATAATTATACATAAATCTTGAACCCTGCCAGTATGAAAATATTGTTGTTGCTGGAACAATTAAATCCAGCTCCAGAAAAGCTCCAGAAAAGTCACTAGGAAACTCACTATTCTATTTCCTTTCAACCCATCAGCAGCACTATTTTGAAATGTATTTTTATTTTATTTATTAAATTTTTATACCACCATCTCCCATTGAAGTTGACTCTGTATCAGTTAAATTTTCCAGGTTTATAGGAAAGAAAATAAATGCAATATTGGATTCTCCAGAACTAAATTTTTAGACTACAATGCCCACAGAACAAGTGTTACTTAAAATGGCATTATTCTATGCATTTTTTTCTTTCTCTCGTTTCTCACTTTTTTTTCCTTTTCAGAAAGTGCCTATGAATGGCCATTGACTAGTTTGGGACCATTTACAATTCTTGTTCCAACCAATAAGGGGCTCAATGGAATCAATGTAAGTAAATGGATTATTTTAAAATGGCATGGTACTTTACTTACTTCTTGTTTAATTCTTCAAAAGTGATGTGATCCAAAATGTACAAAAACTGCCTTTCATGTATGCTGTGCATATGTATGTCAAGCAAAACAAAATCTGTTGGGACTTTGTTTGCAAAACACTAGACTATACATTCTTACAAAATAAGTAAGAAGAAATGTTCTTTGACTTTGAGAATACTATTCTATTCATTCAAAAGATTTCATGTTTCCGTGCAAAGTGATTGTTATAAAAATGAATCGCATTGACTCCTTTAAATGGTCCATGAACCAATTTCTTGAAACAGCTGTATCTTTCTTTCAGAGTCACACAGAAATTTGAAAAATAATGGGCTGTTTTAACTGTTATGCTAAATGAGATCTGAATCCAAATCTTGTGGAAGCATGCACAGTGGTACAGAATACCACTTTCTAACAAAAATATGTGTGTGCTTTTTTCCTGGAAGTATAATATGCATTGTCACAATTTCTTTTTCTAAGTACCAATTAGAGTATATGGTTACTAACTGGGCATAATATTTTTCATCTCACTTCATATGAAATCTGATATTTGTTTCATTTTTATGACTTTAGAAATGATCAGTACTTACTCCACTAATTGTGTATCTTCCCATTTCCATTTGGTCTAGAATTTTGACAGTCATCCTGAAATTTTTAAGTTTCTCTCTTGGCTAGTAATCTCTAACCTGTATGTAATGTGTTATATTTTTAATATATTTTACTGGTTTTCCCCCCTGAAATGCTTCATAGAAGTACTTGAATTTTGTCCTCTTTTTCATGCTTGAACTTGCAAGTTCACCAAAGTTCACTTTCTCATTCAACTCATTTATGGTTACTTCTTCTTTACATTATTGAGTGTTCTCTATGGTTAAAAAATAAATAAAACCTTCAAATAGCAATCTTTTTGATTCTTTGGAAACCTTTCAGATTAAAGAACTTCTTTCTGATAAAGACAGCACACAATATTTTGTGAAGCTTCATATTTTTGCTGGACAACTCAGCCTGAATGAGCAGAATGTCACAAGAACGGTTTATACTTTGACAGGAGAGCCAGCAGATATATTCCAGGATGAAACGGTTAGATATAATCGTAAAACTAATTGTGTCTTGAACAATTTTAATGCTTTTTACAATATTCTACTAGCTTAATTCAGCATAATTCAAATTATTGTTTTTAAAATTAATGTTTTAAAAAGTAATTTTTTATTGTACTTTCACTTTCATCTAATATATAGATATAGATAGATATGTAGGTCTTGGTGTATTCGGGTCTTGTCCCATGTAAGATTGAGAATACCTTGGCAATGTTTCGACGAAATCTCATCCGTCATCTTCAGGCTGGTATCTTCAGCTTCGTTCTTCTGGGAGAAGTGTGTGATAGTGGCTGTTTTTCCCTTTTAAGCTCCAGAGTTGGTTGTGTTGTTACTTCTTGATTGGTTGATGGAGTTGATGTATGCAGATTGGTTGGCTTTTTCATAAGACCCTGTGTGGCTGATGTAGTGGCTATGTGTCTCTCAGCCTTTTGTGTTGTAACGACCTGGGTAATGGGCTGTGTGATGATCTTCTGAGTTCTATTATTGTGACATCCTGGGTCTTGTGCTGTAATCTCCTGGGTCGTTGTCTGTGTTGCAACCTCCTGATGTTTTGTGTTGTAATCTCCTGAGTTCCATAATGTAGTATCCTGGGTGGAAGGCTGTGATGTGACATTCCGGGCCTTGGTTTGGCTCCGAGTTTGAGGTCTGGCTATGTGTTTATAGCGTGTGTCAGTTTGCTTAGTTTGGGGGTCGGAGGGGGGTGTAGCAGCTGGAGTTGCAGCTATGGTCTGGTTTCTGGATGGTGGTTGCCTTTTGTCTGTGGGGTGGGCTTGGGTTTGAGTCTGGTGAGGGAGATTGGTCGTGGCATCATGTGTTGTTTTGGGTCCGGTGTTGGTTTTTGTGACTGGGACTCATTTGTTGATGAGGGCTAGTTTCAAGATGTCTGGTAGGCAGGAAGTATCATCCCGTTTATTCATGTTATGGGGGTGTTTCTCTATTTCGATGGCTTCCCTAATTTTAATTAGGGAATAAGAGAATAATTAGGGAAGCCATCGAAATAGAGAAACACCCCCATAACATGAATAAACGGGATGATACTTCCCACCTACCAGACATCTGGAAACTAGCCCTCATCAACAAACGAGTCCCAGCCACGAAAACCAACACCGGACCCAAAACAACACACGATGCCACCACCAATCTCCCTCACCAGACTCAAACCCAAGCCCACCCCACAGACAAAAGGCAACCACCATCCAGAAACCAGACCATAGCTGCAACTCCAGCTGCTACACCCCCTCCGACCCCCAAACTAAGCAAACTGACACACGCTATAAACACATAGCCAGACCTCAAACTCGAGCCAAACCAAGGCCCGAATGTCACATCACAGCCTTCCACCCAGGATACTACATCATGGAACTCAGGAGATTACAACACAAAACATCAGGAGGTTGCAACACAGACAACGACCCAGGAGATTACAGCACAAGACCCAGGATGTCACAATAATAGAACTCAGAAGATCATCACACAGCCCATTACCCAGGTCGTTACAACACAAAAGGCTGAGAGACACATAGCCACTACCTCAGCCACACAGGGTCTTATGAAAAAGCCAACCAATCTGCATACATCAACCAATCAAGAAGTAACAACACAACCAACTCTGGAGCTTAAAAGGGAAAAACAGCCACTATCACACACTTCTCCCAGAAGAACGAAGCTGAAGATACCAGCCTGAAGATGACAGATGAGATTTCGTCGAAACGTTGCCAAGGTATTCTCAATCTTACACGGGACAAGACCTGAATACACCAAGACCTACATACCTTTACCCGTGAAAATCTATGAAAACAAATATAGATAGATAATATATAGACATATAGACCTAATACAGATAGTCTCAACTTACAACCACAGTTGGGGCTAGATCTTCCATTATTTGGCTAGACAGTTGTTAAGTGAGTTGCACACAATTTTACAAATATTTTTGCCACGGTTGTTAAATGAATCACTACAAATCTTAAATAAACCACATAATCATTAAGCAAATCCAGTTTGCCTGTTGACTTTGGTGGTTGGAAGCCAACTGGAAAGATTGCAAATGATGATCACATGACCCCAGGATTGCCATGATTGTCATAAATATATGTCACTTGCCACATGTGCAGATCTTGACTACTTGATTGGGGATGCTGCATGGTCATAAGAACAAGGACCAGTCACTTTTTTTCCATGCCATTTTAACTTTGAATGGCTGCTAAATGAATGATTGTAAGTTGAGGACTACCTATATCTAGATGTGCGTGCCCTCTGCATAGATATCACTATCTTATATTAACAATCCCGTAATCCTTTGCGGGATGGAGTCTGGTCTGGGCAACTGAATGGAGCAAGCAGAGTGTTTTCATGGTCGGATGCCCTTCCTGTCACCAATGGGGAGTTTTGTTCAGCTGATATATTCTCAATGTGCCCAGACAGAGAAATACCTGCCTCTACCTAGGATCAAACTCACAGCCTCCTGATTGTGAGATGAGAGCTCCACTTCTAGGCCACCACACCATTCTGCTACACTACACATAGATATATTGTTACTAAAATGCACACTTCAGAATGTAGTAAACACAGTATTATTGCAGCTACAATACATTCCTGATTGACCTATAGCAGCCTGGTATATCCCTGGGCACTCAGAATAGACAATACCATCACTAAATGCAATGAAGATTTTTCCTATCTCCATCTACAGGTCATGATATGTCTAGAGAAGAAGTGTCATCCTTTGTCTCCCACTGCAATCCCAAACCAGTGACTCCTTTTCTCCATTCCAGTTTGGTTCCCCCAAAAAGGAATAGTGATCTGGATCTTCACTGCGTCTTTGTCCTGATCAGTTGACTCTCCCTTCCCCATCCTTACTTCCTATGAGCAATCATTGTAATCCAAGGCAAAGATCAAGCAAACTAGAACTATTTTATTAAAAATTAAAGTATTTTGTACTATAGGCTCTTTGAATGATTTATCTATGTACTGCAAGCAGTATAAAATTGCAAACATTACATTTGACGGCGGAATGAAAATGCTGAATGCAACAAAATGTTGAATAACATAAATTTTAAATAACTACATTAATATATGTATTTTTAGATAGTTTATAAATAATATATTTGATATAGATCCATTATTTCATATTTGTCTTCTGGGCCATTTTAGCAAAATACGCTAAGAATCAGAATACAGGGAGGTAAGAAGAAAGGTAAAATCTTACAAGGGAATATTGCTGCTTCAAATGGAATTATTCATATTATTGATACAGCCTTGGACAACGTGGAACCTGCTTTTAAAAGTGACAAAGAGGTGAGGTCAAAAATAAAATGCAAGGGATTTCAAAGTATAATTCTGAATGGGATTAAATATATATTGTGACAATTTAAGAAAACAGGAGTGTGCCTGCAGTTAAGGAAGAAGAAGAACGATGCATTTTAATGCATTGTTTTAATTATATATAAAATAAAGTCTGTAAAACTGCCTTCTCTGTTCTGAAAGTCTCTGCATGGGTTGGACTTGAACTTCCAGAATTCCAAGTTTATTGTTAGCACTAAGTGATTCTGTGATGAATGTTCTCATTCCTTCAAAGAGAACCCAATAGCTGAATACTAGAACTTTTGCATACAAAATAGGTTTCCTACCAAACCATCATTGTCTATCTTCAATTCTGAACTCTAGTATCAAATAGCTTATAAAATCCTTGGTGGTCTCTGAGCTTGTTTGGTTGCTTGGCTGTTGGCTTGCAGTCATTTCCTTACCTAACTAGGTAATTTCATCAGTGCTAGTGAATGTGGGGTTTGCTCCTTGTTTATACATAGCTTGCCTTCTCAGTATTGGGGGTGTGGTTTTTCTCCTTGATAGTTCCTTGATTAGGATATTGTTTTCTGATTCCATGTTTGTCAGGAGTTAATCCCTGCTTATCTGGGTATTAGCTGCTAGGGAGGATGTATTCTGGTCTTTTTTGTTCGTTTGTTTATTTGTTTCCTTTTTAGCTTTTTTTCCCTGGAAGTTTACCCACTTTTCAAAAGAGATAATGTAAAGCTAAGGAGATCAAAGGACCAGAACACTTTCATCTAATCAATATTCAAATCTGGCTTTGTTTTCTTAGAAAACTGTAATGGCGATCCTTCAAGACAAACCAAGATACTCCAGATTTAGATCCATGATAGAGGTAAGGTACACCCAGAAATAATGAACAAACAAAATAGACAACCCTTTTAAAACATGTGTTAATACTATTGTGCAATTCCCCCCTCCCCCTTCTTTTAAAACAGAACACATTCCTTGGGACAATGTTGGATAAACATTCTGGCCCTAATACAGTTTTCATTCCAACCAATGATGCTTTGGAAAACTTGAAAGAGGACACTCTGGACTACTTGTCAACAAATGAGGTATGTCTTTAAATTTTGCATTTATGTTGTAGTGGAGGTTTTAAAATCACTGTTAACTTCTTGTGACTGTCTGGACTAGTTCCTGCAGTTTCTTTAGCAAGATTTCAGAAGGGGTTTGCCATTGCTTCTTTCCTAGGACTAATAGAGAGTTACTGGCCCAAGGTCACTCAATTGGCTTTGTGCATAAGCTGGGGACTAGAATCCATTGTCTACTAGTTTCTACCTTGCTGCCTTAACCACAGATCCCCTTTCAATGGGATTTATGGACTAATCCAATTTATACTTTTAATATATAAAATTTCAGAGTTATCATTCAATAATCCAGTAATACAGCTGATCATTTGCATGGCATGTTTTGTCTATCATGACTTTTTTTTAACCATTGGTGAATATTATTTGTAATAATGTGATGAACTTCATAAATAAATGTGTTTTTCTAAGTCCAAAAGCTGTATGATCTTCCTCTGTGAAGAGCATGTATGGTGTATGTATAACTACACAGAGACATTGGTTGTTTGACCTATAATATTCTGCTTGATAATATCTTATGATCTTAAACTAGACTCTGGTCTATTCCAGTAAAACAACAGTGAACACAAATAATACAGTTAGAAGAAGAAGGAAGAGAAGGCAGGAGCTACAGAAAACTGACAGTATCCTCTCAATCACATGTCAGCATTGTGCTTTTATAGAAATAAGCACTATTACTGTTAAGTTTACATGAAGAGACAGACGCGGAGTGCTTCAAGCTCTTTGTTTATTAGTGACTACAGCTCAGAACGAACCCACTTTGGCTGGGCTGCAGCTGCTACTTATAGCCAGCAGACACAGTTGCCAGCCAATCAGAGTGCAGGGATTTCCCGCACTTTTTAAACCAATCATTTCTTACATTTTACAAGAACAGTTCAAACTAAACCAATGACTTTAAACCTGCATACATAACACCCCTCCCCACTAGGTTCAGTCCATACTCAAACCCCAGCCTATCTAATGTATTCTTTTAAATAGGTGGGGCTCTTACGTGTACGTTGAGACCTACGTGGTTCAGATGTTTTAAGGTTCTCACCTTGTGAGTGAGGAAATGTGTCTGCTGACATTTCCTTACTAGGACTTGTAGTAATGGTAGAACCTGTTTGGTTACTACAACCTGGTCTCTCCTCCCAATCCATCTCCAACCCAATGTCAGCACCTAAATCAGGTAATGATGTGCAATCTTCCATTTGTGAAAATGGTTGTTGGTATTGTGACAGGTTTTGGGATGGTTCCTGTCATGTTAGCTCATTACACATGGGGTTGATTCTTGCTTGTCCATTACACTCATGATCCTCCCCTTCCCCCCTAGAAGAGGTATTAGGTATGGGAACTAGAGAGGAACAATTGCGATGTTCCTGAGGTAATCTGTATCTAAGCTGATCAATGTGCCTGCTCCAGAGGACACCATCCTCTGTTTGTACCCTGTAAGGATGAGGGCCTGTGATTTGGGTTATCTCAGCAGGAATCCATAAATGTTCACCCATAAGGTTCTTAGCATAAACAGAATCACCCACAGTGAACGTGCGAACTTTGCTAGTGGAATCTAGTGGTGCATTGGGTGCGTAAGTGGGATGAAGGCGGTCAAGGGTAGACCTGAGTTTCCTACCCATCAACAACTCTGCTGGGGATAAGTTAGTTGATGGGTTAGGAGTGATATGCTGGACACTGAGAAGTTTTTCAACTCTCTCAGTGATATCCCCTGGACCCAATTGCTGAAGTTTTTCCTTGGTAAATCATACCATACGTTCAGCCCGGCCGTTAGCCGAAGGATGCCCAGGGGCTGTCAAGGCATGTCTGATACCCTGCTGTGCTAGATATGATTCAAAAAGGTTGGATGTAAATTGAGGACCATTGTCAGAAATGAGTATGTCAGGTAACCCGTGAGTTACAAAAAGCTTTTTAAGCTGTTTGATGACAGCATCAGTTGTGGTAGATGCCATAGGAATGACCTCTAGCCATTTGGAATATGCATCTACTATAATAAGGAAAGTGTGCCCTCTGGTAGGGCCAGCAAAATCAATGTGAATCCTGGACCATGGGCCCCTAGGACATTCCCATTCCTGTGGGGGGGCGAGAGGTGGGGCAGGCCTGACTACCTGACAGCTGGGACAAGATACAACCCAGTTTTCAACCATTTTGTCAATACCTGGCCACCATACATAACTCCTGGCCAATCCCTTCATTCTGACAATACCTGGATGACCCTCATGTAACATTTCCAAAACCTCTTTTTGCAGCTTTGCAGGAATAACCACCCTGTTGCCCCACAAAATACATCCTCTTAATACAGATAATTCAGTTTGCCTGGATTTAAAAGGTTGGGCAAGTTGAGGTAGATCTTGAAGAGGCCAACCTTTCTTAATCCAGCCTATAACAGGAGCCAATAAAGTGTCTTTGGCAGTCTCTCTGGCAATTTCAGCAGCGTGTACTGGAAGCTTGGCAACAGTTTCTAGGAAAAAGGTGTAAGTCTCAGGAGCAAAGTCCTCAGTGTGAGAAGGAAGTGGGCAGCGACTCAAAGCATCTGCATGCCCAATGTCTTTGCCAGGCCTTGGATGAGTTTGTATGAATAAGCAGCAAGAAATTCAGTCCACCTCAGCATTCTTGGTGACAGGATAGTAGGCGTAGGTTTGTCTCCTGCCACAATGCCTAACAGAGGTTTGTGATCTGTAACAATGGTAAATGTTCTCCCATATAAATACTCATGGAATTTCTTGACAGCTGCAACAATTGCCAAGGCTTCCTTGTCCAGTTGGCTGTAGTTCCTCTCTGCTTTGGTCAAGATGCGAGAGTAAAATGCAATAGGAGCTTCCCTCCCGCTGGGAAGCCTGTGGCTCAAACCCCCCACTCCAAAAGGGGATGCATCACAAGTCAGTACAACAGGCAAATTCTCAGAGAACTGTATCAGTACAGCATCAGACGTGATTAGTCTTTTAATATTGTTAAATGCAGATTGTTCTTTTCTGCCCCAGACCCACGCAGACTTTTTATCTAATAATCTGTGCAGTGGTTCTGCAATGGTTGCCTTCTGAGGTAGGAACATGTGGTAAAAGTTAATGAGTCCAAGGAAGGCTTGCAAATCTGTTTTACATTTTGGTCTAGGGGCTTCTTTGATTGCCTGAACCTTGGCATCTGTGGGGTGGATACCATGCTTGTCAATTATATAGCCCAAGAACTCAACCTTGTCAGTTCTAAGAGTGCATTTTTCTTCCTTGACTTTTAACCCGCTTTTTGAATCTGGTAAGGACTTCTCTGAGTCTCTCTTGTAACTGAGTGTCATTTTCAGCAGAGATTAACACATCATCAAAGTAAGGTACTACCCTGGCAGTCCTTGGAGCATCCTTTCCATAAGGCTTTGGAAGATGCCTGGTGACACGCTTACTCCAAACTGTAACCTTTTACATTTGAAAGCACCTCTATGAGTCACAATGGTTTGGGCCTCTGCAGTGGCATCATCAACTGTTAATTGTTGATATGCCTGGGCCAGATCCAATTTGGCAAAGACTGTACCCTTGCCAAGTGAATGTAGTAAATGATGCACCACTGGAACTGGATATGCGCTCTGTTGAAGCATGGTTCAATGTCCCCTTATAGTCTCCACAGATTCTCACTGACCCATCAGTCTTGACTGGTGTGACTATGGGTGTCTCCCACCTGGAGTGGTCAGTGGGCTCTAAAACTCCTTGAGCTATTAGTTTATCTAATTGTGCATCAATTTTTTCCTTTAAGGCAAATGGGACCCTTCTGGGCTTTAAGCAAATTGGTGGCACCTTGGGATCTAGATTGAAAGTGATAGGGGTCCCCATATACTTGCCCAATCCTTCGCTGAAGACCTCTGGAAACTCAGACTTCAAGGCCTCCTCCCATTCAATGTTGCTCACGTGATTGATGCCAGTCACCTCGATGCCTAGTGGATTGAACCACTCAAGTCCCAGCAAGCTTGGGCGATCCTTGTCCACGATGGTCAGGGGCAAACGTTTGGTGTGGCCTTTGAACTTCACATTGAATTCTCTTGTTCCAACTACTGGAATCTTGTTCCCTTGGTAGTCTATAAGAGTCAGTGCTTGCTTCTTGAAATGCTTCTTCTGAATGTTTGGGAGTAGTCTGTGAATAGTGTCCCATGACACATAGATAAATATGAGCCTGAGTCCACTTCCATTTGGCAAGGCATTCCTTCAATTAGTACCTTGACATGCACTTTTCTGTTATTGATAGAAGAAGAATGACCAATAGTTACTGTCTGATGAGTTTCATTCTTCCCCTTTGCTTCTGTGCTGCGCCCCATTTTCTCACTGAGGTTGTTGGGCTTGAATTCTTTGTCAGGAAACTTCCTTCTGTTGGGTGGAGTTCTGGATGATTTGCAGACTCTTGCTAGGTGTCCTCTTTTTTCACAACGGAGGCAGATGGTATCTAGGAACTTGCATTCAGCGCGGGGGTGGCTTCCCCCACAACCTCTGCAGTAGATATCTTGCCTCTTTCTTCCCAGGTCTTTCTTTTTCCGCTCCATTCTGAGTCTATAAATTCCTTCCTCCACCTCACTACAGTCTGACTCAGAATCTATTTGCTCACAATGAGTTGTTGTGGACTTTTCCACATCAGGATGGCTTGTGGCCTTGTTAATTTTCTTCATGGCTGCTGCTGAGGACTTGGTAGCTTCTGCTGAAGAGGCCTCTTCTATTGCTTCCTTCAGCGTGATCTTAGGTCTTAGTAATAACTTGCTCTGAAGCACCTTGTCTTTAAGGCCCAGAACAAATCGATCACGCATGGCCTCTTCTAAATTGTTAAATTCACATGCACCCCCAATGTCTCTTAAACTTGCCACAAAGTCATTTACGTTTTCGTTTTCCCCCTGATCACAACGGTAAAACTCGTGTCTCTTAATGAGGCACGATACTTGTGGGGCGTAATGGGCTCTTAACAGCTTTTCCAAGTCAGGCCATTCCATTACCTTCACGTCTGCAGCTCCCGCCAATGCCTTCGCCATCTTGAAAACTGCCGGACCGCAGTGCGGAGAAAGACCGCCGAGAAATGTCGGCAAGATCGTTTTCTTCCAGATACATTTGGAAATGATCTGCATATGTCTCCCAGTCTTCTGCCGTCGGATCGAACAGGGCTGGGGGGGTGTTCAGCACAGCAATCCCTCTCTTCTTCTGTTCTGCATTGCCTTCTTCTTCAGGGAGATCCCACCTTCGTCACCAGTGTTAAGTTTGCATGAAGAGACAGACTCGGAGTGCTTCAAGCTCTTTGTTTATTAGTGACTACAGCTCCGAACGAACCCACTTTGGCTGGGCTGCGGCTGCTACTTATAGCCAGCAGCCGCAGTTGCCAGCCAATCAGAGTGCAGGGTTTTCCCACACTTTTTAAACCAATCATTTCTTACATTTTACAAGAACAGTTCAAACTAAACCAATGACTTTAAACCTGCATACATAACAATTACAGTGTGTGTTTCCTGACAGCCCACTTAAGTGATGCTTTTCTGTGCAAGTCTACATTTTTATAAAGTTTTTTTTTGTTATTTGTGCAGGGTTCACGAAAGCTTCGCGAACTGATTCTGTACCACATTGTTTCTCATACACAGGTAAATGTGAAAATATCTTCTCTACTCAATTCATGTGTAGTTATTGCAGAATGAATATATGCATCTTTCCTCTCAAATATACAAATATGATTTACCATTTTTAAAAGTCCCTTATATGTAGCATCTCAACTGATCTTTGACTCATTAGGCTCGATGGAACAGATGGAAGATCTTCACCAACTCTCCTTTCTCCTAACTCCAATATATAGATGAGTCATCCATATATCAGTGATAACTGATTGCTTGACCATAATGTTGTTAACAGCAGTTATGATATCACAGCTTTTTGAGGTCTAAACCACATCCACAACAAATGAACAGTAGTTTACTAAACTTTACAATAAACTTCACGCTGCTAAAATCTGTGATACTTTCACAATTAGGAGCATTAATGTGTTAATCACAAAAGAGGGAGTCTGCAATAATGACTGGTGCTGGAAAAAAATAGATGCATCATTTAGCTGCCAGTATTACTACTCATTATAATCCATGACAAAACAGTAACTCCTGTCATTCTTTAGTACAGTAAATAAATTAAATTCTCATTTGTTTCTTACAGCTGGAGGTTGCCAGCCTAATCTCTATAGGACACATCAAGACTATGGCTCAACAGTTCATCTATTTCAACTTCACTGAAAATGTAAATCCATGAAAATTCAATTCTGATATAATAATTTTGTTCTGCTATTTTAATTCAGTAAAATATTTTGGACTGCAAACATTTTGCCTGTGAAGAGTAAGAATTAAGAATAATAGACAATGGCACAAAATAACAGAAACATTCTGAAACAAAGTCCAGTAATTTTAAAAGATAATAATCTCAATGTATGGTAATAATTTATGCAGGGGCAAGTCTTGGTCAATGGAAAGAAAATAGAAGAAGCTGACATTGCTGCAAAAAATGGCAGGATTTATACTCTTTCTGGTGTACTTATACCTCCTTCAATAATTCCAATTTTGCCACAAAGATGTGATAAAGAGAAATCTGAACTTAAGTGGGTAAGGTTCTTCTGTCCAGTAAAGTTCAAAATAGTTTTTAATCAATATTTATTTCCTTTTTTGCCTTCCTTCTCCTAATTAATTAAATAATACTTACTCTGCTTTTATACTTATTTCAAATATTTCTGAACTATTCATCATAACATGCATATCCAAGGAATGTACAATATTAAATATATTTTATAAATTTTAAAATTGCAAAGAGAGAGAGATTGCATTTTATATGTATGTGTATGTATACACATACCCACAGAATCATAGAAATATATAAACCACTAGCTATAAGCAGAATATCAATAACAACATAAATAGCAAGATGAATAGCATAGGATAGGATAGGATAGGATAGGATAGGATAGAATAGAATAGAATAGAATAGAATAGAATAGAATAGAATAGAATAGAATAGAATACTGGCTGTGTGATTGGACACACAAGGAATTTGGTCTCTGGTGCATAAGTTCTCAGTATACATGCAAAACAACAAAGTAATAATAATCATAACAAAAATGATCCTAAAAAAGAATAAGAATAATAATCAAAATAATGATACTGGTATAGAAGGTAGAAGTAGAGGAGTAGATGAGAAGGATAAAAGTATTATAGCCATACTAGCAATATTTTCAGCACATCAGCAGGTCAGATACTGGGGTGGGATTCTACTGCTTCGGACTGGTTCGGGTGAACTGGTAGTTCCGGTGATCATTTGGCCCCGCCCACCCACCCCTGCCCTTTTCCTGTGCTTTATTTCCTTGTTTTTGAGCACAGCTGATTTGCGCGGCAGAGCAGTTTGCCGCGCATCAGCTGTTTTACTCACTGGGGCTGCAGCAGAAGGTAAGTATTATAGCTAAAAACAGTCTTTTCTAAATGCTATGTGCATGTGCAAAGCGCGTGTTTGGCACGCGCTCACCAAACCAGTTGTTACACCAGTTGAAGCGCACCACTGGTCAGATATATTCAGCATGTCTACTTTTGACCTGAAGTTCCTCTGTCAGGGTTTCCAGCCATGCCAACAAAGAAAAGCTAATTTATCTGCCCAGGTTATGTCTTTTTGAAAACATAGAATTGTGTAGTCCTAGTAACTCTTTGAAGTTGGTTGTTGGTTGTTTGCTAGTTGGGTAATGAAATATCTGCAAGCAAACAACCAAGCTCAAAGGACACTTAGGACTCCATAGTTCAACCCTAAGCTACATTTTTCTTTCCTATTGGTAAAATTTTGGCTTTTGTTATTACATTTATTTAGGACTTGCTTAGCAGAATATGATTTTAAAAAATCAAAATGGTAGCCATGAAAGTGTAGTTGAAGCTCCAGCCATGTTAATGTCCATCACATGAAAAACTATTGAAACTTTAATCACATTGTTACAGCCACCATCTTGACTTTATTGACCTTACTCAATGGACACCTTTCATCACACCTGCCAGCCCTAAAGTGAATTGTCTCGTTTCAGGGAACTTGTGGAAAATGTTCATTCCATAGAAATCGTTGTCCAGAAAATTCATTACCCATTGTAAGTAAAAGCATCAGCTATACAATTAGATAATAAATAAGATATTACCTTTTTGATGTATTCCTGTTGTGGCCGGCCAGCAACAGATTCAGACAGTGAGGAGGTTGGGGAGGAACATGGGCCAGTCCTGGAGTCTGGGGAAGGCTCTGACAAGTGCTCTGTGTCAGAGGCAGAGATGGGGCCAGAACTGTCTGACAGTTATCAGCTGCCTTTGGAGTCTGACATCAGTGGGGCAGAAGAACAGCTGGAGCCTGTTCCCAGTGCACGCATGTGCAGAGCTGCCAGGAGAAGGAAACAGCTAAGGAATAAAGGTCGACTCAGGAGTAAAGACACAGGTGGATGGTGAATAGCCCCTCCCATAGGGAATAAAGAGGAGAGAAAGGGGAGCAGTGTTTGCAGGAGACAATTGGTTCAATTCATTAGGGTGAAGATCTGTTCCTGACTTCTTGCCAAGTATTATCTGCTACAGAATGGTGTTTGGAAGGTATCAGCCTGGCAGCTCTCCAAGCCTAATGAGGGTCTGTAGTTGTGAAATATTCTTTAAAGACTGTTGGCCAGGACTTTGCTGGAAAGGAATTCACTTTAAACTAAATAAAAGAGTTTTTATTGGGATGAAGAGTCGGCTTTGTGCTTTTGGGAAGCCAAGGTCAGAACAATTCCAATAAAATTTGTTATATCATAGGAGAAATAATAAATCCAATCAACATTTTATGAAAATAATTTATTGTACAGTGAAACTATCAAAACTCTACTGTTTGCCTTACAGTATAACACAGATTGCTCTTCATGATTAAGAATATTTATATATTTGCTTTTTTAATACTCCAGGGTTTGTTAATTAGAAAATGCATCTACCAGGATTCATTCCTGGTGAAATATGGCTGTGCTCAGTACTGTAATGTGACAAAAAAGGTAAGATATGAAAATCAAAGTGTGAAAGAATTTAAACCTTCACTTTCTCACAGTCTTTGTTCAAGATTCAGTCTTTGTGCAAGACATAATCTGATCGGTTGAATCCCTTAAGCTGAACACTGATTGTGTTTTGCTTGAAAGAATTGAAAAGAATCACAAGTGATGGCAGCCTCTGTTAGCATCTCTGTTTATATTATTGATCCAACTGGTTATATTCCAAATGACTGGGGGCTGAAAATAATAGTCCCAATTTATAAAAAGAGCAGTAAGAATGGTCCATGCAATTACAAGCCTATCAACCATTTTGAGTTTCATTAGCAAATCATATGCTAGACATTTTAATCACAAGTGTCAAGCCTAATTAGAGAGATAGGGTATAATCCAAGATGAACAAGCAAGGTTTAGAAAATAGTGGTCAACAATAGACCACATTTTGGTGCTCTACTGTCTGTCTCATGTGTATCATAGTATCCTCCTAAAAAGAAGTTCTCCCTCTTTGTGGCCTTTCTAAATTTTAGTTGATTCTATTTACAGAAATGTCCTTTGGGGCAAAAAATTAAAAACTATTGACAGGCGCCTCCCTTTTCTGATGGATAAATTATATTCCCATACCACGTGGTGGCTCAGTGGCTAAGAGTTTGTCGATCAGAAAGGTCAACAGTTCAGCAGTTTGAATCCCTAGCACCACGTAATGGAGTGAGCTCCCATTACTTGTCCCAGCTTCTGCCAACCTAGCTGTTCGAAAGCATGTAAAAAATGCAAGTAGAAAAATAGGGACCAATTTGGTAGGAAGGTAACAGCATTCCATGCACCTTCGGAGTTTAGCCATGCTGGCCACATGACCACGGAGACATCTTCGGACAGTGCTGGCTCTTCAGCCTTGTAACAGAGATGAGCACCACCCCCTAGAGTCGGAAACAACTAGCACATATGTGCAAGGGGAACCTTTATCTTTACCACCTTAAGCATGAGGTGAAAATTGGGGAAACTATTTTAATTAACCTCTATTAGGTTTGCAAAGCAAAGGATTTCCCCTGTTTTCTGTTTTTACTTAATTTCATCCCTTTCAACTCTACTGTCAATTATTTAGCAGAGATGCGATTCAGCAATTTTTTGCGACAAGGTATATAGTTTCTATATGGTCTGTCATTTGTGAATCGTGTTAATGATCAAAAGGGGGGGGTCAGAGACAGAGGAGTTTAAATTTACTTGTGAATTAATGTTTCTAAAATGATTATAATTCTTTCCACGCTTGTTTCACAGGAGCCTGAGTGTTGCAAAGGTTTCTTTGGCTCTGAATGCAATCAGTGTCCGGGTGGCTTTTTGAACCCCTGCTCTGGAAATGGCCAGGTAAATAAAGGCATGCAAATAGCATTATCAGGGTCTATGTCACCAGATGTGTGCTAGGAAATGGGTTCCATTCCTTGACCAGTTCCTTTCAGTGATTCGTTCTTTCTGATGAATTTAGCAGGAACTGTCAGCTCTTATCTCCTCCAGATCAATGACTTCTAACATCCCTTAATGGCCACATTCAAACTTGCATTTTTCTCCCCACAATGCAGTGTATGGATGGGATGAAAGGAAATGGCACTTGTATTTGCAAGAATGGATTTGAACGCTCACAGTGCCACTTTTGTGTAGATCCCAATAAATATGGACCGCAATGTGACAAAGGTAAGCATTCCTCTTTCAGAAGATAAGGGAAGAAGCTATTTGGAGGCAATGCAAATGCAAACTCAGCATGGAATGTCAGGTCCAAAACCAATTGGAATCGGGGTTCTGCCCAGGCATAGGGACTTTTGCAGAAACCTCCCACTGCATCCTTTTGCAGCTCCAAAATGCCATGCTTGGAAAGTACAGATACCCTTCAGAATGCTATAGATGTGCTGTTGTGGTTACAGTTTGAGCAGGGAATCACAGTTTTTAAATGCCTGTTAATTTCTCATTATTTTCTTACAATTTGCTAGAGCAGGGGTCTCCAACGTTGGCAACTTTAAGACTTGTGGACTTCAACTCCCAGAGTCCCTCAGCCAGCAAAGCTGGCTGAGGAACTCTGGGAGTTGAAGTCCACAAGTCTTAAAGTTGCCAATGTTGGAGACCCCTGCACTAGAGCAGCATCCCATCCCCCACAGCCTTTCGGGCACCAAGGACTGGTTCTGTGGAGAGAGCTTTTTCCGTGGATCAGAGGGGTGTGGTTTCACATGTGGCCTGCATCCCACAGATGGGGCTTCGCTTATTTGTGTGGACTGGTTTCTGGCATGCCACGGCCCAGTACCAGTCCATGGACCAGGGTTTGGGAACCCCTGTGCTAGAGCACACTCTATATGTAGTTGTTCCCAACTTACCGGGAATACAACATGTCTACAAATAAAAATGAAATCTATATAGATCTATTTGCACCAAGACAGACTATAGTTTTGAAGGTGGCTGGAGGGTTGGCATCTTCTCCTCAACAGGGCAGGCAAAGCAAGGATGAAACTGACTAAAGTTATTCTCCCCCTCTTCCCCTTTCATTTTTTGTGTGCTGTGGAGATGAGGGGAATTGCTGAGGTAGTTATGGCAGCTAAAAAAAAATGAGGTAATGGCTTTTGTTCCTTGCTCTCCTCATTTCTGAACCGTTTCTTTCAGACTACTTTGAAGGATTGGGAAGAACAAAAAGTCGTAGATTACAATGGGGTGGATAGTTTAGCATGTGAGAATCCAACCATAATTTCAGAAAACTGTAGGAACACTTTCGGTTACTAATATTTATTTATTTATTTTTATTTATTTGGATTTATATGCTGCCCCATCTCCGGGGGGACTTGGGGTGGCTTAGACAAAAATATATATACAATATATAAAATTAATTCCGAAATTTACCAATCCAAATAGTTATAAAATTTTAAAATATCCCAATGTTAAAATCCCCAACCCCGCTCAATCCAGGCCGGCCTGTGAAAACAGCCAGGTCTTTAGATCACGGCGGAAGGAGCGCAGGTCAGGGGCCAGATGCAGCTCCAGGGGTAGTTGGTTCCACAGGGTGGGTGCCCCCACAGAGAAGGCCCTCCCCCGGGGGACCACCAACTGACATTGTCTGGCCAACAGCACCCCCAGGAGGGCCTGCCTGTGGGAGCGTACTGGGCAATTGGACCTCGATGCTGGTAGGAGTCATTACTGCAAGTACTCTGGACCAAAGCCATGCAGGGCTTTATAGGTTAACACAAACACCTTGAATCTAATAGCAGAACAAATTTGGAAGAGGAAGTTGAATTTATACATTTTTTAAAAAAATTAAATTTATTAAATTTAAATTAAATTAAAAACATTTTTTTAAAAAAATCTTAAAAGGAACTAGCAATATCCCATTAAAATGGCATTCTCCGTGTATTTATGACTCCCATTATAAATGAGCACATTCCTGTGGAGACAGATATTAGAATTGAATCTTTCTTCTTAATGTCAAATTACTGAGATCTTCTCTCAGAAATATAACCAGAGATTTAATTAGCACTTTTTAAAAAGCATGACTCCAAATTTTAGGCCCATTTCATTTAATTCAAGGGCCTTGGTGGCTCAGGCTGTTAAATGCCTGCATTTAAGTTTCAGCTGCCTACAATTACTATAGGCTCGAATCCCACCAGGCTCAAGGTTGACTCAGCCTTCCATCCTCTCGGGGTAGGTAAATTGAGCACCCAAGATTGTTGGGGGCAATAAGCTGACTTTGTAAAAATGCCGCTTAGTAATAAGCAGGCATATACAATAGAATGAAGGCTATTGCTGAGCACACTGGATTGTATCCCAAAAATTGTAAGCCGCCCTGAGTCTTCGGAGAAGGGCGGCATATAAATGTAATTTTAAAAAATTCAGTGGTATTCCTCCCCACCCCTCAATCCTTTCCGCAGAATGTATGTGTGTTCATGGAAAATGTGACAACCAGATAGACGGTGATGGGAGTTGCCTTCCTGGCTCATGTAAAAGTGGCTATACTGGAGATTTCTGTGATGCACAGGTGATGCCATGCGGGCCTTTTCTTCAGCTCTGTGATGTGCATGCTGATTGCATCTTGAGCAATGGTACCATGAGGTAGGTACATAATGTACATCTTTTGTGCCACTCAGATAGTTTACCTAGGAGTAACACTTACCTTCTCAGTTATTTGCTTTATGAACATTCTTGCATATACTTGTAACTTTATAATTAGGTTTTTGTCTTGCCTATTCTATCTGATTATGCAACACTTCAAACGAAAGAGGACTGATTGTTATTGGTACCCTTTTTCACCTCATAGACCAGCAGTTCCCCTCAAGGGAAGTGTCAACCCTGAAGCTGGCCTGAGTGAGGGCATTTTCTGAGCTGAGGGATAGGGAGGAGGGAATAGAGATAGATGGGGTTTGTAGCCAAAACAAAATACTTTCTCTTGGGAACCAAGGACATTCCCACAGGTGGTCGGAGAGGAGGAGCGAAGTTACCAGGCAATTGAAAGACATTGTCATACCCCTGTTAGAATCTGACTCCAAGGGAGAGGAGGAACAGCTGACAGGAAGTGGGAGTGTGGCTCCAGAGGCTGTGGAGGAAACTGGGAAGGGCACAGGCCAGCTGGGTATTCAGAGGAAGACCCAGGCCCATCCCCTCTTCATCCTAGGGCACGTAGGGAGGAGTGGATAAGGGAGAAACATGAATGACGTGGTCTATAGGGGAGGAAAGGGCCTTGATCCCCTTCATGGGATGCAGCTGTGAGGACTGTTTAAAAGGACAAACTGCGCGTGAAAATATTTCTAGTTTGTCAGTTCTTATCTGAGTTTTGGCATCCTTCCCAGTGTCTATATTTCAATATCTGTGGACATCTTCAAGCCCTTATCCTGCCTTGCCTCATTAATTGCTTCAGTGTGATTTGTGTTGTTTTTTCCTATTTATAATTTATATGTATTTTGAGTTTGAATGGAAGTTCTTCCTTTTTGCAACTGCTTTTTCTCCAGTCAATGATAATTGGACCTTTAAAGCCAAGTTGAAGGAATTAAAGGGACTTCACCTGTTTTTGTGACTTTGTTGCTTTTGTATCCCACCCTGGGTCATCACAGGCATGATGATTGGATCATATGACTGATTGTTTGAGGAAGGGGCAAAACTTTTACTTTTAACTAGGTGAAAACCATGGGAATATTCAGAATTGGTTTTCACCAGCCTGTGTCAATATGATATATCCAATAAGCCAGTTCTTTGAGGAATCTACCTGCCACCCTATTTATTATGGGTGTATTACTTGGAACCCTGACAAAGGTCCTCATAAGAAATTTCTGTAAGAGAAGAGTGGGCAGAGTCAAGTGAGTAATCAATTTTGAGTCATAATATTCCCACAAACAGTCTAAGTCCAACCCCCTCTTGAATTCCATTGACTCTTATCTAGCGCCAATTTAGTCCTGATCATCAGTTCATTCAATTCTTGTGTATAGGCATGTGTAATAAATCATCTTAACTGGAACTCAGTGTATGGTTCTGGTTCTTCCTGTTTGACAGTTTCTTAAGGAGTTCTTTTTTTTATTTCATACCATACACAGATGAGCATGCAGACATTTTCATACTCACAAACTGGCTTTTGATTCATTGTTTCAACTCACCATGTAATATAGTAAATTTAAATCTTTTCTGACTGGCACTCAGAAAGACATGTTGCTTGCCATCTTCATAGACAGGTTAGCCAGCAATATACATTTTCTTTTGACATAGACTTTATTCTTGAATACTGAAATCTCAATATAATTTTCCCCACCTGCATAAAATGCAAGTAGCAAATTGCAAAAGCATATCCAGATGGTAGCAGTGGAGTGCAAGATGGCTGGTCCTTGGCAAGATGAAGCCTCCCAACATTCTTGAATGCTCAACTACGTGTCAAGCTTCCTGCACCACTGATTATTTTATTTCTCTGTAGAAGCTGCTGTTCAGTGCTGAAATAAATCTAACTGTTTTACCCTTTCCACTCCTATTAATTCTACGTTCTTTTATGTACAATTTTAGCTGTGCTTGTAAACCTGGCTTTGAAGGAGATGGAATAATTTGCAGTGAAGTTGATCCTTGTGCTCATATAAATCCACATCGCTGCGATGCTAATGTAAGTATAAATTTCATACTGGTTACTGATTGAGTAAACCATAAATATAGACATAATCTTATTTGATCCCATTTAAATTCTGAATTACATTTTCCAAATTGATATCATTTTCCAAATAAAGACATATTTGCATTTAAAATAGTCATTACCAAGGGTAAATAAAACACTTGTATATTACAAATTGGTTTCATTATTTTATTTGAATGAATGATAGGCAAAGGAAGCAAGTTCAACAATGGCCAGGAAGCACTTTCCTCTTCTTTTTCCAATACATGCATGAATTCATTAAAAGAATAAATAATAATCATACAGGTCATTTTTCAGGTTCAGTTCACCTGTTTTGAGTTTTTTGTTTTTGCTTTTTATAATTTCAAGCATCTGCTTTAATTAGTCAATTAAGCAATGTATTTATTAATTGCCTAACTGGATTTTTGACAGTTTATTTTTGTGAATAAGAACAGGGTTTTTTTGTGACTAAGAAGTTATCTTTTTAGTTTTTGGGTTAGTTATTCAAATTAACCAATGTATTGTTTTTTCAGTCCTGAGATCAGTCATTTTTCAAAATGAAGATTGCACACAAAATAGTAATTCTAGAAAAGGGATAAGCAAAGCTGAACAAGAAACCAGTGCATCATGAGTAAAATCTGATCACCTTTCTTAGCATTGAGAGACTTCATTGTTCCTTGCTATTACATACTTTATATTGAGAGAGCATACTTTCCTTTCCTCTCACTTAATTATTATGTATAAAGAGTAGCATTTACTCCCAGAAATATACTTGTAGGCAGAATGCATCAAGACTGGTCCTGGAACTCATGAGTGTGTATGCCAGCCAGGATGGACAGGAAATGGAAGAGATTGTTCTGAAATAAACAATTGCCTGCTGTCAAATTTTGGAGGGTGTCACACTAATGCTACTTGCCAATACGTAGGCCCAGGCCAAGTAAGTTTTCTTCTTGCTTAACTTTTTACATAATATAGATTTTATGCAGTAATAAAAGACAAGGTATCAACTTACGGATCTCAATAATGGAGAACACCCTTCTTCATGGGGCTTCCTTCCAATATATTGGAAATGGAACACCAAACATTTTCCAACAGTTTGGTCAGTGGTGACCCTAATATATCTAGAGGGCACAACTTTGAAGAAGGTAGTTCTATAATGTTGGGTTTATGATATTTGCAATAATAAGCATGCAGTCCATGGATAAGAAGGATACCCATTGAAGGAATTATAGTCATTTTAGAATTGCTGAAGCACTGATTGAAAACCATTGATATATTAACTATCAACCTTATATCAACCTAGCAGGGCATCTGATAAGCAGTAGAGGTGAAGGTCAACTCTGTGTGTGTGTGTGCACATGTATGTAGTTATATGTGTGTGCATAAAAAGAAAAAGAATGAATACCATCAAGCCAAACACATAGACTCATATAAATGAAATGACTATTTCTTGATGTGAATACATGATACAGAAAAAATGTCAGACAGAGAGAATGGAATGGAATGGAATGGAATGGAATGGAATGGAATAGAATAGAATAGAATAGAATAGAATAGAATAGAATAGAATAGAACAGAACAGAACAGAACAGAACAGCAGAGTTGGGATGTTGGAGGTTTTCTAGTCTGGGGGTCTCCAACCTTGGCCACTTTAAGGCCTGTTGGGCTTCAACTCCCAGAATTCCTCAGCCAGCTTTGCTCTGTGAGTTGGTCCACAAGTCTTAAAGCTTTGCTGGCTGAGGAATTCTGGAAGTTGAAGTCCACAGGCCTTAAAGTGGCCAAGGCTGGAGACCCCTGTTCTAGTTCCAACCCTGTGCTCAGGCAGGAAACCCTATATCATTTCAGGCAAATGGTTGTTCAATTTCTTCTGTAAAAAAATCCAAAATTGGAGCATTCACAACTTCTGGAGGCAAGTTATTCCACTGATTAATTGTTCTGTCAGGACATTTCTGCTTAGTTCTAGGTTGCTTCTCTCCTTGATTAGTTACCACCAATGGCTTCTTGTCCTGCCCTCAGGTGCTTTGGAGAATTGCTTGACTCCCTCTTCTTTGTGGCAGCCCCTGAAATATTGGAACACTGCTATCATGTCTTCCCTAATCCTTCTTTTCATTAGACTAGACATACCCAATAGGATTGTACACTGTAATTTTACCAACATGATTTTGTCTCACACATCCATCAACTGGAATTCTTATAAGTGCTGAGCAAAGAGAAGGTTTGGTATAGTGTTATTGATTAATCAGACAATATTATGGAGGATATGATGGACATTCAGGATCCTATACATTGAATCGGCTTTAGAAATACATCAAGAAATAATAAGGACAATATAGTAATGAAGTTGTTTGACAGAATCCAAGAAACTGGCTCCTCTTCAGATTTTAGATACTGCATATTTTATCGTCTGAAAGATTGGGATACTTTTCAAAAATATTGAAACATATTCACTTTGATATAGCCTTTATAGTAAGATACATCATGAATGGAATACCAAATAAATAGAGCCTGCTATACAAAGTATATGATAGTTGAACTTGTGCATCCATAATCCTTTGTTCTTGTTCCTTGTATGGGATGTTCAAGTTATCTATATAACTTAATTCTATGATTTAGCACTGATACAATAAATGCATTGTTGAGTCAGCAGGATTTATTGAGTCAATTTCCAGCATTGTCCATTGGAATAGACAGTTACAATACTTCATCCTAAACTTTGTTTCTTCAAAACTTTTACTGAGTCAGTGATTTATAGGAGTGAGAAAATCTATTTCAAGCACACTAATTTATTCCTTATCTTCTATATAACATAGAATGATTGTGAATGTAAGGAAGGATTCCGGGGCAATGGATATGAATGTGAACCAATAAACTACTGTTTGGAACAAAGCTGGAAATGCCATCCGTTGGTGAGTTATTCATTTGGAAAGGTCTCAAATTCTCTATAACCTTATTGTTGAATTGAACAATATTGAAATAAACTTTAGCTGGTGACTGGAGAACAAGTAGTCTTTTGGGATCCCCAAATGGGATGCTAAAATTGTCTAATCTTTACAACCCAATTATATGTTTTAGCACTTGTATTAAAAAAATTGGAATGCTTGTAATGCCATGAAGAGAGTTCTGATTTCTAACCCATTGATATTATGAGTCATTTACTCAAGCAATCACTTGGCCTACTTTATGAAGATGCAGAATCAACCCTCATCCCAAAAGGCTATCACCTGCAGATTCCCACTGGACAGCTTCCTGATTGGAATTCTTTAGATAGGTTCCTATCCTTTAGATAAATTCCTATCCTTCTTACATATTCATATCTCAGTGTCTTATTGGCAATCAATAATGGTTCAACTTGCAGATGAGCTTAGTGCAATGCTCTGAGGGTTGGACCTCAGCTCAGGAAAAGTGATCTCAAACTTGAAAGTGTGTCTTTGCAAGCCAGGCAGTTTTTCTTAAACTCAAAAAACAATTTGTTTTTCAAACATGATCCACGAATATGATAGATCCAAATATCTCTCCAACTTCCTACCAGTTTCACATTTCTTACCTGTGTACAATCAACTCTAGTTGTGGCATCAAAGTCACCCTAGATATCTCTCTAACTGATTTGTCTCTCCTCTGAGAATCCTGTATCAGAGGAGTGGTTGCATTCACACAAAATGAATGCCAGATTGAAGTTAATTACATTATGATTTAGTCACAAGCATGTAAATAAGCACACTTGAGTCTTTCAACTGAAGCATAACCATCAACAGAAGCCTTAGCAGCTCTGCTGCACATGGGTTATCTTGTATGTTGCAAACCACATGACACCAAGAATTCACAGACACAAATGTTTAACTTATTATAAACTTACTATAATAAATGTTTTATAGGCAGTTTGTCAGCTCACAACTTCTGGAGTCTGGAAATGTGTGTGTTCAAAGGGATACGAGGGAGATGGCAGTAAATGCTATGGCAACATTATGGATGTAAGTAAAAACTCTTTAAGTGATCTTATAATCAGTTTTCTGACTGTGTTTACATTTATCTAGTCAGACAAATGTGGGATTGCCATAGAAGACATCTATATTTTTTTCTGTGTAACATGATGCAGGGCGGGGGGATGTATCTTCATCACTGAGACTAATCATGGAATGTGTATGAGAGGCAAGGTTTCATCATGACAGATATATATGTATTACCTCTGTGAGCATGTTTCTCAGTATGTGTCCATTGGGAACCATAGCTCCATTCTGAATCACTTAACTAAAAGCTTACAACTGTGCAGCTAGTAGCATTCTGTGGAACTACTTCTCCATCACTATAGATTCTCTGTTTTTTCCTTTTTATAGAGCAGGGGTCTTCAAACTTGATATCTTTAAGACTTGTGGACTTCAACTCCCAGAATTCCTCCTCCAGTCATATTAGCCCAGGAAATCTGGGAGTTGAAGTCCACAAGTCTTAAATTTGCCAAGTTTGAAGACCCTTGTGATAGAGTCTTGGCAATCTCACTTGGGCTTTATTGTTTCCACCTAGGGCACCCAGTAAGTTTCTGATTATAGATGCTTCCCTCTCCCATAGAGGGCATATTGATAAGAGAGGTTGATATATCACCAGTGTCCCATTTTAGAGTAAGAGCTCCATAACATTGTAGTGGAGCTTCTCCTCATCTGGAAAGTGCTACAAGTTTTTGACACCATACTAATAGAAGCAATGGTTCAAATCACAAGAGACAATAGAACTATGTTTGTTGTTGTTCTATTGTTGTTATTGTTCATCACAGTCAGGAAAATGTTTAGACTGGATTTGGCCAGTCCTTCCCATGGAACTGGGATGGATAGATTGTTGTATGGTCGTGTTAAAGGTATCATTGTAAGATGTAAGTTGTTCTGAGTAAAGTTGCCTTTTGCAATTGACTGACAATTATTTTGTCAATGCTGATAGCATTCAAGTGGGGTTCCATATATTTAGAGATGATGATGATGATGATGATGATGATGATGATGATGATTACATATACAACAACATGAAATCACAGCTGCCAATCTTTAGTTGGTGTTGATCTTCATTCATGTGGAATTCTTCCTAAGAACATAGGATGTAGTAATATATTGAGGCAGTATATATACAGATCCAGGCAGGGTGACCTTTTGTTATGGAAATGTGGTCAATGTACAGGTTTTTCTAAGTACCATTCAAAGTTTGTTGGTATGGCACCTAGTGTGCCAATAACCACTAGGATCACCACTGCTGGTTTATGACCTAATCTTTCTAATTCAATTTTCAGAACTTGATACGTTGTGATCTTCTCCAACTCTTTGTCTCTATTCTACTATCCCCACATCAATTATTCACACTTTCTTCTTTTCAAACAATTACACCTGGTGTATTGTGCAGCAAGATTTTATCAATTTGTATTTGGAAATCCTACAATATAATTAACCTGATCATTTTCTACTACTTTTTCAACTATATGTTCCCCATCCATTTGTTATTCTTATTTGAATAAATAGGATAGTTTATTATTCAACACTATTGCACATAACTCTAGCATATACTTGGTGCACCACCAGAGATGTTTTTCTTACCCCTATAAACTTTTATTATGCCAAGAATATATTGGTGGACTGCCTCAATTATCCACAAGGTGTGAATTATGTATAATAGTTGGAGTCCCATCTCTCATATTTTTTTATAGTCAGGATCAACCAGCAATAAATTTATTTGCAGACCTGGAGAATGCCCTTTGCAAGAGCATCAGTACAGGAACCTGCCATGGTACCAATTCTCCCATGGGCATTTTTTTTTATTTATTGAATGAGATCATTTCTTTAAAGTTTCCCTCCATACCCAGGAATAACAAGATGTCTTACTAAAATCTGTCAACATTGCAACAACTAATAAGCTTCTGGTAGTCATACACCTTATTCAAAGGCATATGCTATCACCTGTCCCACATTCTAGATCTCCTTTCCATGCTTCAGATAGCACTTCATCATTCAGACCATAAGTCATTGCAAATTACCCTAAGTCGTATCACAGAATAACATCTGTGACTTATAATATCATGTATATCACAATTATTAAAGCTTCTTCTATCTAGAGATCCACTCAGTGAAGGAAATGGACACTCCAACTATAGAAATTTGGAGCTTTGCACTGTGTCATATACATGTGATCTTATCTGTTGACCTTTCTCTGTCATTATTGTGTGGATGCATATAGACCTGGCCCTGCTATTAGATGCACTGTTACATATCTTACTTTTCACCAGTAAGTGACATATTGTTACACATCAACCAATGTTTTGTAGAACCCCCCCCCCAAATGAAGAATCTGTAACTGTGTTCTTCAAATAAATATCTGACTATTCAGATATTTACTTGATTAGTAAATTTGCTTGCTGCAGGAACTGAGCTAAATAACAGGGGTCTTTTCAGGAATATGCAGTGTGTCTACCAAAATGCAGTTGAGCTCTAGAATGTTTCAATGATGACTGTACAGATATAGGAATTCATATATGTATGGGTGCCAATAAAACCATCCAGAGAATACCACAGCTCTAAGTAAGAAAGCAGTTCATATGTGGGGGGAAGGGAATTCTTTCTTAGACATTAGGATTTTAGTGATCCAGATGAACTCAACTCAAAGGAAGATTCTACCAAAGCTTCAGGAAGCCATTTGTTATGAACCTTTATGCATACCACATCAATGAATAATGATAATAATAACTGCTAATAGTAATTTATTTTGTTTTCCTGTTCAGGAATTGACTTCTCTGTCAGGCACAGCTGGCTTTAATGAATGGTTTAATGTGAGTAACTCTTCAAAACTATTAAGAAAAAGACTCCTGTTATGTATATTAAGAAGTAAATCTCTTTGAGTTCAATTACTCTATTTCCTACAGGAGTTTGCAATCTTAGTGGCAATTGGACTAATACTTTTTACAATACATTATCTCCCTTCCAAAGATGATATAATCACTTGAGATGTAATATTTTCTGAAATTTAATAAAATTAAATATAATAATCAAAATTACTGTAAAAACAATTTCAACTGCTTCACATTGATACTTCGCTTCTAAAAAGGTCTCATTGCTTTTCAGAATTCTCAACATTAAACTGCTGTTGTAGTTTTGAAATCCTTTCATCTTACTATTCCATTATAATTTTAAAAAATTGGAATCCTCCTGGCCTGTAGGGAAAAAAATCATTTGGTAATAACAATACATTTTATTCTGTGCCTCCAGACACCTGCAATAAGAACTCTGCTGACAGATACGAGCAATATAACTATCTTTGCACCTTCTCACCATGCTATTCAAAACTTGGATCAATATACAGCTGCTTTTTGGACATCCCAAAACAGCATTCTGTTCCTAACCAAGTATGTTAAAGTATTTTGGTCATAATTATTGTTTTGTTTATTTCATATATATAGTTTGAAATTCCTTTATACAGAGATCTTAATTCTTATAACACATTTCTGCAAAGTCATCACTTAAGCTGTACATTAGCAAAAGAGGAGCTAAATGTGAAAAGTTGTGACATATTTAAGATAATAGTTCTAAAATTTTAGAAGTGTACGCTCACCGAACTGGTTGTTAAACCGGTTGCAGCCCACCACTGGAAGCAACCCATATTTTAGCAGCTCAGATGTCTCTTTCTATGTTTCCCTGAACATTGATTATTCATAAATGAACATTCAATTCACTTATTAATTTGCTGGCATGAAACAACAAAGTGGTGGGCTAAGATCCAGTTTCAAGATTCTCTTTAGTCAGACTCATAGCATGGCATAGGCTTATTCATAGCATGGCGTAGGCTTATTCACTTATTTTAACAGAATCAGTTGGAAGGAACCTTGAAGGTCTTCTAGACCAACTTCCTACTCAAGCTGGGGAATCTATACCAATCTATAGCCTTCATGGAATGAAGGCTATTGCTGAGCACATTGGGTTGTATCCCAAAAATTGTAAGCCACCCTGAGTCTTCGGAGAAGGGCAGCATATAAATCTAATTAAAAATAAAATAAATAAAATAAATTCCAGACAAATGGTTGTCCATCTCTCCAGGGTTGGAGCATCCACAACTTCTGAAGCAAGTTGTTCCATTGGTTAATTGTTCTCACTGTTAGGAAATTTTTCCTTAGTTCTAGATTGGATCTCCTCTTGATAAGTTTCAATCCATTGTTTCTTGTCCTGCCCCCAGGTGCTTTGGAGAAAAGCTTGATCTCTCTTTTCTATGACAGCCTCTCAAATATTGGAACACTGCTATCATGTCACCTCTAGTCCTTCTCTTTGTTAGACTAGACATACCCAGTTCCTGCAACTGTTCATCATATGTTTTATCCCTTAGCCCCTAATCATCATTGTTGCACTTTCGTATTTGTTGCACTTTTTCTAGAATCTTGGCATCTCTTTTATATGGTGGTGACCAAATTTGGATGCAGTATCCCAAGTGTGGTCTTACCAAAGCAGTATAAAGCAGTACTAACACTTCAGATCTTGATACAATTTCTGTTATATACCAGAGGACTGCATTGGCTCTTTTGGAAGCTGTAGCACACTGCTGGCTTACACTTATGGCTATCTACTAGGATTTCTCTCACAGTTATCTATTAGGACTCCTCTCACAGTTAACAGATCCTATCTATTTTATATCTATATATTTGGTTTTTCTTGCCTAAATGTAAAACATTACTTTTGTCACCACTGAATTGCATTTTGTTAGATATGGCCCAGTGTGCAAGCCAATCAAGATCCTCCTGGTTGTCTCCCAAAGCTCCCTCACAGGATTGTTTTTGTGGGGGTGCAAGAAAAAAGACTTCCCCATACATGTTGGCTTGAGGTCTCAGAGAGAAAAATCAATTCAGTGTGACATAAGAATTAATAATGAAATAAATTTATGGCAGGATATAAATACTAAAACAACTGAAAAAACAAAACTAAATGAAATGAAATGAAATGAAAAGAACAAAGCATGGTCAAGAAGATGAAATAAAAAAAGAACTGGCATTGCATAGAAAAGATGTGAATGTTTACTTGAAAATATAACAGTGGATTCAACTACCTACATTCCATTATGATTATGAAATCATTTATGTCAAGGAACTACATAGTTGGGGGGTCCATTTACAGAAAAAAACTTTACCACCTAGGTAAATGAACATATTTACAGATATTATATGCTGGAGATGATTATGGTTTGATTAATGCTGCTGTAAACTGTGAATTGATCCCACACTAACAGTTTTGGATTCAGAAAGATGCAACTCTCTAAAAGCAAATCAATACTTTACATCGTGCTTTCCCCCATTAGGCATCACATATTAAATGGAACATACAGAGTTGAGGATCTCCAAACCCTGTCACAGTCTAATGGATTTGCAAGGACATTGCAGGACAACTTCCTAACATTGTCGGAAAGGAACGAGGTATGTTGGCCATTATGCTATAACCCATCACTTTAGGATGTTCCTCTCATGTGTGCTAAAAAAGATATGCTGAACTTGTGTTGTCTTGAATTTAAACATGTTTCTCCAAAGGGCCAAAATGAGAAATCTTTCGTAGGCTGAAATGTGACATTGGGACCATAGTATGACACAGATGAAACTGGTTTCCCCCAAAAGATAATAATTATTTTTGTACTTTTTCCTTCTGTTGAAAGCCACAGATGAGTGTTACATTGAGCAATCAAGGTACATGTTACCAACAGGCCAATCATGTACAGTAATCTCATAGGTGAGAAAGGATGAAGAGTGGCTTCATTCCATAGATTTAAGGTGAACATTAATATATTACAGAAGTTGAGCTGCCAGATCCTGGATGCAAAAATCAGGATGACCATTAAATGGCAACAAAATTTTCAGAATTTTTAGCAATGTGCTGATTTATGTGCTAAAAAAGACATGGCTTAAAATGGAAAGTTGCAAATAGAAGAGAACATTTGGATTGTACAGCTAAATGTCTATGGAGAAAAATGTGCTTTTTTAAAGGCAATTGGCCTTTCTTAGGTTTTTTTTCCCCTTTGAAAATGCTTTGCTTCTCAACTAAGAAGCTTCTTTAGTTCAAGAAAAAAAAGTCAGTTGCCTTTTGGAAAAAGCACTTTTGGGATATTTGGATTACACACACAGGGAACTGCAAATGTTAAGCAGACTTAGTCATTTTTTACTAAAATTTACCAGCAAATTTTATGCATCTTATATAAGCCACCTTTGTCTCTCTTTTCCAGAATGTTTTAATTGATGGAGCTAATATAATATTTGGTGATATTGCAGCCACAAATGGGATTATTCATGTGATAGATAAGGTATTATCAATATTTTTTTCTTATAAGCCCCCAAGTTATTTTGTCCATCCAACTGGGAGAACATTCTGTAGTTTTTGAAAGTTTATCCACTATGATGTTTGGTAACATTTTTACTTCTAATTTAGTACTGCCTGATTGCGAACTGTGATTTAATTTTCCCCTTCCACTAGCAGAACTTCCTCTTAGTAAACCATGTAAATTACAATGTTATTCTTTGATCAAAATTATGTCTATTACAGGTATTACCCAACCCATTTTGTTAGGA
Source organism: Naja naja (assembly GCA_009733165.1). NCBI lineage: Eukaryota > Metazoa > Chordata > Lepidosauria > Squamata > Elapidae > Naja > Naja naja. The sequence goes on along the minus strand of CM019154.1, from coordinate 29,830,070 downwards.
ATTTGACATTTGTACAAAACTGTTCTGTTTTGGGATGAAGTGAATCTTTGTTATTATTTGTCTGGAAATCAAGTGACAATTTTTATCCATAGCAGCACTTTCATTTTGCTAAATTCAGAATATGTTTTTAAACCTCTTGAATGACAAATATATACCAAACGTTATTTCTTTTCCTATAGTTGTTGATAGGTTAGACCTTAGTGCAGCAAAATGAATTGTCTGAATCTGATCTTGGGTTTTTTTGTGTGTGTTTGCAGGTTCTGACACCTCTCAGAGGAGTGAGTGGCTCTTTGCCAAAACTGCTTCCTCGCTTAGAACAGATGCCAGACTACTCCATTTTCAGCAACTATATCATTGTAAATCCTCATGTTCTTATTAAAATTGCCATATACAAATCCTACAAACTTGTTTCATAATTTTCCATTTGTTTTTGCCTAACAGCACTACAACCTGGCAAATGTCATAGAAGCAGCTCGTGTGTATACAGTTTTCGCTCCAAGTAACAATGCCATTGAAAGTTATCTGAAGGAAAAACAGTCAGCATCTCTAGTATGTATTAACTCCCAAGCCTTTCCTTGAGAAAATACCTTTAACTGAGGTTTGTTTGTTAACTGTCCGATGGCTCAGAGCAAAACTGAAACCATGGCAGTACTGGTGAGCATTCTGACATAAGGATAGCATGTTCTCTGAGATTCTAAGATTCTAAATAAGCAGTGTCTGAGTGGGATGCATTAACTTTGCCTATCTAAACTGACTGAATAATTGAACTATGGCTTTGCTTTGGAGTTCCATATAGGTAGTCCTCGACTTATAACCATTTGTTTAACACCAAGGGCACTGAAAAGAGTGACTTATGACTGTTTTCCACACTTACAAACTGTTGCAACATCCACATGTCACATGATCAAAATTTGAATGCTTGGCAACTGGTTTGTTGCAGGGTTCCGGGCTCATGTAATCACCTTTTGCTACCCTTCTGACAAGCAAAGTCAATGGGGAAGGTAGATTTACTTAACATCCATGTTATTAACTTAATAACTGCAGTAAATCACTTAACAACTCTGGCAAGAAAGGTCATAAAGTGAGGCAATATTCATTTAACAATTGTCTCATTTAGCAACATAAATTTTGGACTCAGTTGTGGTCCTAAGTCAACAACTACCTCTCATGATCTCTAATTTATTTTTGACTCTTTGATATTGGGCCCAAATAAAATTAGCATGATAAGGCACCCAGGACATTTCTGCAGCCAAAGTTGCTATCAATTTGCCAAATTTATATTGCTAAATGAGAGGTAGATCACTTTGTTCTTTTCTATTTCTGGATTGCCAAAATTCTGCATCAGAATGAACCCAAATGAACTGATTCATGAATAAATGATAAGAGGATGATAAGATAGATAAACAGCATTAAGGGGAGTATTCAAAATTCAGAATAGATGGTGACTGAACATAAAACAAACCAGGAGCATTATAGAACTGGCTAGTTTATATTATTATGAAAAAACAAAAAGTTGTGATTTGATGTTAATGCCTTATTTTACTGCAACAGAGAGTTGGAAGTCAATGCTTTCTTTTTCCTAACCCTTCCTTGGTCTTCTTCCTCCCATTCCTCCCCACTATTTCCCTATTTTCTTTTGTGTTTTGTATCTTATTTTATCTTATAACTCAGGGGTGTCAAACTCGCATCATCACAGCAGCATCACACGATGTATCGTGACTTTTTCCCCCTTCGCTAAACCGGGTGTGGGCGTGGCCAGTGCATGATGCATCTGGCCCACGGGCCGTGAGTTTGACAGCCCTGTTATAACTCAATAAAAATGTTAACTTTAAAAAAAAACCAGGCGCAGTGCAACAAAGTAATAACTGAGTTTGTCATTATTTAACCAAATCACTTATTCTTCTAAAACTAACTTCCTCCGCTTTGCTTTTATAAAATATGGATGAGCAGATAGTAAATTAATACATTAGGGACATCCACAGTGTATGGTTTAAAAAAAAAAGATCAAGATGGTGGCCACAACAACGATGTCAAAACTCGTATCCGTTTTTTATGTGACACCTATATAAAAATAGATGGACCTTTGATTACACCATTGTGGACCTAATACCCTCAAACTCAGTGTATCTGAATAAAAATTAAGACAGAACACAGGAAGCCTTAGAATCAGATGCAAGTCATGTTTCTATTTAACTCTAAAAGAAATGTAGTCTGCCTTCTAGAGCAGGGGTCCCCAAACTTGGTCAACTTTAAGACTTGTGGACTTCAACTCCCAGAATTCTCCAGCCAGCTTTGCTGGACTTCCGAATTCTGGGAGTTGAAGTCCACAAGTCTTAAAGTTGCCAAGTTTAGAGACCTCTGTTCTAGAGGAAAAATCATACAGATGAGAGGAAATCATCTCTTAATCTTTTCCCTTCCACAGTTTTTCTGATAAAACGGCAAAAGAGCTTTTTACCCTATTCTTGTCTCTCTGCCAAATGTAGTGGGAAGCAAGTACGGAAAAATTGTAAGCCTATGAATAGGATCTGGCATTGATGTTTTGTACATATTTAAATTCTGAATGGTTTTTTTTCCAGAAAGTTCCTGTTAGAGACATAATTAGTATAATCTAAGACCTGCATGTTTTTTTCATTGGAGTCTTTGAATTAAATAGGGGTTTGTAATTTAAAAAATTACCAATCCCATTTAGCAAGATAATCCAGAAAGTGTGCTCATGTTGTAAATTATGATCTCTCTATCATGGCACCATAAACTTACTCTCTTTCTAAATTAAAATCCTTACATCCAGTCAAAAGGTAATTAGTAATAACATCTTCTGGCTGCTGAATGATGTTGACAACCAATTTTTATTAGGAAAATTGGAAATTTGACACCCTGCTAAAATGTTCAACAATCACTGTTCCTGGAAACCACAGGATGAAGATCAGATCCGGTTTCACATTATCCTGGGAGAGAAGCTTTTGAAAAATGACCTACGTAATGGGATGATCAAGACAACCATGCTTGGATTGTCCTTCAGAGTAGGATTTGTCATTCATGATGATCAGGTGAAGCTAGTATTCATTATCATGGCATTTGCTGTAATTTATTTATCTAAACACCTGCTCTTAGAAAAGATTTTACGTTGGCTTAATTGACTGTGTCAGAAAAATCCCACTGGTTTCAGCAAACAGGATTTTAAGCCAGACTCCCCAAGAGGATGTAATAGTATAAATGTATTTGTGCTCTCAGTTAATGAGGCAACTCATCAGATGTAAACATTAAATACGTGGATTAAGTGCTGGGTTTGAGGGAGAACTCAAGAGAGTAGGATTGAACAAATGAACCAACATTAATCTTTGGCTGTAACTAGGAGTCATCTCTGTAATGTCTCTTTGCTGCTTATTCCAAAGACTGTATTTTTTAAGTGGGATGATCATTTTTTTGCCCAAATAGTCTTAATCAAACTTTCCATATCTGGTGCTTTCCAGACATGATGGAACATAAGCTTATCATTCTACCCAGCATGATTATTAGTCATTGGTTTCAGAGATCTACTGGAGTGGTGTGGTGGCCTAGAATGGAGCTTTTGCCTCACAATCAGGAGGCTGTGAGTTCATGATTCCTAAGCAGAGGCAGATATTTCTCTCTCTGGGCACACTGAGAATATATCTGCTGAACAAAACTCCACATTGGTGACAGGAAGGGCATCCGGCCATTAAAACACTCTGCTTGCTCCATTCGGTTACCCAGACTCTACCCTGCAAGGGATTATGAGATCATTAAATGACAATGATGAGTTTTGGAGATCTACTCTAAAGACTAGATTTTTAACAGAGACAGCATCATCCATAAGATCTTACCACTTTCATGATAAAAAAAATGTTGTGATATTACAACACATGCTTTGCAAGGGGACCAGTTGTCGCCCTCACAATACACTTAGAAAAGGTGTGAGTCTTGCATTGCAACTCTTCTTACATCCCTCCCATGGATGATGCTGTTCAGAGAACTAGCTGCACAATGATAACCAAGAGTTTTATTTTCATGGTTTAATCATATGCAGTTTAGTCATAAGGTCAGAAATAAACAAAATCTGCTCTTAGAGATGTACAGTGGTTTGAATAAGATGTAAATTTTGCAACTGCAGACTTTCAGATCAAGATTTTATAGTGCAATGTCCTTTATTACACATACTGGCTGAATAAAATGGGGATGGGGTAAATGTTATGCAAGCTACATTTTTATAAGTAATCTCTCTCACACGTGTTCACATTTTGTGCACAGCTCTACATAAATGAGGCACCTATAAATTACCCAAATGTTGCAACAGATAAAGGAATAATCCATGGACTGGGAAGAGTAATGGAAATTGTAAAGAACAGATGTGATATTAATGATACTGTGATTGTAAATGTAAGTTGTGAGCTTCTGAACATGCATTGCATTTTTAATTAATGTGCACTGAAAAAAATACCAATCAATATATACTTAAAACATAATGATTTTTGGCTTGTACTAAATATTAATGACGTATGTTGCAATTAGCATTATAATAGCACAGCTGTCTAACTCAAGCAATCCAGAACTTTCTATTAATGTGGTTTTATCTAGTTTCTGTAATAGAAACAATAACAGAATAACAGAGTTGGAAGGGACCTTGGTGATCTTCTAGTCCAGTGGAGGCTAACTTTTTTCAGCTCCCGTGCACCAAGAATGTGTGCTGGGACCCCCATGCCCACTGCGCAAGTGTGCACGACCCCCTGTGCGCACTGTGCACTTCTGCACATGTTCACACTATCCCCCCACATGCACTGCATGCCTCTGCACGTGCGCTCATGATTCCCCCATGCACGCTGCACATCTCTGTGCATGCATGTGCGTTTCCTGTGCCACCTCCCGTGCATGTGCACCAGATACCCAACAATCAGCTGTCGGGCAGCGGCGCACACATGTACAGTGGGGCTCTTCCGGGCAACTTCTCACATGCCTGCAGAAGTAGCTCTATGTGCCACTTCCAGCACACGTGCCATAGGTTTGCCATCATGGTTCTATTCCAACTCCCTACTCATGCAGGACACCCTATACCATTCCAGACAAGTGACTGTTCAAAAGCCTCCACTCTTCTTAAAAGCCTCCAGTGATGTTGTGAAGCCTTCAACCACAACTTCTGAAGGCAAGCCATTCCACTGGTTAATTGTGGGTTAACCAGTGGTCAATCAACACTTGGGGGAATGGCTCCAACAAATCGAAAAGCATTGGAGTTTTCTGTCCAGAAGAGTGCAGTGCAGCTAAGATAATATACAGAACCTTCAAACTCCCAGGCCTCTGGTAGAGGACCTGAGATTGAGGATGAAACATATCACCCATAGGTGGTCATGACCCACAGGTACCCAATTTATGTGCCAAAAAGGAAACTCAAGTCTATCTATTTGCAGTGTCAGAACTCTGAGATTTTCCATCTCACACCATTCATTTTGCAAGGTGTTCAGGACATCATTTATCATTCCCTCTTCTACAGCCTCACAACAATCTATTATGGATCAAGATTGAAAGGAACTGCTTGGACCTTTCCCTGTGGCTCTCAATATACCATCTTTCCTCCATGGATTTTATTTTGGTTGACAATGAGCAGCAGATGCCAAAATAAGAGATACAAAAGAAATAAATAAAATGGGAATGCAATTTATATTAAAATGACAGAACAAAGTCATCTTGGGGAATAATTGTAAGAAAGATAAGGAAAGCAAATTAATTGAGGAAATAATCAAAGCTTCTCTGACCATGCAAGATCTCTTATGCTTATCTAGCAATACAGAAATGCTTTCTGGATCTACTGTTTGGCAAATGTGTGTTTTCTTTTTAAGGGAAAGTGTGTACCCTGCTCACAGATATCTAGCTGCCCTGCTGGAAGTACAAAAATTGTAAGTATTTGAGAATGAAATTGCTAGAAATAGAGAGTAGCATCTGAGTGCCAGTTTGGTGCAGTGATTAAAGTGCTGGCCTAGCAACCAGGAGACTGTGAGTTCTAATCCCATTTTAGGCACGGAAGCCAGCTAGTAACTTTGGACTAGTCACTCTCTCTCAGCCCAACTCATCTTACAGGGTCGTGCTGAATTTATGTTTTTTTTAAAAAATAGTTTGCCATGAAAGTGACTGCCTGCGAAGGCCCTGGATTGGGGCTGAAAGGCGAAAGCAGAATCAGTATGCTCTGTCCCATAACTGGATAGACCAGGTTGCCCTGATAGACCGGTCTCACCAGAAAAAACACTTACTCTTACAGAGTCACTATTGTGGAGAAAATAGGAGGAGGAGAAAGAAGAAGTAGCCCAAGAAATGCCTGATTCCGTTGTTTTATTATTTTGGATTATTTGGTCAGGGGACAAAACAGCATTCTTTGTTGCTTAAAATTCTAAAGAACTTACTTGTAAAGAAAACTGTAAAATATTATCATGAATAGTTGATTTAAGAAAATTAATCACAGCAGGTCTGGGCCTCAGTTTGGAGTTCAAACTAAAGTCAATAGAATTGCTTTATTTTTTAAAATATTACTTTATTTGAAGTATAGGTAAAATACTACATGAAATTTAGAATAGCTTTTTGCAGCATTTCACATATGTCTTAGTAAATCTTTTTCACTAAAATTGGTTATTCTTTCATACAGCCAGGCAAGAAGGAGGTCTGCTATTATGTCTCCATGTACGGAGTAACAATGCGTGTGGGATGCCAGTCAAAATGTACTAAAACTAGAATTGTAAGCATACTATTGATACAATACCTTGTGAAAGAGGGTTAGATTTACGCATTGCTTTGTGTCTGTGATACTTAATCCAAGGGGAGGATTTGAATGGTGAATGAAAATGCCAAATCCAGTCTGAACATCTGGATGACTGTGCAATGAACCATAACAATAAAAGGTTCAGCCTCTGTCTAAAAGGAATAGTTCAGATTTTAACACTGTTTTATGTACAAGTAATTTTTTGGAAACTACTGCAAAAGATTACTTAGCACTGAGCAACACTGACTTAGCATGTTTATTTATTGCGGTTTGCAATACATGTTGTATAACTACAGCCATCCTTGGTTATTTATTTATTATTTATTTATTTATTAATTGGACTTGTATGCCACCCCCTCTCCACGAGGACTCGGGGCGGCTCACAACTAAAAACAAAGTAATACAAACAATAAATATTTAAAAAAAATTAAATCAACAAGCCCAATCTTTAAAACCCAGTTAAAATAATTTAATTTTTTTTAAAAAACCCCGGAGGTCAGTCCAGCCCGGCCTGTTCAAACAACCAGGTCTTCAGATCACGGAAGGAGCAAAGATCAGGAGCCAAATGGAGCTCCAGAGGGAGCTGGTTCCACAAGGCGGGGCCGCAACAGAGTAGGCCCTTCCCCGGGACGCCGCCAGCTGACATTGTCTAGCCGATGGCACCCCGAGGAGTCCCTGTCTGTGCGCACGGACAGGGCGATCGGTATTTAAGGTGGGGGGAGCCTAAAATAAACAATGATGCAGCACAATGGGTGAAGAATGTGATCAGGTTATTATGTCTAATAATAAAATTATGTCCCAAAAGTTATCTATGTGCTGTTGAGAACTAGCTCAAGAATTCCATCCTTACTCTCTGGTTTTCTTCTTTCCCAAGGATTCCAATTGCAGTAGCCCTAAAGTCTTTATTTCTTTTTAGACGAGAGAATGTTGTGCAGGCTTTTATGGCACACAGTGTGAGCCTTGTCCAGGATTATCTGGAAAAACATGTTTTGGCAATGGAATTTGCTTGGATGGCATCAACGGCACTGGCTCTTGTGAGTGTGAAACAGGATTTGGTGGAGTGGCCTGTGAGCGATGTTCTGAAGGCAAATATGGCACAAACTGTGATCAAGGTATTTCTGGTTTCAGAACCATATACTTTCCTTAGTTTTCAAATAATTGTCACAGCTATAACAAATTATGCTACCCCAATTGTTTTACTTTTCTTTTGGATCACATTGAATTTAGGAGGATTGTCAAGGTTCCAAGTAATACATCCCCAACAATGAGAACTCCAAGGCAGGCATATTCATCAAAGAACATTTTATTGGGACATATCATATTGGCACTAACTTGGTGGAAAACCAGCTATAGGTTCCTGCTGGTTTTACACCCAATTAAAAGTAGAACTTTGTCACTTCCCCCCAAAGCCACCAGTCACATGATCCAATCAGTATATAGTCCAGTTGCTAGATGAGTTCAGTCTCCACCTTTTGAACACCTGCATGAATGTCCTTGATTCCCAGGGGAAAGAATTTTATTTTGGCTACAACACTCCATTTATCTCTACAACCTCCACTCTGCCTATTAGCTCCAGGCTGTGTCAGCCCTGAAGAGAAACCTCCTTAGAGAAAAGTTACAGAAAAGAAAATGGCCACAGTTAAGCCAGCTTCAGGGTTGACAAAGATTTCCTTGAAGTGCAATTTAGTAGGATTCATATGCATCCAAGTGGCTGAAGTGCTATCAATGAATAATCAAACATTTTAATCAACTTTTTGCTTAATTTTACATTCCAATGTTTTACATTTTACTACTTTATTTTTTGTCACGATTAATATTTCTGAAGAATGATATTGTTCATGGTCCATATGCTTCCCAACTGCATCTATTGTTTTCATTTGGTAAATAAATACTTATTTTTGTATCCATCTGTTGTACACATGGAAGGGTCCTTCAACAAATGAATCAACAATCATTCAATAAATATGAAGGTCTACTCTGCCATTTGTATTAGATGTTGACCAACTGTATGTAAAATAGCTTGCTAGATCTCAGTGATTTCCACAAGGCAACCAGCTGTAATTCTTCAGACTTCACTTCAGGGCTCAAGTTTTGAAAAGAAAGAAACAGCACCATTGTTCACACCATGAAGTGATGCTACACTTGTAATATTATAACTTAGGCATTTTTTAGTGAATGTAGACAAAGACACATAGCTTATGCAATTGCAAAACAGACATAAATTATCATGTTAAAAATATTTCAGTAAATTGAATCACAAAAGCCTGCAAGAGTTTAAAGGAGAGCTGATGGTATGCTATTTGTTACTACTGTTTTATGAGCTATTCGGAATTAAAATCACCCCTTTGTTTTTAGAATGTGCCTGCATGTATGGGAGATGCAACAGTGGTATTAAAGGAGATGGGACCTGTGAATGTGATATTGGTTGGAGAGGTGTCAAATGTGACAGCGGTAAGTAGATTGCTGCATCCTATTTCAGAGTTAAAAGTAGTAATGGTGTCATCAGCAGCTCAGGCCAAGCCTCTCTTTCAAAGAGAGTTCATTCTCTCTATAATATGCAGGACCCAGCCACACATATTTGTTGTAACCTGTCAGCTGCCAGCAGAGCTAGGCAGCAGAGTCAGATGAGGAGAAGTTTGAGGGAGACTCTGGGCTGGCTTCAGAGCCTTTGGAAGACTCTGATAACGAAACAGCATCAGAGACAGAGGCAGAGCTAGAGCCTTCCATCTGCCCCCAGGTGGAGAGGCAGCTGTCTTTGGGGCCTTAGCTGAGTGAGGGGAGAAACAGATGGGGCCCATCCCAGATGCATGTATAAGTAGAGATGAAAGGAGAGGAGAGCAAAGGAAAACAACAAGCTGGCTCTCAGGGAAAAGCAGACATATATGCTAGTCAGCCCTGCCCTGGCTAGGAAATAAATAGTAGGGGTTTGAGAGTTGGCCAGTTATCACAGACAAACATTGGTTTTCTAGTACACAGCAAGCAATTCAGATTCCTTGGCCAGAACCAGGTTTGTTGGGACTAATTACATTTGGTTTTTGTTTATTCACATGAATAAAAGACTGTTCCGGCCCTGTTTGGAGAAGGGGTTTGTTTTACTCATGAGTAAACAACTTATCATTACTTGAGAAGGCTGGGTCAGAACAATATTTTTCTGCTGAAGGTCAAGGACAAAATAGGCCTCTTACATTCCATCAACAGAAAGTAGCTGATCTAGCAACTTAAATTTACAATAATAAGGCATTTGAATCAGAAAGATAGGCTGAGAAGCCCATTCTTGATTGATATAGAGGAAAACATCTGTGGAGAGTTCAAAAGAAACAACATGAATTTGTTTCTTTGTTCTCCTGTGTCTCCTATACTGTATCTCCTGGCTTTTTTTTTAGATTTTGCTTAGAAAAGGAACGTGCACATGGAGAAAGGTGCTGTTTTTGTCAGTAAATTCTAGACAGAGTGAGCTTAGTTCTAACAGCAAAAAGTGATATTTGAACCAGAATACCAGAGTAAGTACACAACTGAAGAAACATTTAAACCCACCTCAATGCTAAAGTGATATAGTCCAAGAAAATCTGTGCATATAAGTAGATTTCAGCTCAACAAAATTAAAAGGAAGAAAGGAGAGGATGTCAGTCCTAGACTGTAGAATATTGACTAATAAAAACATTTTTTCTCTTCTCCAGAAATCAGAGATGATAAGTGCAATAATACCTGCCACACCAGTGCCAAGTATGTATTATATCAAACTAGTTAATGAATCCATGCTATCCTTTACTTTATCCTGACCCCTGACCCTAATGTTTTCTCTAACTGTAAATTTAATTTGAAATGATTTGCAATTAGAGCCAGTTTGGGGTATTTGTTAATGCTTTGGATTAGAAACTGGGGGACCATGAGTTCTACTCCTGCCTTAGGCACAAAGCCAGCTGGGTGATCTTGGGCCAGTTCCTCTCTCTCAACTGCAGGAGATATGGCAAACCACTTCTGAAAAATCTTGCTAAGAAAACTGCAGGGAGTTGATCTTGCAATTGCACGTGATTAAATGGGTCATGCATTTTTTTTTACTTTTCCATTGTACTTGCCCTTGACTTCCACCACTCTCTGCCTTCTCTTTCTCCCAATCCAGCCAAGAAACTGACACTTACAAATGACTTTAGAAATTAAACCAACAGCTACAGCCTGCTCATGCTGCAGACTGAATATGTTCAGTATGGCAGAGAACTATTCTTAACAGAGAAAATATTTTCTGTTTTTCATTTGCAAAGTTAATGTTTAATTAAATGCACACCTCATCTATTTAATATGTGGTAGACTTTTATTATGACCCTGGTCAATGAAGTGAGTTTATCTGATGCCAACTATCTGGTTTTCCAAGCATGCCATTTCTTTTTTTATCAATTGCAAATTATAATCTGTCTTGATTTTCTATTTTAGCTGCTTTCTTAATCCTATTGGTCCACCATATTGCAAATGTGCAGCTGGGTTTAAAGGGAATGGTACATATTGTTCAGGTAAGTGGAGTTTATTCTGTTGAAGAGTTCATGCAATTTTTGACATTCTCAAAATCTGATTTAGCAGGAGGTGGAATTAATATATTATGAGTTACATTAAAATATTAATTAAAATTAATTTCTAATGTATTCCTTTTTAAAAAAAAGCTTTGAAAAATACTCATTTATTAACATTCAGCCAAAGAAAGCTTTGATAGCTAGTAGATATTGGTGAATGTTTACTCTCTGGCAATTAATTGTAAATCAATTAGAAGACCTGAGAGGAAAGGCAGGGAGGAATCAGACACCTTTTAAAATTTAAACTTGATTGTATACAGTCAGTGGCAGCCTTTTCAGGACCTTGGACAGATCCCTGGAAACAAGTGCTGTACCTTGTCCAGTAATCCTGAAATGTTTTGTGATTCTTGTATTCCTCTCAATTTGTCTTTCAGAAAAAAATAGAAAAATACTCTTTTGAGTTAAGTCAGGTTTTGATCATGTTACCTTAGCAACTTTGTATTTAGCCCTGGGATTTCAAGGCAGTATCTCATCCAGGTATTGACCAAGTTGAACTTACATATAGTTTTTCAAAACAGCCTAAGACAGCTAGTCATATCCACATGCCAAAAAGTTGAAGAGTGCAGAGCCATAATGGGGTTTAGACTCTAAAAATCTAGTAATGCTATATGAAGCTCATGGAGGTATGTTGTCTCTAGCTACCTTATTTCCCTGAAAAAAGACCTAACCAGAATATAAGCCCTAGCATGATTTTTCAGGATGCTCATAATATAAGCACTACACCAAAAATAAGCACCAGTTAAGATCGTCAGCCAGATGGACATACTTAGTATGTCCATTGCAACAAAAAAAAAGACATCACCTGAAAATAAGCCCTAATACATCTTTTGGAGCAAAAATTAATATAAGTATTAATATGGTCTTGTTTTCAGGGAAATACAGTTAGATATAAATTGAGTGGTTGCAGTCTTGGGATGGTTTATTTCTTGTGTTCTCACAAATATGCAAGTAGAGCACCAGTAGAGGAAATAATAGGCATCCTTCCAGAGTAGCCAATCCTACATCATATTTCCTGAGAGAGAGATTCCTGCCTATAGCTAATTCATCATACTCAGACTTTGTCTCTTAAAAATATATTATTTCTAAATCTATACCACTTATACCAAATTCTTTGCCAACCCATCTAATACCTCTCAATAAATTCATCTTTGGAGGTCTCCTGTCAATTAGCTTTCCTTTATCGGTAACATTCCACAATTTCTGGGATATCCTGATCTCTTAAGAAATGGCCAGCCAATCTGCAGAAACATTTATTTCAGGTATACAGATAAGGAATAAGATAAGTTCATGTTCACATTTATATATCAGACTTGCTATGCAGACATTTTTTGGTAAAATTAATTTTAAATTTGACATATTTAAATTCACTTTGAAGTAAAGGAATTTAAGTGGTGCAAGCATTGCAACATAACTTTGATTCTGCATGCTCTTCCAGCTATTAATGCATGTGAGAACAACAATGGAGGTTGCTCTGCCAAAGCAGAATGTAGACGTACCACTCCAGGAAAACGAGTATGTGTTTGCAGAACAGGTTACTCTGGTGATGGAATTGCCTGCTTTGGTAAGTGCTTATTTCTATAGCTACTATATTTTGTACTTTTTCAAGAACTGAATTTTCTTCATCTGGTTAACATGACAATGTCTGCCCCTTCCTTCCTTCTTTCCTTCCTTCCTTCCTTCCTTCCTTCCTTCCTTCCTTCCTCACCATTTATGTAAATATCTCAATTTAGTTTCTGTTAACTGAAACTTATAGGTTAAAGGGACAGCACATATATTTATGTTGAACAGTTGGAGTCATATAAATTGTCATGCAAAATCACTTTTTATCAGTAAATGTGGTATGTAATCTCTTTATTGCATATGTTTACTTATAGAGAGAGATATATACATATGCATATACAGACATGGTATTTATGCACCAGCTGGCAAGCTGACAACACATGGGAGCATCTTTTCTCCCTTTCATATCTAATATCCCTTAGAAAGGTAGTGTTGTGGCCTGTTAGCTGATGGCCCCTCCAGCAGCCAAATCAGAGGAGGAGACATAGGAGTCAGAGTCAGCATCAAGGCAACCTGAGAGCTCCAAGGGGCAAGAGGGAATGGAACTGGCAGAGAAGAGACAGAGGCAGAGCCTGGGCCATCTGTTATCCCTCAGATGGAGAGTCAACAGTCCCCAGGTCTGGAAGAGGCTGATGAGGAAGAGGAGGAACAGCCAGGTCCAGTGTCTGATGCATGGATGTGCAGAAGGCAGACGAGAGGAGAGCAGTGGAAATCTGTGGGCCAATCCTAGGGACGGAAGAGCCACCATTGCTAACAAAGCCCCACCCTAGCTCTGGGGATAAAAGGCAGGGGTGGAGATGAATAGCTTTGGCAAACAGCTATTCATCTTCTGGACTTGTTAGCCTGCTTTGAGATAGAAACCTTTTATTGGGGCTGTCGGCACTCCTAATAAAGGAATCTTTGAGTTAAGAGGTTTTTTTGTGTTTGGGGAGCTGGGTCAGAACAGGTAGCTTTCAGAGTGCCAAGCATATCTAAGAGCCTTGGTGGTGCGGGCTGTTAAACACCTAGCACTTAAGTTCCAGCTGCCTGCAATTAGTGCAGGCTCGAATCCCACCAGGCTCAAGGTTGACTCAGCCTCTCGGGGTAGGTAAACTGAGGACCCAAGATTGTTGGGGGCAATAAGCTGACTTTGTAAAAATGCCGCTTAGTAATAAGCAGGCATATACAATGGAATGAAGGCTATTGCTGAGCACACTGGGTTGTATCCCAGAAATTGTAAGCCGCCCTGAGTCTCTGGAGAAGGGCGGCATATAAATGTAATTTTTTTTAAAAAAAAGAGTTGAGGCACTAATTTAGTTTTATTTATTTATTTATTTTATTTGTCAATCGCTTACAAGATAACAGGTATAAGTATAAACATGAGTAAGAATACAGGAAATAGGTACGAATAAATGGGGACAATAGGACAGGGACAGTAAGCACGATGGTGCACTTATGCACGCCCCTTGCAGACCTCTTAGGAATGGGGGTGAGGTTAGTAGTGGATAGTTTAAGGTTAAAGGAGTGGGAGTTAGAGACAGGTATCTTGGTCTATAGACCAGATGAATGACCCATTGGGATCCCCATATCAAAATACCTTATGTCCGGCCAGAACTTGAAAATAACATTTAACATAGCACAGTACCTAAACAAAATGATCCAGTTGAGATCTGCATATGTGGGACTGATTGGGGTGGATTACAGGGGTGACTCTGAAGTATGATGCTGTCATATTTTATCTATATCTTACATTATTCTACATTATTACAACTTCATTTTAGATTGTATTTTATTATTATTTTAGCTAAATTGTATTTTATTCTGATTCCATTTTAAATTGTATTTTATCCAATTCCATTTAAATTGTATTTTACTCAATTCCATTTTGAATTGTTTTTATGAAATTTTAACAACAATTTATTGCTGGAACTTTGCACTTTGATATGGCCCAAGGGCTACTCAATAAAGACTGTATTGTATTGTTAAAGGAGTGGTAGTTGGAGGATGTAACAGAGTCAGAGCATTGCAGGCATTGACCACTCTGTTGCTGAAGTCATACTTCCTGCAATCAAGGATTTGGAACAGTTTACATTGAGTTTGTATCTGTTGTGTGTTCTTGTATTGTTCGGGTTGAAGCTGAAGTAGTCATTGACTGGTAGGATATTGTAGCAGATAATTTTGTGTAATTTTGTGTAGTTGGGAAAAGCTGCTGTGGGGATGACTAATATTCTGAAGAAAGGAGTGAGATTTTTTTTGGGGGGGGTTGTTATGTCTATAATTCACCATTGACTCTTGGCAACTGCCTGGAGACATTCCTGAAGTTTTTCTTGGTGAGATTTTTTTTCAGAGGTTCTTTCCTCCTAGGGAGAGAGTGACTGGCCCAAAATCACTTAGCTGATGTCCTGCCAAATGTAAGGATAGAACTCACAATTTCCTGTTTTCTAGCCTGATGCCTTAATCAGTACAACAAACTGGCTCTCAAAGAGAACATTGTCCATGGTTAACATTGTTGTGCTGCCTTCATCTGGTTTAAGAGATTATTTGAGCATTTAGGAAGTACAAATATTACAGGTGGAACTATTTCACTATTTATATAGTGCTTGGAGTGTACCAAAGTGCTCCCATGTGAGTGAAAAGCTTATGATTATGAAAAGTTTACACATTGGAATAAACCTCAGGAAAGTATATAACAACTGCATTACAAATACTGCACTCATTCCCAGACTAAGAGGGATTTTCTTAAGGAGCTGTGATAAGTAAAGAACCAAAAATAATTACCATGAATTATCCCTCATTTAATCTAAGTTTTATGAAAGTTAAATGGGGTTTCCTCCTTTTTTTTCTAAAGAAATTAACCCCTGCCTGGAGAAGAATGGAGGATGTGCTAAAAATGCAGAGTGTACTCACACTGGTCCCAACAAGGTAAACAGTATTCCCATTTTATATTAATTGTGCATTGTACTGCATTTGGTAATAAGTGTCACTCTGTGAGTGAGATGGACAGCCTTCAAATTTGATGTACAAATATATAAAATATAAAATAGTGGCAAATCACAGGCTATAGTTTGACAATATAATTCAATGACTCAACTGAGTTAGGGCACTTGTTCATTTCGCCTGGTGTTCTTGCTTATGATTGTCAGCACTTCCTTGTCTTTTCATGCTGACAGCTTGCTTGCTTCCAGGGATCAGATCTGACTGTCAAAAACTAAGCCTAGGATCATATCAGAAATGATGGCTAAAGAAATATGATACCAAAATATATGATCTGTGCTGAACTAGGTGGATTACACAAATACATAATTAATAGGTCAGATATAATTTAACCATTTGGAGCTCTGAATGATGGCATGAATAGGGAGAAAAACTGAAAACAGAATCACAGAGACTTGACATCCAGGAGAAACCAAACAGGAGAAAGTTATCACAAGGACTTCCATGGATCAGGGAATAAAATGCTATCCTTCTCTATATTTTAACCTGGGTTATTTCCTTATTCTGACAGGCAGCATGTAACTGTTTGAATGGATATTCTGGAGATGGGAAAACATGTACTTTCATCAGTCCCTGTACACTGGTGAGTCTAGACTTTGTCCTTCACAATTCTGGTGACAATCTCTATTGCAAATCAAGAACTGACAGCTTTTCTTAACCCCATTACATTGGCTGCATTTATTGATGTATGAACTGTAAAGAGAAGTGAGAAATCCTGCTGAATTTATTCTAGCTAAGATTCACTAAAATAAGGTCAGGAATTTGATTCTGATGCTAATGCAACTGAAATGAATTGTCTTACTGTCTTTTTTTTTACTTTTTAGAGTGCTACAACTATCCCAGATATTTTCATTTTTATTCCTCCCCATCATGCTTTTCTTAAGCAAAACAATTCCACAGGGGGGCACACTATACACTGGGAGAAACTTCCAGCAGAAATGTTCTAGTCTAGCATTCCTCTTGCAAGCTGCTTTGTGCTTTGCTGCCTCCCTGTTTGCTTGATGGTGAAAGGATCTGTAAAGGGTTTGAAGGAAGGATCCAGCCCTTGTTCTTTCTACCATCTTCTCCTTTGCATCTTTCATTTCTTCCCCTTAGTTTATTCGTTGAACTTTGTACTGAAATTTATTGAGATGAAGTATATTTTAGCTAATGTTCCTTGCTTCTCTCTTTATCAGAATAACGGTGGGTGTGGAGAAAATGCCATTTGCAATGATACTGTACCGTCAGAAACGACTTGTATCTGTAAACCCAATTACATTGGAGATGGGTTTCTTTGCAGAGGTAGCATCTCACTGGTGAGGTATCTTCCTTACTGAATGTTAGTGATCAGTTTTTGTGCTCAGTAGCAACAGGCCAAATTAAAGCAGAATATGGGTGAGATATCACAAGAAAGCACATTAGCAACTAACCAGTTATAATTACACCTCTAGAGGGCACCTAAGCCTAGATCTTGGAGCCCAAATATATAGATCCAGGGATCTTCTAAATGAGAAATGTTGAGGACAATTGCAAGTTGGCTCTGTATCAGCCTGCGTGGGCAGGTGGAAATCCTGGTTGCTATTTATCTGTTTATTTTCAAAAATATTTTGTAGCCAAAAGATGGGATGTTGTGCATGTCTTTAATTTTTAGTATGCTTTTCTAATGCAAATTATCCTCATTCCCATATTTAAGGAACACTAGAAGCATTGGATTTCAATATACTTAAATAATAAAATTGTACACACATAGGGATTACCATCAATTTTGTTAAAATAAAAATTATAAAGCATGTACTACAGCAGGGTGTCAAACTTGCATCATCACATTGTCCCCATATGACATATCACAGCTTTTTTCTCCTTTGCTAAACCAGGGGTGGGCATGGCCAGCACATGATGCATCTGGCCTGCAGGCTGCAAGTTTAACACCCCTTTAATACAATAATGGGATCCAGAGGAATAATGTTAGCTAAGTTCTTCATAACCCAGTGCAACAAAACCATCTAAAAAGTTTATTAAAACCATTGTATCCATGGCTTAGCCTTTTCTAGCAGGTTTGCCAGGATCCATAGAGAGACCTGTGAGGATGCTACTGTAGAACATCAGTTTCTAGTTCAGAACAAAACTAGCTGTTTTTTATTTCACTGTAGAAATTACTTCTGCAATAATTTCATATATCTACATTTTCAGTGTTACTGAGTAACTATTTTATTATTTTAATTTTTTAATCTTATTATTATTACAGGAACTTTCAAAGGAGTTCAGTACTACTCGGTTTAATGGGAAGCTAATGGTAAGAAAGTCACAAGCCGTCTCATCCCAATGTCTTGACTTGTAGAAAGCATTTTTAAGAAGAATTTTTTTCCCAGATTCAATAAACTTCTGAGAGATATAAAGGTGCCTGAAATATATATTGACCAAAATGTGCATTTTGTTTTTCACTATTATAGGATGCTTCGCTCAGAGATATTACAGGAACAGGCCCCTTCACTCTTTTTGCACCGACGAATGACGCTCTTCTAACTGATTTACAAGTAAGCACACAAAAGCATTTTGATGTTAGATGGGACATTCAACATGGTTCAGTGGTACATAAATTTTGCAGCCTGTTTCTATGAAGCTGTTTCCAATGGATTCCAATTAAACAAGGATCAGAAAATCCTGCAGCAGAGTCCAATGTGAGATCCTAGTCTCTCATTTAGAATCACTTAGGAAAGATCTATGAGTTTAGTTCACAATAATATAATGGCAAAGTCAAAATATAATTGTTCATTCTTTGCTTTCTGCCACTTTAATACAGTAAATCATTTTTGAACAATTCATTTTCAAGATCACCAACTGGGTTTCCAAAGGTGTGATGCCCCAGATTCTGCGTTATCACATTGTATCATGTGCAGGATTGCTGTATAATGATCTGACTTCAGATAAAACTGTCATCACGCTCCAAGGAGAACCACTCAAGATCACATTTGCACAGGTAACCAATTTTCATCAACTGGGTATATAACTACACCTTCGTTGGTCTTTCCAGGGATAAGATACAATATTGAAATTAATACATGTAAAATAGTAAATTATGGTTGTAAATTATGGTTTAGTCTTGCAGATACCACAGAAGTATCATGAAAGGGAAAATAATCTGATCCTTTCTGGATAGAATTGTACAGATTTTGATCTGCTAAATCTTCTGAAATACCGAAGTCCCTATAATTCTAATAGTAATACCACTTTACAGCCCTCTCTAAGTGGTTTACAGAGTCAGCATATTGTCCCCAACAATCTGGGTCCTCTTTTTACCCACCTCAGAAGGATGGAAGGCTGAGTCAACTTTGGGCCTGGTGAGATTCAAACTGCCAAATTGCAGTCAGCCTGCAGTCAGCAGAAGTAGTCTGCGGCACTGCACTCTAACCACTGCACCACTGTGGCTCAATACTAAATACTAATACTTAAATGTTGGATCACCATTCCACTCTCTTGTATTGGCTTTGGGAATATCATGGTTTTTTAGATGCAGACACTTCTCTGAATCAATATGATGTTAAGTTGCCACTTCTGAGGACTCATAATCTACAGATTTCTTCTCACAACCTCTACCTGCAATCAATGTTCTCATTTTAGATGCAAGAACAGCTCCAGTGCATTTAAACTGAGCCCATTCAATATAGCAACACTTGCTCAAATGTGTAATCCTGCTTATAATGAATGCTGTGTTCATTTGCTCTTTCCTCTTGGCAAGCATGTTGAGCAGCACTGTACACAGCACTGAAAGGAAAACTGGTTTCTCCTTTAATTGTTTAATCAGCAATAAAATGTGTTTACCTTGCTTTATTTCAGGATTTCAAGAGAGCTTTGTTACTTCATACTGTACATTTTTATTTTTATTTTTTAGAACACGGTCCTTTTGAATGGCAAAGCAAAGATACTGGCCAGTGATATAATCACCACAAATGGAGTAATCCATATCATAGATAAGGTCCTGGCTCCACAGAAGATTCAAGAATTTCCTTTTGGAAAAGGAAAAGCAATAAAGGTGCACTCCATTGTGCATTGAAACTATCAACTAATTAAAAGCTGCTGGGTTATGGATCACAATGTTGTTTGCTGCTAACAAATGAACCTGTTCTAATAGAATTAAAATGTTAATTAAGCAATGGCTTGGGTCCAGGGTACTTGCAGAAGCGTCTCCTGCTGGCATCACATTCCGATCACCTGGTACACTCCCACAGACAGGGCCTCCTTGGGATACCATCAACTAGACATTGTCAGTTGGCGGTGCCCAGGGGTAGGGGCTTCTCTGTGGGAGCGCCCACCCTTTGGAACCAACTCCCCTTGGGCCTTCGTTTGGCCCCGATCTCCGCTCCTTCCGCCATGACCTCAAGACCTGGCTCTTCGACCAGGCCGGTCTGGATTAACTGAGGTGGGGTGGGTTCTTAGCAATTTTAAATTTTAATTGGTTTTTATTGTTAGGCTTGTATTTAGTTTAATTCTTTTTTTATTGTAAATTTGTGTGGTTTTTATTTTGTTAGCCGCCCTGAGTCCTTAGGGAGAGAAGGCGGCATACAAGTCTAATAAATTATTATTATTACTATTATTATTATTATTAAAAATGAATTTTGAAAAAGGCTTCCTCAAGAAAACACTGATAAGTTATCAGTTTGTACATAGGACAACTATATAAAACACAGGCATGTATATGCTGCTTACACACACAAATGTACATATTATTTTGGATCTCAGTGGCATAATGGAACCTCACAAGACATGGCAGTGAGAATCTTCATTGCCAGCCTCTAACAACTACTATTTTCACTATGGTAGAAGTAATATAAACTATCAAGATTAAGGCAGTGCAGAGGCTCCAGATAAAATCAAGAACAGTTTGATGCTAGTAGAAATATATATGCCTTCACAGCTTCTTGGCTTCAGAAATCAAACCCTGTTTTCACTAAAATGCAATCCGCTGCACCAATTAGAACTATGTGTTGCTTTTGTTGAGTCACTAAGTTGTGTCTGACTCTTTGTAACTTCATGGACTATAGCATGGCAGGCTCTCCTGTCCTCCATTGTCTCCCCAAGACTATGTATTAGAATTGTTTCTATATATTATTTTCAGAACAAGATGAACAGCATGCATATCTAGATTACTCCTGGAAATTTGCAAAAGCAACTATTCCCATTTCCCACTTCCGTTAAGATACTAAGTGAAGGATCTACAACCAAAACTATTTCCTGTGATACGTTTCTGAAAGCAGCATTGCATTTTTTTATTCATAGTATGCTAACAATATTTCTCAACACATATTCCTATTTCCTAAATAAGTAAATTGAGCCAGTATTTCTTTTCTCCCTAGGAAAACCTCAAAACTGTTGCAGCAAACAATGAATACATCATGTTCTACAACCTGATAGAAGTAAGTCTACATCAGGGGTGTCAAACTGGATTTCATTGAGGGCCACATCAGGGTTGTGTTTGACCTTGGGGGGCCAAGGGGGCATGGCCAGGGGGCATGGCTGGCTTGCCATCACTCATCAAGTCTCCATTTTTGGCCATGATGGCCTCCTGTAACCCTCTGCCAGTGAAAATGGAGTCCAGGGAGGCCAGATCTAAACACCCTGCGGGCCGGATTCGGCCTGCAGCCTTGAGTTTGACATCCCTGGTCTACATGGTTGACTTAGACTTCAAAATCATAATTCTACTTAAATCGATTGGTAGTCTTTATGGTGGATATGCCTTAATTGACTGTAGATGTCAAAAGGACCCCATGCATTCTTTTCACTGTTTGTTTGTTTGCTTGATAAATTACATGCAAATTGTTTTGAGAAAGAAAATCAGATTCTCCTTTGTCCTCTTTTAGAAATCAGGATTGATAAATCTTATTAATGATCCTCTTCATCAGCCAGTCACTTTGTTCTGGCCCACTGACAAAGTAATCAGAGCTCTGCCAAAGGAGCAGCAAGATGAACTATTCAAAATGTCAAACAAAGAGAAACTGCTACAGTATTTGAAATTCCATGTTATTGGGAATGCTAAGGTAAGGAATACTAAGATCACAATTTATAAAATTTACATAATTTATTTTTAAATGTATAAAATAAACACAAAGGAACTTTTCTATTCTAAACTTGAATTTCCTCCATCTTTTCCCTCTATCTTCCACAGATTTTAGCTTATGCCCTTCCAAGCTCAGATTCACTGAAAACACTTCAAGGTTCAGATCTTAGTGTGAAATGTGGTGATGATGACACCAATACTGTGAGTACTTCTTGTTTTTAAATAAGTTGATCCATATTTTTATTATGCTAACCATTGTACAGCATCATAAATAAATGACAGTGTCAAATAAAGGACAATCAAATATCTTCATTCTACATTTAGCAGCATGGAGGAAAAAATACAGTCCAACATACTTTGAACAAACGTCTTGGAGGTGGGGTCTATAAAGTCTTACCTCTGGCAATCAGGGTGTTATATAACACTAGATTTCAAACAATCTCAGCAAACATTTACCTGGTTTGTTACAGACACCAAATCATGAGGACAAAAATCAATCCTACAGAATCTCAAAGAACTAAATCCTAGAACAAGAATTAAAATCACAATATCTGGAATTTAACCCTACAAAAAAAGTAGAACTCCAAGTAGTCCCCTAGTGCCTAGCCCAAAAGAACATTGTGTAACGTACAAGATGAGGACAATATTTGCATTAGCAGCTAATCACTCTCACAGCATTTGCCCACAGCCTTTTGCAATTCAGTGACAGAATTTTGAAAGTAATCAAGAGTTCTAGGTGCTTTGCAAACATTGGAAATAAAGGGTTTTTTCTCTCATACACACACAACTTTGTATTGAGAGGAATGCACATGTAAATGTGTGTCTTCTGGTCTTTGCTTTGGGATTGGGATTGGGAAGATTAATTGTACTCATGTCCCAGGCCTTCCAACAAGGTCCTGAAAACTCTAGGACACAATATGCAAACTACATTATACAAAAAAAACCAGAGGAAATGTATCTTCAGTTGGAACAGCTTCCAATGACTTGCAAATATAATCAATTGTGGTATTGTGGGACTTCATCCAAAATGACTCTGAAAGTCATGAACAGAATGGTTCAACTTGGGAACAATGAATAAGACAAGGATACATACATGATGTTCCCTTCATTATTTAATGTATTTATGGATATGTATACAGTATAATGAATGCTTGTGATATTAGAGTGTATGGTTCTGTTAAGTTAATATATTGGTCCTTTCATATGTGGTGTTTTTGGTTTAGTGTGATTACTTACAGTGAAAGTTCCAATGGTTGTACAAGACAACAAAGAGTATAGATCTGAAAATTAATGTATCAAAGATGATGGTGATTAAGGATGGTGGTGAGGGAAGATGAACTGAAGTTATATATAAATGGTAAATAATTACAGATATTCTTAATTTACAACTGGTCACTTAGTGATCATACAAAGCTACAACAGACTCCCTCCTAAAAGTAGTTACAACCTAGTTCCAAAGTTCCAATAACCACCACCCCTGCAGTTATGTAACCACATTTCAGAAACTCAACAACTGGCTTGCATTTACAGATGTTTGCAGTGTCACACAGTCACATAAATGCTACTTATTACATTTTTTACCAGCGTTTACTTCCAGTAGAGAACAATAGATTCACTTAATGACTGTGGCATTCACTTTATGACCATGGTGGTCCTTTAATGATCATTGCAATACAGATCAGAAAATTGGGTTCAATGACATGATAATCTTCTTTATGATCGTCATGATTTATGACTCTAATGGGCAAGCTCCATTATAGTTGTAATTCGAGGAATGCCTGATTTCTTATTCTCAATATTTCTTACTCCTTTTTGGTGCTTTGCATAAAGTTACTTACTCTAAAATAGTAAATAATATATGATGGAGAAATATGTATATATAAGCTTTCTGACCATAAGCCATGCTGGCTAGGATTATGGAAGTTTTATCCAAGAAAAGTACCAGGTTGACTAGTTTAATCTTTTCCCCTAATCGTTATCTTTTTTCTTAATAGCATCATGAATTTATATCTATTTTTAGGGTGAATTGTTCCTTAATGATAGGAGATGCAAGATAATACAAAGGCATCTAGAGTTTGATGGTGGCATTGCTTATGGGATTGATTGCATGTTAACTGATCCCATCCTTGGTGGTCGTTGTGACACTTTTATGACAACTGAATTTCCGGTCAGTCCTTCTAATGAAATGTTGTTGCCATTCCAGATATCACATGAATCCAATGCAGTTGCTTGCTTGTTTGTCATCCATCCATCCATCCAGTCCCAGAACCAATAAAGTACTCCAAATTTGAAAGTAAATTTAAAAAAAATATATCCAAAAACAGATTATTAGTCTTGCACAAATATATGTGTAAAATATAATAATCAAAATGAAGATTATAAATTAATAACAATATCAACATTGTATGATTGGCATTTATTTCAGTAGCTGCTCTATTATTTCTGGAACACCCTATGTATGTATAAACACATATTTATGCTTATCTATTTATTGTTCATTGAGATGGGGGGATTAATTAGATTATATTTATATATTCTTCTTTAATTAAAATATTTGGTACTTTCTAGTGTCCAATTTTTAAATTTGGTTATCTCCATTGTCTCTTAGAAAAAATTCAAGATGAGTCTACTTTCCCACAGGAAGCATTCTTTACAATTAATTCCACAAGCTTGTTACAAATTTGTCTGGTCTCTTAATCCGGTTATAACTTCCTGAAATTAAAGTCTTAATTAGTTTTGTGCTATTTATTTTATTTTTTTAAGTTCTTAAGCTTGTAGTTTTTTTTTTCATTAATGATTGAAGGGATAACTCACCTGGTGTTTTCAGAATTGGTAATCCAAAAGTTTATAATAGTTAAAAGGTAGTTAACAAGCAATTCCCAGATGTAATTAGAAAAAAAGCATGCAATCTTAGTGTCCTTTTAAAGGCACCAATTGCAGTTTGAGCAAGATGGCTAATCACTCATCTTTCAAAGCTCTAAACCTGCAGAGACTTCTGTCTTTCTGTTTCCTTGTTTAAGAGAAAATGTCTGGAACACTTGTGGGCATGTCCTCTCCTTATCCAGAGAGGTTGTGGAGCCAATCTACTCCCTGGCTCTTCAAACTTTGCCACATGTCTGGCTCTGCTTTTAATGGAGCCATCTTCAGGCCACCATTTTTTCCCTTCAGAAATCCTTGGCAAGTAGTTGGCCAATGCCTACTTCCAAAAGTTGAGCAAGAGTGACAGCTGGTTTAATGCTTAAGGGCATCTTGGAACTCACAGTCTTCCATTTCTTAATCTGGTGTCTTTCATCACTACACCAAACTTGCTGTCATTGCCATATAGATGGTCATATTTAGACCAAGGGTTAAAGTAATTATGACATGTCATTTGGTCTTTCCTAGTTGCTTTGTTGTTTTTTTAAAAACATCAGCATTTAAGTAACCGGTATGCTAGCTGTTGCTGTGGTCTAGCAAGAATAATTGTCTTACATATAAAAATGGAAAGCGTTATGACTCATTGGTATTAGATCCTACTATAAAGACAACTTGATGAAATGTAGGGCTTCATCTTCATTTATCTTTTTACTGGACTTGCTTTTTGAAAAATTCTCCATTATGCATTTGAGCTTCCTTGTGGGCTCAGGAAGCCGAATTCAACAAAAAGCATTGATGCCTCATCAGGGTACGAGGGTGCGGTTTCCAATTTGTCAACTCTTGTATTTCTGTGACAGTGATTTGTGCATTCCATACAGTCTTAACATGAACAAGACTGGTAAAACCAATATGCTGATTTTATGGAACTTTTGAAGATAGGAAGAGCTAGATTCTATATTGGCATATGGAAATCACTACATCTATCTATGCAAGAGCGTGATTGCAAAAATAAGGGGAAATAATGTCTGCTGTGTATTTCACAATGCTGGGTTGGGTAGTTCACGCATGAAGGCTTGTAAAAATTGGTGTTATTTTAAGTATTTGGTCTAAAGCATGTGCTTTCCTTTCTCAATAGGGAGATTGTGTCAACTGTTTCAGGAATTATCAGTGTCCTGGTGGAAGTAAAATAACGGTAATTGTGACTGTATATTTTTTACTCAATTTTTAAATAATCAACTAACTTTAAAAAAAAAAATTCAGAGAAAGTGAAACAAAATCCCCAATTTCTATTTCTTTACCATATTTCTATATATCCTGATAAATCACCAAACATCAGTGGTAAATATCTGAAAATATGTGAAAGTGAACAGGGAGACATAAGATGTGTTATATGCCTTCAAATAGGGTTAGCATACTTTAAAGGCCAAAAAAATCACCACACCAATCCTCCCCAAAAAATCATGAAATCTGGGGGGAAATCAGCACTACTTATTTTTAAACCATTATGACTTTATTATCCAGTTTTCTGTGGCCCTAGGATGTTAGAAGTGTTGAAGAAGAAGAAAACCATACTACCTTGTTGCTCTGAACAAATCAGTGTGTGCAAAAAGCTAAGTTGTTACATTTCTTAGCTTTGTCCCATTTGGTTCCAAGGTCAACTTGTTTTAACTGGGCTCATATAGTTTACAAGGAGATTGGGAAACTATCAGTGTCTCATGCAATGAGGAATAGCCAGCCAGTTTGTTGCACAGGCTGACCCTCATTAGGGTTGAGAACAGGGCTGGGCTGCTGGGGATTCACAGGGATTCAGGAGAACCCTAGATAAGATTCTGTGCAGTTTGGAGAACACCCAAATCCAACTCCTGGCTGGCCCCACCCTCCTCTCCCAGGAGTCCCCACACAGCCCATTTTGGATGCAGGTAAGTGCAGGGTGCATGCAGAGGCTCGGTGAGGACAAAAAACAGGCCTCCTGGAAGTTCAGGAAGGCCAGAAATGGGCCTGTTTCTGGCTTCCAGAGAGACCCCACAGCCCGGGGAGGACATTTTCGCCCTCCCGGAGGCTCGAGAAAAGCCTCCGGAGCCTGGGGAGAGCAAAAACACCCCCCATTAGGTGCAGGAGGCTGACTAGGCCACGCCCACCATGGCCACACCCACCCAGCAACCAGGCAGAGAACCCTTTGCTAAAATTTTTGAAGCCCACCCCTGGTAGAGAGGAAGCGACTGGCTCAAGTTCACTCAGCTGGCTTCCATACGGAAGGAGGTCCTAGAACCTGGGTCTCCCTGTCCTTAGTCCAACACCTTAACCAATACACCACATGGCCTCTCCTTACTAACAAAATCAGTACTTACATTGTTTGCATACAGTAGCTTGCAATTCATGCCAGCAGTCAGTCAGAGATGCTTATGCCTTATGAGATGCTTATGCCTGCTAATTCCCTGGTTGGTTAGTTTGTTTTCCTATTTCCATATACAAAATCATAAGGGAGACAAGCAGCAATGTGAATATACCATCGGTCACAGGACCCTGCCTGGCTGTCGGAGAAGTTGCTCTTTGGCAATGAGGATACCACAGTGCTGTAAAGGATTCTTTGGAAATAAATGCCAAGGTAAGTCTCTGCAATTTTAAATATTTGAACTTGGTTGAAGGACTATGGATATCTACGTAGGGTTCTTAGAAGGCTTAGGAATAGACATAATTCATATCTAGACAAAGAACAAGGGAAGGTTGGTTCAGTGTTCTGGTGAAAACTGGATCCCTCTTAAGCTGTCTAAAAAGAAACCCTGGAATATCTTACCACATTTCCCCATACAATGTCTATTTTAACCTTTAAGAAGAAAAGCTAGTGTGCTAATCATGATAAAGACAGATGGTAGATTTTTTAAAAAATCTAAAATGAAAAGTTGCTATTCCTGGTATATTCTTTTCAATATCAAACATTGAAGTAAGTTTTTTCACCATGTTTCAAAAATGTAGTAAGTGCTTGAGTAGTGGAGGCACTGAACCAAAGAAAACTTGGAGAAACTTAAGTTAATAATAGCCAAATCACCTTTCTTTTTTAAAAAAATGGTCATTTGTCTTAAATCACTTTGTTTAGATCAGTCATCTCCAAAATGAGGTTCCTCAATTATGTTGCATTACAATTCCTTTCATCCTCAGTCAGTTTGGTTGTGCTGGTGAAGCAAAATCAGGATTCTAGTGTAACACATCTAAATAGGTCTGTTGGAAAAGCTAAGGTTACACTAGTTGAAGATTTTTGTTCAGCAAATTTAATTCTTTGACTAAATTGATTGAGCTTTGGAGTAGGGGAGCTGACCTATCTGAAATCAAGAGCTTCTGGTCCCTTGTCTGTATAATTAACTTTTGAAGAGATGGAAAGGATTAATGTTCTTTGCCTTTTATTGGGCTAATTTCCATAATTAAGATCAAGAAAAAATGTTCTTATAAATGGAATGTATGTTGATTCCAGTGGGCATCTTATCTGCTTTTTACAGACTGGGATGAAGCTCTGCCCTATATTATGTCTTCATCTGAACTCTAAAATAATTTCAGAATGTCGGTGCACTCACATACAAATACCAAACTCACTTTGAATTTAAGTTCCTTGTGCCCAAAATTATATCCCCCATTGCCATGAGGAAAATATCTGCAAGATCAGTGGTAGCCTCCAGCTTATAGAATTGCAAAAAAGATTTGTAAAAGGACCAAAAAAAGCAGAAAAGTTGAAAGGTTTAGCATTCTTAGTAGCCTTGGAATGCCAGTAGACTACTAAAGTGACAAAAAAGGTAAAGAGATAAGAATTAAAATGGAACATCCTCAAAGACAAGTGGTTAGAACAGTTAATATGAATATAGTCCCACACTGCACACTTTTATTGTAGGACACTTTTATATTCCCACACTTTTATTGTAGGACATTCCTTTTATTGCAAATTGCTGTGTCCAGTGTATTGTATCTGATCCTCAGTTTTTGATATAATCTTTTGAGAAGTTTAATGTCTAGTGCAATTTTTAGTTTCTCTATATTTTCCTGATAGAGATTGAAAATAGTTTTATCTTTTGCTAAGGGAGATGAATGTGTGATGACCTGTAGCCTCTCAAAATAACCCAAAACATGAATTAAAGTCTGGCAATGCCTTCAACTGAACTGTTTTATTAGTCACAGTTTACAGTCCCAAATGTAAATAACGAGTCAAAAGGAAAAACAAGAACAAACCATAGTGGCAAGAGTTCCGAAATCAAACCAAGATAAGTAATCATACGTTCCAAGCAGATAACTGGAGAAAGTCCTTGGGAAGAACGCCAACAAATATAAACCTCATTCAAAGGAAACACTAACTTTGACTCCAGCAATTCTGCAATGACAAACTTATATACATAGCTCCCAGCTGTAAGCCCTGAGGAGGATCATGGTCCTCTCCTGCCGAGTAGACCACACTTTTCCGTGATCCTCTCCTCCCTGCATGCCCTGGGATGGATAGGGGATGGGCCTGGATCCTCTGATTGCTCAGCCGGCCTCTGCCCTTCCCCAGCCTCCCCCACCACCTCTGGAGCCACACTCCCACTCCCTATTGGCTGTTGCTCCTCTTCCTCGGAGTCAGTCTCCACCAGGGGCATGACAGAATGGGTATTCTGGGTATGAAGTTGGAGGCACTTCCTGTGGAACTAGAAATCCTAATTGACTAAGCTTTCACCAACTTAGTGGTCTCCAGATATCTTGGACTTCTGCCCATAGAATTGCTAGGCAGCATGGACCAAGGAATTATGGCAGTTAAATCCCAATGTATTATTAGAGGGCATAGATGGGATATTTTTTTTCCTAAAATTATATGTGTAATTCATTGCCTCTTACTCCTATTCAGCTTGCCCAGGAGGCCCAGAAGCTCCTTGCAATAACCATGGATACTGTGATGAAGGTTATGCTGGCACAGGAGCATGTGTTTGTAATGCTGCCTTCAATGGGACTTCATGTGAGCTCTGTATGCCAGGAAGATATGGCTTGGAATGCAAATGTAGGTTACTTGTTGACTTACAGTTAAATAAAAATATACTGTAACATTGAGCCAGAGTAGGAGGACTTGCATGATTCATTGGATCAAATGTCTGGCCTAAATCTGGGAGAGCTAACTTCAGTTGTTATTGCAAAGATTCTCTGAATTGTTATGCAGTTCCTATGCAACTTTGGAAAAAGATAAATTAATTTATTTTGATTCCAAAGCTATGGGGTTGTCTGTCTCTGAATCACATTTTGCTTCAAATCTGTACACTACACTCTATTTATCTAGAGTGTATTTTCTATTTTCCAAAGTGCTAGGACAGCCTTCATGTGAACCAGTAGACAGTAATAAGCTCTATGATTCAGGACAAGGGAGCTTCATATATTCATCTCAACCGGACTAGGAAATCTGCAATACAGACAGCTATTATAAATGGACCCTTCATACAAAGCCATATTCTAGATCATTTTTTAGAATGACTTATTAGAATATATTTTAATTATTCTAATAACTGCCTTTATAAAGACTAACTAATGATCCTAAGGTAGAAGGCCAACTTATGAATTAAGTAGTCCATGTGGATCATTCTCCTAATAATCTAATTATGTTCTATCCATAGCCTGCGATTGTACAACACATGGACAGTGTGATGAAGGAATTTCTGGATCAGGACATTGTTTCTGTGAAACTGGATGGACTGGACGGCTCTGTGAAACGGAATTAGGTCTGACTACAATATCTGATCATATAAATCTGTTGCTTGTAGAGACCATTTTGTTTGGCTTTTGTCTTTTAGACTGATCAGCTGGCTAAATTATTTTCCTATATTGATTTCTTGTGTAGAACTTAAAGAAAACAATATTATTCTCATATTTTTATCGATATTGAAGTATTATGAGATAATACATTGAAAATTAATTCCCATTGCTTTCTAAAGTAGGTGGATGGATAGATAGATTGATAGATTTAAACAAAAATAGGGTAGCCTTTCCCAATTTGATATCCTTAAGAGAATATAATTCTGAAAGTTGCATTTCCCAATTTAATAGATTGGACATGGATGATTTATGGCGTATCTATACTACAACATTGATGCTTTGAGCAAGTGCAAAACAAAAGTAGCAGCACAACAAATACAAAAGCTATATTCAATTGGCTTATCAAAATCTGAGAAAGGCAATATCAAAAAGTGTAGTTTATCTGCATATTCTTCTTTCATCAGGAAAAGTAGTCAACCTTTCTAGTGCATTAACTGGAGGTCAGTGAGATGGTCAAGAATGTTCTGCCCTAAAAATCTTACAAATAAATTCGGTAGTAAGGTTACTATACTCTCAGTTACTCTCAGGTTTATGTATCACAGTTTTCCTTATATTTTCAATAAAACTGGTTAAAGAAAAATCTGAGAGGCTCAAATTTTGGTTGTAAGTGGCTGCTAAGGTCTTGATACTCTGTTATACAAATAATACTCATTTATTATGTTATATGTCATAACATATATGAATTGATTTTAAATGTCAGGTTTTAAACAACTTGCGCATTGGGTAACCTATGATTCATGATTCTCGTGTTACCTGACAAATCCTTTTTCAACCTTGTTTCCTACGTAAGATATTAGCTTGACAGACAGTTCTGTGCTTTGTTCAGTATGTTTTGAAGGAATTGTCTGTTATCAGAGTAATCATATTGTTTCCAATTGAAACAATAGTTGTAAGATGGATGCCTCATACCAAGAAATAAACACTAGGATTTAATTAATTCACTTGAAAAGGATTTCTCTGTGCTGAAAATTCTGAATGAACTCTAGATAGTAATAAAGAGAGTTTTAAACAGAATTCTTTATTGACCAAGTGAAATTTGTCTTTGGTGCATAAGCTCTCAGTGTACATAAGAAAAAATAAAATAAAACACATTCATCAAGAATTATAAGATAGAACACTTAGTGATAGTCATAGGTTGTTAATAAGCAGTCAAATCGTACTAGATAACAAATAATATAAATTGTAAAGATACAAGCAACATGGTTATAGTCATAAGTTGAAAGGTAGGGAAAAGGAAATATGAGAGGAATAATAGTAATATAGTCTTACTAAATAGTTTGACAGTGTTATGGGAATTAGTTGTTTAGCAGAGTGATCGCATTCAGGAAAAAACTGTCCTTGTGCCTAGTTGTTCTGTTGTGCAGTGCCCTATGGCATCGTTTTGAGGAAGAAGTTGAAACAATTTATGTCCAGGATGTGAGGGGTCTGTAGATCTTTTCACAGCCCTCTTTTTGACTCATGATCCTCAATGGAAGGCAGGTTTGTAGCTATTTATTTCTCCCTTCACAGCTATTTATTGTTTTTTTAGGGTTTTACAGCAAGATCTGTTAGACCTACATTCAAAGCAAAAAACATTTTTTTAATGATTAACTACAACTATTCATGACAATGTACAATTTAAAGCAGAGACAAAACAGCAATAATTAAAGCAAACTCTTGCAATTACATTTGATATATTTGAATTTGATTTAGCCAGTAAGCGTGGATGCAATTAGGCTGCCTATTCTTTTTATCTTTGAAAATATTTAATTCACCCTTTTACTCTTTACTGTTAGACTTGAGATTCTGAGAAGAACATGAATTTAAATTATGGTTTTTAATTTTCCTTCACAGCTGCAACCCCAGTATGCTCACCTAGCTGTTCTGTCAATGCCGTATGTAATTCTGATGGTACTTGTCAGTGTAAGCCTTATTATACTGGGGATGGACTTACATGTACAGGTAAAAATTATCCTAAGCACAAAATAAATATCAGCTGCTCCTCAAACTTGAGGAATGCATTTTTTCATTTATCATTCCTATGGAAATCTTTCTTCATAAACTCCTACTCCCCACCACTCTTTCCCCATCTTTCTGTGTAACATTCTAGAATATGAAGTTAATTGTAGAATATGAAAGTAAAGTATTTTAGTGAACTCTGGGTGAGCTTTCAAGCAAGAATATCTATGCTTTATGAATGAAGAGAAACTGTGTCTTTACTTGAATAGCTGGATTATAAAGTATAATCTACAAACCACATGCTACATGTGGATTCTTACTGAAAAAAGCAGATGTTGAGATGAAAACTGTTCTGTACTCCAATCACCTATTATTATGGAACAATATTTTGTTTAACCATCAGAACTAGCTATTCTAATCATTGGGGCTAAATATCTTCAAACAGAATTTATTTATTTATTTATAATTGGACTTGTATGCCGCGCCCTCTCCGACAGGACTTGGGGCGACTTACAACTAAAACACAACAATAGTGGACTAGAAACCGTTGCTTCAAAGTTACTCTTGAGTGAACTATGTAATGTTGAAAGTTATATAACCATTTTTATTTTTTGTTATTTTTGTTATCTTCTATTGACATACTTGCTTTCTATAGTGGATGGAAAATATGCAGAGCAGGGATGGGCAATTCTTTGATGGATGGCATCTTTCTTCCCTCTGGGTTTTGGAAGGAGTTTGTGGGTTTTCATTGCCTGCTAAATTATGTTAAGTTTATTTATACATTTATTTATAAATTTGATTATGTCTCCTATCTTAAAATGACAGGAAATGTTAGTTACAAGGTTCCAAGAGCCCTCTGATGTAAACCTTCATTTATTATAGAGATTGATCTGTGCTTCTTTGCACTTCACAGCTGAGAAGCTTTGTAAGAAGAGCAATGGTGGATGTCATAAGAATGCAAAATGTGTACAAACTGATGTGAAAGTCAACTGTACATGTCAGAAGGGATACCAGGGAGATGGCTATACCTGCATGGCTATCAACCCTTGTACTGATGGACTCAATGGTGGATGTCATGAACATGCTCTCTGTACAATGACAGGGCCAGTAAGTATTATGCATTTAAACATTAATAGAATTAGTTTCCTTATTTATATAAAGGAGCATGCAGAGATGCCTCCAGATAAAGTTAGCTAGTATGCAACAGTTTCCTAGGGGAAAATAAGTTTTTGTAGACAGCCATCTGGTTAATCATCTTTTAGCGAGTCATACAGAATGATCCAAATAGGTTTAACCTTGATTTTGGCACAAGGTCTCTAATATAAACATGAGGCCAAGGCCAAGACATCTGAAGAACATCAGTTGCCTGTTCTTAGATCTATAGCAGAATAACAGGCTTACTAATGAAAGAAAAACTGTTTTAAGCTTTGCAAGACTTTGCATTAGCATGGTTATTTGAAATGTAGTTTTTGTTTTTAAACAGAAGTCCAAAGGCAGCTGTAGTGACTTGTGACACAAAATCTATAAGTCTGTTGATATACTCAGTTATACTAAAATTTCCTTTCAGGATAAGCGTAAATGTGAATGTAAAGAAAACTACATTGGGGATGGAATTGATTGTGAAGTAAGTCAACTGCCAATAGACAGATGTCAACAGGACAATGGACAGTGCCATGCAGATGCTAATTGCGCCGACCTCCATTTCCAGGGTCAGTCTTCTAATTTAGAAATAGCTGAAAGCAACTTGTCTACGCTTCTTAATGAGGCTGAACCTGAGAATTCTTTACAGTAAAGTGGTGGTTCTAATATGAAATAACAACAGTCGATCTTTATAGGTATTTTTTAAACAATAATTTGGTGACTTTGACAACTCCAGCATAATTCATGATAGTTCTATGCATGCATATGCATATTACCAAAAACATTCAAAACAAAAATATAACATTCAGGTGTAGAATCTGCACCTTGTTACAGTATGAATACATATGAATTTGGCATAACCATGTCTAAATACGTACCAAGTGTGTGCATAAGTCCCTAGTGTATCAAGACTAATGAATTACTGTATTATCTGCATAGATTTTTGAAATATCAAAGAGAGTCAACATTTTGTATAATCATATTGTCAGGATATACTGAAACAGGTAAGAAATATGAAATTGTGCAAAGGAAATACTTCATTTTCTTGTCTTTACAAAGCAACACCATTTATATCTGATATTTTCCAGATTTTTATAAATCAACATGTCTGGAAACCATTAAATACTTTTGAATCTTTCTTCTTTATAGATGCTACAGTTGGTGTTTTTCACATACGCTCTGCAAAGGGGCAGTATAAATTGACTTTTGCTGATGCAAATAAGACTTGTGAAGATGAAAGTGCTACAGTAGCTACGTACACTCAGCTCTTATATGCTCAGAAGGTAAGAAAGAATGCTTATTTATTCTAGCCAAGAGGAAAAATATGCATGTTATTGGATGAGAATGTTCTTCTCATCCAAGAAGTTTCTTCAGCTCTGAAGAAGCTTCTTGGGTGAGAAATGAAATGTCTTCAAAGAAAAAACAGAAAGTCCGATTGCCTCTTGAAAAAGCTCCTTTGGGACAACCATGACCTGGATGACTGAGAATCTCTACAGATATTGGATGAGAAGCAAAATGATTTCAAGGGGAAAAAGCATGAAATTCAGTTGCCTTTGGAACACCACCTTTGGGATGACCATGACCTAGATGGTTGAGAAACTCCATAGACATCCAGGTTGCAAAAGTTCTACTGCAAGTGTGAGCCATTTTCAGCCAGTTCTGTGGAAAAATCCAGACTGCCAGTGTGTAACAGCCACGGTCTGCCAACCAGAGTTGGGGTAGAATTCCAAGTTCTATTTGGAAAATGAGGCAATCTGTCTTTCATTTTGTTGTTGTGACTCATCCACCCTGTTGAAGCTTCAAAGAATGCCTCTAGGAGTCTATAAATATCACAGAGGTCTGTGGTCAGTAGCATTCTTGCTAATGTGACCATCATGTGCATGTTCATGCAGTAGGAACTGCTATATTCATTTTGACTCCCAGTGAAAGCAGTTTGTCTTCCAATATTTATTATGTTGGATAAGCCCCATAGCTTTACCTTAGGATAGTTATTCATTTTCTTTGGTTTCATAGTTGTATTCCTTACATGTTAACAACAGGCCAAATATCATCTATGTGCTGCTGGTTGGCTGGCTAATGGAAGAGTCGCATATCCAACAGCTTTCTCTGCCCGAAAATGTGGTGGAGGAGTTGTTGGCATTATTGATTATGGAATCAGAGTCAACATGACTGAAACCTGGGATGTTTTCTGTTACAGAGTCAAAGGTAAAAAAAATAGAAAAACGTTTGAGTTTTCAGAATCTGCCATCTTGGCTCTACACTCAACCCATCCAGATCTGAATTAAAAGTCTTTGCACACCTTGGACACTTTTATAATTGTAGCTCTCTCAGGCAGATCTATAGACAAAGTTTTGTATTATATTTACATTGTAAATATAAACATATCACAGTTATAAGCAATGTTTAAAATGAGAAACAATATGTAAACATTTTAATAGGCATAGGTCCTAGTATATAATTATATAATTCAGATTGCAGGAAAATTAATTCTTTGTAGGCCTGGGAACTTGGTAAGTCTTAGGGGACCCCCCCCTATTCCTAATAGACATCTCAGTTTCCTACCTAAACTCTCTTTGTTGTTTTATAGATGTCAGTTGCACTTGTAAGACTGGTTATGTGGGAGATGGATTTACATGCAGTGGAAACTTGCTTCAAGTCCTCTTTACTTTCCCAACATTTTCAAACTTTCTCCGGGTGAGTAATAAAAGCAAAGCCTTTTCTCCCCTAAAAAGCAAAGGAACAAATTTGAATCATTTATGATTTGAATCAGTTGTTTAAAGGGGAGCAATAAATGTGACATAAACAGTCTGTTACTATAGTTGAAAATATTTTAACTGTTGAAGATGCTAGGTTTTATCAATGGGCTCATTATCATTCAAGGTCAAGAAGACATTATTGGGGGGGAAAGCCTGCTTTAAATTTGTTTTTATCGGTGTTTGGAAACAGTCAAAGCCAACCAAAGGAGGGACTAAAAACATTAGTAATTCTTCCTCTTGAGAAGCTGGAGCAACAGGGTTCTCTTTCTGTTCTGCGATCCAAGATGCAAATTGGCATCCTATAGCATGAATGAATGAATTCTTTATTGGCCAAGTGTGATTAGACACACAAGGAATTTGTCTTGGTGCATATGCTGTCAGAATCATAGAATCATATCAAGAATCATAAGGTACAACACTTAAAGATAGTCATAGGGTAGAAATAAGCAATCAAATCATACTAGGAAACATTCAAAATAAATCAAGGTTACAAGCAACCAAGTTACAGTCATACAGTCACAAGTGGAAGGAGATGGGTGATAAGAACGATGAGAAGATTAATAGTA
Source organism: Naja naja (assembly GCA_009733165.1). Classification (NCBI taxonomy): domain Eukaryota; kingdom Metazoa; phylum Chordata; class Lepidosauria; order Squamata; family Elapidae; genus Naja; species Naja naja. The sequence goes on along the minus strand of CM019154.1, from coordinate 29,793,120 downwards.
ATAGTAATGCAGCAAAAAGTGACATCCTTAGAGCCAGAAGAGACCTGGCCTCTTTTCTTATGTTTTGCTGCTGTTATAAATACCTTCTACATTTTCTGAAAGCCTGCAGTTCACTGGGTTGCCCAGTCTCTGTTAATTTTATTCTACCAATAGCAACAAAAAGCCAGCAATCTGACTCCATTTCTGGAAGGCTTGCTGATGCTTCTTACTTCCTGGTAACTCTGCTTGAGATTCGTAGAGAACACAATCAATCTTGCAATATTATGTTACTATAGCCAATATAAATAAAAGAAGTATTTAGTCTTCCATATAATTATTTCTTGGTCTGCTCTGCCTCCAGGCTAACAAGACTGCTGGTTGAATTCCAAAGAGGAGGAGGAGAGGGAGGAAGGGAGGAAGGAGTGGGAGGGAAGGAGGAGCGGACAAGAATTTCTGACCTCCTCTACAATAGTATAACAGTATAAAATAGTTGTTTGTGAAAGCTTCAGTCTGGAAGTACATACATGCCTTCTTTCAGTGTTCTTATTCTACTCCACTAGAAGAGAGTGATTTAACCTTTCCCATTGTCCTTTCAGCAACTGTCCTTAAAAGCAGAGTTTTTTTCATATCTAAAGGAAAAAGCCAACCCTGATTCAACTCATTTGTTTAAATAGGTGTCATTAAGAAATGTGTTTTGGATCCTAGCATGCAAGAAGAATATGACAGTTTCATAAAATATCTCAGAAGCATTATATGTTTATCATGCATTGTTTTCTTCTCTCAGGAATTATTTTGCAAGACTCTTATAGCAAAATATATGTCATAATGATTTACTATCACAATTTACTTTCTTCACAGGAGATTTTCACTTATTCAAATACCTCAAGGAAAGGCCAAGAGTTCATGAAATACCTCACAAATCTCTCCATTAAAGCAACCTTGTTTGTACCAAACAATGATGGCTTGAGGAAAAATGAGGTAAATGAAAAAAGTAGTGTTTTTCTTGCTAGCTCCAGAAGCCTAAATAGGATGATCATGGAAAGTAATGTTATTTTTTTTTGCTGTTTTTGAATTCCCATTGTTCCTAATGCTCATGTCATCAATTTATGAAATTAAACCAGATAATCCTAAAATTTTGCCTGCTTCTGGCTGTTTTCATAACATGGATGGAACATAGGCTGAACCTATGGAGGTGATTATGCAAATTTCAGATGAGATGGTTAGAGCTTTTAGTTTGCAAAAATACTAATAATATACAGTCTCATTCCCAATCACGATGCAAGCCCCTTATGTATTTGCTGGTATCTCCTTTAACATCCAGCAGACTCCGTGCTCCACCTGATTTCATTTTGTTTAAATTCTTTTAACTGAACTTGAACTGGTATAACAGCAACTACTTGGACTTTTTTAGACAGAGTAGAAAAGGTACTCCCCATTCAATTGATGGGATAAAGCTATTCATTTTTAGATGCAAAGGTAAGAATCAACCTTGAATAAAAAATGGAGGGAAAAGATATCAGCTGTGAAATGCTGCCATTTTGACTGTGGACATTGTTATTTTTTGCTCCTTTAAGACACTCTCTGGAAGAGACATTGAATATCATCTAACCAAGAACACCACATATTATGAAGATTTGGTCAATGGAACAACTCTCCAAAGCAAAATAGGGGAAAGTCTGTTAATTACACACCAAGAAGAAAACCAGGAGCAGACTTCACTCACTAAAAAGGTAGGTAGTTTTTTCATCAATATGCTGCTCATAAGGATATAGCTTGATGTGAGTTGCCTGTATTGCACTGATTTTTTTCCTTCAAAAGAACTAAAAGCAAAATCTGAGGAATTCTGACATGAATTAGACATGAATAAAAGTCTTCAGATGAAGAAATAACCTTTCAAAACTTTATTACTCATACGTCAGCATATACGGTACATAAAGAAGTGTTTTTGAAAGTTAAGAACTTTAAAATATGTGTAGTTCCCAGAATTTCCCAGCCATGGTCATAAATGTGAAAAATGATCATAACTCACTTTTTTCAATGCCGTTGTAAACTTCAAATGGTCATTAAACAAACTATTGTAAGTGGAGGACCTGTAAGGATGCAGATCCCAAATGTAGAAATACTAGCGCACTCCATGAAAAACATCAGGATCACACAGCCTAGAGCATTCAAAAATCTGCACAAGCTTATTCCCTTGCTTCATTTCTCATATTTCTCTCTCATCCTGCTCTATCTACCGTGACCACTAATTTTATTTCTAACCTACCCATTTTCTATTACTACTGGGGATCCATGGCAGCTCTAATATTTTTCTTTAAATTAAGCTAATAGCTTGGGTTCTCTTGGACTTCCTTCTCTATGATTTTGCATACAAATGTCTTTCTACATTCTTTTCCTTGACTAAAAAAACAAGAAAAAGGAGCAAAGAGTTACACTTTCCACAGGGTTTATCCACAACTATTTCTTATTTTATATACCGTATCTACTTTTTAATGTATAATTAAAATGAGCTGCAGTGGTGCAGTGGTTAGAGTGCAGTATTGCAGGCTACTTCTGCTGACTGCCAGCTGCCTGCAATTTGGCAGTTCAAATCTCACCAGGCTCAAGGTTGACTCAGCCTTCCATCCTTCTGAGGTGGGTAAAATGAGGACCCAGATTGTTGAGGGCAATATGCTGGTTCTTTAAACCGCTTAGAGAGGGCTATAAAGCGGTATATAAGTATAAATGCTATTGCTATTACTATAATATATGTGTATAGTTCAGTAATGTAGCCTTTTTTGCCTTAAAAGCTAGTATAACCACCACTATGGTATATATTATTTGCCCAACCAGTGATTTAGCACTCTTTCTAAACTGAATGACTAGCAATAGCAAATTTCTTTGTATGAGATTCCTCCTTAGCCAGCCATTTCCACTACTTCAGCCAAAGAAGAACTGTCTTTTTTGGGCTAGTGTCCAAAAAGGAGGCGTTTTGTAGGCAGTAGTAGTACCGTGTTTCCCCGAAAATAAGACACTGTCTTATATTTTTTTTGGCTCCCAAAAACACACTAGGTCTTATTTTTGGGGTAGGTCTTATATATTTATGGTGCCAAATAGTGGGTGTGAGTGTGTAGGGGGGGTGTTTCGCGGGTGCACGGTTGCTCCCTGAAAAGTCTTCCTGGAACTGGAGATTTACACTAGGTCTTATTTTCGGGGTAGGTCTTATATTAGGGCAGGTTTATAAAATAGTGCTAGGTCTTACTTTCGGGGTAGGTCTTATTTCGGAAACACGGTATATATATATATATATATATATATATATATATATATATATATATATGTAGGTCTTGGTGTATTGGTCTTGTCCTGTGTATGATTGAGAATACCTTGGCAACGTTTCGACGAAATCTCATCCGTCATCTTCAGGCTGGTGTCTTCAGCTTCGTTCTCCTGGGAGAAGTGTGTGATCGTGGCTGTTTTCCCTTTTAAACTCTAGAGTTGGATGTGTTGTTACTTTTTGATTGGTTTGTGGAGTTGATGTATGCAGATTGGATGGCTTTTTCCTGAGACCCTGTGTGGCTGAGGTGCTGGCTGTGTGTCTCTCAGCCTTTTGTGTTGTAATGACCTCCAACCCCCAAACTAAGCAAACTGACACACGCTATAAACACATAGCCAGACCTCAAACTCGGAGCCAAACCAAGGCCCAGAATGCCACATCACAGCCTTCCACCCAGGATACTACATCACAGAACTCAGGAGATCACAACACAAAACATCAGGAGGTTGCAGCACAGACAACGACCCAGGAGATTACAGCACCACACCCAGGACATCACAACAATAGAACTCAGAAGGTCATCACACAGCCCATTACCCAGGTCATTACAACACAAAGGCTGAGAGACACACAGCCAGCACCTCAGCCACACAGGGTCTCAGGAAAAAGCCATCCAATCTGCATACATCAACTCCACAAACCAATCAAAAGTAACAACACATCCAACTCTAGAGTTTAAAAGGGAAAAACAGCCACAATCACACACTTCTCCCAGGAGAACGAAGCTGAAGACACCAGCCTGAAGATGACGGATGAGATTTCGTAAACGTTGCCAAGGTATTCTCAATCATACACGGGACAAGACCGAATACACCAAGACCTACATACCTTTACCCGTGAAAATCTACGAAAACATATATATATATATATATATATATATATATATATATATATATATATAATTAGATCATATACAAAAGATCTAAGTAAAAGTAAACATCAGTTATGTTACAGGGAGTAACTTAGTAAGATCATATAATATGTTCATCATGTTGTGGCTCAAGTTATATTTTTTTGCAGATGACTACCAAGTATGTAAATGGTAAAGCTATCCGTGAGTGGGACATTATTGCCTCCAATGGGGTCATCCATGTTATTGAAGCATCATTAAAGGCCCCCCCTGCAACCTCTGTAAGTGCTTTGCATATGGAAACATATTTTTTGAATGGTTTCCAAAAAACAGTGAGTGAATATTTTTTTGGAAGCAAGCTTGATCGTGTATGTCAAAAAGAAAAACTATATAAGGGCACTTGGTCATTCTTTGCTTAAGTGACATTTTTGGATCTTAACTCAGAATCAAAATAGCAACATTAGACTTTAATTTAGAACTGCATTTAAAGTGGTAATGTGCTTTCCCATTACACACTAACTTTCCTCTTCTGTCAGGTTAAAATTACTTCCTCTTCTGGAGATAGTCTGTTGGTCTTACTCAACACTTTTTGTATAGGGGAGGGAATATGCAGTTCTGGAGCTGGAGGTGATGTGCCTTGGGGACATATAGATATGCATCTTGCCATGGAAGAGTTCTTGGTTGGGGAACATACAGTATCTTGAGATTAAAAAATGAAGAACCCAGCTTCAGGCCAATCATGAAAGTACTTGGAAAACAATACAAGTAAAACCATGTCCTCTTTTTGAATCTCCTTCATTAGAAACATTTGTTTGAGCTATCAAGGTGTGGTGCACAAGTTGCTGATTTATTTACAAAATATTGTTTTTTTGTTCTTTCTGTTTTCTCTAATATAGACATATTCTTAAATTAGGTAATGTAGTACACATTTCCCATAAGCATGTTTTAACCATAGTTCACACTGAGACCTTCGTAGCAAAATGGCATGTATAAAGAAAACCTGGCCTGCTTCTTGGCTTTAAAAATGATATTTTCTGGAGTTAATGTACCAAATTCTGTGCCACAATACATTTAATCCATTTTAAAATACCATGTGATGCCATATTCTGTTGTGTATCTTAACACACAATAACATGACTTTCCCTCTAGAATTTGTGAAATATTTAATCATACATCCTACCTATGATCCATTTGCCTTCTTTGTCTCAATTCAAGGCTTCTCTACATCCTGGAGCTGGCACAGGAATATTCTTTGCAATCATTCTGGTCATTGGAATCATTGCTTTGGTTGGATATTCATACTTCCGATTTAAGAACAGACCTATTCAATTTCAACTTTTCACGGTAAGAAAAAGCATAGTAACATAAACAGACTTTTAGAGCAGCCATGGTACATGGGTATAATTTTTAATTAGGCAACTTTGATCATGCAAGGAAATAAAAAACAAGAAATATGTGACAAAGCTGTTTCTTTCATACAAAGAACAGATTTATCAGTTCAACTTCAGTAGAACATGCAGAAGAGGGGATTCCTGCTCCTCAACTCCTGTTGAGTTTGCTGTGTGCTCTACTGAGGATGCTATAGTATTTCTGGTGACTGTGGTCTAACAGCAGAATAAAATAGTAACAGAGTTAGAAAGGACAATGTAGTTCATCTAGTCCCGTGTTGGCGAACCTATGCCACGCATGCCAGAAATGGCATGCAGAGCCATTTCCCCTGGCACACGAGGTCGCTTGGAAGAGCCCCACTGTGCATGTGTGCGCATGCCGCCACCTGACAGCTGATTGTCAGGTATCTGGCACACATGCGCAGGGAGTGGAGGGGGTGCGCGGGAGACACGCATGCACAGGGACATGCTGCACACGAGGGGGGAATCACGGCGCATGTGCAGATGCAAGGTGCGCGAGGGGGAATCATGTACACATGCAGACACATGCGGTGTGCAAGGGGGAGAATTGCACACACATGCGCAGATGCACAGCACACAAGGGAGTCTCGCACACATGTGCAGACCCATGGCGCATGAGGGGGGTCACACGTGCATGTGCAGGGGGCGTGCAGGGGCCAGCACGCATTGCCTTCTGGGTGCTGGCATGTGAACGCACGCGAGCAAGTGCGCAATTATCGACACATGAGCCGAAAAAGGTTAGCCACCACTGATCTAGTCCAACCTCCTGCTCAACATATGTTCTCCTACATTTGTATATTAAATAGTCCCATTCAAGTCAAAAATTGATTTCCCCCACAACTGAAAAACCAGTAGTAGGCCAGGGATGGGGAACCTTTTATGGCTCACTCGGGAATTCTGGGAGTTGAAGTCCATAAGTGATAAAAGAGCCAAGTTTCCCTATACTTGACCTATACCATTTGACAGATGGCAGTCCAGTCTCTTCTTGAAAGCTTCCAGTGATGAAGCTCTCACAACTTCTGAATAACAGAATAACCCTTGCCCTAACCAGAATGGATCCAACACTTCAGTCAAGATGGAATATAATGTAGAAGAGGACAAGCAAGGGATATAGAAGCACATGAGGCTTAGTTTAATGCAGTGATTCCCAACCTTTTCTTCACCATGGATCCCTTTGAATATCTTTTGTGGCCAAGGACCATGGCACAGACCACCAAGACTTAATTCAAGATTTAAATCATAATTCTTCAAGCCTTCATGGCCCCCTGGTAGTTTGGGGACCACAGGTTGAGAACCACTAGTTTAGTGCATTCATGATAATCAAACCCTAGTATTTAAATAACTTATAAATACAGCCAACAGTTCTGACTTTCCTGTTTGCATTTGCTTTTTGATGTTCTCAAGTCATCTTGACTTCTGGCAACTGGTTGGCCTTTTTTTGAAATGGCTTCCCATTGCTTTCTTCCTATGACTTATGGCAAATAAGTCACCCATCTGATTTAAGCCAAAGGCAGGATTGGAATTCATAGTGTCTCGATTTCCTAACCCAATACCTTTAAGGACTTCAACAAACTGGTTTTCTTTGTAACGAATCTGACATAAGCTATTCTTTTAAAAATATCACATAGGAAAAAGATGATATCGATGTAACTACATTGGACAAAGCACCATCAACCAACATCTCAAACCCCAATTATGAAAGCTCATCAGCTCCTCCACTAGATCCTCCTTATGATCCATTTTTGGTAAGTTTTTATTCTGATGGGGTAGGATATGTCAGAAGCCAGAATTTGGACTATAAAACAAAATATTGTGGCTTCTACTTAACTGACCACATGGTTTTATCTTCTTTTAGTAACAGAACTATCAGCACATAAGTTTATTTTTGTATTTTATTCCTTTTTGTTATCCCCTTTGAATTAGCATGCATTGGGGCCACAAGATGTTACACACCAAATAATGATACACACCAAAACTCTATCTGTGACAACATCAAAGTTAATTTTAAGCACCTATCTCTGCCATTTAGCTCACAATATATTATTTAAATAGAAAATCCATCAATAGATTGTACAACAGATTCAATAGATTCAAACAACACAGATGGGCAACGCAGCTTTCCCTACAGCAGCACCTTGGCTGGGTAGGACTATACTTTTTAGGATTGGCTCAAGATTGCCTTAAGTTTCTGGAAGGCAATTTCACAGAATTACCAGCTGCACCTCAGCACTTCTCAGACAGGGCAGGTCAAAACAGGGTAATCAAGTGAAAATAACTTGTCTTAGGATCAAAACAAAACACCCTCACATTATATTTGGTGCAATGTTTGAACCCAACCATCCTGAGTCTGCATCTGAAATACATCATCTGCAACCTTGCTCTAATCCAGTCTGCAAGCTGAAATGCTAAATATAATGCTATCAACTCTATATCCAGACCAGAGCCAACTTCACAGCTGTTTTATTATTAACAGAAGACCCTTCAATGTCTTAGTAGTGTTTCCTGTTCAATAATGTTTGCTGTCTGAATAATGGCTTTCAAATCACCCTGGTCTGCAGATTACTAGAAATAGGAATTTCTCAGCAATGGCTCCATGGACATGAACTTTATCAGGTCTTTGAAAGTACTAATTAAGTTCATTTTAGAGTGAAAGTAACCTCTTTCATTTGTAATATATTGCCAACAACTTTGCCAACAAATATTTAGAACTTTATTCATAAATATTGATTATAACCTTTTAAAAAAAACAGGTTTCCGATGAGCATCAGTTGGTGAGCAGTGATTCCCACAATGATTTCTAATAACTATTTCTTCTTCACCGGAGAAAGTTTTCCTACTTGATAATGAAGATACAAGGCAACACATGTGGTTCAGGGATGGGCAATTGAAGAACATAATTCCTAAGAAAATTCCTAAGAAAACTAAATGTTGTTTAATTTCTGTAGGAAGTAATTCTGTCATTTTAGTTGTGCAGGTCCTAATAGCACTGTTTTCGTATTTGTTCTCTTCCATGTATTCCAGAAGTAATTAATGTTACAAAATAGCATTTCATTTTGTAAAAAATTGGAGTATAGCTATGCTGTTTGGGTTGCTACGAACTTGTCATTAAAGGAATGGTATTCTTTTTTTAAAAAAAATCTAAAATGTTTTTAAATGATTTACAAGCAGATAGCAATTTCCAGGTTTTTTTTTAAAACCTCATTTGTAATTTGTGTTACAAACACAAATGAATAGTACCAAGATTGCATAAGCTGCTCTGAAAGTATTAAAGGCTATATTTTATAATAGTACGATCTTAATTGTAAGATTTTTATGAGAGATTTGAGAATGGGTTTTCACATTTCTACATACATTTATGCAGCTATGCAAATCATCCTCGCTTCCATCACACCCATGAGGATAAAAAGAGGCTCATGTCATCTTGTTTGCAATTGATTCTCATTTATAAACCACCTCAATATACTCATTTTATATTTATTCTTCATTCATTTTTCAACTTCATTCTTGACTATCTCTTTTAGTTTTACCACACAAATATACCCTGTTTTTTCCTGCCATAAGAAAATTCTCAGTTCAACATAACAAAATGAACAGAAACATGTGCATAGGCACCACCATTATGGCTGCCTCTAATGAATATTAATTTCTTGCAGTAAGTCACAGATTAGCAATTATATATTCGTTAGTACTATTAAACATCACTCCATTCTCACACCTTTAAAAACATTATACTAAGGTAGACAAATTCATCTACTTATTCTAATGTTCATCTTGATGAATAATACACTGTATGTGTAAGAAGCACTTTATATACTTTCAATGAATCCAAAACTCAAATTCTTTCAACCATTTTTAAAGAACATTTTACCAGATATTAAACAAAATTAACATATTGTTCTACCAAGGAGAATTGTTTCTTTTCCCAACTATTATTACTTCAAAGTCTTTTGTTATAAGCTTTGAGAAGTGTCCCATCCATCGTAATTACATTAACTTCTTATTTTAGATAACAAAAATACATTAGCAACATTAGAGAAATTAAAACATGTACTAAATGTTCATAATAAGTCATCCTTCAAAGCAGCAATTTAAAGAAGCATGTTTGCATTCACTCTACTTGTAGAATTTTTTTTACTAATGTTTGTAGAACTCACTCATATTTATTTTTGGTACTTTATTGAATAGAAACTAATCATGAAAAACCATCAGCTATAAATTCAATTTACATATTCCCTTCAAGTACATAATGAATGTTTTAACTGAAGAGGCCTTTTCCCTCCCTTGCCATCCACCAGCTTTCTTCCTTAAAACCTTGCACTGACTTCCATCCTAATTACAATAAATGCTTGTAGTAAAATATTAGTTTGTAAGTTAACAATGCTGTATTATTAGAAAGTTATTTTTGTATGTATGAAAATATTTTTCCAATAACAAGTTTCAGCTTAAGAATCAGATGTTTTCCTTGTTGGCTTCAAATTGTTGACAAATGAACTTGTTTCACTTTTGGTAGTCAGGTGGAGCATACTGACCAAAGTCTACAACAAGCAAAGTAATTGCAAATGAGAAGTTTTAGAATTTAAGTGTGCTTTAAAATTTCAAAATTACATCAGAATAAGGACACAAAACATAACATTCTCTTAAAGCTGTGTATGCCAAGGCTCTCCATGGTCACTTTTCATGCATATTTTTTACAATATTTATCATTTTAAAAATCCTGTAGCAGCAATTAGTACTTTACACAAAGAAATAAAATTTTATTCTGCAGTAAAAGAACCTTTCTTTAAAGCAGATCTCAAAATGTTTAACGTTGAGCAAGAACGCTCACAATTACTAGGTTCACGGGACTTGATAGCATACAGTAATACAAGAATAGCTACAGTAAGGTTCAGAAGATTACACGTTATGCCTAATTTTCAGAATTTGACTTTTTAATATTGTGAACAAATATCATTCAGAAGATCTAGGAGGACTGATACATACCGTTCAAATAATGTCAAGCTATGAGCTATTAGTTTGTGCCTAATTCTGTCCTTTGGGTTTTCCACTGAATGTTCTATTGTTAGTTAAAACAATTAGGCAACAAGATATGAAGGTAAATTATTTTGATAGGTATGACTCAGTTAGGTATGATTCTTCCCTTCAGTCAATCAAAACCATCCATTCTGCATCAATATCTTTCTATGTTTACATCGTGTAACACTGCAACAGCACTGTATGGTCAGCTCAAGTCCCTCAATAAATAACATGATCGGGGAATTTTACAAAAGGTATCAAAAAGGTGGGGACAATCTATTAAAATCTTCAGTTCAAAATGGAGCTTTGGGGAGAAGTATGGCTTGGATTGTTGAATCTCTATGAAAAGCCTGTGGAGCAACATGAATGTTTGCACTAAATGAGAACTTATTCATCTTTCATAATCTCCTGCACATCTCACTTAATACTGCAGTACAGCAGACCCTCATGACATGATCACTCAATACCTGGGTTACGAGAACTGGTACAGTAGCAGAAATGCAATAAGACTCTTAAGGGTTATTTGTTTAGGGATTTAAGCTCTGAAAGCAAAGGTGAAATCAGGAAATACACTCACACATCTTGAAAATCTGTTTCAAGGCATGTATTTGGAACCAGAATGGAATAATGCCAGCTACCGCTCTTAAGTTACACATCAAAAAAATTTAAAAGTATATGTAATTTCTACACAGAAATGCTTTTACAAACCTGAAACACATATTTATGTAAATAGCATTTGAGGAGCCAAATTATTTCCCAAATGTTGAATAAATTCTGGTTATATTTTGAATATCTTCATAAAATACATGAAGTTTTAACATATATTTTAATGGAATGTTTTGAGATTTTCAAAATAGCTGGACCGCAATGCCCATGAAAATTGCATTCTACTGCTTTAAGCATTTTAGAAATTTCTGGCTCAATTAGAAACAACCAGAATTGCAAATTAAAGAGTTTTAAGCTTGAATAATTTCTTGAGTAACTAGTAATCACTGGATTGAAACTGGTATATCATTTATCAACTATCATGTAGTTTTTTTATGGGCTATCAATAGGTTATAGAAAAAGTTGTGTTGTTCCATTAGTTGAAATAGCTTAGTAGGAAGGGGACTATTAGTTCAAAGCTCTTGTTATATTACCGTTTTATTATCAGCCTAGAAATAGTGTTGGTATTTATGATTTTAACCTAAAACATAATTTGTTTGACTGCTGAACTCAAGAAGTGAATGAAATAAATACAAGTTTTAGTCCTGTTAAGAGCAGTGGGAACTGGCTTAAAACCCTCAAACATTTAGGCTATGTGATTTTTAAGTGCATGGGAATAAGAATTTTAAAAAGAAAGAAAAACGTCACCTTTTTAAAAAATCGTAACTGTTTCACTCTTACCATGAACACAGGCCAATAATACATTACTAAAGTATTATTGCATTCAATGAAAGTTACTCCCAGGAAAGGAAGCACAGGACTGCAGTCTCAACATATAAAATATAGTTCTTAAAGTACATGATGACATTCTACTAAAGTGCCCAGTGCTATAAGGCTTTACTCTATAGCAGTGGTCGCCAACTGGTGGGCCGGGGACAACTGGTGGGCCATGAGAAAATTTTGGTGGTCCGCAGAGAAATGTCCCCCCCAAAGCACTTCCCCCCAAAGCAATTAATCCAGGCTGCACGGGAACACAAGGCTGCGCTGCCCACATGGCCCGCAGGAACCCTCCCCGCCCACTCACTCCTTACCTGGCAAACTTGCCTGCTAAATTGCTATTTTTCCTTTTTCCAACCATCAGCTGTTCTGCTGTGCTGGGAGATTTAGATTAGCTAGAAAGCAGGAAATTGTTGGATTTCTTGCTTTCTAGCTGATCTTTAGATGAGCCGAACTTTCCTTAAGGACTGAAGCAGTGCAGACTGAGCTAGCCTATGGCAGAAACACAGATCTCTAAGTGAATCTGTGATTCTGTGAGCAACTCAATCTGCCTGCCTGCTTTGCCTGCTTTTGGGTAAAAGTTGCTCTTTTTTAATAAAAAATTCTATATTTATATAAATATTTATAACATTTACATACAAGCCATGCCCAGCCAGGAACATGACCACCAAGCCACACCCACAAATTAGGCCACACCCACAGAACCGGTTAGTGGTCCCCGGGATTTAAAATTATGAGTTTGGTGGTCCCAGAGGTCCAAAAGGTTGGCGACCCCTGCTCTACAGTATCTACTATTAATTCTTCATACAGAGCTGTTATATTATAAAAATGTTCTCATTGAACACACTTTAGTAGATGTATTATTTCTGTTTCTACACTTGTGGTGCTATTGTAGCATTTCTACTGCCAATTTTACTAACTGTCCTATCAACATTGGCTGGAAATCTCTATAATAAAAACTTTGATTGGTTCAATGCAAGCAATGCAATATTGTATTCTAATTACAGCTTTTTCTGGTTGCTTAAGGAAAATGCAAGTCTGTGGGGAAAAAATGACTAAGTGCTCTATGGACTTAAATCTCTCATCCACTAAAAATTATTTTATAATATTCTGATTAAAAAAAATAACAGATACCCAGCCCTGCATGGATTTGAAATCTTGATGAGATTTTACATTCCTTATAAAGTTTAATAGTTGTTGTGCCTTTAGCTTAATAAATGTTTAAATCAAGCCCAAACTTCAAGTAATGACCTTTGGTTAGAGTGCATAAGACAAATATTACAGGCTATATGTAAATATATATAAGTAATTTTCCATTCCAGTAAATATTCAGCTGGAGGAAAGAATCAGTTCGTAAAGCAACTAATGCCAGAGTTTTTATCCATTCTCACTAGAAAAAAATAAGAGAGCAGCTGGATAGACACATTTGCTCCATAGCATGTACAGCAAGAACCAGTCACTATAGAGAAAATTGCTTTTACAATAAATATTCTTTAAAAAGCCACTGTGTAGTAATATGGTCACCATTACATTACAAAAAAACAAAACAAAACTGGGGCATGGGGAGGTTATTTGATCTGAATCATCTCCTGGAGAAATGGTATTCTGAATGTACCCGTGCACAACTGGTCAGACCACATTGGAAGTTCATGTTGCAAAGGAGTCCTTCGTGGATAGAACGTGTAATCATGGTCATAGTTCAACAGGCAACTCAATGATGCCATGTAGATATCAGCAAAACGAGACAAGCGCCTTAAGAAATAGGTGGGGTTTTGGTCAGTCCTGAATAAGCTTCCAAACTGAGAGTTGAAGAAATTCCTGGTCATTTCTCTGACGAGAGAAGAAAAGGGAAAAAAAACATTTAAAACAGTCAGTGTATTACATGCTATGAAAAAACCCAAAGATGCTTATTCAAAAGGCAACTGGACTTTCTTGGGGGTTTTCCTTGAAAACGTTTCATTTCTCATCCAAGAAGCTTCTTCAGTAAAATGTTTTTGAGGAAAAATACCAAGAAATTCCAGTTGCTTTTTGAAAAAGCATCTGTTGTGGCCTGTCAGCCACCGTTCCCTCCAGCAGCCGAATCAGAGGAGGAGGAGGAGGCATGGGAGTCAGGGTCAGGGCAACCTTGGAATGCCAAGGGGGAGGAGGGAATGGAACTGGAAGAAGCCTGGGCCCTCAGATGGACAGACAACAGCCCCAGCTCTGGAGGTGGCTGATGAAGAAGAGGAGGAACAGCCAGGGTCCAGTGCCTGATGCACATGTGTGCAGAAGGCAGAGGAGAGGAGAGCAGTGGAAACCCATGAGCCAATCCTGGGGAAGGAAGAGCCCCCTCTGCTGGTGAGGCCTCACCCTAGCTCTGGGGATAAAAGGCGGGTGGGGGAGTGGAGATGAATCGTCCGTCTTCTGGACGGATGAACTTGTCAGCCTGCAAGCGAAACTTTTTTTATTTTATTTTAAAGCAAATTTTATTTACATAATTAAAAAAGACATACAAGTTTTTAAAACTGTTAAAAATAAAAATAAAAACATCATTAATTGCACTTTATACCGAATTGGATTGGTCCTGATACTCATTTTTCATCAAAACCTGGCACGTCTTCCTTAACACTCATATATTATATACCAAATAGCAAAGGATAACAAAAAATGCACTATTTTTATCTTATGATATAGCTACTGGAGTAAGTACTACCTTCATTTTACATACATAATAAACAGCTAGTAGGCTTCTATTCTTATTTTTAATAAGAAAATGTTTAATTAAATATTACCTGCTTAGAATATATCACATAAACGTAAAACTATAATTAGCGAAAAATAGCAATAAAATAGGAGTTAAGAGCTTAATACCGTTATTTATTTCTTATAGAATTTTTCATTTATAGCCCATTATAACCCGTCTCCTTTGTTCTTTTATTTTATTTAGGTTCCCCCCCTTTTTTTCTGCCCATTTGTACCAATTGTTCCATATCATATAACAGTCTGTATCCTCTTTTCCATTAATTTTTAGTGTGAGCCTCTCCATCTGGGCACATTCATAGGTTTTTTGAATAACTACTTGTATCGGGGGTACCTCTGGGTTCTTCCAATATTGTGCAAGTGCGATCCTTGCCACCGTTAGTAGATGTATCAACCAATATCTCACGTTAGAGGGAAACTCCCTTCTGCTCATCTCCAGCAAGAACAGTTCTGGTTTCAACTCCATCCCACATCCTATAATTCCTTCAATCCATTCCTTGATTTTTTGCCAGTACATCTTTACTTTTGGGCAGGTCCACCACAAATGAAAATATGTTCCTAATTTTTTTTTTACACTTCCAACAGTAGCACACAAGGAAAATTTGTACCAAATGATGTATAGGTGGCATCTGGCACCCTCTAGATTAGCTAAAATATTTCTGATGGCCAATGCAAGCAAAACTTTTTGCCGGGGCTGCCAGCATTCCTAATAAAGGAATCTTCTGAGTTCACATCAGAGGGTTTCTTGTATTTGGAGAGCTGGGTCAGAACAGCATCTTTGGGACAACCATGAATTGGATGACTGAAAATCTCCATAGACATACCATGAAATACTTCAATTGGACCAGAGACATTTAGCATGTTTAGGACAGATATGTTCTTACATCAGTAAGGCCTCAAAATCAGAACTGTCCATTGAATAAAAGCTGCTCAATGGGGAATTCAATGTATAATACATGAGGTCTCTCCTTATTTCTCCCCTACAACCACCATCCTCTGAAGTTTGGGCTAACAGAGGGGTCCAAAATAATTCAGTGAATTCCATAATTAAAGGTGGATATTTATTTATTTATTTATTTATTTATTTATTTATTTATTTATTTATTTATTTATTTATGGGATTTATATGCCGCCCTCTCTCCCGAAGGACTCAGGGAAGCTCACAATCATAAAAAAACAATACAAAATTCAGAACTGAAAGTTGGAAACTTAAATCTTGACCTACCCTAGATTGGCTTAATTTCATTTCTTACTCTGTGATATATTAATTTCTCACAAGCGAAGAAAGCCTCATGTAAGTGAAAGCAAAACTATACTCCTTGCCCAATCACATATAGAGATAAATGAGCTACATGATAAGTGAGATGGAGATAGACAGAGCCAGAAGACATACACATTTGATTTATTGTGTGTTTATGTTGTGGAATGCCCAGTGTCACACTGTTATCAAAGTTATGAGGAAAATGAAGCAAGTAAGGTCTAGTTTTACTTTATTACAAATTAATCAGGTCAATTTTTTAAAACTTAGAATAAGTATTATATATGCTCACAGATAACTTGAAAATAACCCCCAAAATTGAGTTCAGCTTAACCTTGGATAAACTTATGCACAAGTGTTCAATTTTAATATTTACCGCATTTCCTTTCTTTCCTTTTTCCATTCATTTAATATAATTTGGCAATCAGGATTCTTGTGAATCTGAAATGACATGATATAAATGATATAAATTTGTGAGTTTTAAAATAGACCATATTTGGACACATTTATAAAAATAACAGATGGGCAGGACAGATTGAACAAGAAACACATAGAGAAGTTTTATTTTTTTAAAAAAATAGCCATATCACCATCATACAGTGAATGTAAACATATGTTTGCATTTTAATACCAGCACCATGGTTTCACATAATAATTTGAATTACATTATCATCACCAAGGCAAAAAAGATTAGATAAAAGGTCCCTCTAATTATTAAGTGGAAACAAAAAGTTAATCTCCTCTCTATCCCATCTAGAGTTTACTTGCATCAATTCTGATGGCTTCTATATTGTGTATTTTTATTTGGAATATCAGCAATGGAAAAAAATAGAGTTGGGGATGAAAAGAATGAAAAAAAAGTAAAGAACAAACCTGCATGTGTTCCAGTAATCCAGTGAGGGTTTGCAGCCAAGTCATAGTCTGAATATATTGTTCTGTATTCATGATCTTAATCTCTCTTCGTAATTCTGGAATAATTGCTCCTGTACGCCAGCCGTGTTTTAAGGTCAAATCCTTTTTTGCCAATCATGATCCCACACAAAAGAAAAAAGAAAAGAAAAGCATTTGTGTTAATTTCATTTAAAGCATGCTTTCTAGTCTTTCAAGTTAGATGTCATCTGAAGATATCTATACTTTTACGTAAATGCAACTTAGTTATATCATCATGCAATAATTAAAAGTGTAAAACAAACCCAGTCTAAACCAGGTAACCAGACTTAAGGACAAGGGGTAAATAACAACTGATCAGATATAGTTTGGTCAGAAGAAAAAGGGTGAGTAAATTACGAGAAAGGAGTTTAAGATGAGAAAATGGTAAAATATTAACAGGACCTGCAATAAGTAAATCAGGGAGATATTTTTTTCTCTTGTAACAAGTTGGTTAGAAATTTTTAACAATATAAGAACAGTATAATCTGTATCGGCAGGTGCAGGAAAGGTTATAAATTTGGAACTCTGAGTTCTATTTCAATTATTATTGCAGAAAGACTGCTACTAGGAAGGAACAGGCTGCTGAAAGCTGCATAAAACAAATTCAAAAAATATACATAGCAATAAGATAAGAGCCTTGTGTTTTTTCTGAAGACCAGACTAATCCTACTCATGACTTTACCCACTTTTATTGCAGAAATGTGGTCCTTTGCCCTTACTTATGTTTAAAGTAGCCGTCTACTTCAGGGGTGTCAAACTCACGTTATCATGGTGGTGTCACATGACATATTGGGACATTTCCCCCCTTTGCTAAACTGGTCGTGGGCGTGGTCAGCACATGACACATCTGGCCCATGGGCCGGAAGTTTGACAGCCCCGGTCTACTTGAATTAATTTCATAATACATAGCTCATTCTTCTGGATCACACCAGCTTCATTTAAAAAAGAAACATGGGGAACAAAGTACTTACAGCTAGATCACTGTAAATATGATCACCAAAATATAAGACTTTGGAACCTCGCCAACCAGTCAGTTTCAAAAATTCATACAAGTTACCCTAAAAGAAAGAATTAGGGAAGTAGTAAACAATGAGTTACCAGCAAAATTGTTGTTGTTAATCTAAAAATCTGATTTCAATGCTCTCAATAACGCAAAATGTCCTTTAATCTATTAGCCCTGAGATTAAATTGGTGTTGTTGTTATGAGTTACGATTGCCCAAATTAAGCTTCTCTCCTTTAAGTAATGCTTTAAGGAATATTCTTAAGATCAATTTTGTGGACAGGAGAAAGTAAGAAATATAGCTGTTGTCTAAACTAACTAGACAATATTTTGGACTATTTTGTCTTTCACGTGCAATTCATGAAACTAAGTGCAGAAGACAACCTCTTCAATTCACATGATTAAATTTGAAGTGGTAACAGCTGCCTAGGTACTCTGATCTTTTCCAGACATTTGAATAGAATTTCAGAGACCTATCCTATGATAATGTCAAAAGCTGAATTTATGACTTAAAATGAAAGCAATTAATTCACAGTTTGTGTTATTCAAGCTTTCATTGAACATTAGTAATTCTGGAGTTACTGTTTCAATTTACAGGCTATTACATCACAGTTCAAGTTGATCACAGAAAAATTCAGGATAGCAAATCAGATCAAATAATCTCTGCATTGATTAAAATGAGTAACTAGTAGTGTTTAATAGTATTCATATAGAAGACTTCTCCACTCTGAGGTCTGAACTAGAATCCTTTTTAAAGTAATGGAATTCTTTACTTGCTGAGCTACAGCCCTTTTTCCATTAGTCATATTGTTACAATTTAAAATGAATAAAATAAAATGATTTCCTTTAGAAATAGCAAGGGAAATCCAGAATGACAGGGAATGACATTAGTTTCATTTATTGCTATCTCTTTTATCTTTATGTTTCACAATGCATATTTATTTATTTTTATCCTGTCTTTATTATTTTTACAAATAAAAATCTAGTCAACATAGTCATTGTAACAATACGGCAGAAATAAGATTGCATATATATAATATAAAGTACATGCAAATATGAAATAACCATTGTTTCAATTGTTTGGATATTCTGTTTTACTTCAGCATGATTGTTAACTGGTTTGAAAGTACAGGTTTATTTAAAAAAAATAAGAAAAACAAAAATACAACAATACCTGCTTGTAAATCTGGCCTTTCTGCAATTCATGAATTTTGTCCCAAAGCAAAACACCCCTTTCAGTCACTTTGCGGAAAGGTCTAAAAAAAGGAGGGGGAGGGGAATCAGCAATTTGGAAAGAGATACCACTAGAATAATATAATCACAGCTACTGCACACACACACACACACAGAGTATCCATAAATATATCGCAGAGGGGACTTCTTTATTACATGTTGCTTTTCATGTCAGAGAGAACAATCAAGATAGTTTCCATGAAAACACACACACACAAAGATATCTATATATCGATTCAAGCAATACAATCAGGCTAACAACATAAATAAAATTATTCTAAAAAGTTGGCAAAAGATATATCTCAGCTACTCTTCTAAAGGCAGAGAGCACAGCTGCTCAAATGCAAGTTTTGAGCCTGGGAACATTGCAGTTGGGCAATAGCACATTTTCGGAAGGGTTTTTCTGGCTCACTGCAATGCTTGAGCGAGTTCATCACAACAAAGGCCATCTTAGAGATATTTATAACTCAGCAGCACTGAACTCACCTTCTCTTATCATTGAAAAAATTGGGCTTCTCTGCCTGGACAATGACTACATCAAAGAGATCTCTCCAATCTTTTCCAACTATGAATTTCATGCCTCTGTCCCTATAAAAAGTAATCCAACATTTAACCACACAAGCATAACCAGTCTGAATTTTTAAAAGTGACAACTAATGGTTAACACTAAGATGAAATCTTTGACAGGTTTACGCTCAAAGAAACCACCTACACAAAGCTGCTAGGACTATTTGTGATCAGGAACATCTTCTTTCCATGAGCTGCCAGCTTTGCCAACACAGCACGTGTCTGCTCAGCATAACAAATATATTTCTCTAGGAGACAAGAGAACAAGGGGAAAAATCATAAACAGTTTTAATTGAATGAATATTTATAGCAGTCTTTTTTGTGTGTGTGCATAAGTCATGTCATCCCAAATTCAGCATTACCATTAAAAACAAGCAATCTTGGAGGTCCTTTGATGAAAAAACTGCAATGAAAAACCTATTCATATACATGTTTAATTATTATTAGGGCTACTTAAGCAGTAGTACTGAAGAGTCCATACCTTTGGGAATGCTCCACATAGTTGCCACAACACTGGAGACTTAGTTCACACACACTGGCCCAACAATATATGACCCTGATGGTAGCTGACTGCATGACAAACATTGCAGACATATGAACCAATGCATGGAAATAGCCTTTTTATGGAAACTGGTATCACTGCATGTAGAATTTGATCTATTTTATTTGGCATTACCTTGCCATTTTTTTCGGACTGGTTTCTATAAACAAAAGTCACTTCTTAAGAAAACTACCTAGATGCAGCATGTAGATGAACTGATGATAGTGTAAAATTAATAATTGCTGAAAGATGGTCCAATCGTAAGATTTCAGAGACACATTCAGAAAGCTATAAGGTTTTGACCTGGCATAGAAAATCTTAAATAAAGAACTTAAGCTTTACCAAAATGTAAATTTGTGGCATCTCAAAGAGTTATTCCTAAAAATCAAACATGTATAAATGTATCAGCCTGCAACAACAGGCTTTTCTAGATCCTGACATAATGCTATTTCTTACCTTACAGGTAAAAATTCTTATGTTCTTAAATTACCTAAACAGTTTAAAGAATACTTCATGTGCCAAGATTTTAAAATTCATAATCTAAGCATCTTCATAGGAATGCACTTAGCGTGCAAGTTGAATTATAACACTTCGGGGTTTGCCACAATTTGCATCACAACAGAAAGTGATTTGTTTCAGTTATTGCCTATTATGAAAAGATTACAGAATCTGTTCACTATTACTGTAGGACCTCTTACAGAGATCAGTTCTGAATATAGTTAAAAACAAACACCAACCAGAAAGTTTTAGAGAAAGACGAAATTGAACTTGCTAAAATATTTAGCTTCATCAACACACCAAAACATATGGCAGTCTATATGAGAGAGAAGGATTACGGAAGCAAAAGTTGGATAACCTTTTCAGATTCACTCTATTTTAATTTTTTTTAAAGATACCCCAATCTTTACAAGAATTAGCAATGACTCTAAAAATGCCATGATTTATTTAGATACCAAAATCTTGCAAGGTATTGTATAAGCACCATGAAATCTTGGCAATTCATTTTAAATAAAAATAATACAAGTGATTTGCAGGTTCCAGTGCGGGCACCTGCAAATTATTTGCATTATTTTTATTTAATATTCGGCATTCTATGGAAATGGAATACATGTTAATTCAACAGTCAGAGAGCTAACTGCAAAAAAAATCCATTAATAGAAGAAAAAGTGTTCTCTTAAAAAATTTCACTCATGCTCACCAATATCTGCTTCAATTGCACGATACATTATCCCTTTGATGTGTACATCTCTGATTGAATCCTGTTAGGAAAAATGGAAGTGAAAATGAGATATATATATAAGTTATATCTGATGGGCAAAGAAATTAATCATGAGGATCTTCTATCTCCAACAATTTCTATAATTATTTCAGTTGCTGATAAAGTAAATTGCTGGGAGCAGGGCAAGACAAGGTATTAGCAAAACTGTGACTAGCAAGACTGAGAGTTATCCAAGAAAATAATTAATCATTCAGGGATTATTAGTAATATCATCCAGTTTCCTAGTACTTAACTTTATCTATGATTAGAAAATAGATTGGTTTCAACCTTGCATTATATTATAGATTAATAGTTGTTTCCCAAATAAAACCCCAATTGTTTTGCACACACTAAGCATAAATCATGTTTTAGAAACCATAATATCTGGGCTCACGCAATTAAACAAGCCAGATGATGGGCAAGCCTAGTCAATATTCAGAATAAGAGGTTGCCCATATTCAAGTCAAAACTTTGTATTTACTCAAATTGTTCAAATCAAAGCAATTTGCTCAAATTATGTTAACACAATGACTCTCATAAATTCAGAGTTTAAAAGCCAGTGTACACACAACCCAGGTTCATAAACCATTGGCTAAATCCTGTTTACATTTTCAATGTAGCTTTATGCCAAAATGAACTACTTTCTAAGAGAAACTGAATTCTGATGTACAAATTATGCAATTATGCTATGAATAATTCCATTCTGCTAATCATGGGAAGCTGAGTAAAATATTAAATGTTTATAAGTCTATTTACCTCCTTCCCCCCTTGCAGTTTCTCAGATTAAGTATGGGAAGACTACAATCTGTTGCAACAGTTTGTCATCCAATCAATCCCAAATTCATGCAAATAAAGCAATCTACAGTATATATCATTCGTCAATCATTTAATGGCCCTGTCTCTTTTGCACTTTCTCCACATGCTGCTGACACTCAGTTACCTAATCACTCAATTTTTAAGATTTTTAGACACTGCTCAACACATTTTCAGGGACATTTTTACAACCACAAAATCCAGAAACTTTGTTTCCAAAGACTCAACTCTTGTTTTCAGTAACTAGATTTGTCAACAGGAAAATATACATATCTAAACATGAGCTAAATCTGAATGAAGTTAACATCTTTCATATTTTTAAAACTAATAGCCAAAAAAAAGAAGCTGTAAGTTTTTTTTCTGGGTCATAATGTTTTAACATAATGGTATTACCACATTTTTATAGTAATAGGGTTTTTTATTTTGGACCTGAAGGATTATGGCTCTTAGCAGTGAAGAAATAATCATGTGGAATATGGATCAAGAAATAGAATCCTATTCCCGAATAATTGGTATTATGGAAGTTGAAGTAAAACACAGCTAGAAGGCATCAGGCTGGGAAAACTCATGGATGACTGTCATACTGGGATAGGTCAATACCTTCACATCTTTGTAGAGATGAACTGGCTCATAGTCAATATTGTTCTTCAGAAAATACTCATTCACACAAGACAGGAGAGTCATCTCAGGCAAGGAAAAGATGTCCATGAACTGTTTCATAGTGTGACCTTGTGAACTCTGTAAGCAAACATACCACATTCATGTATGTGCCATAAAATAGTATCACATATTTCAGAAAGTGTAATAATTGCTACCAATCAGCCTATGAGCAACAAACAGAAAGATGACATATAATAATGTTTCTTAGTCTAGGGAAGTTACAATTTAGTCAGATTAGCAGACACAAAAGACAACAAATCTTGGCAGCATCTCCAACGAATATATTGGCTCTCTCTTTGTTGTCCTTAGAAAGATCTTTAAACCCATTTTAATGAAAGATGTTGTTTAAATTGTTTACACCTAAGTTTTATAAATTGGTGGTGATGGGCTCCAAGGCACCCATGGGTATTTTTCTTGCCATCCCTCAGGCTCTGCCCCTCCTGTCTTTTTACATTAAAAAATAAAAATTAAGCAGGGAAACTGGGTCACTACAAAGCAGTTTCCAGCATAATCTTTATTTCCAAGCTTAGGAGGCTGCAAAAAGGTTCTTTAATTTTTCGTAGAACATAACAATGACCAACTACATTCCATCACTTTGATGGGAAGGAACCAATAACATTTATGTATAGGAGAACTAAAAGTTCAAGATGGTGGCTATTGTCATGTAGCTATGGTTACCTTCTTGACTTTTTAAAATCTCCTATACATAATTCTGGTGTGTAAAGGTAACACAAGGAGATAGGAAGCACTCTGCTAGAAGAGGCAGGATGTTTAATTGGATGGTAGGCACTATTCTGCAAACTGGTCCTTTACATTTCTCTTGTGGCACCCATTTTATGGTGCAGCAAATCTTCTGACACACTTGGTGAAAACACCCACAAATTCAAATTATGGCCACCAGCCCATAAGAATTGGAGACCCTTAGTTTTGTTTTAAATGATTTTGTCCTGGATTCTAAATATGCTTTAGATTACTGCTTTACATTTTGAAATCTTAAGAATCTTGTCTGGAAGGGATTTTTGCTCTGCAGAAAAACAGAAGTAATGAGATGCCTAGCTGTAAGTTAGTATTCTACAAAAGATGCAGAAGAAAAACACATTTATATGAATTCAAATTTCCATGTAACAGAAAATGACTCATATAGTTTTATTTTCTTTTTTTATAATACATTTATTAAGTTTCAACATCATACATTAAGATGCAAACTAATATAAAAGGGAATGACAAAACACATTAAAAGCACAAAAAAAAGTTTTACCTTTCCATAGAAGTCGCTCATTTGTTCCAAGGGCACATGGGAACCATCATACATAGCAATGACTTCTTCATCTGGTACAACACTCAAACCTCTGGCAATAACAGCAGTAACATCAATGCAAAAGCCAAGCAGGTTTTACAACTTAACAGGTATATGTAACATTTTCTAGCCTGTCATAAGCAAAATATTAGTAGTTTGAACAATTCTAAATTCTCTAATTGCTAATTGAGATAAATTATCAAAGCAAAGCTCAGTAATTGCTGATTCTCGAGAACATCAGGGAAAGCCCTACTCCATGATCCTTGAATAGAAATCTTATTGTCATAGTTCACAGGTGAGATTTCCTTCTGATAACATGATCTGTACTGAAATGTTTCATGAAATATGTGAGAAACCTATGGTTTCTTCCCTCTTCACTTAGATGAGAATGCAAGAGGAAGTGTTTCTGATTCTGCAACTGTTTTCCTTTTCCCTACTTTTAAGTTGTTAATATTTTAAATTTGTTGCTTTTGTTGAATAGTTAATAATATGCAATCCCTTTGAGATGCTTTTATTTAGGAAACAGTCCAAAATATATTAAATAAAATAATTTACTCTTATTATTCTCAGTAGTAGCATAATACTGGAAGGTACAAATGCTTTTCCCAGATGTTAGATTAAGATGAAGCATCAGAAATGTAAAATGTAATTAAAATTATAACGGTGATAACTTTTTGATACTTGGAGGAGACAAAGCAGGACAACAACATGATGAAGTTGTGGAAATAAATAATGTTGCAATAATTTGGGAGAATTTCTCATCATTTTGCTTCCCCTCTCCCATCCTCTAATATTATTCTAGGTGTATTAAGCCTATCCAAAGACTTAATGCACTTTGCAGCCTTTGTTTTATGACAAAATTAGCCACCAGTGTTTGAAGACATGACAATTCGTTAAATTAAGGGTTTCAATTTCAACGAAGAGTATTGTGGATGACATTCAGCCTGCAAAGTACCCCCAAGCCTATTTAATTCAGGGGTTTCCAAAGGTCATTACAAAGTAACAAAGGAGAATTAATCTTCTCCCCAGTAAGGTATCCTGGATGAATAACTGCTCAAAGTCTGAAGGCAGTACACTGCAAAATATATCTAAATATCACTAAGCACTTGTGAATTCAATGGGTTTACTTCCAAGTAACAGAGTTCAAAATATTAAGTTTTAAATGCTACAATAGCTTTTTCAGTTAAAATCTTCCATCTTGTGGCTCTTTGATTCCTCTAAATCTCCGAAGACCATACTAATTAGGAAGCAAAGTCCAAATATTTTTGCCCACCAGTTTGGGTCAAATATTCTCTAGGTTAAAACCTTTTATCTTAAAACACTTCAGATTGAATATAAAATATCTTTATTATAAAAAAATAACTAGCATTGTAGCATGCCACTAATTTTTGTTTAGTAAGTGCAATAGTTCGGTATATCCCAATTTTTAAAATGCAAAATGCAGCCTAATAGAAGACAATTGTTTCAGAGAGATGCAACTGAGTTTTTAAACATTTGCAGAAATTGTACAGACTGGATAATCAATAAGACTGTTTGCAGAATTAACATTATGCTTATATCTGAATTTTTGTTGAGCGCAAACAGAATGGTGATTCATTCTGAAAAACCTTTAGAATCAGTCTTGTAGGCAACACTGATTGCAAACAGTGGAATATTTTTAGAGCCTGCCAGTATGGTTTAACAGCTGGAAGCAAGAACATTAGTCAGCTAATCCACTCCAGCTAAAGAATAGATTTGACTTAGTTCGGCCAAAAAAACATTATCGCACCCAGACCCTTACGGCAGCAGAGAATCAGTTTAATAATTATGGTGATTCTTAAGAGACAGCCCAGCCATCTGTTGCTCTTTCTTTTCTACTGGCAAACGCCTAAACATATATTTAAATTTGACTTTCAAGTCCTGTCTTTTAAAAGTACTACAATCTGTATTTTGTGGCAATAATGGGAAGAATGGTTAAAGAATGGCTACAGATGGCATTCTGGGTTGTTCCATGCAGAAGATAGAACAAAGTGAAAGTCGAAGTGTTGCATAGAGGACAAGGTTGATGACTATTTGATGATAGTCAAACAAGGCAGTTCATTCTACTCATATATTGCTAATATAGTGAATTACAGGTGCCCAGAGGAAAAAAATGCTTCCTGACTCACCTGTACACAGTTCCCAGTTGAATGTAGTGAAAAGCATCAATCTTCATTAATAATGCCTTTAAAGCAAGAAAAATTACAGGCTAAAGTTATAAATCATCCTAAACAGTTTTGATTAAATTTCAGAGAAACTTTTTGCCTTTATTATTACATATTTTAAAGATATACTTTAGTTTATCAGTGTCTCCAATTAAATATTATGATCAGAAATCTTAGAAGAGCAACCCACCAGGGCTAATATTCATTGATAAATGTCTTTGCTAATTTTATAGGAAATGTAGAGGCAGAGGAAGCTAAATGACCCATGGATCAACAATTCCCATTTACATGGTTATTCAACAATTCCCATATACATGGTTATTCATCTTCATTTAGAATCCGAGGGTGCCATTCTTGAGTTCAGTTGACAAAAGGATACTCCATTTAACCCTGGTAACCAAATTATGAATTACAGAGATTTAAAATGAAATATTAAATGTGCTCCAGTTATGTCTGGCAAGCAGATTTTGGAGCATTGAGAAAGAGAACTGTCAATTTCACTTTTTTTATTGTGAAAGATACAGTTTGGTTATGAGTAGCCCTTCCCCACCATTACATATCTAAAATTAGATATTTTATTATTTGATTAGATATAGGAAGACAATGGAGGGGATTATAGAATTATATACAAATGTGACAGACAAAAGGAGAAAACAAGGGTTTTTAAAAATTATATTTCATCTTAGTCCAAAGATTAACTTTTTATGTCCCCCTCATACCTTTTTATACCTTTTGTTCCTATGCTTTCTTTTAAATTTTTTTATTGGCTATATCCTTTCCACATCCCTTACATTATATGACCCTAATAAAGATTGATACAAATTTTTCTACTAGAGTAAGCAACTGAGATTGACAGATAGCAAAAATGTTCTTCTGCCATTTTAAAGCCAATATCCTTTTCCTGTGAAGTCTCAAAAACAAAGAAGCATTTCAACTAGGGACAATGGATTAAGGACTCTGACATCTTATGTAGACCTTATGTCTTTCCTAGTAATTGTTTATCTGATAATTATCTATATATCTATATATCTATATATCTATATATCTATATCTATATCTATTTGTTTTTGTAGATTTTCACGGGTAAAGGTATGTAGGTCTTGGTGTATTCGGGTCTTGTCCCGTGTAAGATTGAGAGTACCTTGGCAGTTTGCTTAGTTTGGGGGTCGGAGGGGGGTGTAGCAGCTGGTGTGCAGCCATGGTCTGGTTTCTGGATGGTGGTTGCCTTTCATCTGTGGCATGGGCTTGGGTTTGAGTCTGGTGAAGGAGATTGGTGGTGGCATCATGGCTCTATGGCCTCCCCAAGATACACAAAGAAGGAACACCACTCAGACCCATAGTCAGCTCCATAGGCTCACCTCTACAGAACCTTGCCAAATTTCTCGCCAAACAACTCCAGCCCTACACAGAATCCATCACCTCACACGTAAACCAACACCGGACCCAAAATAACACGATGCCACCACCAATCTCCTTCACCAGACTCAAACCCAAGCCCACGCCACAGATGAAAGGCAACCACCATCCAGAAACCAGACCATGGCTGCAACACCAGCTGCTACACCCCCCTCCGACCCCCAAACTAAGCAAACTGACACACGCTATAAACACATAGCCAGAACTCAAACTCGGAGCCAAACCAAGGCCCGGAATGTCACATCACAGCCTTCCACCCAGGACACTACATCACAGAACTCAGGAGATTACAACACAAAACATCAGGAGGTTGCAACACAGACAACGACCCAGGAGATTACAGCACCACACCCAGGATGTCACAACAATAGAACTCAGAAGGTCATCACACAGCCCATTACCCAGGTCATTACAACACAAAAGGCTGAGAGACACACAGCCAGCACCTCAGCCACACAGGGTCTCAGGAAAAAGCCATCCAATCTGCATACATCAACTCCATCAACCAATCAAGAAGTAACAACACAGCCAACTCTGGAGTTTAAAAGGGAAAAACAGCCACTATCACACACTTCTACCAGAAGAACGAAGCTGAAGACACCAGCCTGAAGATGACGGATGAGATTTCGTCGAAACGTTGCCAAGGTATTCTCAATCTTACACGGGACAAGACCCGAATACACCAAGACCTACATACCTTTACCCGTGAAAATCTACAAAAACATATATATATATACGTATGTATGTATGTATGTATGTATGTATGTGTGTGTTGTAAGATAAATTTGATACTGGAGAAGAGTGAGAATACCATGGACAGCAGAAAGTAGCAAGCTGAGCAAGTCAGCCCACAGTTCTCACTCAAAGCAAAAATGACAAGGCTCAAATTATCCCACTTTAGACACATTATGCTAAGACCCAGCTATAGAAAAGGTTGTTACATTGGGAAAGGTGGAGGAAAAGAGGAGAATGACCAGCAGTAAAGTGGATGGACCGATTATGGTAATGAGTGCGCCATTGAGACACATGAAAGAATAGGTGAGGGACAGATCATCATGGAGAAAAGCTATCTATGTGGTTGCTAGGAATCAAAAATAATTTGATGGCACATAATTGATCAATATTAGACTGTAAACAACCTTGGGTCTAATACATAAGATCTAATTTCTAATACCATGTCTATAAATATTATTTCAAATTTGAAAAGTAAGCATGTTAATTTCCATCTGGCAACTATTTCAAATTTCCTAGAAATGAAAACAGGTAATAACCATTGAAGTTCCAAATAAACAATCCATACCTACCCGATGCACATCATAATGAAGCCCTCGTATTGCAAAATTCGGGTCATAGTCATACTTTCGGATTTCTGCAGGATACTGGCAAAATTATAAAAAATAATAGTAATTTTAGCACATAATATATAAGCCATATAGGAATTTTGTCTCAATAGATCTAGTGAGGCCCAGTTCCCTTTCTTCTACTTCTACAAAATGCCTCTTTTGTTTCTAATTTTATCAGGAAAGCTACATCATAATGTGTAGCCACACCATGGATGGAACTTAGAAGGGGGAGAGGAAGAACACAATTTAAATGTAGAAAAAATAATTCTGGCTCTATTTATGTAAGGCATTACAACAATGCTAGAGATTGCAATTAAAAGGTTGTTATGAAAAACTTTGGTTAATATCTCCTTCCCATTTCATTCCTTCTTGTATATCTGTAACATTGTTTCAAAAGTTTCAATCAAACCTATTTGTTGAGAAGATTTGGCATCTGATCAAAAGCATCAACATTACAATTTTTAAAATTAGGAACTATTTGTTTGTTCGTTTGTTTCCAAAATAAGACATCATTGCTATCCTCAGAAGAGTAATAAAAGAGAAAAAACCTCTTAGACTATGGTATAGTTTTACCTGTTATTTTAATTTCAACTGCATTACAAATGTGTAATCTCATGCATCCACGGGAAGGCCAGTTCTAAATTCAAATATTCATTGCTTACTCTTTCCTTCCATTCACATCCATAATGCCTCTACAGAAGAGGCCGCTCTGTGAAAAAAATTTTCACACTTACTCTCTCTACTCAGCAGAACTTAGAAAGTTGGGGAACGTTTGTTAAATTGCACTTGATCTAATTTTATTTCACAGGTAATTCTTGGGTCATTATTTTGGTTCCATCAAACAACTAGCCCCGTAGAAATAGTTCTGTTCCAGGCTTTCACTAAACCAGAGATTGCAACCAGTTGTGTGTTAAGATCCAATTTCTTATTTACTATTACAAAGATATTTATAGATATGAATATATAGCCACTGACCTTTGGACAGAAATGCAGTCCTGGGTACTGTATGCTTAACGAACTATATTGGGAACTCAGTTCACATAGACAAAAAATATTCAACCCTCATAGTATACAGAGGGTTAATACTTGTGTTTACTAATGCAATGAAGTCCTTTGGTTGGGACAGCAAAATCACCAACAAAGACTTCATTTATTTTCAAACAAGGGAATTTTTTTAGGGTAGCACAGTTACATATTGCACATGACTGCAGTAATCTGTTAATGGAACATTTTCATCTCCCTGTATAGATAGTCCTTGAGTGACAAATATTGGTTTGGCGATTGTTCGATGAAAGTGACTTATGATGGGTTTCCCCACTTATGGGCATCACGGATAACGGGGTCAAAATTCAGGTGCTTGGTAATCAGTATGTATTTACAACAGCTGTGGCATCACAGGGTCATGTGATCGCCATTTGCAACCTTCTCAGCCAACTTCCAACAAGCAAAGTCAATGAAGAAGCTGGATTTTCTTTTTTTTTAAACCATAATTCACTTAACGACTGCAATGATTTGTTTAACAATGGCAAAAAAGGCTGCAGAGTTGGGTGCAACTGTAATCGTAAGTTAAGGACTATCTATAAAGAATTTTCTAAAATGTCTATGGTCTCAACATAATGGGTTGCACCTGCCCAGGAAAGTCACTCCCCTCCTCTGAAATCTCACAAATATATGCACAATGTCTGTATACCTCTTCTTTATAGTGGAAGGCAGAGTACAATGGTCTCCTTACACTTTGGCCCAAAGAAATAACTGTTGCAAGATAGAGTTTTGACCTACAGAGCACAAGTTTGGAGCAAGAACTGTCCTGTCCACATCATCCAGGTAAGTGGTACAGGTGGTCTTTGACTTATGATTGTAATGAAGCTATTATAGTCATGACAATTGTAAGGCAGGTCATCATGTGACCAACTTTGGGGGTTTATTGTAATTCTGGTCACTAAATGACCAGTCTTGAGTTGAGGGCTACCTGTACATTAGAGTTAGGAATGAAATTCCCACTCCTGAAAGATAACATAGCAATAATAATGCATGTCCTCAAAGCTTTTGACAACAATTCGCCCAAAACTCATGAATTTAGGCCGATGCATATTCTAAGGCAACCTTACCCTATGTTCCCTCCAGATGTGCAGATATCAACTCCCAGAATTCACTTTGCAACATGGTCACTCCTGTGAATTCTGCAGTTATGGTTTGCACATCTGGAGAACACATAGCTGGGGAAGGGTATTCTATAAACCGATCAATCTTAAGGATGACATCATGAATACAGATCCTTCTAAGAAATTATTAAATTTTTAGTTCTGGATGGGCTAAATTCTGAAATACTGCATGCTGTATGCAAGAAAAAGCAATGAAGTCAACTTCTTGTCAATTTATGTTCTTGAATCCACTTGAAAAATCTATGCAAGTTCTGCACTATAATTTATGTCAACACAATACAGATCTTATATATGTTTTTATCCATTATTTATTTCTTGCTATACAACTTGCTTAATTATCTGAATTTCCAGTATATTATGGCACCACCCCATCCTGGTATATCATCTTACCCGATGTTCATTGATCAAAAGGTCCCGGGCAGCATTAAAAATCAACGTATGCAAATGTTTGGAATAGAAAACCAAAGTGTAGTCATAATCAAAGCCATAGATTTCTATATCTGAGAGACTCATTTCATTGTTGGAAAAGATAGCATCCGGATTCAACAAATTACTCATGATTGAAGGGACTAAGTCTATGGAAGAAAAAGACACATAAAAACAGAATAGGTATTCATAATATATACCATAAATGGAATGCATCTACATAAAGGGTACTTAATGCTATCCTTTAGCTAACATGAGGCTGATTCTGATCTTTTCAGTAGCTCATTCAGATAGTGGTCACTCAGATTTTCCCAAAGGAAGATCAGGATATAAATATAATAGAGAAACAAAAAACAGACCGGTTGCAAGCTATGCAATAAACTTGCTGCTTGTCTTTTACATGAGGCAATTTCATGGAAGAAGCCAGATAGGGAAATTAATTCAGAGCTCAGGATGAAGTTACTGAACACCAAATCCATCTGTAATAAACAGATTAATCCACAACTGCAGTTGAAAGTACTTGGAATCTGTCACTGAAATGTGGCTGGATGAAGAGATATCACCCCTCGCAGAGATCTGTCCTGCTGGGCTTTATGTTTTGCTCAACCCTGGTCCTACGGCAGGGAAAATGCTATGGTAATCATTAACTGGGATTTGCTAGCTGTCATGAACAAGTGTTCTGTAAACCAGAAGAGTGGTCTAAACTGAGTTGCTGAACCAGAGACAAGCTGAGAGTACAGTTATTTTACTGTCTTCCCAGTTAAATAGTGGCATCCCTCACCATCATCTATCAGATTTCATTGTGGGGATGGCTGCTTCAAGCTCCCCTCTCTTTGTTGAATGGAGCTCAGTGGCCACCACGACAGTATTGGGTTTGTCCCAGATCATCACTGACCCAACGTGTGGCTCTTCTGATTTGTTCACCTTGGGATAATTGTCCCATGATTTGATTCTTGGGAAGCTTCCCCAGTCCATTTTCATGAACAGATTACTTATGCTGGTAGGGTTAACTGGAGCTTAGAGGCAACAACATGTCTTTGAAACAGAAGAAGCTCCTTTTCTGGGTATCCTTTACCTGTTCAATACTTACTGACATGGTTTGCCCTTTTGTATTTTAAATGTGTATGCCCATACTTTTGCATTGGACATCCCAGCATGTGGTATTACCTAGGTGATTTTAGCTAAGGAGTTAAGCAGAGTTTGACCTGGGTAGCAGTTGAATGGGAGACCACCAGGAGATGTACAGTAAGAGCTTTATATAAGACCAGGGGTATCAAACTGGTGGCCCACAGGCCAGATGCGTCATGCACAGGCCACATCCACCCCAGTTCTGCGAAGGGGGAAACCATCGCAAAATGTCACATGATGTCAATGTGACACCACAAGTTTGACACTTGTGTGCTAGACCAAGACTTCTTGATCGAGCACATGCATCCTAGAAGAATGTAATGGCAAATTACTTCCATAGTATTGCCAATGAAACTATTGTGATAAATCACCAGGAGTCACATTCAAAAAAACAGTTAAAATAGAAATTCTCATTCAGGCATAAAGTTAATCTTACTCATAAAATTCCTGTGAAGACCATTTAGGCTATCCTGAGCTCACTGGAAGAAGTGCAAATATAAGAATTGAATTATTATGTTAAATGCAATGATGCTGAGTTATTAAATTTGAAGTTCAGAAATCATTTGTTATATAGATCATAACTGAGACAACATTGAAACACTTGAGTATTACATGTAAATTGTTAATGCAGCCTTAACTTCCCACCTTTCCCACCCTTAAAGATTTCCCACCCTTAAAGATTCAGATCCATGCACATACAAATGCCATATGACAAAATAATGTGCTATTTTGTTGTATGATAAAAGTCAATTTTAACACCATCCAAATACATTGTTAGATATTTATGTACAACGGACAGATGAAAAAACTGAAGAGATTTCCATCTTGGTCCAATCCAAAGCTGCCTTTAGAAATGTCAAAACAGAATATCAATAGAAGGTATGTAGAAAGAAGAGCCAAGAAGCAGATCTTGGACAAATGAAACCAGGAAAAATTCCCACTGATTTTACCAATGTGGGGTATTTTCTCTTTCATTTTTACTGAGCAATTAAAAAGTTTCTACAGTTTTTAATTTGACATCCTTACATTATATAATAGTTCTTTCCTATATTAACCTAAATTTAAAATAATCATCTCATCTTTCCTAGATTATATATTTATAAGTTAGAGTAGATTGAAAAGATACATTAGACTGAGATATAAAGACTGTACATAAGTATGTAACAACTTGCCTATTTTATAGCATTAAATAACATTGGGTTTTATGGTTAGAAATAAAACAAATCTATCATTCTTGGGGGACAATACAATGCAGCAAAATATACATGGCTAAAGTGTTCAGCAAAACTAGTATCAGGAGACTACATTAAAAACTTTTACTTTTCCCAACAATTACAATAATAATATAGAAATCGTGGTAGACTGCCTCTAAGATTTAGACAGTCAGTTCTCTTCTGTTTAACTTTGTCATCTTTATGGTTATCTTGACTCTACATAAAGAATCTTTTGTTCATTGCTCAACTTTTCAGTTCTCATTATTTTGACCTCTGTATTTTAATGTTTGAGCTATTTGATTCTTGTCTTTTACTGCTGAATTTGATATTACATCTTGTTTTGCATTTTAATTTTTATAATTCCTTACAAATTGCCCAAAGTATTTGACACAGCACAAAAAAGTTAAAGCAAACTAAACTATTCCATGATTTGTACAGCTCACTTAAAATATATCAGCACTCGGCTTTCTGTCTTCTTTCTAACTGTTTACAAAACCTGCAACTATCTTAGTAAGATAAAATTGCTTGCATGAAAATTTTTACCTAATAAGGTAAATGAATCTATTCTGGAACGCTCTTCAAATCCTGAAGCTACGTAACATAATTTGGCTTTTTAACAAAATGCATATGGTACCTGATAAATAGTACTTTGAAATACTTTGAAAAAGGCATAATTTAGCATAGCAGCATGATGCCTCTGCCCTATTTAAACAAAAATATGAAAGCATACATAAAATATACTTTCTGCAACCACAGCACAAAATCTAGAGAGAAAACTTAACCTAATTTATGCAGCAGCTCATTTGAAAAGTATTGTAAAAAAGGAGCAAACATCTTAACTCACATACTGTATTGTACTTCTTTGTTGAATTAGCTACTGCTACTCTTACTATTTGTTGCGGAAGGTTATATGAGTCTGATTTGTAGTTCATTTTATTGGAATTCACATGTTATGCTAAACCATGGCTTGTTTAGTCATGATCTGTGAATAAATCAAATTGTCTGGTTCACACTACACACCAGTTCACATGCCATGGGTTGCAGCTCCTCATTATACAGAACAGAAAGACAACATTATGGTTTTGTACAATATGTGAACTCCAGGATTACCTTGGAGTAAAATCAGCCAGGAACATATTGCTAGACCCCAGAAATTTATCTAATTACTGAATTTTCGCAAAAATAAGACTGGGTCTTATATTAATTTTTGCTCTAAAAGACACATTAGTGCTTATTTCCCAAGGAAATATGGTACTAAATGCATCTATCTGGCTGACACTCTTAACTGGAGCTTATTTTGGGGATAGGGTTTATATTACAAGCATCCTGAAAAATTATGCTAGGACTTATTTTCCAGTTGGGTATTGTTTTTGGGGAAACGTGGTAGGAGGCCCTCACAACAGCGATCAATGAAATTATGATTGGACTATATCAATACACTCTGCAAAGGATTGACTTTGAAACCATGAGTGAGCCATCATAATTAGAGGGCAGCTGTGCTGAGGCCCCTGCAAGTGGTTGTCTATAGATTTCCAAATCCAATTAAAACTATAACCAATAGAAGCCTATACTGAATGTTCATTCTTCAGTTTGAATTTTTTCTAATAACAGCTTTGCTGCCCGGATTGTGATAGAAAGCCCATGTCTCTATCTTCTAGCATGCTCTGAGCAGCGAAGTAATTTCCTAGGTTTGAATCAAAATATCTTCATGCCACCCTGAATCATTCATTCATTCATTCATTCATTCATTCATTCCATATCCCACTTTTATTTTTACAAATAACTCAAGATGGTGAAATATCCAGCAGACTTTTCTCCTATTTTCCCCACAGCAACAACTTTGGCTGAGAGAGGTTGACCAGCCCAAAGTCACACAGCTAGTTTTCATGGCTAAGGTGGGACTTGAATTGATGGTCTCTTGCTTTCTAACTTAGTGCCTTAACAACTAGACCAAAACTGGTTCTATGTACCAACTAATCAGCAGAATCATTATTATTATTTTTTGGCTAATGAAGACATAAATATTTCAAAGGAATGCCAAAAGCAAACTGATCCACAATCATGCTTGGAAGATTAGTATCTCTTACATTTCCTCAATTTTAAAATGGCCTATCATCTTCAACAATGCCTTTACTATGTTCCAAGTTTGTTTGTTTTTTAAAACCAATATCCAAGAAGCATGGGTCTCTTAAAAGGGGACAAAAGAAAAAGATACCATACCAGGAACGAATGGACTTTTCAGGGTTTTTTTGACTTTAGATAAAATGATTGTTAATGTTTTGAAAGAATTGCTGGTAAGCTCCACAGTTTTGTTAAAATTCACAAATAGAGGTAAGCTGCAGCTAGAATTTTAAGGAGTGGAGTAAATATGACCTTCTGGATGTTATTAAAGTGCAATTATCACCCACACCAGCTAGCAAGTCTAGCAACATCTGTTGTATTTAGTAACTTGCATCTCAATCCTCAAGTCATTTGAATCCTCACTTAATCTTCTTCCACTTCTAAATAGGATAAATTTGACAGGTCCATCTCCAAATACCAGAAAGCTGATTCATGATACATCCAACTAATATGTTGGCCATCAGAGTAGTAGCTGTCAAGAAAGAGATATACTAGGGCTATATTCCCAGGAAGGTCACTTTCACAGGGCACTGCACTCACTGTACTGATTCACTGCAACCAGGTCCATATCTGAGAGACTGAAGATATATTCTAATGCTTTATAAAACAGATGAAATTATCTTATTTCTTCAAAAACTCTACTTTAACCCCTTGAATTATACAGGGTGGAGTTATACAGAGCAATATAACTCCTGTCTAGGAAAACTTACAGAAGGCTTCAGCTTCTTTGTCCTCAGGAAGAAAGTGTGCCAGAATGTAAAGGGCCATTACCAACCATGTCCCATTGATTTCTTGTGTGGGTAATGATTCACAAAAGCCACTTCTTTGATAATCTATATGAGATGGACAGAATATGCTTGGGAGAGTCATTCCTGGCAT
Organism: Naja naja; assembly: GCA_009733165.1. Taxonomy (NCBI): domain Eukaryota; kingdom Metazoa; phylum Chordata; class Lepidosauria; order Squamata; family Elapidae; genus Naja; species Naja naja. The sequence continues at coordinate 29,755,962 of CM019154.1, read as the reverse complement.
GTCCCAACCACACACTTTATAGTAGCACTTTGAATGGAGCTCAGACTCTTAGTGCTATCAACTGCAGCAACCTAAGCACAAATGGAATTCTGCAACGGCAGTAACGTTTCCCGATGATTTCTTTACATTTAAAAAAAAAGAATGAGCCCCTATAGAAATCTTACCCACATCTCTCTTCTTAAAGAAAGTATTCCCTAGGGATTACCTCCTTTTCAGTTATTTTTTTTATCCCCAGTACTTCTTATTCAAAATGCCTCTAATTTAATTATTATATAGTGGCAGAGCTTTGTCTGAGTCTCTTGTACATTTGCTTGCACCTAAGGTTCCTAGTAATCCTTACTTGCCTGTGAGGCCAAAGCAAATTAAAACTACTGCAACTGGAGATTCTGACTGGATTTTCACATGTTATTTAAAAGTGAACATTAAAACAACTACTGGAGCTGTAATTTATGCTGCAGCCTAGAATTAAGCAAACTCCCAGAGTTTTTGAAATAATACCCACAGACAGGGGGGATTCACTAAGGATTTACTATGGGTTTCCCAAATCCATTTCCTTATACATTATCCAGAGATCAACAGCACACCGTTCTTCTATCAGGACATCCCAACGTCATAAAAACACCACAATTTTCTTACTGATAGAGGGCTCGGTGTTTGTGTGTATAGTACACGCATCCTCGGCGACGATCTACAAATCCAGTACCACCACCATTGCCTTTTATCACCTGCTCAACTCTCAGCTCCTAAGCTCAAGCCATTGCAGGGCGACAAACCTGCTCCCCCGTGACCTTGGCCAAGGAGATCGCTTTGCCCACATCGAAGCAGAAGCGCATCATCTCGCACCGTGGAGTAAGGTTTTTTTTTTTAAGTCCTTTTGGAGCCCGCCCAAAACGAAGAGGAACAAAAGAGGGAAGTGAGACGAGAAGGAGGGCAAGCCCGCTGACTGCGATCCTCGAGGGGCAGCGAGGGAAGCCGGAAGCTTCGTTTTTGAAAAGGCGCAAAAGCTGCCCGGAGCCAAAACGCGCAACAGGCACCGCGCCAAGAAGGTAGGCGAGCGCGCTCGTCCTGCGGGACTACCTCCTCTTCCCCCTCCGCCCCGGTCCCCGATTCTCTCTCACCTTTGGTGACTCTTTTGGCCTCGTTGTAGCTTTTCCACAGGTAGCTTTTCATATCCGGAGGCGGAGCGGAGGGCTGCCGTTGCTGCTGTGGAGACAGCGTGCAGTAAGGCTTCGCTTTTAAGCCGCCGCTGCCAAGAGAAAGCCCGGCTGAGAGGTCAGGAAAAGGCACAGCCGCCGTCCTGCCCGCATTGTCTTTCCCTGCTGCTCTGAAAAGGACCCTGAAGGCACCAGCAGCCGCCACTGCCATGACCAGCGCAACAGCCTTCAGGCAGGAACGTCGGCGAGCCGCGCGCTGGAGTTCTCCTCTCCACGCTTGCAAGCGCCGCCGGCTGAAGTCACTTCCTCAAACCCCGCCTCCTCCGGCTGGTTGGGCTCGCAGAAGACAATCCTGGGGTCTGGACGCCGCGGGTGGCTGCGCAAGAGCTCCGCCCCCACTCCCAGCGCGCACATAGCAATAGCACCCTGAGACTTGTATACCGCTTCCCAGGGCTTCCCAGCCTCTCGAAGCGGTTTATGGAGTCCGCATATTGCCCCACCAACAATCTGGGTCCTCGTTTTACCGACCTCGGAAGGATGGAAGGCTGAGTCAACCTTGAGCCGCTCAGTAGTGCATTCTAACCGCTGCGCCACCACGGCTCCTGTTGCTCAGATGAGCCTCCAGACTTCTGCGGCCCCTGACATCGCCCTTATTCCGCCGGTGAACGGCCTTTTTAAACTCCCTTGAATCGAATTCTTTGCTCGAAAAAGTATCAAAATACTGTTGTCACATTACAGAATAATTTAGTAGCATAGTATCTGCTGAGCAATAATACAAAGTGTCACATGCAAATGATTGATGAACAAACATGAGAAGGTTAAAATGTATTTAATTAGTTTATAGCATGAACAGCTGCATAGGCCATAGCACAGTTGGGCAATTGCAGAGGAATGAGATGACCGGACAATCCACTTCAGATTCCATTTGCTGTTGGAAAATGCCTCCTGAAGTGACCATTCAATTACAATGAAAAAGAAAAAGAAAAGGTAACTTGCATTTAAATCTTCACAGGCCTTAAATCTTCACACTGTTATGCTGTAGAACATAAACCTTTTAAAATAATAGGGTATACCTACTGCTAAGCACAATTTGGATGGCCCAATGCACTGCCACATGGATAGATACACAAAACAACATTGTATAAGGGTTGGGATACCATCAATGGTCTGAAAATGGGCAAACCTTTGGTAAGGTATGCTTAAACAATATTGTACCTAACAACATGAGACAACAACCTGCCTGTATTCCCATTTTTGCCAGAGCAGAAAATAGGACATCAACCAATTTGTATTAATATTCAATTATATTACCAATACAGGTCCTCAACTTACAAATATAATTGAGCCCAAAATTAATGTTGCTAAGTGAGACATTTGTAAGGTGAGTTTTGCCCCATTTTATGACTTTTCTTGCCACAGCTGTTTAAGTGAATCACTTCAGTTGTTAAGTTTTTAACACGGTTGTTAAGTAAATCTGGCTTCCCCATTGACTTGCTCGTCAGAAGGTCACAAAAGGTGATCACAAGATCCTAGGACACAGTAACCATCATAAAGATGAATCAGTTGCCAAGCGTCTGAATTTTGATCACATGGTCGTGGGGATGCTGCAAAGGTGTAAGTGTGAAAAATGGTCATAAGTCACTTTTTTCAGTGCCATTGTAACTGAACAGTCACTAAGTGAACTGTTGGAAGTCAACTGTATTGTTAGACACCCTGTTTTATGGTTATGTACATAGAATCATGGTTTTTTTTTTTAATTACATTTATATGCCGCCCTTCTCCGAAGACTCAGGGCGGCTTACAATTTTTTGGGATACAACCCAGTGTGTTCAGCAATAGCCTTCATTCCATTGTATATGCCTGCTTATTACTAAGCGGCATTTTTACAAAGTCAGCTTATTGCCCCCAACAATCTTGGGTCCTCAATTTACCTACCCCGAGAGGATGGAAGGCTGAGTCAACCTTGAGCCTGGTGGGATTCGAGCCTACGGTAATTGTAGACAGCTGGATCTTAAGAGCAGGCATTTAACAGCCTGAGCCACCAAAGCTCTTTACAGTAGAATATATGTTAAAGCTCTATCTCAGAAGTGCTTTATTATTAGTCATGTAGTCTTTAGGTTTATTACCTTAATATAATACTAGGGGCATCTGCAGGGGGATATAAAAGTCAAGGTAGTGGCCATGACTGCTCCTTTTTCTGGTATTTCTGGTATTAATGACACTGATGTCATTGTGACTTTTTTAACCACATTTCAGAGGTTTGCCCTTGTCTGCTTCCTAGGGCTGAGAGTGAATAATTGGCCCAAGGTCATTTGGCTGCCTTTGGCTAAGATGTGACTAGAATTCATGATTCTCTCTCTTTTTAGTCTGATGTCTTAATCCAGGTGTGTAGAAGTGGCAGCCTATGGGCTGGATGCATCACATGCAGGCCATGCCCACCCCAATTCCGCGTAGGCAAAAACCGCTGCACTACATCACATGACATCAACGTGACACAGCGAGTTTGACACCCGTGCCTTAACCAGTACTACAAACTGACTCGCATCAGTATATTGATACCGCTATATTGTCATTAGCATTTAATGGCAATATATAATGGTAATGTGTAGTTCTATGGTATATATTTAAATAGACATGTGCAAAATTTGCTACACAAAGCAAGCCAGAAAGAATTTACTCAGGATGATTTCACCCTTTATATTACCCTTTATAAAAGGGCCTTGGTGGCTCAGGCTGTTAAATGCCTGCACTTAAGTTCCAGCTGCCTACAATTACTGTAGGCTCAAATCCCACCAGGCTCAAGGTTGACTCAGCCTTCCATCCTCTCGGGGTAGGTAAATTGAGGACCCAAGACTGTTGGGGGCAATAAGCTGACTTTGTAAAAAAATGCCGCTTAGTAATACGCAGGCATATACAATGGAATGAAGGCTATTGCTGAGCACACTGGGTTGTATCCCAAAAAATTGTAAGCCGCCCTGAGTCTTCGGAGAAGGGCAGCATATAAATGTAATTAAAAAAAAAAAGAATGAAGAGTTTCAAAATATTGTTCGCAAAACAAGAATTCACATATGAACTTGCAATTACATTCCAGTGAGAAAGTACCAACATATAGTATATGAGGGAAGTGTCAGGCTAGCCAAAGTTTGATGGACTGGACAAACTGGTTGAAAATGTAAGGTTGTATAGAATCCATAATCACTGGGAACTATCACAGATAAAACACTCCATGTGGTTCTCCCACTTCCTTTCTTCTGGATCTCTAACCTGATTTAGCCAGCTGGGTTTTGAATTTTCAAGGAATATATGGCTGTGAGAATAAGTGGAGTTTTTACTTAAGACAAATAAACCTGCATTTATTTTGACATGTCCAAATATCTGGACAAAAGAAAATAAACAGCAATGAATGTTATTTTCAGAACTCAGTATGACTATAGTTTTAAAATAATTTAGATGTTTTCATAGCAGATAGACAGAAAACTGAAATTCATACATAGGAATAAACATACTATACCTCTACCATTGTAACATTTTTACTTCTTAGCCAACAAAACCATGCAGCTCTGAATATGACTTCTTAAAAATAAGTTTTCTTGAGCCCAGCATGGTTTATTCACAGGTAAGCATACTGTATGTGGGATTTTATTCTTTACCAGATAAGCCAACATAAATTTCAGTACTTATTTATTTTATGCAATTTATTGGCTGTCCATCTTACCATAGGGTAACTCTGGGCGGACTTATCAATCCAACTTCTATATACAACAGTATGGAAATGAAGAAATTTAATATATGACATTTTTAATTAGATTTTTAGATCATCACAATCTTAGGACTCTTGGTGGTTTACAAAATATTTTTCATTGGCAGCAGACCTTGTGTGAAGTCAGGTGCTTAGCTGAACTCTATTCTAGAAAACCAAAATACTGTGTCAACAGATTTACAGATGTCATGCTTCTTAGCATACTTTTCAGGTCAAATGGTAAAACATAGCAAATCTAATGCTATAAATGGTTCCAACCTTACAAGGACTATTAATCATCTGGTTTCCAGTAAGAGTTGTTACACTTAAGTCTACACAATCATATCTAATAATCTTGGTTGCAAACTACTTATCCCAAAGTATTCCAATCATTCTTCACTGAGGATGGAATTAGAATTATGCATTAACTGCATAAATAGCCCTTAATAGAAGAAGAGACATATAATTCTAACATAATTTCCTTCCCAAAATTGTATCACTAAATTAACAGGATACAGCTAGTTAGAACAGGCTGTTCCAGCTGTAATTTAAATAGTGTCATATAGCCAGGCAAATAACTGTCAATGCCAGAGTTGTAAGAGTAATTTCCCTCCACAAATTAATCCACTAAATTATTCTCCTTGGAACAGAAACCAAACCAAACAAAGATTAATGGCCAACACATAAAATGTGAAGAGGGGAAAAATCATAAAATGGCTGTTTGCCCATTACTTTACCTGTTCTTTTTCCACTGCTGTTCTTTGCCTTTCCCATTTTTCTCCCATCTGTCTACAAATGCAAATGATTCAGGATATAAGTAGTCAGCCTACCATACTGGGGCCACAGAAATCCAGACCTTGGCTGGAAAGCAAAAAGAGACATTGAAAATTCTGTGCTGCCCTCTGGTGGACATCTGGGTTTTTGCTGCCCAAATATGATAGGATTATCCATGGTGTTCTCTAAACCAGTGGTTCTTAACCTGGGCGATATCGCCCCACAAGGGGCAATTTTGTTTTTCAGGGGGGCGATGGAACGAAAAGGGGCGACGTGAGGGCGAAGGAACGGAAGGGGGGCGATATGGGGGCGATGGAGTGAGATATATTGAGAGAGAGAGAGAGAGATCTATATTGGTAGATAGGTAGGTAGGTAGATAGGCAGGAAGGCAGGCAGGCAAACAGACAGACCTTTTGGATGGATGGATGGATGGACGGACAGACAGAAAGAATGCGAGAGCGGCAGCACTTTGGGAAAGCGGTGGCGGCAGCTTTTCCCAACATGCCGCATTCGAGTGGCTGGTTCAGGTGCGGTACAACAGTCAATGAGGTGAGCCTGCAGGGCCGGCGCCTCAAACGCCCCCCTGCTGCCTCTTAGCACCCCTCTGCTGGCCCCCTTGGGGATGCTAAGAGGTGGCAGGGGGGCAGTTATGTTGGGGGAGGGGGGCGATGACAACTTCCTCAATGGCTCAAGGGGGTGATTCTTTCAAAAAGGTTAAGAACCACTGCTCTAAACAGCTTCATACAGCCAAGGGCTGGTTGGAATCAGCAGAATCCAAATTGAATACATAAAAAGAAAACAAAATGAAAGGTCTGCAAAATCTTATGTAAAACTACATGCTTTAAATCCATTACTTTGACAAGGAAGTACAAATTGGATAAAATTAGGTCCAAATGTCCCTGCAGAACAATATTTGCCATCTTGCTCCTCCATAGCTAAAAAATCCAGATTGGTGTAAGAACAAGGAACAATATAATTGAGATATATGAGCCCTTAAAATCTATATGGCACACTAAAAGCAAGCTCATTTTTCAAAACTATTGACATGTTTAATACAAGCTACCTTCACACATGATGCTATAATTAGGGCAAGCTAGAGCCACCATAATTGGGTGACAAGTTGAGGACTCACAATATGACATTCATGGGATACCATCTATTCTCAAAATGGTAAACATGCTAGGCCTGACCAATCACAAAATATCCATTTATGGGCAGGCAAAATGGTCTCCCACAAAATGGCCCCTCTTGCAATATGACATTAGAGGACATTGCTATTCTACATCAAGTTAACCTATTTACTTCTTCAACTGAAAGTTTCAAAATATCAGAGAATGAGCCTAGCATGGACCAGTGAGATATCTTGACGTAGATTGGTATCCATGGGCACTGTAATGATTGCCTTTCTGTTAATCACAATTGGCTGTATTGACATTGCAAAGTAAACCATAATAAACCAAAGATTCCATGCTGCAATAGTTAGCCTCCCTCATGCATCACATTTTGGCTTAGTATGATCTAAAAATCCAACCATAAGGAGGTCTCCTAGAATTTGGCTTAATATATTATATTAAAACATCCATTGTGGAATATAACTCATAGCACATGGCTTAGCACAATGTATGAACACAGGTAATTGTGGTCTGTACAGCAAATCATACCAAGCCAACTATAGCATATAGCATAATATGTAAACTCAGCCAATGTGGAAAAAAAATCAGGAGACTGGTAGCATTGTATTGTACTAAATGGCATAAGCTTTTGTAAATGTACACCTTTTAATAACATTTGTTGGTCATAAAACTTGCCAGCAGACTCCTGACTGTTTGTCCCCACAGACAGACATAACTTTCCTCTTACAAGGTCAATCAGTGTGATCATCCTCAAATAATAAAATCTCAGAGGTGTCACTTGGAGGAAATCTTCTAAAAACATTAAATATAAGATCTTCACGTGCAATAAAAATAACAATAATTGCTGCTATTATCACAACTAATAAATAATTAAAACAGCCAATAAAACAGAGCACTATAACAGGCCATGGGATGCTGACTGGTGAAAAGGTATGTAAAATCAGGACACAGAAAGAATGGAATGGAGAATTTTGGAAAATGGTAAACCTGTCTGGCTGAAATAGTGATCAATCTACATGCACTTGACTGCAAACACCAATTGGCAATGTATTATTCACACAATACTATCGGCATGCATTATGTGTGAACCAAACAGTATGCACACATTCATACATGCATGAAATATTCAATATTATCTTTCATCCCCCATTTCCTTCTGTTGAGACAAAGGCTGCCACATCTTCCAACTATCCTGCCCTTTCATTTGGGATTCTAAATACCTTTATGGGCTGAGAGAGAGGGCATGTCCTCTCCAGGAATTTTTAATTTTCCTTACTTAATTCTTCTACTCTGTGTATCTTCTTCCATTGACAATGTTTAATGCGTAGTAGAATCTATGTAAGCTTTATGGCTCCACCTAATGGGCATGGGACAGCTCTAGGATGCATAGTTTACAAAAATGGAGTTATAGTCTCAGCCAAATTCTCCCCTTTTAACCAAGAAAATAACTTATGAAAAACTAATGATATTTCATAACAAAAATCCACTTGTCTACATTGGAGCTTGGTAAACTACCAAGACAATTTAATAGTTGGCACTGCAAAAAAATAAAAAATAGGAAAATCTCGTACACAACATACTAAACTATGAGTATATTCTGAAGCCTAGGAGTCTAGTTTTCCCACATAGCACAAATTATAACAGAAGGGACACAGCTCTAAAATATTCTTAGATGAACCATTGGAATTATTTATACAAGTCACCTGAATTCAGAGAAAATCTGATGGCACCTTTTCAGGCTGAGAAATTTTATTAAAAGGTGTAAGCTTTTAATAGCTCACTTGTATCAAATGCACTAAATGGAGGGAGGGAGGGAGGATTTAAATCAAGGGAAAGGAAAAGAAGGAAAGAAAGAGTGGTTATTCAAATGCAGGTTTAAGATCTTCTGACATCGCCTTTACCTGCTGATGCATTCAACAACTCGCCAATCTCTAGTTTGATTGTACTGGTAACATTTCTTTGTTCCTCAAAAGCTATTTTGTAATGTTCTGGGAAGATAAAATGGTCTATTATTTTGTCCTTGTTTGACTCTTGATGTCAAACTTATGTCCATTAATTCTTTTGCATGAAGTCCGGTCTCTTTCTCCTATGTGGAATCCACAAAAACATTGCTAGCAGATATTGGTATATATCACATTAGCGGAGACCTGGGCATTTTATGGCCCTGGGCCACATTCAGCTGTTTGGCTGCCCCTGCCCAGCCCATATGAGGCCAATAAGTTAATAGTTTTGAATGCAACTTTTTTTTCCAATGTACGTATGGGCATGCGTTTGTGCTTATGCACCCTCACAGCCCTTTTGGTTCGCACTTCCACAACAGTCCTAGTTTCTCCCTCGGGAAAATTAATTGTCCATCCCTATATTATGAGTAGAGCATGTTAAGGCTTCTTTAATCTTGGCTGTGAAGCGGCTGGGGATAGTGCTGTGGGGAAAATGTAGGGGCAAAATAGACATCTGAGTTTGCTGCAGAATCTAGTTCCCATGTTAAAGTAATTTTTCTGTTGTTTCTGGTTGCTTGTGAGAATTTGTTTTAGTTTGGATGGTTGTCGGCATGCAAGCATGTACCTGTCACCTTGCAAGTTTGGTGTCATTATCCAGTGTAGATTTAATTATAAGATGGAATGACTTTTGCTGTAAGCTAACACTGGCTTTATTAATCTTATTTGTTGGATAATTCAGCCTCCTTTATAAATACTATTATGCAAGCAGATCATTGGAAACATGAAACGCAGATAATGCAATCTACTTAAAATAACATACACTTCCTGTTTTAGTATGAAGTAACATAACTAAATGTTACTTCATATATCAACTATCTTAGAAAACATTTTCTTGTTTTTAAGATTCACTCATGCTTTTGATTGAATTTATATATCACACTAAGCTATAGTTTGATGAATAAGTTTAACATGCTAAGCCAGAAAGCATAGATTATAAACAATAATGGTTCACACATTATGATAAACCAATACTAAACAAATCTCTGATTATAACTTGGAAAAGGAAAAAGTCACTTTGGAAAGAGACAGGGATATATATTTATAAATAATAAACAAATAAACTATAATAGGCCTAGTCATTGTCAAACCACTTCATTCTAAACATGTCCTCCTGGCACATTGCAGGAATGGAAACGTGTTGTTAATAGAGTACAAGCTAGGAATATTCCAGAAGGGTAAAAAGACCCCTGGCCATGACATTGATGGGCTACTGCCAGAACTGGCCTAAATAGTACAGTAATACCAGTTAGCTTCATATGGGAAAGAAAGTTGGGAGAGGCTGCCAGGTTCTATATAACTTACACGGGTATAAAGCAGTCTGATACAGAATGATGTGTCTTCTAAACCAGTGGCTTGCAACCTTTTTGGCAACAGGGACCAGTTTTATGGAAGACAGTTTTTCCATGGATTGGGAAGGGGGATGGTTTCCAATTTTGCAAACTTGCTCACTACTCACCTCTAGCTGTGTGATCCAGTTCCTAACAGGCCACAGGCTGGTCCTGGTCCATGGCCCAAGGGCTGGGGACCCCTGCTCTAAGCCAATGTTTTTCAACCTTGGCAACTTTAAGATGAGTGAATCTCAGCTCCTGGAATTCCCTATATGGGGTATTTTAAAATTATGGGAGTTGAAGTTCAGCCATCTAAAAATTGTTAAGGTTGAGAAACACTGCTCTAACCCCATTGAGTATGCGGTCCTGCCATGTCTCAAAGAAATGTGCAACTATATTTTAAGAAAATTTAGATAAACTGGAACAGGTGCAGTGGGGACTGAAACCAGTCTTTAAGAAAAAGACTGAGAGAACCTGTTATGTTTTGCTTTAAAATGAGAAGACTGTTGTTACTTTGAAGAATCTGAACGAATGTGAAACTCTGTGGTCAAAGATGAAGTTCTGCTCTGTATTGAGGCCAGCATAATGAACATGGAATAACAATCTAAACTGCAGGTAAAGAATATGCCAGGTGAATATCAGTAAAAAGTGATTAATTTTAAGAGGAGTTTGACTATAGAACCAAATACCAATATGAGATTTTCGCCACTGATAAAGCAGAGACTGAGTTAGAGCTTTTATTAAAGATGATTTAATTTGGATTCCTAAATTGAAAAGGGGTGTACATTTCCAGTTCCCTGAACTGAAGGGTAGATTAATGTTTTTCCGCACAGAGGTTTCTCATGATACATTCTCATGATACCTCTACATTTGATATTTTGCTATATGCTGTTTCAACTTACGTACGCAGGAAAAAACACACTCAGGATGAACATATGCAAATAAAGGCAACACTTCTCTGTGTTTAAAAGATGTGGAAAGACAGAATTCTGCATTCATGGCTTGTGTAACACTTTATACCAGATCACATAATTTTATAGAATTATAAAAGGTGCAAGTGGTAATTTGCCCATCTAGCTAGGAAGAATCTTCCTGGGTACGCACAAGCTTTTCTAAAGAAGCGATTTGGTAATTGATAAGGTATATTAAATTGATATGTAAATATTACTATTATATACAACTTGGCTTTAATCACTTTGCAAGTTTATATTTAATTTTGAAATCTTCAACATTTGACTAAATCTTACCAATGTTCATATGATACAAACAAGATTTTGTATAATATACAGAATAATTTTACAGGAATGGACAAGTGGATATTTTTTCAGTGAAATTCAAGAGACATTCATAAAGCAAGAGAAATACAGTCATACAAAGCTTGTCTGTTAAGTTGCTAGAAATTCTGGAAGCACCAGATCCTAAAATTTAACATAATGATTTACCTGAGGCAAGACTAATTCGTTTCAAATTAATCTACTTATAAAACCATTTTTATTTATTTATTTTATTGTATTTATTTGATTTGTCAATCACTTACAGGATAATAGGTGCAAGTATAAACATAGTTATGAATACATGAAATGGATACATATAAGAAAAATAAAAAGAAACAATAGGACAGGGACGGTAGGCATGTTGGTGTGCTTATGCATGCCCCCTACAGACCTCTTATGAAAGGGGTGAGGTCAATAGTAGACAGTCTAAGGTTAAAGTTTTGGGGGTTTGGGGAAGAAACCACAGAGTCAGGTAGAGTATTCCAGACATTGACCACTCTGTTGCTGAAGTCGTATTTCCTGCAATCAAGTTCAGTGCAAACATTGAGTTTGCATCTATTGTGTGCTCTTGTATTGTTATGGTTGAAGCTGAAGTATTCATTAACAGGTAGGACATTGCAATGTATGATTTTATATACTATACTTAGATCGGACTGAAGGCGGCGTAGTTCTAGATTTTCTAGGTCTAGAATTTCAAGTCTGGTGGTATTCTGCAATGAGTAGAGGAGAACTCTTCTTGTGAAATATTTATGGACTTTCTCAACTGTGTTAATATCAGATACGTAGTATGGGTTCCAGACTGATGAGCTGTATTCAAGTATTGGTCTAGCAAATGTTTTGTATGCTCTAGTTAGTAGTGTAATATTACGAGAGAATAAGCTATGTAATATTAGGTTAACAACTCTTAATGCCTTTTTGGCTATGTAGTTACAGTGGGTTCTAGCACTTAGATCATTAGAGATGAGTACTCCAATATCCTTGACAGAGTTTGGATCATCAACAAGGTCTTGACTATTCAGCCTGTATTTTATTTTCTGATTTTTTTTTGCCAGTATGTAAGACAGAGCATTTATTTGTTGAGATTTGAAGTTGCCATTTGTTTGACCATTCTGATACATAGTTGAGGTCTTTTTGAAAGGTAGCAGTATTGTCTGTGGTGTTGAATAGCTTCACATCATCAGCGAAGAGAATGCAGTTGCTCTTAATATGATCACAGAGGTCATTTATGTAGAGTATGAAGAGACTTGGTCCTAGAACTCTGCCTTGGGGGACACCACTGTTGACAGGTACAGAATTTGATAGGACGCTCCCAATTTTGACCATTTGTTGTCTGTTTGACAGGAATGCTTCTATCCAGTTATGCAGTTGTCCAGAGATACCATAAGATTTTAGTTTTAGGAGTAGTTTGTCGTGTACCACTGAATCAAAGGCTTTACAGGAGTCTATATAGATTGAGTCTATTGCTTTGCCCTGATCAAGTTGTGTAGTCCATATGTTTTTGCAGTGTAAGAGTTGCAGGTTACACGATAGTTTTTTTTTCTGAAACCAAATTGTTTATTAGAGAGTAGGTTGTTTGTCTCTAAGTGAAGGATAATGGATTGGTTAATAATTGATTCCATGACTTTACAGGTGACCAGCATAAAGAGATTGGTCTGTAATTTTCAACTAGGCTGGGGTCTCCCTTTTTGAAGATGGGGATGACCATGGCTTGTGACCATAGTTTTGGCAAGGAGCTGGTCCTGAAAGATTTTTCAAAGATTATGCTTAGAGGTTTGGCTATGGCAGTGGATAGCTTTTTTAAGAAGTAGGCACATATTCCGTCTGAACCAATAGAGATGGTTTTAGATTGCGTAGTGCTTTTTCAACATTGTCTTCTGTAAAATCGGTATGTATTAGATCATTGTAGTTGTCTGTGGTTCACAGGCACGTTGGTGCGCTTATGCACGCCCCTTACAGACCTCTTAGGAATAGGGAGAGGTAAACAGTAAACAGTCCGAGATGAAAGTGTTTCGGGTTAGTGGAAGAAACCACAGAGTCAGATAGAGTATTCCAGGCATTGACCACTCTGTTGTTGAAGTCGTATTTCCTGCAATGGAGTTTGGTGCAGTTTACCCTGAGTTCGTATCTATTGTGTGCTCATGTATTGTATTCAGGTAAGATGTATAGTTATAAAAATAATCAGTTCATAGCCCAACACCTTAGTTTGTTCATTCCTTCATAAATAATTTTTGGGATCAGCCCACCTGATGTGTTTCATATAGTCTACAACTCCCATCACCCCACCAACCTGCGTTAGGACAGTAGTAAACCCGTTCTAACACGAAGATACTGCAATTCCCATCATGCAACACACGAAGGCGGGTTTCCAACATGCAAAGCAGCATGACGTCATCCAGGAGCGCTCATGCACTTACGACGCGAGGGTTTATGACGCGAGAGCATGGCAAGCTGGGAAAAGTTGCAGAATTCTTTTTAAGCTATAATTCTTAAAATGTGACTTTGTCCATTGGGTCACCATCCAGAAAGTCAGAAAAAATGCGTGAAATAAAAATGATTTTGCTAATTTCTGCCTACTCTATACTGTCATCGCTTCCATGCTGTGGAGTATTTTAAAAAACGGAAATTAATGTCGTTATGGAAACGGGTTGGGTTTTTTTTATGGCTAACTCTGGAAAGTTCTGGGAGAAGTGGAACATGCGTGTCTTATTTTTCTTTAAATGAGGCGCAGTCTCACATTTAATATCAAGTGCTGTTGGCAATATAGTGCAAGAGATACATTTTGAAAAAATGAATGGAAAACAGTCAAACCAAGACCTACTACTCCCGCCTTTAACCGTGGTTGGCTATCGACCATAGCAACAACCAATGGAACCCAGCCACGCTTTGAGGCCGGGAAACTTCACCTGGAAGACAACGATTGGCAGGAAGATAGCTCCACCTACCCCTTCCGCTCTTACTATTGGCTCTGTGTTTGGCGTGGTGCGCTCCGATTGGCAAAGACGAGAGGCTTTTCGCCCCCGCCCCCTGCGTGTGGTAGTGATAAGCTTGGGGGTCGGGCTGGCCTTCGTCAGTGTGGCTCAACTGTTAAAACCCGCGCAGGTGATCCCGTGAGGGAGGGGAGGGTAGTGGTTTCGATTAATCAATTGCCCTTGGAGCACGTAGAAGGACGGTACGAAGCTGTATCTCTCTCCGTTCCGGGCACCATTGAGATGAAGCAACTGTGGGGACTTGGCCTTTTATGCCTCCTTCTGCTAGCTGGTGAGTGCGCGTGGGGGGCGGCTTCTGGAATATTCCCTGCGTGGTGGAGGAAAAAAAAAAGAATTGTGTCTCCCTTAACTTTTTACCTCAGCCGGTTCTCCTGCCGCCCTTGTACGGCTTTTGGCGTCACTGCCACGGTCGCCGAGGGAAGGGGGTTGGGTATTTTTCCTTGGTGCCACTTTTCCTCTGGGACAAGGAACTTAAAATGGCGGGGGGCGGGGGGAGAGAGTGTAAAACTGAGGCGCCTCTTCGGCCCGAGGAAATCTGTGGCTCCGTGGTACCTCAATTGGAGTCGCCCTTCTGAGAATTTGGCCCCGGTTTGTGGGATGCGGGGTTTTTAAAGGGACGTCCCGAAGGCTCAAATGTGCTGCCTGTCGGGGTAGGGAAGAAAGCGGAGGCACTGAAGGGGCGGACCGGTAGCTTGGGGGGCTTCTAGAAGAACATTAATGAAAATCCTTTGAACTCCTGGAACATTCGTGAAAACCCTTTGAACTGAACGTAACAGGTTGAACAGGTTGAACATCAAAGCGCTCTAAACTTTTCAAGCCCAGCAAGGCCGCTTTCCGTTTGTTGGGAGTCTGGCCGGAGATGGAAGAGGGAGTCAAATGGTCCCAGGAAGGGAAGCTGGTGTCAGATTTATGATTTATGCTGGTTGGATTTAAACAGATAATCAGAGTTGGAAGGGACCTTATAGGTCATCTAGTCCAAACCCCCGCCCTACACCATTTCTGACAAATGGCAGTCCAATCTCTTCTTGAAGGTCTCAAGGATTTCTTTAGGTCCAATTTGGTACATGATGTGTAATTCACGCTTCCAAGTCCTTTATTTTGCTAAGAAAAGGGACTACCTTCTGTCCTGGGACTACTGTTTAAAAGTCTACTTTTTAGCAGTAAAAGTCTACTGCTTATTCGAAAGAGGTTGAAAGGGTGCTTAATCTTTCCAGGGGGCTTTCACATTTTTCCCGTTGTCTCACCATAATGTCTGCTATGAAATACGATTTGATATTGAATGGATAGGAGCCCAGTTGTCTATAATCCTATAAATGACACTGCTGGCTTGGCTCCCCATTCTAATTTTCAGCAGCTTTCTGATGGGAAAAGCGAAATGCAATGTTTTTTTTCTTTTGCACTTTCTTGTTCAAGCATTCTGGAGATCCTCCATGCTGGGTGGGTGTATGTATGGATTGGCAGTTGTACTTTGAATGGTGTTGTGGAGCTAACTTGTCCAAATTACCATTTTTACAGCCTCTGCCCAGGCTGATGAACCTGATGTGGATGGCACTGTCGAAGATGACTTGGGTAAAAGCAGAGAAGGATCTCGGACAGATGATGAAGTTGTTCAGAGGTTTGCTTTTTAAAATGCTTAAACCAGGCTTTATAATTCATACTTCAAACACATGCCCCACTTACTGATTAAAATGAGACACACCTCTAAATAGGGATGCCTGCCATCCAGATCTAATACTTTGATCTAGTGGGATATTGGTGACTTATATTAAGATTCTAATGCTGGTGAAATCTTGTTAAAACATTTGCCAGTTTTACTTTGGAAAATTGGACTAATTGTTCTCAAAGTCATGAAATAACTTTTTTGTAAGGCATTGTGTGTTGGGAGGATAGGTGCTTTGTTAAACTTACTATTAAATCTTTTAACAAAGATGCTTATTTTTCCAAAAGAATATTGCCCCCTGAAATACGCTTAATACAGGAAATCTTGCATGAAAACCTAAGTATATAATTGCATTCAGAGTGCATTATGGAAAAAATAACTTTGAAAAATAAAATGGAAGTCCTTGAAATTTTTCAAGCTGCAAGAAAAGGATAAGATAAATGGCTGAAATTGATGCTATGATGAAAATTGAAATGGTTTTATGTATTTTCACAGATAGACAATAGTTTTGATATCAGAATAGTTTGCTTTTGTGCTTGAAAAACTGTTGATTATGTGAGGGATATGCAACCAAATTCTTTGCAAGAATTTTGATAATTAAATAATTTGTATAGTCTCCAGGAAGGCAATTGTTTCTTGTTGTTAAATGAAAATAAATATTTCTGTTTCTCATTAATTTGCCCAATTCATCAAGGATTATGTGCTTTTACTATTGCACATACTACTTGCATTATCTTAATGAATTTTCAATTATTAGGAAAGTGTGCAGGAGATTTATTATAACTTAGCAGTAGATATAATTGTTGAAATAGCTGCATGGAAATTAATTATAAAACAGAATACTCCATCCTGCTGCAATAGTTTATAATAGGTATATTGTCTTAGCTACCTAAGAAGGTTGAAATGTATATAGAATGTGTAAAACACTACAAAGAGGGGGGAAAGGGGAGGGAATTTTAGTTTAAAGGAAATGTAAACTTCACATACAGCAGGGGAATCCTTCTGCAGGCCAGTGTTTGACTTCACCTGGAGTTGTAACAAAAGCATACATGAGTCTAGAACAAATTCTTATTTTGCCAGCATTACTGAAAAATAAAGGAATAATAACATAAGTGGATTTTTGTTCTCCGCAGAGAAGAGGAATCTATTCAGTTGGATGGTTTAAATGCATCACAAATAAAACAACTTAGGGAAAAATCAGAAAAGTTTGCCTTCCAGGCTGAAGTAAACAGGATGATGAAACTTATAATCAATTCACTGTATAAAAATAAAGAGGTAAGCCTTAATATATCTTTGTAAAAGTTTTGGTACACATTTTTCTATGCTTTTGTCTGACTATGCTAAAATTTCTTACAGATTTTCCTTAGGGAATTGATTTCAAATGCATCTGATGCTCTAGACAAAATACGGTTAATGTCATTGACTGATGAAAATGCTCTTTCTGGTAATGAGGAACTCACAGTAAAAATTAAGGTAAGATGCTACTGATTTCCCTTAATGCTTCTTAAAATTATTTCAGCTTCTGTTTTAAATACAACTTATATAATTTGGAGTAGTTAACGCAGAGATTCAAGTGACTTTTTCACATGTTTTGGAAGGGATTGACTACAGAAAAGGATAGGTGAGAAGAAACTTGCATCAGATTCATTTAACAGACTGCCCTTTTTTTCTTCAGATTATTCTATAACAGCTTCTTTAGGACAGATCTATCATAATTCATTATAGACCACCAATTTAGCATATAGTACAGCATTATTTTATTAAAATTGATGTCTATTAAATTGGAATTTAAACAGCAGACTTGTTAAATTCATATCCAACTAGTTACCTTTGTTTTACAGTGTGATAAAGAGAAGAATATGCTTCATGTTACAGACACTGGAATTGGCATGACTAAAGATGAGCTAATCAAAAATTTGGGTACCATTGCTAAATCTGGTACAAGTGAATTTCTAAATAAAATAACTGAAATGCAGGAAGAAAACCAGTCAACTTCTGAATTGATTGGTCAGTTTGGTGTTGGCTTCTATTCTGCCTTCCTTGTGGCAGATAAGGTTATTGTTACCTCAAAGCATAATAATGACAGTCAACACATCTGGGAATCTGATTCAAATGAGTTCTCTGTAATTGAAGATCCTCGGGGTGATACCTTGGGACGAGGCACTACTATCACGTAAGTTTTATAACTTATTAATATTTTTATGTATTAATGAAAATACATATTTTGTTTTTATTGAATGAATTTTTTTTATTAAAACTGCAAAGGTACTGAAAATTTCTAACGGAAGATTCAGTGCTGTGTAATATTTAAAATTGGTTTTAAAGATCCCTCAACTAGGGTGATATTTTTTAGCTGTATCTACCACAGTTATATCTAGTATCACAATTCCAATTTTATTTTATATGGTATACTACAGTGATGATTGTTATTTTCCTCTGATTGATGAATGATAATTTTTTATATGTGATGGAATCAATTTTTTATGAAATAGTTTTATAAAATCTCAGCTAAATATATTTCCATTTTAAACTTTAGTTCTGGTAAGTATTTTTTTTGTATGCTCAACCTGGAGTTATGTTATACATGGTAGAGAGATTTAGTGATAAAGACCAGCTTTCTTTATTGGAGGCTTTGAATTTAATTACCATTTCTTGTAGTTTACTGCATTTTTAACTACTCTGTATTTCATTATCTTCCATGGAAAGGAAGGATTTGATTGTGACCAAAAAGTAGGCTAGCAGTTGTTGTTTTTTTAAACCTGAACTTCTCTAATGGTAAAATTTCTTGTTCAATATTATACAGCAAGCATACCATTGCTATCTATATCTAAGTATTACAAAAGTTAGTGCTACTGTCACCAAATGAAACTACATTTAATAAAAGGAAGACAGTATATGAAATGTCAAAGCTCTCTTTGTTTGAAATATTTTAGCAATAGAACTTATCAGTTCTATGTAAAATATAATTTGCATTGTTGCACTTTTCTTTTGGTAACTTTTTTGTAAGGTTAATAGTTCAATTTCTAAAGTTGTTTTGAGTTAATACAGCACTGAATTGCTTTTTGTTTTTGTTTTTTTGTAGCCTTGTTTTAAAAGAAGAAGCTTCAGATTATCTTGAACTAGACACAGTTAAAAACCTGGTCACAAAGTATTCCCAGTTCATAAACTTCCCTATTTATGTATGGAGTAGCAAGGTACATATTTTGTAATACGGCTAATCTGCATAATGTTTAAAGTGGAAGATATATTAGTCATGAAAATCAGTTTTCAGAGATGAAATTTATAAAGAATGGATTATTCTCCAAACTTGGCACAAGGAAAAATGAATTAGGCAACTTTGATAGGAAAAAAATAGGGCTCTAGTTAAATGAAATTTCTAAAATCTAAAATATGAATAGATTGGAACTCAAAATCATATACCCAACTGTTATTTTTAGTTGTATTTTGTAGCAATGTCAGTCAGTTACCAGTGTGGTGTTACAAAAATTATGATTTCTTGAAAATGCAGCACTGTTAGTTTAGCAAATACTGTATAAAAACTACATAAGAACCTACATCAATCTTAAATGAATTGACATGACATTTACACAGAATATCTCAGTGTTTTTGACTATGCTTGCTTAAAGTACAAGATAAGTTTAGAACAGAACAGAATAATAGTTGGAAAGGACCCTGAGGGTCTTCTTGTCCAAACCCCCTTTGCTCAAGCAGAAAACCCTATACTACTTCAGACAAATGAAGTTTATATTAATTGCTTATGATCGGTATGCTAATTGCTTATGAGACCATGTTTGAAAAATTACTTGAATTAATATGCAATATTTCTGTAGACTGAGACTGTAGAAGAGCCTCTTGAAGATGAAGATGTAAAAGACAAAGATGAGACGGATGATGAAGCTGCTGTGGAGGAGGAGGAAGAGAAAAAACCCAAAACTAAACCAGTAAGATTTCTAACATTTAAAATTATTCAATCAAATTAAAATTATAGCTTTTTTAGATTTTATTAGTTTGTCAAAAGCTGATGGTTTCATTTTATCAGAGTAAATGAATGAATTTGGAAATGCTTGCAGGTTCAGAAAACAGTCTGGGATTGGGAGCTTATGAATGACATAAAACCAATTTGGCAGAGGCCCTCTAAAGAAGTGGAAGAAGATGAATACAAAGCTTTCTACAAAACATTTTCTAAGGTGGGTTTATCATTATAGCTTGGGATTGATCTAAGATCATGTCTATCAAAATTGTTAGTACCAGGTATGGGGAAAAGAATTGGAGCAAATATAAACAGCTCTGTTCTGAGCTTGCTGTGTCCTGTACTAGTGCATTCCTCATATGTGGAACAAGAACAAAAATATTCCTCTCCATACCATGCATATTTTGGCTGGAATGAGTAAAATATCCACTTAATTTGTAACGCATTTATTTTCAATCTTTGTGGAAGTGAGGACTTAGGGTTTGGGTTTTTTTCCAGGAAACTGATGATCCAATGACTTACATTCACTTTACTGCTGAAGGAGAAGTGACTTTCAAGTCCATCTTATTTGTTCCCAGTACTGCTCCACGTGGCTTATTTGATGAATATGGATCCAAAAAAAGTGACTTTATAAAGGTAAAAATAAGATCCAACTTTTTAGCAAGAGAAGTTGTAGATATAGTCTTGCAAAAATTAATCAGTTAAAATTTTGTTTTGCAGCTGTATGTCCGTAGAGTATTCATCACAGATGACTTCCATGATATGATGCCCAAATATCTTAACTTTGTCAAGGGTGTTGTAAGTATTTTTAGGGATAATATACACTAGCCATTTAAAAATGTGTTGTTTTATTTTGTTATTTTTAATTTTTTTTTTGCTAAACTTCTGCAAATGTTCCTTTTCTAAATTTAGGTAGATTCAGATGATCTTCCTTTAAATGTGTCTCGTGAGACCCTCCAGCAGCACAAACTACTAAAGGTACGTCAATTACTACTGTAGCTTCTGACTAGTCTTCAGGACAATATCTAGGCCTGTTTTTATATTCTCTACTTCCTACTTAACTCAGCAAGGATGGTAGTGAAATCTTTCAAACCCAGTTAGCATCCAGTCCTTGCTAGTAGATTCAGTTACTCTGCATGTGGGTTAAAGAACAACAGCGGTAAAAGACCATGTACTAGAATGGATTTTATCTATAAATATCTCAAGGCGACGAACATAATACTTCCTCATCCTATTTACTCCACAACAATGACCCTGTGAGGGTGGGTCGGGCTGAGAATGAATGGCTCAACTTGCTGGCTTCCATGTTCAAGTCAGGATTAGAACTCAGTTCCTGGTTTCTAAGCCAAACTGGATGTTCTCTTATTTATAAATTTATTTTATAAATTTTGTCATGCTAAAGAACAGGATGCAAATCACTTTATTCTCAACTAATTTAAGAAGGGAATGTGCAACAGTGTTCACAACAGCTTCGATACCAAAATGATCAATACAAACTACATATTTAAATTGGGTTGCTCAATGAGATGGGCAGCATATAAATTTAATAAATGTAATATCTGAGAAGTGTACATGAGTTGTGTCGTATATAATAAATACCATCACAGTGTGTCATCTCTTCCCACTCATGCTGTGGTAGCCAGGGGAATAGGGATTTTTCTGGTTGCTGGGCACAGTTGAGATATTAAAGGCATCTGTTACAGGAGGATGAGTGTACTAGGAGCCAACATTATGACAGAAACTAAGCCCAACAAGTTATATGGTTTTAGTTTTCTCAGATTCATCTGCAATATTTCCCACAAAAGGGAAGAAGAGTTGATTTCAACTCCTAGAATTCTCAGCAATTCTCATTTAGGTATACTGTGAATTGAAGTCAGTACGTCTAGAAGTTGCTCAGATTGTAAAATGGTGTTCATTTAAACTGGAATCAAAAGATTAATCATGTTTTCTTACATGCCTTTTTCTGAATTTTTAGGTAATCAGAAAGAAACTTGTCCGGAAGACACTTGATATGATCAAAAAGATTGCTGAAGAAAAATATAATGACACATTCTGGAAAGAATTTGGCACAAATATTAAACTTGGAGTGATTGAAGATCATTCAAATCGGACTCGTCTAGCTAAACTTCTTCGTTTCCAGACTTCTCACCATGAAAGCAACGTTACTAGTCTAGATGAGTATGTAGAAAGAATGAAAGAGAAGCAAGATAAAATCTATTTCATGGCTGGTTCAAGTAGAAAAGAGGTAAAAAGTCATTTGTTCAATAAATATGATTTGCAGTGGTAAATGCATTGTTTGTTTCCATCTAAACTTTTACAGCATTATGTCATACTAAATGTTTTGAATTTATCTTGTAGGCTGAATCTTCACCTTTTGTGGAACGGCTTCTAAAGAAAGGTTATGAAGTTATATATTTGACAGAACCAGTGGATGAATATTGCATTCAGGCTCTCCCAGAGTTTGACAACAAAAGGTTTCAGAATGTTGCTAAAGAAGGAGTGAAGTTTGATGAAAGTGAAAAGTCAAAGGAAACTCGTGAGGCTTTAGAAAAAGAGTATGAACCCCTATTAACTTGGATGAAAGACAAAGCTTTAAAGGATAAAGTACGTATTTTAGAATTTGGTATTATTCCAAAAATGCTTCTGTGCTATATTTGTACTTACACTGCTTTTTCTTTGTTTAGATTGAAAAAGCAGTATTATCTCAGCGATTAACCCAGTCACCATGTGCTCTTGTAGCTAGTCAATATGGATGGTCTGGCAACATGGAAAGAATCATGAAGGCTCAGGCTTACCAGACTGGAAAAGATATCGCTACCAAGTAATATATAATTTATTCAATTATTTATGGGCCTCATTTGGATCCTAATGTAATTTGTTTGGTTTTGATGCAACACAGCATAGGAAGTTGGTCACTTAAGTCTTAGTTAACAAACATCTGCAAAGTGGATGATCCATGCTGTTTAAGTGCATGTGGATAGATCAGTGAGGATTCCCAACTTTTTATATTTCAATGTAATGTTTCTTCCTGTCCCCTTCCAATAATCTGCACTAAAAATTCTCCTAGGAAAAACTGGGAATTCTATTATGTTTGTAAGTGATGTAATGTAATCTGAATATTTGCATGGTGGTCTCATTTAATGTGCCTAATTTTACATTAAACAATATAAACAATTCCTTTGTCTTTCTATAAACTACAGTTCTGCATTCATTTAAATTACTTATTTAGTATAAAAGCATTAAGTAAAATTGCTTACTTTATTTCTAGAACTTGTAACATGATAGTAGTGTGTATCTAATTGCCCTTAAAATTGTCATCTCTTTTTAGTTACTATGCAAGCCAAAAGAAGATATTTGAAATTAATCCTAAACATCCTCTCATAAAAGACATGCTCAGGCGTGTTCAGGTAAGAATGTTAAAAGTTACAGATGCATCGTAGTTTTGTACTTCTAAAATTTTGGATGAGAAATGCAAAAAAAAAAATACTGCAGCCTATGAGATTTGATGTCTCAAACTGGAAATTCCTAAACAATTTCTATAATATTCTGTGGTGTTTTGTTTGTTTTTGGGGGGGTGGTTTCAGGAAAACGAAGATGATCAAGTAGTTGCGGATCTTGCTGTGGTTCTGCTTGAAACTGCTACCCTAAGATCAGGTTATCTGCTGCCAGATACAAAGGAATATGGAGAAAGGATAGAACGAATGCTTCGCCTGAGTTTGAACATTGACCCAGAGGAAACGGTTTGTAAAAATCAGTGTAATACATGCAGGAGGAAGACTCATGACTTACATTTTGAGTTGAACGTGCCAGAATAATTCTTGCGACCATTTTCTTTTTCTGGGTTAACACTTCTGATTCAAAAATGTCTGCTTGTCATTCCTGTTCTCTTTTATAGGTAGTCCTTGAGACTTACAATCACAATTGAACAAAATTCTTCGCTAAGCAAGGAATTTATATTAGATGTGCCCCATTTTATGACTTTTTTGTCATGGTTGTTAAGCAAATCAAGGTCATATGGCAATGGCAAAAAAAGGTCGTAAAATCAGACACAATTTAACTGCCTTGCTTAGCAATGGCAATTATGCTCTGCCATTATTGAAGGCATTGAGGAATCTGGTAAATATATTTAAAACAATGACCCTATTTGTTGTGTAGTGATATCTAAAATATACTTTGTATTGACAAGGGTTTCATAGTTTGTGTGTGTGTGTGCGTGTGTCAAATATAGTGGTATATAAAGTTTTGCCTTGCTAAATATTTCTAAAAGGTGGAAGATGAGCCTGAAGAACCAGAGGAAGCTGCTGAAGGAGTAGAACCCGAAGAGGAAATTGAAGCTGAGGAAGATGCTGAAGACAGTGAAACAGAAAAAACGGTTAGTGTGGTTAGGAAAAATGGGGGGAGGGGGGATAACAGGTGTATCATAAAGTACCTGTCAGGGCTCCAACAACTCCACCCTCATTCAAATCAAAAGTCTCTAGCCGCTTCTCAGAGAAGAGAAAATTAATTTATTAGGAGTGGCCATGTTGGCATAAGCTGGATGCGGCCGATACTAAATTACATCATACATTTCCCCTTTGACTCTGGTCTTCCCCCCACCCCCTGGATGTGACTTCTCCAATGAGAGACATCCATCTCCAAGATCAAAGGAGTATCTTTTTAGTTGACAGTACCATCTTTTCTATCTATAATTTGTCTCAGCTGACAGAAGTGTTGGGATATAAGCATCATAGTATTTACCACCAGCATTTACCATTCTGGGCCTTGTGCTGACTTGATTTTACCACGTGCGGCTAGACTTTTTAACAGTGTCATAATAAACTTGCACTTGCTGGATCACTGTCACCCTCCTTCCCTCAAAACATGGAAGCTGTAAACTTCCTGTCTCATGAAGAAGAAGAAGAAGCCACAGTGAGAACAGGGAGGAGATAGTTGCCATTTTTAAATCATGCTGAACAAAAAAAAGTGAACAATCTAAAAGTGATTTATTGGGGATTCTGCACATCTACAAGATTTAACTTAATCTATGCTTTGTTTCTTGCAGGAGTCCACAGATGCAAAAGATGAATTGTAAAATGCACTCTCAAATACTATCCTGTGTTTTGGATGAAGCAGGAATGTGAACTGAATTTGTTTTTTCACTGTAAAATGTTGGGGGGAGGCGTAGGGTTTTGGGCAGAAGAACTTTTTTAAGTTGCATTTTTTAAACATTCCTCACAATGTAAATTTGTACTATTTAACTGACTGCTTGGTGTAAAATCTTGTCATGTGTACAAAATTAAAATGTTCACACCAGTTGTATGGGGCATTGAAGTGCTTATTTACTAGTTTTGGGTGTAAAGAAAGCCTGTATAGACTCAATTTGGCAGTGATGTTCTTCTGTAATAAAAGAAACATTGGAAAAGAACACACTTAGGACAGGAATTATTTTGTGAAAGTCACACTAGAGCTGATACCTTTCAATTATTTCCTATTCTACTAAAATTTGTAGCAGGATCTTAGCCTGATATGGCAGGCTACTGCTTAATGGACTCTTTTTTTCAGCTGGTTGGCAAAGCTTAGGGAGTCTTAGTTTTGCAGCTATTCATTCTAGTTTCCTCTGAACAAGTCTTAAATACATCGGAGTTAGTAAAATACCATTTAAGCTTTGTTTTGTAAACCATTGTAATATATTCCCTTCATGATGACAGAAGAGAACATACTTTGGGTTACATTTTGCTGGAGGGAAGGCAGGTGTTTAATATTGCCCTGCTGAGATGCTTTAAAATAAAGCAAGCCATTAGATACTTAAAAATGAACGACTCCTATCAAGCTGGTTAGCATCTATTTTATACAAGGAGTGAATAATGAGCCTTTAGCTCATCCTGCTGATTGCATGTATCATATCCTGAGAGCTAAATGGACTTGAATTGTGGCAGATCTTTGGATAATTTTAAGCCAATTACATCCTCAGCCAGATTTATCACATGTGATATTTAAAGTGAAATAAGAGAGAAATAGAAACTTGGTCATTTTCAAAATGAAGCCTAAGGCAATAAAACAGTAGCTATGTGCACCTTTGCAGAAGAGTACAGTAGTAACTGAAATCATTGCATGCCATAATAGGCATGTTTTATGTCTTCTCATGCTTCCTCGTGAACAATAACTTCTACTTGTAACATGGTGTTTCTGTTACCTTGTTCAATGCTTTTCTGTGAATGGACAATAATCTGAGTTGACTTAAACAGTAATAAAATTTGATAACTTGAACAGTGTTAATACAAGGAGTTGCTGCAGTTCTATCATCAAGTAAATGTTTGAATTTCATTCCTAGATTCTGTAGTTTCCAGTGTCAAATTTTGTTTTCCCCACATGTTTGAATTTCATTCCTAGATTCTGTAGTTTCCAATGTCAAATTTTGTTTTCCCCACATTTTAGTACACGTATTTAGGCCCACACTGAATGGAGGATTTCACTCATGTGGAATCAAAATATTCCTGTTAGACACAAGAATAAAAATATGTATATGAAGAATGTATAAATGATGACTTGTTTAGCCATGCTGACCACATAACCACGGAGACTTCTTCGGACAGCACTGTCTCTTTGGCTTAGAAACTTGAGATGAGCACAGCGCCCTGGAGCCAGAAATGACTAGCATGTGTGTGCAGGGGAACCTTTACCTTATACAAGTAGCCCTCAATAACCACATTTGAGCCCAAAATTTGTGTAGACAAGTGAGACAAGTGAATTTTGCCCCATTTTACAACCTTTCTGTTAAGTGAATCGTTGCAGTTCTGGCTTCCCCATTGACTGTCAGAAGTTCGCAAAAGTGATCACATGCCCATGGGACTACTGCAACTTTCATAAATATTAGTTGCCAACTGTCTGAATTTTGATGACATGGGGATGCTGCAAAGGTCGTAACTGAAAAGTCACTTTTTTCAGTGCTGTTGTAACTTTGAACGTTCACTAAATGAACTGTTTTAAGTTGAGGACTACCTGTATTGTCTACTAAATAGTTCTAATAACTGAAGTGCAAGATACACAGAAAATTGAGTCATATCTTTACATTAAAATGCTTCCAATTAAATACACTGGGTTGTGTATTTTTGAATAGATTGGAAGAGTCAGTGCCCTTTTGCATTAATGCTGACACTCTGAATCAAAACTTCGAAATACATAGACCAGCTTTCCCCAACCTAGCGTCCACCAGGTGTGCTGATTACAGCTCCCATTAGTTTGCAGCCAAAAGGAATACAGTGAATTATATCTAGAAATGAATTGACATTTACAGAAACTATTTAAACATTGCATTTAATATCAAGTTGATTGTGAAAATTCAAAATAGGAACAAATATCACTGAAATAAAATTGCTAAGTTATTGTCACATGCCTGCTTTGCAGAAAACCATATTACAGTACAATAGTATGGGAGGCTAAACCTAATCTTCAAATAATACCTTTAATTGGCTTATAGCAAAACATGGTTCCAAACATTTGCTTTTAAATGGTAATTTAACTAATTATACAGATATATCCCAGCATTCTCCAAAACATGTTACAGCCTGCAAAGAATGTTTAAGGGGAAAAAACTGACATAGATCTGCCACATTGAGAGCAATTGTAATGAAGTAAAGGTTGCAGGTAGATATGGAAACGAGCAATGGCTGAGCAAGAGGTCACCTTTGTAGGGGGGGGAGCAGACCGTAGTAGATGCATTCTTGGACTCAAGAAAACAATACAAATACAAAATAAGTCCTTTTAAACATTCATGATTTCCCAGTTGTACGTGTTCAGATTATAAATCCTAATAAGGAACACTTTATGAAGGATGCAACACTGATTCTTTCATGATCGTGGTTGTAAAGGTTGAACTGGCTCATTCGTATTTTTTAGACTTGGCATTTGTGTTCTGAGCTCTCCAGCTTCTGGAGGAATATCTGGTGTCTACGAATAAATAATATCCAAAAACAAATCCATCAAATGTTCATGTCAATCCACGCATTTCATAATTCCAGTTTATATTTAGAAATATAAATATATTACTAGAAACTTACAGACAGATTATTCTCAGACTATGACAGTACCACTGCCAAGTGGGTTTCTATCTGGCTGATAAATCATACTCACTACTGCTCAACAGAACTACATCCACATAGAGGGATGTAAGCCGCGGAGTACCCCAAAGTTCGCTTTTAGGCCCAGTATTCTTCAATATTTTCATAAACAATCTAGACAAGGGAATTGAAGGGGAACTCATCAAATTTGCAGATGACACAAAGCTGGCAGGAATAGCCAATATGCCAGAAGATAAGCTCAAGATTCAAAAAGATGTTTACAGACTTAGGCCCTATCTAACAAAATGAAATTCACCATAAAAGTAAAGTTTTATACTTAGGTAAAAAAAAAAACCAACTGTATAAACTAAGTGAAACTTGTCTTAATGGCAGTAACTATGAGAGGGATCTTGAAGTCCTAGTGGACAATCTCTTAAAATATGAGCCAACAGTGTGGCAGCAACCAACCAAGCCAACGCATTAAGGTTGCATTAAGAGAAGGATGGAATCAAGACCACGTGAAGTTCTAGTACCACTTTACAAAGCCTTAGACCACACTTGGAATACTGCATCCAGTTCTGGTCACCACAATATAAAAAGAATATTGAGACTCTGGAAAGAGTGCAGAGAAGAGCAACAAAAATGATTAGGGGGCTGGAGGCTAAAACACAAAGAACGGTTACAGGAATTGGGTATGTCTAGGCTAATGAAAAGAATTAGTGGGGACGTGATCACTGTTCCAATATTTGAAGGGCTCCTACAAAGACATGGGAGTCAAACTATTTTCCAAAGCACCAAAATGCAAGACAAGAAACAATGGTTGGAAACTACCCAAGGAGAGATGCAACCTAGAACTAAGGAGAAATTTCCAAACGGTGATAGCAATCACCCAATGGAATAGCTTGCCTTTAGAGGTTGTGGGTGCTCCATCACTGAAGGCTTTCAAAAAGAGACTGGACAACCATTTGTCTGAAATGATATAGGATCTCCTGCTCAAGCAGGGGGTTAGATGACCTCCAAGGTCCCTTCCAACTCTATTATTCTATGTTCTATGTTCAACGACTAACTCCCAGAAGCAACTTGAACTGAAAGTGAAAAATTACCTCAGCTGTGACCCCTTAAATGCTTTTTGGTGCATCTCATACATAGAGAAAATGGAGCATGCCTGGCATCTTTAATAAGCTGTCAACTTCTGAATTGAAAAAAATCCAAGCTGCCAATATTTTTATTTATAAAAAAACATTAATTTATTTAAATTTATTTATAAATAACTATTTCTAGATTTTACAGCAGGGTTGTCAAACTCAAGGCCCGGAGGCTGGGACCATGCGGGGTACTTAAATCTGGCCTGCGGGGCTGCCCTGGAAACCACGAAGGACCGGCCCGCGGTGCCTCTACCAGCGAAAATGGAGCTCCGTTTTCACTGGCAGAGGGTTGCAGGAGGCCATCACAGTCGAAAATGGAGACATGAGGGCTGCAGGCAGCCTTCCTGAGCTCCATTTTCACTGGCAGAGAGTTTCAGGAGGCCGTTGCAACCAAACACAGAGCTCAGGAGCCCAGTTTCGCTGTCAGAGCACTTGGTCCACAGGCGCCCCCAACATGAGTGACATTGAGCTGGCCACGCCCACTCTGGACACACACACACACACACACCGAGGTCAAGCACAACCCTGATGCGGCCCTCAATGAAATAAAGTTCAACACCCATGTTTTACAGCCATATTTGCCAAGTCTAGCGCTTAGGGCCGGTTTTGCATTCCCAATCAACTGCTTCATAGAGTTGTTCTATGGATAAAATGGTGGCAGTCCCCGGTTGTACTGCTTTGACCTCCCAGCGAAAGGTACAGCGTATGTTGTCAACTAACACATAAGTAACTTCAGTTAAATGATGAGACACATTTTCAAGTTCTGATTAAAAAAAAGTGTGTCATTTTTTAAAATTTGAATTAAAAAAAAATCTGGAGAGAGTACTAGGGAGAAGAACAGAGCTCTCATCTATGCAAAAGACAAGATTTGCAGGTGACAGAAGGCAATCACCAAAGAGCTATGTGATGCATCCTAAGGGGTAGAAGAAAACCCCAATTGCATGTTATCTCTAATAAGGCTCTCTTTCTGAAGCAGAAGACAACACAGCAATCAAGGGGTGGGGAAAGGCACTTACGAGGTCAGGTTTGTAAAATTTGTGGACAGTTTGTGCACCAGCAAGCATGGACAAGAAGGCTGCAGTAAGGATTTTCATGTATTTGGGCCAACTTACACCGGCAGGCATGGTTCTGTACCTTAGAAGAAGGGAAAAAAAGCATTGAAGTTAAGACATGATCTTCCCCAGCAGGGATTAATCTTCTACCATGTTTCCCCGAAAATAAGACCTACCCCAAAAATAAGACCTACCCTGAAAATAAGACCTACCCCCCAAAAATAAGACCTAGCCAAAATAAGACTACTATTTCTATATATATAAGACCTACCCGAAAATAAGACCTAGTGTGTTTTTGGGAGCCAAAAAAATATAAGACAGTGTCTTATTTTCGGGAAACACGGTAACTAGCCACAGCTAGGGTGTGTATAAGAAACTTGGAGAGAAAATAATAGTTCAGCAGCCCCAAAGCATATATGGGATATACAGATATAGAGCAGATCACAGACATCAAAGCAACAATGGACCATGGCAAGAACATATAGTAATCAAGATGGTTTTACAAATCAGGGCTCTCTCCTCACAAGCTAACAGTAACACAGAGATGCCCGACTAATCATTTTTAAGAAACATCTTCATATTCCCAGTCCACCAAAAGCATACAAAATGTGTCATAGCTGCTCTAATTTTAAATAAGGGCTTTTTTAATCTTCCTCCAGCACTATGTATACATATATGAAGGACTTTCCTTCATATCATACATATAAAAATCAACAGTGCCTCATTCATGAACTTGATGATGATGAAATCAGATGCTGCAATCTTCTTTTTTTAACAGTTTATATATTTTCACATGACATACATAGGTACTTAGTGAACAATGTATTCTCTGGATCATTTCATTTATACATAGTAATACTTTTCCCACTCCTAATTTCTACCTCTACAATCCAACCATTTGTAAAACAAGTCCCATGTTCAAAAATACTCTGTGTCTTCTTTCTTGCCAAGTTTGAAGACCCTTGACCTATACAGTAACACATCCATCTTTTGGAAGAACAAGAAAGGTTTCCATACTTACGTTTTCTACTGTTTTAATTACTGGGTAGGGGTATCATTTACATACTCTAAGGCAGAGGTCTCCAAACGTGGAAACTTTAAGACTTGTAGACTTCAACTCCCAGAATTCTCCAGACAGCTGGCTGGAGAATTCTGGGAGTTGAAGTCCAAAAGTCTTAAAGTTGCCAAGTTTGGGGACCCCTACTCTAAGGTCCCCAGTAACAGCCAGTTACTGTCAGCATTCCATTACTCTTGGATCACTGATGGGCCAGGTTACAGACAGATCATCACAGAGAAAATCTACCTGTGTTGTTGCCAAGACTTGATACATAATCAATCAATCAACTAAGGAGCTGGAATACCTGGGAACTGTAGTGAAACAGACAAATATTCTATCAGTTTCCCCTTCTACAACAAGTAAACCCAACAAGTGTAAACCTCTATCCCAAAATAGGTTTAGTAAAGCCCCAAAGAAATAGGTTTAGTAAAGCACAGGAAATATTAGTATGAACTACTAGGAGATAACATCCTAGTATGCTGTGACTGTTCCCTTGGACACCTCACCCTGCCTCCTTCCTCTGCTCCATTGACCTGTCAGCTGGACTGTATTTCACTAGAGCTGTGTTAAGAAAGATCCCAAGTGATCGATTACTAAAGCAAAGTATGAAAATATTACTAAGCTTAGGTGTACTAAGCCTTAGGTGTAAAGATAGCTGAGTGACCTTGAGCCAGTCTCTCTCTTAAGTCTAGGACAAGCCACTTCTGAAAACTTAACCAAGAAAACTGCAGGGATTAGTCCAGGCAGTCATCAGGAGTCAAGACTTAATAACACACCGATTCTGCTAAACAAATAATTCCCTCAACACTGTCCAACTATTTACTAAGTCTGCATTACTATTACTATTAACCCTCCCATCCTTCCTTTCACCCATCTCCTCCCACTTATGACTGTATGACTGTAACCTTGTCGCTTGTATCCTTACGATCTATATTGACTGTTTCCTAAGTATGATTTGATTACTTATTGTACCCTATGACTATCATTAAGTGTTGTACCTGATGATTCTTGAATCTTGACAAATGTATCTTTTCTTTTATGTACACTTTGCACCAAGACAAATTCCTTGTGTGTCCAATCACACTGGGCCAATAAAGAATTCTATTCTATTCTATTAACACACACACCGTTGTGGATTATTTCCCGTCTCCCGCCGATACGAGAAAACTCAGGTCCTACCAAAGTTTCCGAACAGAGTCTCCTTACAAAAGGACGCCAGAGGTCCGACACGCACCAGCGCTTCAAGATCCCCGCACGAACGAACAGAGAAAGGTCTGCAGATCCACTAGGCGGCCAATCGCAACGGCGGAAGCCAACTTTACAACATGCAAAGCCACGTGCCAGAGGACGAGACGTCACCTCTGAGTAGACGAAAGAGAGCAAGGAAAGAGAAGAGTAGGTAGCGAGATCTGTGAAGTGTGGCTTATTTTTTTTAAAGCCGCCTGTATTTTTCCAAATTTGATGAAAAGGAATACTTGGAACCCTCTGATGTTGTCAACCCTAAGTTGCTCCGCTGTCGTGGACATTCCCGTCTGGCTGCTTCTCAGGGTTATTTTTTTTTTCAAACTTGGGCACTTTAAAACGAATGGACTTCAACTCCCAGAATTCCTCAGCCAGCACTTCTCCGGTATGCTGGCTGAGAAATTCTGAGAGTTGAAGTCCACCCATCTTAAAGGGCCGAAGTTTTTTTTTAAAAAAAAAACCATTGCTTTGGTTGGTTGCCTTTACCCACAGGCTTCTGCTAGTTTTCAGGTTATTGTTATCGATTCATTGTTCTCCACAGCAAGGGGAAAACATATTCAGGGAGTAGAAGTTAGCCTGTCTATAGAAATCAATGGAAAGATTAGATAGTTATAATAGTAGTTCTAATGAACTATTATTAGCGACAGTCCAATCAAACCATAAGGCCAATTTACTAACACATCCATCTTTTGGAGGGCCAAGAAGGGTTTCCATGCTTATGTTTTCTGTTTTAATTACTGGGTAGGTGTATTATTTGCATACCCTAAAGGATATTTTATTACTATTATTAGGTGTATTATTTGCATACCCTAAAGGATATTTTAATAATATTTAACTATTATTAGCGACTGTCCAATCAAACCATACGGCCAATTTAACCCGAGTCTCTTTTCCCCTATAACATATTGCTTCTTCCTCCTTCATTTGAAAATAGCCTTTGCATTATCTATCCAGTGTTGACTGATTCCATTGCTTCCAAATGTGTCGGCGTGTATTTGCAGTGTGTGAGAACTTGACACTGTTCAAAACCGTGATCTGCCCCCACCCCTTATCGAGAAATGCCTTATTTCTAACTGGAACTGCGCAGGCAGTCCTCAATTTTTGACCACAATTGAGCCCAAAATGTATGTGAGAATTTGTTAAGTGAGTTTTGCCCCATTTTACAAGATTTCTTGCCACAGTTTTTAAGTGAATCGGTGCCATTGATAAGAGAGTAACCCAGCTGTTAAGTGAATCTGGCTTCCCCTTGACTTTGCTAGTCAAAGGTTGCAAAAAGTTATCACGTGACCCTGGGATACTGCAAAGGTCATAAGTATGATGAACCAGTTGCCAAGCATCTGAATTTCGATCACATGAACATGGGTGAATGTTGCAAAGTTTGTAACTATGAAAAACAATCATAAGTCATTTTTTTCAGTATCATTGTAACTTTGAATGGTCACTAAATGAACTGTTGTAAATCGAGGTCTACCTGTATTGTACAAATTTGAACCAGCCTTTCCTCTACTAGATTGTGAGATTTTGACTTCAACAATCTTCAAAGAATGACCAAACTTAGAAGGGAATTATGAGACTTGGAAAGCCAATCCATTTGCGGGTGTACTACCTTGAGGCAGGCTCTTTTAAAATGTCCAAGCGGAGAAATGAAATAGAATGGAATAGAATGGAATAGAATAGAATAGAATAGAATAGAATAGAATAGAATAGAATAATTTGTTGGCCAACTGTGATTGGACACACAAGGAATTTGTTTTGGTGCAAAGTAAAACTCAACTTTTAAGTCTTTGCCCTTCATCCACCCTTTGATTGGGCTTCAGACCCCGCCAATATTTCGCTCTTGAATCATTAGGTGAGTTTTAAGTGATTTTTATTTCTATTTTATTATTTTTCCCCCTGAGGAAATCGGAACTTTGCTTTTGCGGACCTCTCTTCCACTTCCATATCTCTACCGGCTGGCTAAGTCCCGGCGTGCTGAGAACTTAAGGAGGGCGCGCGTGGCGGCGGAGGAAGGTATATAGCGCGGAGGGGGAAGAGGCGCGGAGGGGTTGTTCGGTGAGGAGGGGGCTCGGCTGGGTTCGGCGCTTCTTTCCCGGCCTTCCCCCGAGAGAGGCTCACTAGCCGGCAGAGCGGACGGCGGGGTGGCGGTGGTGATACCAGAGCTCGGAGATGGAAACCGAGGAGCCCGGGACCAGGTATTCGCGAGGAGTGGGAGGGATATTAACGCTGCTGGGGAGGAAAGGAACGACAACTCACCCACCCCAGTGGGCGCTTTCCTGTTGCCGGGTTGGCGGGTACTACAAAGAGCTTCCGGCTGAGCTCCAGAGCAGGGCCGAGGCCTGAATTTCCTAGGTTTTTAGGAAGGGAACATTTGCTGGATCTGGACCGCAAAAGTGCGGACCGTCATTGGAGGGAGGGCAGCCTCGCCTCCGCGTTTGCTCCCATTTCTTTGCTGCTCTCGAGGGCGGCAGATAAATTTTATTCTTATTATTCTTGGTCGCACCGGCAGACTGGATTTTGCAATTTATTTATTTATTGTCCATTGATCAAGTTCTCCCCCGGGATCTGGGGTAGGCAGATGTTGTTTAATAATATTAAAGGGATCGTCGCAGGATGGAAGCTTCATGCAAGTAGAAATGCCCCGTGCAAATTGATAGAGGGCGATTTTGGAGTTCAAAGTGTTTTGGAATTGCACCTAAGGCATCTTATTACTTGTGGGTACTAGCTTTGCTTTCTTTTGCCACAGTCGTTCGTTTTGCAGGTCTTTACTTCCAATTCTTTCTCCTCTATAGTGTTTTGCTGTCTCCAGGTACTGCAACATTCATTATCCAGACTTTTTGGGGGGGCTTCTTTATCAACATGGTTAAGCCTGCAAGCATTGTGTGGCAGATGCTTGTCAGTCTGAATTCTAAAGTCCCAGAATACTCCAGCTTCTTCATTTTCTATAACTTTTGTCTGTTTTCTGGTCCTGCCAGTTCTTCCTTGCGGGCAAATCCTACTTCTTGAAAATGTTCCAGGGCGACTTTGTTCTACTTTGCCATTGCTGTTGTTTGTAGTCATTTTGCAATTTTCTTGCAGCATTCAACTAGGTGGCCCATCCTTTCTTCAGCTTCTTTACATTTGCTGTCCGTTGCTGTCTTCTCAATTCTAGTTTTATATGCATTTGGTCTTAAGGCTTAAACTAGAATTAGCCCCTCTGGTTTTTTTTTTCAAATTTACTGCTGTTAGCCATTGTCAGGTCTTATTGTTGATCTGTTTTGCCTACTAGTTTTTTTTTTTAAGTACTTAACTGGCCAAGTAATACTGTTTCTCTCATTTCTCTTCTTCCTTTGGTCTTGTAGGCCAATTTAATCTCTGGTATTCAAAAAGCCTTCAAGATGTACTAGCTTCAATGCATCTTCTACATATTTTGCCAATGCTTTTTTTTTTCTTTATCTGTCTGGTGTACTTGCAACATTGCATGATCTTCTATGCTGTTTGATAAATAGAGTTAACTTTGCTGTGTGACTGAAGGACATGATTTATTGTAGTTATTCTTCTTGGCTTCCTATTCTGGGCTTCTATTTTAACTTGAAACCAGTCCACTATTCCAGGTATGTGTGTGTGTGCCTGTGTGTTTGTGCTTTTGTGTATTTTCAAAGTGTGTGTGTGTGAGAGAGAGAGAGAGAGGAGCAATTAAGGCAGAGAGATTAGTTTTTAAAGAAAGCTTCTGTTATGACTTTATTGTGATATTATAGTAATGTAACAAATCATCATAAGATGTTTTAAGAATGGGATAAATATTTGGCATATGGTCCCTGTAAATCTTAATAACATTTCAGCTCTGCTTTCAAATATCAGATGATAAAAATAGAGTTTATCCTGTATGGCTGATGAGAAATCATCAGAAGAAAGATGAAATATAAAATATAAAATGCCATCCACACCAGTCATACAGCTCTCTGTGGAATCTGAGCACCTACTGAAGGTTTACTAAAATGTATTCTTTTGCAGAGTTTACTTAGAAAAACAAATACTTCTCTGGGTGATATTTCTAAGATAAGCTAATGTGGATTACTTTCCACTATATATCCTACTTAGGATGCAGCCAGAATGAAGAAAAATGTTGACTTCTTCCTGGAAATCTTTTAATTCATTCTTCAGGTTGGCACTCCAGTGTACTTACCGGTAGATGATTGTAAGTTTAAATTTTAAGTTCAGTGGAATTACTCCAGTTCAGAAATTCCAACTAAAGAACACAGATCTGTGAACACAGTTCTGGATAAGAATGTCCGACCTCACACAACGACTCTACCAGCCTGGTTAAAAAGAGACTTTTTTCCTATTTTCTTTATCTATACATACATTGGTGGTAGAAAGTGTTGCTCTTTCTTTCCTGCTTTGCATACTAGGATACCTCTGCTTGCAGAACTTTTACTTTATAACTGCTCAGATTGGTGTAAATCATTGAATATATTTGTCTTTATTCTGGAATAACTGAAAAAAATGCTCATAAATTAAGTAAGAGCACACTTCTATAGGTAGCAATTTTTAAATTAATTTCAGGAATCCATTCTGAATACAGGTAGTCCTTGACTTACAACAGTTTGTTTAGTGGCTGTTGAAAGTTACAATGGCACTGAAAAAAGTGACGTATGAATATTTTTCTCATTATAACCATCACAGCATCTCCATGGTCATGTGATCAAAACTAAGATGCTTGGCAATTGATTCATATTTATGACACTTGCAGTGTCCCATGATCACCTTTTGTGAGCCTCTGACAAGCAAAGTCAATGGGGAAGCCAGATTCACTTAGCAACAGTGTTACTAATTTAACAGTTGCAGTGATTCACTTAATAACTGTAGCCAGAAAAGTTGTAAAATGGGGCAAAACTCACTTAACAAATTCACACTTAACATAAATTATTTTTCTAATGACCGTATTTTCTAATGATTTTTAAATGGTATGGTACTTCAGAATGCATTATCTTTGCCTGGTGGTTTATAGGCTTGCAAAAAGCTGACATGTAACTAACTGATTTCATTAAAACACAGCACAAGCAACAATAGCTTGGTTTTCTTAATTGTGACTTGCTTGGGTTTTTTAAAATGTGCACACTGGAAAAATCTGTCCTCATTGGGTTGTTTAATAAAGACATTCATGCCTTGCTGGGGGAAGATTCAATAAATATGAAACCACTGGTAAAAAAAACCCCAAGGTAGGCAGCTGGTATGTTGTCTAAAAACTGCTGACCTACAATTCGTAGTATGCCTGGCTATTGTTCATGCTGTTAAAGTTGTTGTGAGTTGCAGCTCAGCACCATCAAGAAGGTAGAGAGAACCTCTACTGTTTTTAGGCTACGTACAGTATTCACCAGAGGGAACAGTGAAAAGGGCCTAAACAGTAATTTTAATGCTTGGATACTCTCCTTCTGGTTAGACATTTCTTCAAATAATCCTTTCTCAGCACCCTTAGAATTTCACCACAGAAACAAATAAGCAACTAAAGCTAATGATATGAAATAAGTATAATATGTACTGAATATGTAGTTTCTTCCTTTAGTATCAGTTGCAGTTTACAAACCAAATGGTTCCCCACAGACTGTATTGCTGTAATACAAACTGTATAGATGTAAACTGCATAGATTAAAAAAATATGCATCTATATGACTCAGTTTTCCTTATGTCATATAATCAAGCCAACCTAAGCTGGTGCAAAATAGTCTGGCCAACCAGAACGACTTGTGTTTTAATAGACAGTCCTGGGCCTAGATCCGTGTTGGCGAACCTATGACACGCGTGCCGGAAGTGGCATGCAGAGCCATCTTCGCCGGCACACAAGCCATTGCCCTAGAGCAGGTCCACTGCGCATGTGCATACACCACCCGCTCCACCAGCTGATCGTCGGGTAGCTGTTGTGCATGGGGGGGGCAGGGGGCATGCAGGAGACATACATGCATATGCAGAAAGGCACGCAGGGGGTCACGCAAGCATGTGCAGAAAGGCACAGCGCGGGGGGGTCACATGCGCAGGGGGGCGGGGGCGCGCGTGCATTTCCTTATGGGTGGCACATGAGGACAGAAAGGTTAGCCATCACTGGCCTAGATGCTGGGTGGGTATCTATATTCAGGCTTAAACTAAGTTTACGAGATCTGGGCTGTGGAAACTGCATGGCAACAGATCTTTATATCTTTACCGTACCATATTGTAGATATGTAGATATTTGTACACATCTGTATACCACATTGAATGGTGATCACATTTTTGTACACCAGATCTGGTAGGCTTGCATAAAGCATGCTGATTTCCAAATTTCAACATAGTGTATCTGTGATCCTGTACCAGCCAGGATTATGTGTAATACAAAGGTAGGAAAATAAATTAGACAGTCAAGTTGGATACCATTCTCATCTATTCACATATGAATTTATCCCTCTGTGAAAGCATGCATATGTATGCGTTTAATCCCTGCCTTACTTCACTAATTCCCAGCAGTCTTATCCCCTGAGAGTTGGCCGATTACTTAATTTGACTCAGTTACAGGTAGTGCTCGACTTAACAATTGAAACCAGAATTTCTGTTGCTAAGTGAGGCGGCTTTTAAGTGAGCCTGTCAGCCCTGAAGCAGACCTGACTGAGGCCATTTTGAGGCTTCAGGACTGCCACAACTGAAGATAGGATAGGGAAGGGGAGAGTAGAGATAGCTGGAGGTTTGTAGCCAAAACAAAATACTTCGTCTTGGGAACCAAGGAAGCAGGTGCTTGAAAGGAGGGGACTAAGGTCATCTAGCAACTGGACTGTATCCTGATTGGACCACGTGACTGATTGTTTGGAGAAAGTGGGAAAAAATTACTTTTTATTAGCTGAAAACCATGGGAATGTTTAGAGTCGGTTTTCACCAGCTCATGCCAATATGGCATATCCAATAAAACTATTCTTTGGGGAATCTACCTGCCTCGGAGTTTTGTTTGCTGTGGGTATGTTACTTGGAACCCTGACAGAGTCATGACCAATTTTGCAACCTTGCAATGGTTGCTAAGTGAATCACTGTAGTTGTTGAACTGAATCATGTGGTCCTTAAGTGAATCTGGCTTCCCCTACTGACTTTGCTTAACAGAAGCCAGCTGGGAAGGTTGCAAATGGCAGTCATATGACCCAGGTATACTACAACTGTTGTAAATACACATTAGTTGCCAAACACCCAAATGTTGATCACACAAGTGTGGGGGTACTGGGTTGGTTGTCAGTATGAGTTGCAGGACTAGTTGTAAATTACTTTTTTTAGTGCCGTTATTTTGAATGTACTACCTGTATTTGGCTTCTTGCTGTTAATGTCAGGAGAAAACTCTTTTCTGCCCATCGGGCTGGCCTTTTTGGAAGGGGAGGGGTGAGAGGCTTTCTGAAGCTGGATTCTTTTTGATTGTGGGCTCCACGTAGTTTCTTGGCTGATTTTTGGCCATTCCTGATGTAATACATATGAATTAAGAATTATGCACAAGCTGCAATACATTCAGATAAGCTATGCAAGTGTATGTCCAAACTATGGGAATATCCTCCTTAATTTACTATTTGATTTTTTTCTTTTTTTAAAAAAAGATACTACACCCCTCTTCAACCAGCCTTTTATCCCTTTTCCTACAACCAAACAATGGCTGCAGCTCCCAATCTGGAGGTGATGAATGAGCATGAAGGTCTTCAGGAAGTTTTGGAACCAAACATTGCTGAGGAACCTATTCAAGGTATCTTTACTTTTTTTCCACTTGAAATATTGAGTGCAAACTTGCAACAATAATTTCTTCTGGAATTTGTGAAAATTGCAGGATTGTTTTCTTTTCAGAAATGATTCAGTTGTGAAGCGCTTTCTGTAACATAAAATGTTTGTTTAAATAGGTTTTGTGATATGAGAGGCATATATGAACCCTGATCCCTAAAGTTTTTACTATCCCTGATGAAACATCAAGCTATATGGAACATACTTTAAAATAATACATACTGAATTTTACAATTTTTTTACAGAATTACAACATGTCATTCAAAAATGAGTTACTTCAGTTAAGGTGGTCCCTCATTTAAAAGTTGCATTCGTGTACACATTTGTTCAAAGAAAATCTCAAGGGGACTACATTTTGTGATTACCTTGTAAATCTATTATTTTCTATGCATATTTCCCAACTGCCTTTCATGTTAGCAGTGCAGTGTAGAATTTCATATTTACTAGCATGATGGGACTTCTCATTTCTCCCATCCCTTACTCAGGTCTTCTCAGTAAAGCTGCACAGGGAATCATAGGTTATTAATTGAAAAGGAAATGTTCATTCCTCTGTGTCCTCTGAAATAAACAACTGAGTTCACATATCATGCTGAATCACAGTTTTCACTCAAGAAATCACAGGAGCTGAACTCACACAATACATGAAATTAACACCATCTTTAAATCAACCACCATTTTATCAAGCAGGACCAATTCACTGGCTTTCTCCCATGTGTCCCCTGGAAATAGTGATCATACTCTGTCAAAAATTAAACACAGCAATCTCAACCATTCTCCCATTATATGAAAATAATAGATTATTTTTACCTTGCAATTATTGTGCATTATACATTTTAATAACTTTCCATAATATTTTCTAGTAATTACAGGTAATCCTCGAGTTACAAATGTAATGGAGTCTGCCCATTCCATTCGTAACCCGAGGATTCATGGGAGTGACTCTCATACCTTGAACGGGATCACTCCCTCCTTTCGCCCATGCATTCACTAATCAAATGCGAAACTTGTTAACTGCACATGAGATATTTCAGGGTGATGGAACAGGCCATCTGCCTCAGACCACCCAAGGCCTCATTGACTCACTGAAATAACTCATGCTCCCCACAATTCCTTCACCCCCCAAACTGCTGCACTGGATCACTTACTTTGTGAAGATCTAGCAAGCAGTTTCCTCTCCAGCCTTGTGCGCCCCTCTGCAATTCCGTTCGGGCCTTCACAGACCTCACCCAGTAGGTTGCCGTCAAAAATGGAGCTTCTGATGGGCAAATCTGGCCCTCCGACGCTTCATTCAGGCCTCCCTGGGCCTCCCTGGGCCCATTGCAAGTTGGAATGAATCCTCTGGGGGCTGAATCCACCCCCTCAGAAGCTCCATTTTGGCCTGCAACGGGCCAAGGGAGGGCCAAACGGAGGGTCAGATCTAGTCCCGGAGGCTCCATTTTGGCCTACAACAAGCCAGGGAAGCCAAACAGAGTGTTGGAGGGACAGATCTGGCCCTTGGAAGCTCACTTTTGGCCTGCAACATGCCGGGCGAGGCCTCTGGGTGCCCAAAAGGAGCTTCTAAGGGGCAGATCCGCCATTTCAGCCAGCAACATGCAGGACGAATGTTGCAGAACCTCTACGGTTGTTTGTAAGGGCAAACAACTGCCATGGTGCTGCAAGATTTGTAGTTTCGGACCTTGTTCACAAATGCTAGGGGGAACTTATCACGTAAGTTTGAACATTCACTAAGGGAACACTCGTAACCCAGGGATTACCAGTATTAGTTTCAGAGACATTTTCAAGTGTGATTTGACTCAGTTACATTAAAAATTGTGACTTCCTAATTGCCAGTGTTCGGGACAATTTAAAGATGACAGTATTTGTTTGATCAGGGATAAAGTGTGTGGGGGTTAAACTTTAAGCTTCTTCTGTCCTGTATAGATTTTGTAACCTTAGGGTGGAGGTTCTTCTATACACTAAGGTTTTTGAGGGTTTTTGAAAGGTAGTCCTCTAAGGAATTGCTGTGGGTGGGAAAACCCAAGAAATTGCATATTGAAGACACTGATGAGCAATGTAAGAACATGTGAGAGAAGCCATGTGGACTAGAAGAGAATGAAGTTGCTGGTTAGATCTGTGGACCAAAATTTCTCCCTTGTTGGAAGTTGGTAAGTTTAACTGGAAAAAAAACTTGATAAATTTGAAAAACATTTCTAAACTTAAAACATAAGAAAATTATTCTGCCTTCACTATTAAATAAGATGTCGCCTTTCTTTCAGCACCTGTTAAAGGAAGGAAAAGAAGAAATAAATCTACTGAACCCAAAAAATCTGCTCCTAAACCTAAACCTAAACCTAAGCCTGTAAAATCCAAAGGAAAACAGGAAAAAATCACAGATAGTTTCAAAGTCAAAAGAAAAGTTGATCGCTTTAATGGTGTTTCAGAAGCTGAATTGTTGACAAAAACTCTTCCCGATATATTGACCTTCAATTTGGACATTGTCATTGTAAGTAAATGGTAAAAATAATTTAATTATAGATAATGGTTATGGTCAATTAAGCAATTTCTTGATAAACTCTTGAAGGGTCTTCATGATAGCCTGTTGCGAGTCTTGGGTGTGTTTTGGTTTTATATGGAAGTGTAGAGTTCTACATTGATATTTAATGACCTTATATCATTTCTGTTTTTCCTTGCTATCTTGAAGAATTTACAGGACCAAATAAAACAGGTTATAATTTGTGGAGATTGAAACTCATGACTCCTTTATTAACTTTGAATGTTAATATGTTGTCTTAATCTAATATCCTGCTTTAGGAAACCTAAAGTTATATAATAAAAGGACTCAATTTAATGGAATGCCATTTAATGGATTTTCAGTGCAACAGGCAGAATTCTCATCTGAGCATGTCTAAAATAACTAGAGAATTTATTTCGTTGACATAGACTGGACATGTATTAATTTATATGACAGTATTTCTGTAATGACATAATTTGTATCATTTGCTTAATGATATCATTATGCAAATTATATAAATTGTTATGATATGTACAGAACCCTTGAGTAACAAGGATATGCACAGGGAAACGTTTATGAGAATAGTTGTGAATAAATGTTCAGCCACACAGAGATACACTGAATTGGGTTAAAGTTTACTTTAAGAAATAGCACAGTCTAATAAACAGTCCAAGTCATAAACGTTTAACGTCCAAATAATATCAGTTACAAAGTCTTCTTAACCGGTTGCAAGTTGTTTTCAGTAAACAAAGATATCAAAATATAAACACAGCATACATACAACAGAGAACCTTAGATAGCAACAGAATGTCAGAGAAACACAGAAAGTCAGAGAGCATATCAGAGAGAACAAGCTATGATCTCTAGCTCCCTCTTATGGTAATTTGCAATACAATCAATGAATCAGAATCAATACAGTGATTCTGTCTTAAAACACAAACACACATTGTTGGTTTATATATTGCCAATCCAACTAGTTGGTTTACAGAAACCTAACATAAATCATCATGCATAGATGAATTTATTGGACAATCAGGAGTGACAGTTGCCCTATTTATCCAAATGGTTTACTTGTGTTATGATTGTTCTTTTCATTACATCTAATGCATTTTTATCATGAACAAAATTATGATTTCATTTATGTATTCCTCCCTAGATTGGTATAAACCCAGGTTTAATGGCAGCCTACAAAGGTCATCATTATCCAGGACCTGGAAACCATTTCTGTGAGTATCCCTTTTCATAAACTCTGGAAATTTTGTTATAATCTAGAATTTTTTTAGTTGTAGTAACAGAAAGCAATAGGCTATGACTAATCAAGATTGTGCTATTGCTAGAACAGATTAGTCATTATGTTCATATATCAATGAAGGTAGCTTATACATTTCTTTGCATAAATTCAAAGCAAATTATGTGACAAATTGCCTGTTAGGGCATACAAAGCTGGATTTGTTGATACCTGGACAGGGAACCAATAGACCGGACCAAGAAATGAAAAAATATCATGAAGAGCACAAAAATCTACCATCAGGTTGACAAGAAAGCTGCTTAGATATAACAACATCAGTTGAGCTTGATTCAAGAGACTTCATTATTTTCTTTAAATAATAATAAAGATTATGCTATATTATGTTGACTGGCCTCATTTTGCGTATGATTATAGTTACTTTTCTATTTTTGAAAGTAAAAATAAATAGAATTTAATAAATAGAATTTAAAAATGAATTATAGAGTTTTGATATGTATTTCCAGAAAATAAATACATTTTTTGGCTCCATAGGGAAATGTCTTTTTATGTCTGGGCTAAGCAACGAACAGTTGAATCATATGGATGATCATACTTTGCCACATAAATATGGTATTGGATTTACAAATATGGTGGAAAGGACAACACCAGGTAGCAAAGATCTTTCCAGGTAGATTTTTTTATCATATGGTATTTATCAGAAAATTATGGTCCTATTTTTTATTTGTGCTACGTTGTCCTCTTTTCAGCAAAGAATTTCGGGAAGGAGGACGTATTCTAGTGCAGAAACTGCAGAAGTATCAACCTAAAATAGCTGTTTTTAATGGAAAATGTAAGTTTTTAAAAA
The DNA here is from genome assembly GCA_009733165.1 of Naja naja. Taxonomy (NCBI): domain Eukaryota; kingdom Metazoa; phylum Chordata; class Lepidosauria; order Squamata; family Elapidae; genus Naja; species Naja naja. Next base: position 29,711,078 of record CM019154.1, on the reverse strand, counting down.
TGAGACTTGGGCATTTTGTTGTGGTTAAGCTTTTGTTATAACTGATGGATGTATTTCCAATTTCACTACAGGTATTTATGACATTTTTAGTAAAGAAGTTTTTGGAGTGAAGGTTAAAAAATTAGAATTTGGACTACAGCCGCATAAGGTTCCAGATACAGAAACAGTAAGTGCTCGTCTTGATTGGAATATAAATTTTTCACATTTACAGAAGGACTTTTTAAATATGTTTATTTCAATATGTAAATCAAACATCTTGCTATTTAGGATATGAGTCTTTATTTAAAGTTACTGCTGTTCTCTTAAGAGTTTTAAGTTTTCAGAAAGTCTGTCAAAGATCAAAAAGCTCTGTAACAAACACTTTTAGTATTTGAAAATAACCAGTTGGGTGACATAATTGGTTGCTTTTTTTCTCCTATTTGTTCGTACAGCTTTGCTATGTGATGCCATCATCCAGTGCAAGGTGCGCTCAGTTTCCTCGTGCACAGGATAAAGTTCATTATTACATAAAGCTAAAAGACTTAAGGGATCAATTGAAGGGGGTTGCATCATCTGCTGAAGTCCAGGAAGTACAGTATACATTTGATTTGCAGCTTGCACAAGGTATTCCATATGAAATCAAAGTAGTACTTATGAATCTATATATATAAAAGCGAAATACCAGTCACACATCATCACAAAATCTCCAGAACCGTAAAGCCTACAAACTTGAAATTTGACCCATATGTTCCTCTTGGCTTCTAGCTGCTCACTAAGAAAGGATTTTTCAAAATGACCATCAGAGCATTAGTATTTCCTATATTATTATTAACACACTCTGACACTAAGGAGTTCTACTCCCCTCCCCACCTAAAAAGAAATCTGTTCCAAATGCAAAACACAAGCAGAGAAGAGGAGTCTCAGTTTTAGTTTCACAGCAGCAAACAGCTTTAGTACAGAACAGTTGAGCTAAGCTACGCCCTGGTTCCTTGCTGTGTCCTTACACAGCAAATAGTTTCAGTTTCCAAACAGCCTTCAACTCACACACTGACAGGACGCTAGCCAGATGAATACCAATGGATGCTGGTAGGCAGAGGCACAATTCCCCCCCCTTATTTTCCTCCCCAAAAACTAAGCCCGATCACATAGTTTCATAGTGAAGCATGGGTATAGAGCTAGTTACTTAATATGTCGAATCTTCAAAAGTAAATAAAAGTAGAGTTAGACAGTTATTTTGTGCTATGAACTAATGGTTTAAGTTGTTGCACATTTCAGTTTTAATGCAAACTCCATTGTGTGACTTCTTCTGGAAGGCAATTCTTATCAAAAGAACAGGATATTTACAAGTTTTCAAGCTGTGATTTGATTTTATCCTGAAATAGGATAACTTTGACAAATGGTTCTGTGTTTAAGAAAAAAAAAACAATTTCAACATTGTGAGTCTGGTTTATGCAGAGGAAGCTAAGAAGATGGCTGTTAAAGAAGAGAAATATGATCCAGGATATGAAGCTGCCTATGGAGGAGCTTATGGTGACAGAACAACCTCTGAGAATGAACAGTGTATCTTCCCCACAAATGGAACAGGTACGGCATGAAAAAATGCAAATTGCATCTTTGTTTTAATCTATTTTCTCCAACTGAGAAGGCAGCAAAATTATTTCTTGGGCAGGCTGCAGTAATTAGAATGCTCTGATCTTCATGACCTCCCCCCCCTTATTTCATAATCCTTTTCTAGGGCTGAAGGGATGGAATAAAAGTAAAAATAACTCCATTTGTTAGTTTAAGCAATGTTCATGCTTTGCATTGTATGCAGTGGGATGGTATTACTTCAGTACAAAGGGTGGTTCAAAGTTTTCTTGTGTTGGAAATTGTGCTGGAAATACAGAAAGCAAGTACAAGAGATTTGGTTTTTGAAGTCAACACCATCTCTAGTCCTGTTTCTTCTCTATAGTGGGGGAATGAGAAAGACTGCAAAAATACCCTCAAGGAGAGAGAGCAGGAATCTTGGATTTCCTCTTCTGAAATTGGAGCCTTCTTTCAGCACAGTCTTTGAGGCCTGAAATTGTGTCCTAGCAATCTAGAAGATTTGCTTAGGTTTTTTTTTTAAAAACCCTAATATAAAAATGCATTTTGAATTCTCTATAAACATATGAACAGCATAAATGGGAAAATATGTGCTTCTATATTCTTCATGTATTTTGCATGTAGTTGTGCTTCTTTCTCCTCCCTTAGTTTTAATAGCAGCAATTGATGTAGGTTTCTTTTTACGCAGCAACCAACATGGAGTACAGCGGTGGTTCTTCCGTTGGTGATGTGCCTAATGGACAGTGGATGATGCAAACTTTCGCAGATCAGATTCCAGAATTTAGCCTCTCAAGAGCACAAGAAGAAGGAAGAGTCAGTTCTTAGAATCAACTCTATATTCTACAGTCATTTTATAATGCAGCGGTCAAGAATGGTACCTCAGTTCCCCAACTGAAGCATTTTAATAGCATTGTACCTCTTAGTTTTTCTTAGAATGAGTCATTTTTGGTAGATGAATTAGATTAATTTAAAGAAGTGCCCTTTGTTAGAGAAAATATTTCCCTCACCATTCTTTTTTCTTTTTTTTTTGGTAGAAAGTTTTATAGCTAAAATTATTCCATTTTTGCAGTTTTAGCCAAGTGATTTCTGGTTTGTGATGTCCAATGTCTTGTTTTAAATCCATATTTGTAAGATACTCTGTGAAGTTATATTTTGAAGATATCCCTTCCTGGGTGTTGGAATATACCCTTTGTGTGCTCATTTACATGAATTAAAGGGCGGAAATGTTGATTTAACAGTTCCCAAACAGTAACAACAAGATAGTTGAAATACAAGCCTACCCATTAAGAGAAGTAACTCAGACAGAACTCCAGGTTATTTTACCTCTCTTCCCCAAAAAGGACTAGATTCCTAATTCTCCCTGGGTCTTGTCATTGGTAATCGAATGTGAAAACTGCCTTTTGAAAAATGTGGGGGTTGAGCCACATTTACCCTTAAATTCAAAAATATTTTTCAGGGACCCAATTCTGTATTTTTTATTTCTGTTTACCATTGTTTCAGTTGCAGTTCCTCTTTTCTTTCCTCCTACCACTCTGCTTTTAATTCATTCTCAAATTATTTTAACTATGAGTTACTACTGGATATGGTGCTCTCTGTAGGCATACGTTGCAACAATTTCAGTTGGCATTGCTGGTATCAACAAAGGGTTCACTGAGTAAAACAATGCTTTTTTATACAGTTGACATAACTACTTTTGTATTTATCGCTCTAAGTTAGGCTTGGAGAAGGAAAGATAGACGTGAGAACAGTAGTTGCACTATTTTTTCTGTGACACCCCACTGTTCTGCTTGTGGAAGACATGCACTCTATCAGAATGTTCTGCATGCTGTACTAAATTTGCAGTGCAACCGATTGTGACCATTGTCTTTTTAAAAACAGTTCCTAGTGAGAATGTTTGTGCTATCTATGCCTTCTTTTCTCCTCCAGCCTACTTTCTCCTTGAGGGGTAGAGATAAAAGCAATAAAAGAAGTAAACAGAGTTTTTCAGAATCTATTGGTTAGGTGCTTTAGATACTTGAATTATGTACCAGAACTCTATTTCAATGTGTATATAATTTAGATTATCTAACTACTTCACAAATAGCTGGAAATGTTTAAAATGTTTTATTGGCGTTAGGAAGTAGGGTTGTATGGATCAATTTAAAGTCAAACCATAGTTTGCTAGTCACTTTGGAACTTTTCCAGAGTGTTTTGATTTCTTGCTCATTAAAAGATGAGCGTATTTATGACCTGCCACAAAATAATGTACATTAATCCTCCAAGCCAATTCTTTTTAATATTAAGATGTGTATCTAGTTCTGATCATGTTGGTTAGTCTCTGTGGAAACTCCATGTCAATAATCTAGTAAATTCATTTGTAGCACAATCTTATGCATGTTTATTCAAATTGAGCTCCACATTATTCAACAAGGTTTACTTCCTAGTAAGTGTGCTTAAGACTGCACACTTATGTGTCACTGTTTACATGGATACTTTCTTGCAAGTGCTTGAAGTGCCTTGCATCAGGGATCTGGAACACTTTTTTAAACAGAATTATCTTGCTGCAGATCATGCATAACTCACTATTATGATGTGAAAAGGGGATGACTTGTTTTGAAAGAAACATCCAGGTTAATGAGATATGAGTGCACATCAGTTCTAGAATACGGTGCTTTAAAATGTATTTAATATGTCTGATCTGCCTTTTTTGCAAAAAAAATGTTATAATATTTTCTGGTGCTTTATTGTAACATTGTTTAAAAGTCAATGATTAATTGTATTGGTGTTGTTACAACAAAACAATCTTAAATTATTTGAAATAAAATCATGGAAGCTTAATTTTATTTGGCTTAATTTTATATATGGAAGATGCACTTACGACAAAAAATTATTCAGAAGTATTACAAACAGTATTTTAGTAAGTTATTTACAGAATTATTTACAGAATAGAGACCTTGGCGTTATAATGATTGTTTCCCCTAAACAATGTTTCAGTTTCAGCTCCTGCTAAAAAGATGATAGTGTGCATACTTTATGGCCTCATTGCACTTGTGGTAAAGTTTCATTTTGACACTGACACATCATAAGATTCAGTTACAACCTTATACAGAAGAGCTGTGTTCACTATAAGAGGTAACTCCCATCACAAAACATATAACCATGATCATGCTGAAAACTGTTCCTGGTGTCTTAAAGGATAAATGGCATAATTAGCTGTTAGGACGAATCAGTTTAAAAGTTCCTGAAGGGTCAGGAACAAACCATTTTTCCCAAAAGTCAATGTGTCCACTAGGGTAGCCCCAAGGCTTATATCTCCCATTCCAATGAAGCAACTTGGCCTCCTGAAGAAAATGCTCTGAGTATCTAGCATCAGGACTCCAGCCTATGAGAGAGGAAAAGGAAGACAAGATTAGTTTTTACCCCAAAAATTATTTTGCTTAACAAAATTGTATGTAGATGGTGTTTAGTTAAATGTGTTCAATGCTAAACTAGGTTTGTTTACCCTGATCTAAGTTATGTTGAATTCAGTGTACTTTGGGATCAGTAGGCATAGGAGTAAATACATGATGTGTGAGGTGGGCAGCTCTATACCGTATTTTTCAGAGTATAAGACACACTCCCCCCCCCCAAAAAAAGTGGGTGGAAATGTCGGTGTGTCTTATACAGTGAATAGAGGCCCATTTTTGGCTTCCCAAAACTTCCATGAGTCCCGTTTTCGGCCTCCATGGCGTCCAGAAGCACTCTACTTTGGCAGAACATTGTTAAACACCTAGCACTTAGCTCCAGCTGCCTGCAATTAGTGCAGGCTCAAATCCCACCAGGCTCAAGGTTGACTCAGCCTTCCATCCTCTCGAGGTAGGTAAATTGAGGACCCAAGATTGTTGGGGGCAATAAGCTGACTTTGTAAAAATGCTGAGGGGCCCCAAAAAAGCCTTAGTAATAAGCTGGCATATACAATAGAATGAAGGCTATTGCTGAGCACATTGGATTGTTCTCTGAAGATTGTAAGCCACCCTGAGTCTCTGAAGAAGGGCGGCATATAAATTAAATAAAAAAAAAAACATGGAATGCCTCAGATGTGGGAAAAGCCCTTGGAAGCCTAGCACAAGTATAGAGCCACCTGCCCTGGGCCTCCCAAGGCCTCCCCCACCCTCCGAGAAGTCCTGTTTATTTTATTTATTTTATTCATATTTATATGCCGCCCTTCTCCGGAGACTCAGGGTGGCTTACAATTTTTGGAGCTCAACCCAATGCGCTCAGCAATAGCCTTCATTCCATTGTATATGCCTGCTTATTACTAAGCGGCATTTTTACAAATCAGCTTATTGCCCCCAACAATCTTGGGTCCTCAATTTACCTACCCCAAGAGGATGGAAGGCTGAGTCAACCTTGAGCCTGGTGGGATTTGAGCCTGCAGTAATTGCAGGCCGCTGGAACTTAAGTGCTAGGCATTTAACAGCCTGCACCACCAAGGCTCTTTCCTGTGCTCCTCCCACTCCTTGGGTCCCCATAGGCCTTTTCCCACACCTACCAGGTCCCCATAGGCACGATTCACATCCCATCAGGCCAAACACCCTCCTCAGTTAGCTTTTGAAGAGCTCCAAGGCCCTGCGATAAAACGATCCCTTTTGCTGCTTTAATGTGGTTTGCACAGTGCTGCATAAAATTTCTGCAGCTTTCAGAAGTTTCTGCAGTGCTGTGCAAACCTCATTAGGGCAGCAAAATGGGCCACTTTGTTCCCAGGCTACATGGCAGTGACCCGGAAGCTACCACCATTATGTTCCGCCCAAAACATGGCAGCCACATGATGCAGGGACAAGCTGCTTTGCTTTGCTGCCTTACTGGGGTCTCTAGCCCTGCAGAAGCATCTTGCAACATTCAAAATCTTCTGCAACACTGCAGACCATGCTAAGGCAACAAAACAAAGCAGTTTGGCTGACAGCTACCATTTTTCCCCACCCATAAGCAGGCAGGACAAAATGGCCGTATTCAGGTTGCCACCATGTGGCCCAGGAACACATGGCCAACCCTCCTTTCCCAACATGAGGTCTGGAGAGCTTCAAAAGATAAGTTTGCTGCATGATGGACATGTGGGAGCAGGATAGAATGGGCGGGGGAGGGAGAGGTAGGCATTGCAGCATCCCAGTCGGTCATAAGATTGACCACAGGGGCATTGCAACCTTTGTAATTTTGAAACGACATAAACAATGTGGAAGCATCTGTTGTAACTTTAAATGTTCATTAAATGATATGTAATATATTGAGGACTACCTGTATTCAGCAGATATAACAACCTTATTCCACTGTTGTCTTGTAGCAACTGATGTGTCTATACTAAAGTACATAAAGTACATCGTGTACTTTTGTATAAGTGGCACAATTTACTAGTTGCAATACTGTGCTGAATGTTATATATGTAAAGTGTAGCAACAGAATATACCTGATCATAAACATTCAGTTGAAGATATCTAGCATTTTAATTCTTAAACTAAATTATATCACAATGCAAACTTTTTAAAAAAATAGTTTAATATAATCAAAGAATACAAGATAAAAACATGCTTTATCAGAAGCAAATTTTACCTAAATGTCGAACATGCCACAAAGGATTAATAGTTGTATATCTTCCATGGAAAACAATGAGCATTGGAGAAGTGGCCACACCTCCTGCAAGGATACTGCTATATAGATTTTCTCTGAAAAAGTTTTTTAGATTGTCAAATGGGAGAAAGATTTATTTTTAAAACAGCTGTTTTAGTAAATGGGGATGCAGTAAATAAAGCAAAATACAATTCAACTAGAACTGTAGAGAAGTAGAACACAATTTGAAGCTCAGTACAGTAGATGACTGGGCCAATCAGGCACCTTCAGACTTTCAGTTTTAGGTGAGCTCAACCTCTTTAGCTTAAAAATTGGCTTTTTTGTTTTTAATCTGAATATCATCAGAAACTGATCCAACTTTTGGTTTTCTAAACTAAATACAATTACATCCTTCAAAAATATGCAAAATTGATCATATACTTAGTTCAAACACTAATATAATACTGTAGCATTAACAATGACTTTTGAATTAACACAAACACATTCCAGAGAGTTTTGATATCACGTTAGTCTTTGTGGTGGGAGTCTGCTTGTTCATAGAGCAGGACAAAATAAATATGGCATGCATTTTTACAAGTCTTACCTATACATTACAAAATAAACTCAATGGCAATAAATTGGTACATACGCTACATTTTTCTGCATCCATTTTTCTAACTGCTTTGTGATGCGTTGGTGCTTCCATTCTGTCATGTTGGCCACAATGACACCAGGATTAAATGTGCAGGTGCTGGGATTTATACCAAGATCTCGGATTGTTTGCTTTCGATAGTCCAGGAAGCCCATGTAAGTGTTCTAGGGAAGAAAGGGATACATGAAATCTCAAAACTATGTGTGCACAATTGGTAGGAGCTATGGGGACAGAGATGAAATGCCTTTTACTACTCGAGGCACTCCCCCAAATATGGGCTAAGAATTAAAAGATGTAATCAGGACAAAAATCTATTTTGATTTAATCAGGTTATGTTTAAGTGTTACACAGTTTATATTCCATGTATTTAGTTTCCCTTTTCAATAACAAGTATATTAAGATTTGCTGGCAACTTTGGGAGGCGTGTGTGGGCCCAGATCCAATCGTTTCTATTTAGTATTCCGAAGAGCAGTTAGAGCAGAGATACAGATAAATAACAGATAACAGATAATCAGAGTTGGAAGGGACCTTGTAGGTCATCTAGTCCAACGCCCCGCCCAAGCGGGAGACCCTACACCATTTCTGACAAATGCCAGTCCAATCTCTTCTTGAAAGTTAATTATGCTTATGCTCAACTTGTCTCCCAGACTTTTTCTCCCAGAGAAATAGAGGGCACATCCATGGAGACTGTTATGTATGTAGGTTTGAATGTCATTGGTTTGGTTTGAATTGTTCTTGTAAAATGTCAAATAGGATTGGTTTAAAAAGTGCGGGGAAAACCCTGCACTCTGATTGGCTGGCAACTGCGGCTGCTGGCTATAAGTAGCAGCCGTAGCCCAGCCAGGTTGGGTCCATTCGAGCTATAGTCACTTAATAAACTCTTCACTGAAGCTCTTCACATCTGACTCTTCATGCAAACTTAACAGAGACAGTTACTGATCATCCACAGCATATTTAATACCTTTAATAGTACATAGGATATGTTGCCTGGCTGAAATGATCCTATAACATGTGATGGTTTCAAAAGTCTGATTTATTTATGATGTGTCATCAAGTCTGTGTCAGTATTCTCCTTGATAATGTGTTCCTAACCTGGTCCTTCAGTTCTTCCAATGGTACAGAAGACCCTAGTCTGTTTTAAATTGAGGGGAGATATTTACATTTATAAACCTTCAAAAGCAGGCAGCTTTCATGAAAAATTTCAAGCCTGTTTATAGAGGTCTTTTCTGTCTCAACTTCCTTCCCTTATAGTATTAATGAAGCACAAAACAAAACAAATAAACTTGGTTGCACTACTGCACATTCCTGCACTAAAAATATGTCTCACATTTGACTCTTCAACAATCTATGTAGGTTTCTGGGAATCACTACAGAAGTTCTTCCAAGATTATTTTATTATTTTTTTCACTATCCCAATATATCCTATAGCCTTGTATTCCTGGAGGTCTCTCATCCAAATATAAGCCAACTCTACTAAACCTCTAAGATTAATTTAGGGCTAAGCCTTTTTTAAGAGAGGGCAAATATAATCTCCCTCCTACCACCATCTAACCAAATAATATATTTTAGAAATGTCTTTTTTTTTACCTGCATTCCTACACTTCTAACCATTTCATGAGTTGAAGGTAGATCACAGTCATCTGAAAAAGCTGCAGCATGTCCTCGGGTTAACTTCATATCATATAGATCTTGGATGTCTCCTAAAGGAAAAATCAAGGCTGTTTCCTCCCTCAGTAAATATTATCAATTGCCTTTATATATTCTGATATAAAACTTAAAAAGCCTCTAGGAATTTCATTATAAGATCCTTGCAGCTACCTTCAAACATTCAGATGTATAAGACAGAGCAAAGTTGTAACAATGACATCAATATTTTGGAAATACTGTTATTAGGGGAAAAAACAGGATTTTTTCCCATAACTTACCTTGTACAATCACGTCATCATCAAGATAAATCACTTTTTCATGTTCATGGGTAAGTAGAGGGAGGTAAAATCGAACAAAGTTTAGCTGTTGAATGTTTTAAAAAAATATTAACGAAGTAGGCAATACGAATTCTTTGTATCTAATTTACTAGATAGTATTATTTAATGTAAATATCTATCCTTCACACAATAATATGTCTAACCTCCACAACAAGCACCCATGTAAAGTGGTGTTATATCCCCTCAGTCTTCTTATTCCCAGATCCCTCAAATTATTTTCAGTTTCTAACTCTTTGGATACCCTTATTGGCCTTCTCTGAATCTATTTCAGTTTATCTGAATCCTGAAAAAAAGTGCCCTGAACTGGACATATAGTCAAGGTTGGGTCTGACCAATGCAAAGTTGGGTGAAATTATTACTTCCTCTGATTTTGCAATTAAATGTTTAGTGTAGTAGCCTAAGCTGCCATTTTATTTTTAGCAGTCATATCAATACTGACACACAGGTTTATAATAGCCACTTTGAGTCACCATGTGCAAGTAGGTGGCAATATAAATTTTCTAAATAAATAAAATAAATTATAATGCAAAAAAGCCACCATTGCTTTAAACAGTTGCAATCAGGTGCTCTATTCACTCACACACATTTTTTATCTTAAATATGAAGTGCCAGCCTAATCTATTAGCTCTCTTACTTAGTTTGCTAGAACTAAGATTTGTAGCATGTTTTTAAAATTTATAATTTTTCCTTATTAGCACATTTAAAATTACATTTAAATATGAATTGTTAGAAATCTCTGGGACTATATACAAGACTGGATTAGTACAAGGGTTCTGAAACTTCAAATTATGCACCTCCCTTCTTTCATATGTTTATCTTATAAAGGAAGTTTTGCATACTCACAGGCTGAAGTAATTCAGGACGTGTTGCGTCTGGTCTGATTTTCCCTTTAAGCACCATAGGATTGAATTCCACAATTTTAAACTTGATATCTTTCAGTATAGAGTTTTCAATCCACTGCCTGAAATGCAGAACAAAATAGAAGCATGTTAGATTTATAAAGCAATAAATATAGAGTGGTAAAAAGTTGCTACTATTCTTCCATTTCATAAACCATGGTCTGAGCATTATAGCTTATCTCTAACTGAATATTGCTCACAGCCTAAGTAGCAAATTGTACGTGTTATTAACACTATAAAATGAGAGGTTTTTCTGAATACTATACTTTATATGACATCCGTTAATCATTTAATGCTTCTTAACTCATTAATCATTTAATGTTTCTTAAGTTTACTAAGATAAACTTTCCATAAGATAAATTTTCCATAGGCAATTTAAATTGGCCAAATAGCAACATTCTGTACTTGCTCTAATTGTTCATTAGTGCATTAAATTTTAGAAATCATTTTGAATTGTGTAATTATACACACTAGCATCTGAAATATGGTAATGACCCAACAACTTCATGTTCTTTCAGCTAAAAAGAAGGCTTCCAGATGGATGACGCCTTGAGCTAGGGATCAAATAATATAGTGCAGCTGTTCAGTTTTCCCCTCCCAAACTGATGTTTACAGTACTGTATAGAAAAACAAAAGACAGAAGAAGTGGGCTGGTTACAGAGAGGAACAGCGTTTTAGTGAGGTCTTAACTTTTAATTTAAGTTACTTTTATTTAGTTTTAATTATCGCATTTAGTGGCCTTAATCAGTAATTTTAGTGTTTAGTATCAGTAATTCTAGTATTTAGGTTAACTAGTGTCTTAAAGCCTTGGAATCCAATAGTCTCAAACATCGATTCATGATACAAGGGAATTGTAACTTCAAAGCTGTACCAAAAAAACAAATTTGAAAAGAAAGAGCAAAGGGAAGAATAAGTCTTGGGCTTTTGCCAGGAGAAAATTCCAATTATTCAATACAAGGCTCTGGTAATTTCTAGGCAGCCTCCATTACAAGGATGGTTACAAATTAAAGACACAACTGGTAAAATTCTGTAAATATAGGAGAATAATTACACAACAAAGCCTTACTAAAAGCACTCTTTTCAGATACGGCTTTATAGAATTTTACAAACACTTTTTTTATAATGCCCCTATTTGTTCCCACCATTTTCCTCCTGCTTTTTGTTTGTAGAAAAATAATGTATAAAGGAAAAGGGAATGCTGTAATACTGTATATTTGGGTAAACTAGTCTAGGTGGCCTCTGTCTGGAAGCACTCTTAAGAGAGTCCTCCACTATTATTTTCTCCCTAATCAGTCCATGTCCTCCACTGGCCCACCTGTGCTAAACCTATACTTCTGCCCAATTATAATTATCCTGACACTGGTTCATCACAGCAGATCAATTTATTTATTTATTTATTTAATTTATATTGCCACCTGTTCGCCCATGGAGACTCAAGGCGGCTTACACAATGTAAAAACCATATTTAAAACAAAAAAATAAAGATACAAAACAATAAAAACTAACAAAAAGAATCAAATAAATTAATAAAGTACAATAGAACAAAATCTGGGAAAAAATCACCTCCCAACTCCCATCCCCCCGCCCAACAACAGCAGGTCACACGAGCCATTTGATGGGCTCCATCCCACTCTGGGTTCTCCAGGCACACTGGCAGAACCAGGTCTTCAGTGCCTTTCAAAAGAGTGCTAGAGTGGGGGCCATTCTAATCTCTGGGGGAATGATATTCCAGAGAGAGGGAGCCACCACGGAGAAGGCCCTTCTTCTGGGTCCCACCAGGTATATCTCCCTCAGGGATGGGACCTGTAACATTCCCTACCTCCCCGCACTAATGGGTCTGGTAGATGGGACCGGCAAGAGACGTTCCCTCAGATAACCCAGTCCCAAGCCATGAAGGGCTTTAAAGGTGACAACCAGCACCTTTAATTGCACACAGAAGCTAATATGCAACCAATGCAGCTCCTGCAGGAGAGGTGACATATGTGCACACCGGGGTCTGCACAAAACCATGCAGGCCACTGCATTTTGCACCAATTGGAGCTCCAGATGTTCTCAAGGGCAGCCCCATGTAGAGCGTGTTGCAATAATAAAGATGGGAAATGACCAGGGCATGAGTGACTGTGAGTAGGGACTGTTGACCTAGGAAAGGGCGTAACTGGTGCACCACCCACAGTTGTGCATAGGCCCTCCTGGCCATGACCACCACCTGCTCTTCAAGCAGGAGTTGTGAGTCCAGGAAAACCCCTAGATTATGCACAGGGTCTGTTTGGGATAGTGCCACCATCCAAGACCAAAGGTGGCAATTCTCCCTGAGCCAACGAACCCCAAACCCAGAGCCACTCAGTCTTGCAAGGGTTTAATTTCAACCCGTTGCTCCCCATCCAGCCCCTAACAGCCTCCAGGCACTGCAAAAGGAGGACACAGCAACACTTAACTCACCACGGGCCAAGACATACAACTGAGTATCATCAGCATATTGGTGATACCTCAATCCATGGTGACGGATGATCTCACCCAGTGGCTTCATATAAATGTTGAACAGATGCGGAGAGAGTACCAAGCCTTGTGGAACTCCATAAAGCAGTGGCGAGGCCTGGATCTCTCCCCTCCTATCAACACTGACTGAGAGGGGCCGCAGAGGAAGGAAGTGAACCAAGACAGCACAAGGCCTCCCACTCCCTATCCCCATCCAAAAGTGCGACCAATGCCATTTCTGTCCCAAATCCAGGCCTGAATCCTGACTGGTAGGGGTCAAGATAATCCGTTTCACCCAGAAACCTCTGGAGCTGCTGCGCGACCACCTTCTCAACAACCTTCCCCCAAAAGGGAAGATTAGAGACAGGTCGGAAATTATCCAACCGAGTGGAGTCCAGCGATGGCTTCTTAAGAAGAGCATGGACCACAGCCTCCTTGAAGTGCTGGGGCACTTTAATTATTAATTTAATTAATTTAATTAATAATTCTTGGCATTATGATACCTAATGAAGATTTTTACCTTAATAATTTTGCTGTTTGATTTTACGTTGTCTTATTGGTATTATTATCCATTACGGTGTTTCTCAAATCATGGCAACTTTAAGATGCGTAGACTTCAACTCTCAGATGTTGGCTGAGGAACTTCTAACTGGGGAATTCTGGGAACTGAAGTCCACGCATCTTAAAGTTGCTGAAAAACACTCTCATTTGTTTTAATGGGCTGATAGATTGCCCAGTGCATTCTGTTTATTGCAAATAAATAAATCAATAAGTGGTATTCATTCAGGATCATAGACTTCCCTGAATAAAGAATTACACCATCACTCACTTATATTATAGCACTGTGTGATTTCACCTGATATGTGGAATGCTGTTCTTTATCCCAACTATGTAGAACAAGACATTTGAATCCGTGTTGGTATAAATGCTGTTGATTGCAGCTATTGCTGCTCCCATTCTGCCTGCAGCAGCACATAGCACAACTGGAATTTCTTCTTCCAACTCCTCTACGCTCTCCAGATCAACTAATAGTGGGAGTAAATAATAGCAGTGAGAGTAACAACAGCAGAAGAAACATGAATTATCATATATATTATTTAGTTCTGTTGCATTAAGCAATACGCATTTTACAAAAGTCTCTGAAAGAGATGAGAATTTGGGAGGGGAGGATTGAAAGCTAATGTACTTCTAACTCTGTTAATTATGTATTTATTTGATTTATTTGATTAGTTAATTGCTTACAAGATAATAGGTATAAGTATAAACAGTATAAATACATGGATACATATAAGAAAATAAAAGAAACAATAGGACAGGGACAGTAGGCACTTTGGTGCGCTTATGCACGCCCCCTATAGACCTCTTAGGAAAGGGGTCAACAGTAGACAGTCTAAGGTTAAAGTTTTGGGGGTTTGGGGAAGAAACCACAGAATCAGGTAATGTATTCCAGACATTGACCACTCTGTTGCTGAAGTCGTATTTATTTATTTAATTACATTAAATGGTCCTGTATTTCTTATGCAAGCTCAATTATCTGTTCCTAGTTTCATATTCCTTCTGTTATAGCTACCCCACCCCACGGATTTTACATGCAGCATTTTCTGATACAAGCCTTTCTCAACCAGTTGTAGGCACTACATGTGCCATAATTCTCAGTCTGCAGAGTCAGTGGCCATCAAGATGTACAAAATGTTCAGAGGCATAACTAAAAGAGAGCCAAAGCAGTCTATTTACAAGGCCCTTTCTGTTCTAGTTTGAAAAGCAATTTTAATGTGAGCTATGCTATCTACAAAGCATATGCAGTCTCAGTAACATAAAGAATAAAAATGGGTGCTTACTGGATTCATTATTCAGAATAGCAGATGGCATCTTTTGAACTTTATTATACAGAATAACACAGAGAGTCAAAACAAGAAGGAATAGTAGGATCTGATTAACTGAAACATAAAAAAGCTGTTCAATCAATCACATATACACAATCTGCAGCACAAATATTTTCATTGGTATGCCCCATGACTAATTAATAAATGTAATTGGATTTTAACTTTATATCTTAACTGCATGATTTATTATGTACACTTGGCTGCAAATACTGTATTCATTTCAGTGAATCTCTAAGTGACCTGAAGATAAATCTCTACATGTTACAAACTTAAATATTTCCCATGAAACTATTTCTATTCGTGTGTAAGTACTATGGGATTAAATGAAAGCCAAAAGTGAGAGGTTAGGGCTACCTAACTTAGAGCTCTTTACACAGTTTACTATCATACAAACATCATCTGATTGTAATTTTGTCATAGAACTTTAAGGACGAGGACAGTTTGAATTTGGTTCACAAATCTCATTAATTCCACTGGAATTATTTATAGAAAAAATACTAAATTGGTTACAAGTCAAGTCTTAACATGTACATCTTTTGAATTCCTGCACTATGTTTTAGCAGAAAATGAAATGCCACCTTGCCCAAAGTGTTGAATTAAAATTCTAAATAATCCCATTGGAAGCAGGGTGCCTGTGTCTTACAAACAGTTTTACTTCCATACAGAATTTTAAATGATATCAGAAAAGCAGTTGCCAGACATCAAAGGCAAGTGAATGGGAAATGGCTTCTGTTCAACAATTGCATCTCTGTAGCTTTGTACCTATGTGGCTATTTTGACAAGTAACAATGGTGAGAGATGGATAAGGAAAAGGATCTTCACATTCTGTTTTTAAGTTTTTCTCTCACGTGGCCTATTGTTAGTTAAATGGGTCTCTGTGTTTAAATATATCCATTTAACTAACTTCTTGTCTCACTCTTTCTTGTGCTTTTCTCTCTGCAAAATGTAGTTTAGATAAAAACGAGGCATTTCTATGTTTGTATGTCCTAATAAATCTACCTTTACTTCAAATAAAGATACATTGTAATAATGCATGTTATGTAATATATATTAGTATTCATAATGAATTCACTAGGTATTATGTAATGTTTATTAGCATTTATTATAGTTACAGCTATTCTCTGCAACCAAGGAAACTACATTATGAATATTTATCTTCTTTTTCAATGGTACCCAATTACTCTGTATACTATCAGCAGTTTGCTTAACTTCAAGAGCTTTTTCAGAATTCAAGAGCTGAATTCAAATCTCTAACACCTTCTTCTTGGGCTATTCAAGCATTTCCCTTGTAAAATATTCCAGATAAAAATTCTTAAACATGTTTCTTATATCTAACCCTTGTCAACATCCTCAAATGCTGTTGAATTTTGCCCTGGAAATTCTGATATTAATAAATTCTGACCATAACCTTAACCCTAACCCCAAAGGCAACAAAAGGCACACTAATTTGGCAAGCTAATGTGTCTCTTGTTGCTTTTGCTGTTACAAAACACCCCTAAATGTCAGAATGAAATGCTAAGATTTGATCACCTCTTACAGTAGCCCTCAAATTATGACTGTTAATTATGATTGTTAGTTGTGATAGGTGTAAACCAGGTCATCACATGACTGGACCCAGTTTTTGCTGTGTTATTAAGTGAATGTGGCAGTCATTAGCAAACCCATTGTTTGCAATGGGCCAGTTTTGTCACAAAGGGGAAGTAAATGCAAGTTTCTGGTAAAACCATGTAAATCATAATCCTGTGATCATGGGGGCCATTGCAAAGCACCCAAAATGACCCCATGTCAACATTTCAAAACTGGATCATTAGAAGCTTCAGGGGAGGGGGTCCGTCATAACTTTACACAGTCGTTGAACAACTGTTCATAAATAAAGTACTACCTATAAGAAGGCAGAAACTTCTTACAAGTGATCAAGAACATGCCTCCAAACACTTCAGAATAGTAATGGAGTAACATCTAAGGGCATCTGATCTTTGCTGTTTGTCATATAATATTAGACTTATTTTACTTTATTTTCTGCAGCTAACTCTATGTTCTCATTTCAAATGTTAGCAACCATATACTGTATATAAACTGCTCATTTTTTTACCATTTTTCATGGAAGCACCGACTTCCTCTGAAGACTCCAGTTTTAAACATGGAACCTAAGGATCACCAATATAGTGCATAAAACATTATTGTCATGCCTCTAGCTCCAACTACTTTCATGTCTCTCGCTCCAATTATATGTATTAACTTTAGAAAATACAAACGAAGTGTTGGGCACCCCAGCGTATTGGTTGTAAGTGCATTTCTTTTCCATTATAAAGGTTCAGAAATGTAGGACTGTGCATTTTATGGGGAGGGGTTAGAGAAGACAATGTTTTGGTACATTTGTATAACTGGTTCTGCTCTCAATAGAAGCCATCTTGTGGATGGGAGAGTCCAGTGGTAGGATTCAGATGGTTTGCACCCGTTCAAGTGAACTGGCTGTTAAATTACCCACCCCCTGGTACTGCACTGCACTGCAATGGACAAACGGGCAGCGGAACAGCCAGCATGAGGGAAGGAGAAGGCCATTTTCCTTCTTTCTTCTCTCTGCTTCCCCTCCTTCCCTCATGCTGGCTGCTCTGTTGCCCATTTCTCCCTTGCAGCACAGTGCAGTGCCCACGATCCACTTTGATGATAGAGGGGTGGTAATTTAACAATCGGTTCGCCTAGGGTCAGGTTGGGCCACATCTCCCACAACAGCCAACCTAACCCTGGCCAATTCGGTTGTTAAATTATTTGAACCCCACCACTGGGAAAGTCCCCTTCCCACAGCCATTTTACAAGAGTGCTCAATAACTGTTTGCAAAATAAAAATCCCTAAGAGCAAAAAAAGATATGGACTCCTAAATTACACTATTTTTTTCTGAAGATGTCTTACTTTTTCGTAATAAAGCCATATGGCCCGTTCATTTGGTTGCAACCTGTGGATGAAATAAGAGGGAAACAAATCAGAAAGTTGAAACACAACAAAAATATCAAACCTATGTATACTGAGACCTCTACGGGTCCAAGTTAAATATGTTTGAACCTGAAATGTGTAAAGAAAGCTTGAAGGGATGCAGTTTCTTCCTTATTGCACTCCACCATCATTTATTCAATATTTTCTACTTTTGTTTCTCTCTCTTCAACAATTAACAACTAACAATGAAGAAGCAGGTGTATATATTCTGTCTGCTAACTTGTGTAGCTACAGGTACATCTACATAAATGAAGAGCTGTCTCTCACCGTTCTTTATGCCAATCTATTTCAACCTTGACAAATTTAAGATGTGTGGACTTCAACTCCCAGAATTCTCCAGCCAGCATAGACATCTTAAAGTGGCTAAGGTTGAAAAACATTGTTTTATACTATAAAATACTGTAAATAGCAAACTTTAACTTTGCCCCCAGTTTATAGTACTCTCCCTCAATATCTTAGGAAAAATAACCCCAGTTTGTACTTAAATAAATTTCAGTGTTCTACCTAGCATAATACATAATACTTTACTAGTAAAGTAAAGAAAGCTAAGCAGTGTGACATTATTTTGCCACAGTATTAGTAAGAATATAATGACAACTATGAAAATTAAATGCAGGCCATTATCATAATGCTGATTTTAACCTAAACATTTTTATAATTCCATATTGTCAGCTAAGTAATATTGTTAAATCTTGTCATATTTTTTAGGTTTTGTAACAACCTAAGAAATTACATATAATAGTATTTAATAATAAATCTATTAAGTAATATATATAATAATATTAAATGACAAGCACAGAGATTAGGGACTAGTTCTCAATATGGCAAACATACTCATAATCATTCATTCCAAAAGCAAAGAATTCTTTCATTTCTGTTACACATAAGACACGTTTTGCTTTTCAACCATAATGCAAAGTTCAAGTGCAAATCAAAGTTAATGCAAAACTTTCTGTAAACGGATAATAATTGCATCTATACCTAGAAATTTCTAATGCCCACTTTTACTTAATTAATGAAAAGAATTTAAGAACAAAACTAGAATTTTCATTTTCGAAAATGAGATCATATCAGCTCAGTACTTTGCTGACATTTCAATAGTTGGGATATTTTTCTAAAGACTGACAAACTCTAAAAACAATAGTAAGAAAATAAAACTGCACATACTCCATTTTCAATAGAATTAAAAGTTTTACCTTTCAAGGCGGCAGCAGAGCAATTATGTTTTTTTTCTCCAGAAAAATAACTTCAAGCAAGCAGTTGCTGTGGGTAGCTGGCTGATTCAGTGTAATAAACATTCATGTCATAACCACTTTTCTCCTGGGATTCCCACTGAAATCCTATATGTGAGATACTTCAAGGTTCTTTTTAGTTTCTTCAAAACTAATCTGAGGCAGAATTGTTTTTTTAAAAAAAATCTTCGGTGTTTTACTTGGAAATTACTTTTTTTCTTCCTCTCTCCGTGATTACGGAACTGTACAGAATCCAGACTTGGGCCTGTTGGAATGAGAGAGCTATATAAGTAAACTGCTTCCAGATGTAGTGAATAAGGCAGCTGCAGAATTGCTGAACTTTACTCCTCCCACCCTAGTTGTTCTTCATCAGAAAGAAAATTCCAGAGATGGTGGGGAGGGAGAGATTTTAGGAAGAGCTCAAGTTTAGATTTTTTTTTTAATGTCATGTATATTTTGGATCATCGTGAACAAAGAAGCATCTATAAACTTACAAGCATGAAAAATGAGTAACTGTGGAAAAACCCCTATTTTAAATAAAATAATAACCCCAATCTGTGTTTGCATTGAGAAAATAATTACAGATTCTGCATCTTTTAGAAGATTCGGTGCAATGTTCACCCTATAATGTTAAAGCATAGTTGAGGAAAAGTCATACAGAATATATTTTAGCTTGCACTGTGGATATTTCAAGAGGTCATTAACCTACAATCTATCAGCGGGAAACTCTCAGGGGCATGTGGGGTGGGGAGGCAGTGTGTCAGTCCAGGCCCCTTTTTACATGTGTTGCATGATGCAGCTAAAAAGGAGATTTAAACATACAATCACAGCCACCATTTTTACTTTTTTTATTTCCACCCCCATGCAAATACTTCATGATCATCCCCCTTGTGAAAATTACATTTTAAAAAAGAGGTTTAAGAAATCCCGATGACAAAAGCAGTTATCTTACTGCCTTAAATGCTCAAAAAAACAGCTCTTTATGCTGTCCATCTTGAATGAAAACTGATAATTTCTGCAGGAGGAAAAAAGCTGTGTCACAAAAGAGATTTTAAAAATCAGAAATCTGGTAGCACTAGCAAATTTTATTAGGCATATACTTTCATAAGCAACATCTTGTTGGAAAAAGTGTCACCCAACTCCTTCTGATGAAGACTAATATGATCATAGACTAACCCAATTCTCCTCCTACAGTTAAAGAGGAATCTAAGAAGAAATTTAATTACAATCAAGGAACCATTTTGCCCAAGGGTTCTAGCTCATGACTATTGATTGCATGAATCCGAATTGAAATATTCCCATCCATTTTTAATAGAACAGACCTAGAGGAGAAAACTCTCATGACTTCCATGAGAAAGTAAAAGGGATAGGAAAGTTATGTGAGAAAGCTTTCTAACCACCACAGGACTTTCTTATACATACAGGTATATTTTTACAACTCTGCTTATCATTCTGAACTCACTCTGTTAATTCAAATATCTGATTTGGGACACTGTACAAAGAGAAATGTTGTGTAGCTTTGCCGTGTCCAGATCAGTTCAAGTATTGATATGCTGTACAGCTATTTATCTTGGAGAAAGGTAAAAAATTACAAGTGAAGAAAGTGATGGGGAAATGTGTGTGTGTGTGTGTGTGTCTATACACACAAACACACACTCATTAATGATTGTTTATTTCTGAGCTCAGTTCAAGATATTTATTGCTTCTCTTGCGCTTCTGTTGTGGTTTTAACAATTGACAAAGTATTGGATTTTAGACTGTGGACCCTTGTGGTAGGTCCATTAATTCAGAAAGATAAGATTAAAATATGCTAATAAATTTAAATAATTTTTTGAAGATGTTTAATGGGAAGCTGTATCATTTCAAATGAATACATAAACATTGGTTCAGTCAATTTGGCCCCCAATATGGACAGGAACTATGGCCTTACAATCTGTTAAAAAGCCCAATGTTTAGTGTATGTTCCCTAAATTAGGGATCCCTAACCCCCATGGGCCATGGACCACTACCAGTCTGTGGTTTGTAAAGAACTGGGCTGTGCAAGTGGCAGGTGAGCGAGCAAAGCTTCATCTGTGCATGTGTGGGATCTAGGTTGCGTGTCAAATAACCATCCTAACCCACATTGGTGGAAGACATTTTTCTTTCAAAACTGGTTCCTTGGTGCCAGAAAAGTTGAAGGCCACTGCTTTAAATAATATATAGAACAATGTTTGCATTGTACAGTAGTGTGCAAATGCATATGTAAAAGGCACAATTTTGCACTCCTAGGAGCCAATCTAGTCTTTAGCTAAAGGCATGTGATGTTGGCTGGCATCCGTCACTACTTGGACAGGTCCTTAGGCACATATGTGTGGTGGCATTTTGAGCACCACTTTTTAGACAAGCCAGAACTGTGTGTCTCCCTCAAGGTAAAACTTCCTGCCAGCTCATCTAAGCTACTTTCAAGGCCGCATTACACCTATGACACCACTGTTGTGTTAGACAGATGCTAAGGTAAGAGCTAAAAATACAAATTTTAGAGTCCAGACTAGATGAAGTAGATATACTTCCTGTGGTGATGTTTGCTTACAGAAATCAGTTCAATCACCCTGGAAACATCTTGATGCAACATGTATTGTACAGCTACTGGAAAACTGTTGCCTTCTGGTGATTGCCTGGGTTTTTGCAACTCAGATTACATATCTCTGTGTACATCTGCATTTATGGAGTGATAGGAAAACTGCATTATGTCCTTTCTCAGGAGCCTTTTCAATGATTATTTGCATAAGGAGGAAGATGTTCTAGTAGCAATAGCAGTAGCACTTAGACTTATATACCACTTCATAGTGGTTTACAGCCCTCTCTAAGCTGTTTACAGAGTCAGCATATTGCCCCCAACAATCTGGGTAATTTTACCCACCTTGCAAGGATGGAAGGCTGAGTCAACCTTGAGCCTGGTGAGATTTGAACTGCCAAATTGCAGGCAGGCAGCAGGCAGCAGAAGTAACCTGCAGTACTGCACTCTAACCACTGCGTCACTGTGGCTAATGATGGGCTTCCCTCTTAAGAGAGGCTAAGGCTGTGGTGGCGAACCTATGGCATTCATGCTACAGGTGGCCTGCAGAGCCCTTTTCTTGGGCATGTCACTGTCGCCCCAGCTTAGCTCTGCCGCGCATGTGCGCACGCTTCCTGCTGGCCAGCTAGTCTTCGGGTCTCTGCCGCACATGTGCGGGGTCGGGGCACATACATGGGGGTACATGTGTGAATGTGAGGACACACATACTGCATTTTGGGTATGCGCACGTGCTTATGCACTTTGGGCATTCTGTGCCAAAAAGGTTCACCATCACTGAGCTAAGGCAAAGCCTTGCTGCAAATGATGCCTATAATCTTGAATCTGAATGGCTTTTTACAACTCCAGGTAGATTAATTTATAACCATTTTGCTCCTCCTCACTAGAAGCAATGAATGGCAACTGTGCAAGTATTAAAGACTAGACTCCAGGTTGAGTAATTTAACACAGTACACCTTTAGGGTACAACCGTTGCAAAATAATCTGTCCATACCAAGACCTCAGATGACATCTCAAAGAAATTTAGGATTTAGCATTCATTTTCTGCTTAGCTGATACCGAGGATCATATTCACAAAACTGCAGTCAAGTTGTGACCATTTTCCCAACAAACTCATTGTTTGATGGTGTTAAAGTATCCTCACAGGATGCGAGATGTTCTAATTATTATTATGGTCAGCCATATTATTATTATTATTATTATTATTATTATTATTATATTATTATTATTATTTGTAGTAGTGGTAGTAGTAGTAGTAGTAGTATTTCTTTTATTCATTAAACATGAAATTCAGTCAACTGAACATTTTAAAATGTATCACAAATATTATTGATGTCGGATGTCCAGAATTTTGAATGCATCAAGAAGTTGCAGATTCCTGTAATAACACCAGTGGAACTGCAAAAGACTGCACTATTCCGAACAACATACATTTTAAGAAGACACTTGGTTGATACCCACTGGCTCTGATGGTTGCATCAGAGCCAGTGGGTATCAACCAAGTGTCTTCTTAAAATGTATGTTGTTCTGAATAGTGCAGTCTTTTGCAGTTCCACTGGTGTTATTACAGGAAACTGCAACTTCTTGATGCATTTTGCAAAATTCTTGGACATGGTACCAAGTGCCCCGATGACAATGGGTATCACTGTTACATGTTTCATCCATAATTGTGTAGTTTCAATGGCCAGGTTGTGATATTTTGTGATTTTTTCCCCAGTTCTTTTTCTTCGACTCTAGCGTTTCCTGGTACAGCAATATCAATAAATTGTACGCTTCGGTTTCCAACAACTGTGATATCTGGAGTGTTATATTCCAAATGACAATCTGTGTGTATTCAAAATAACTTTCCCTTCTCGTTTTTGACTTTTTCCACTTGTTCCCATGACTTTTCGGATACAGGTAAGATGTATCTTTTACATAATAACCAGTGGATTAATTTAGCAATTCGGTCATGGCTAGCTTTGTAAAATTTTACTGCACTCACATATCCACAAACTGATTCGTTGTTATTATTATTATTAATTGCTGCATCTTCATCCCACGCACTTCCCCTAGGCCGGCTGGATTCATCGCCAAATTCCCCAGCAGCTGCCTCAGGCCCCGCCGCGGTGCATTGTGGGCGTGGGCGGATAAAATGGCGGCAGGCGCCGCTGCCCTGAATTGGAGGCGCGTTTCTTCTTTCACGGGGCCGGTCCCCCGATCCCGGCATGGCCACCGCGCCGTGGCGATCCGCGAGCTGGTCATCATTTTCGGGGGCGGCAACGAAGGCATCGCTGATGAGCTGCATGTGTACAACACCGGTGCGGAACGGGGGAAGAAGGGAAGGAGAAGGAGGGGCGGGCTCGGTTGCCCCGGCGGGGCGCTTCCCCCTTCAGCAGTAACTGCTGCTGCTGCTGCTGCTTCGCTAGCCGCGAAAAGGCCTTCGGCGGGGTGGTCTCAGGGTCGGGCTGGGCTGGAGGGAGGATGTGTCTGCGAAGCGGCGAGGGTGGTTGGGGGGGCGGCCGGTGACTGGCTGGGGATGCTAGGCTTGGGAGTTTGCGCCAGGATTTCAGCCATCTGCTCTGGCTTCGTGGCGGACGGAAATTTCTGCCCTCTTGGGCTTTAAGGAGACACGGAGGTCGTGTGCATTCGCCGACACGGAGCCGGCCTTCCGCGTTTAATCCGAAAGGAAGAGGCTCCGAAGCAGTTTTGGCTCAAGGGCATCTTCGGAGTTTTAGTCCTCGTTCTCTGGGCTGAACTTCTTATATAGATGGCCCTTTTCCTTTTATAAACTCGAAGGGGTGCAGATTGGCGACCGAAGGGTGGGAAACAGTTTTGTCAGATTTCCCCGGGCAAGATGCACTCAACCACAAATTTAAATTTAATGTGTTGGCCATAAAGTGCAGCAACGTAGAAAATTGAGTCAGCGCACAAAATTGAGTTAACTGGTTAATTCCATTGCTATATTAACTTTGGGTGTGTTGCTTTATATTTGCTTTATAGTTCCTATATCCAAGGGCATAATCTTAGTCCCTGCATACACCTTTATTTTTTGTTATAATGATCTATTCAAGCAGGGAATTATTATCTTAGTGTGGTAGAAGCAGGGAATGAAGATTTTAGGGTCTGGTGTATACTGTATATGTCTTTTTGTGCTGTGTGTATTTTGTGCACACTAGTGAAGACTAGCTATATGAATTTGCAGCCTTCTGCTCCCATAATGTATAGCATACATCTGTTATGCAGATAATGAGGATGGAGTAACTTTTGTCTTTCATAACTTTGCCTGATAGTGATGCTAATCAAATAATCGGAGATATGTGGTCTGAATAAAGATGAGTATAACAGTAAAAAAAGTCATTGTATCCAGAGATAAGGAAGATTCATATTCAGTAGTGCTTAATAAAGAATATGAGCAATCTAGGTGTATAAAATATAGATATAAAGATAAAAGTATGTCAAGAACTGCAGTCATCAAAAAAAAATTCTGTTAAGTTTGGTTAATCATGTCAAATACTTATAATTTATAATTATAAGCCTCCATCACAGAGGGATTGTGAGTTGTTGTATGATTTACTTCAATTAAACTTTCCAATAAAAATGCTTTGGGTCAGTGGTTAAATGAAAAGATATTGTGAATCTATATTAAAAATGGATGATATTGCTGTAAGCATGAGTCAAGAAGTGACAAAATACTTAGTGAGAATATGTGAAAGCATTTGAAACTGTATTAAGACGTAAAGTAGAATGCTGAATCTTAGGAAATGATGGCATGTGCTCAGTAATTTTGCATTGAGAGGTTGTAAATGGAAAGTATTATTTGTTTGGAAATTTGCACATGAGAAATGAGGGTGGTAGCTGGAAGGCATATGCATTAACAGATTTGAATCTTGAATCTAGGCCACCAAACAGCTATGTACAGATAGTCCTTGACTTATAACCTTTTGTTTAGTGATCAATGGCACTGATTTTGTTTTATGAGCATTTTTCACATGACTTTCTCATGGTAATATGATCAAAATAAGAATGTTTGGCAACTGCCATGTATTTATGACAGTTGGAGTGTCCCAAAGTCACCTTTTGCAACCTCTTGACAAGCAAAGTCAGTGGGGAAGCCGATTTATTTAACAACTGCAGTGATTCACTTAACATCTGTAGCAAGAAAGGTCTTAAAATGAGGCAAAACTCACTTAACAGCTGTTTTGCTTAGCAGTGGATTTGTTGGACCAATTATGGCCATAAATTGAGGATTATCTGTAATAAAGTTGTTCAAAGTAACCAATTAGGTTTGCTGGAATTGGGATATCATAATGGATGTGATTAGCCTAGCTAGTAAAACTAGAGGTAGACGATAGCAGGAATGTATTGCTAGTTTGGGAACAGGATTCTAGTAGGTATGAGGTGTATTTGTACACTTTGAAAAACACTTCGATCCAATCCTTTCGGTGAGGATGAATGTAGGAACATTTTTTTCTTAAAACAGGGTTTTATGAAGTGAATCTTTGTGCTGAGGGAAAGAAAGAGACCATGCTGAAATTAGACATGGGAAGATTATGAGAATAATGGTTTTTGCACTGCAAATCAAATACAAAAATATTTTCGGATGTAGAACCTCATCATGTTACATTTCTTTTTTTTATATTAATTTTTAATATACTGTACAAAGTTTGATGGGCAAGTTGGCAAAAAAAAATTGGGACCTATTGATTTTTCTGCAATAGTTTGCATGGAGTTTTAAAGTTCAAAATTGTTCAAATTATCCCAATCCCTGCTTTAAGTTATTCTGCTAAAATGAAAACTGTCTGATAATTTAGTATGGATATTTATATAAAGAGATTATTAACTCTGTTTTACTTATTTTATATCAATGTTTTATTGCATAATGCATATCTTTTGCATCTAATTGGCAGATCTTGAGACTGATTGGAAAGTAAGGAATCAGTTTTCCCTTTCCTGATGAAGAAAGGAATACCTTTTTGTCTAAGAACGCAAAGTTTAAAACCTACTAAAAATTAATGCATATTAAAGTCCCATTATTAAATGTAGGGATTCTGTGTTTAAATTTTTGGATGTCTTGTTTAGAAATAGTATCAGGCTCATGCTGTTAATTCTGACCTAGGTCCATTTTTGTGTGTCTTTTGCTGCAGCCACAAACCAATGGTTTCTTCCTGCTGTCAGAGGAGATATTCCACCAGGGTGTGCAGCCCATGGATTTGTTTGTGATGGTACCAGAATATTAGTATTTGGAGGAATGGTTGAATATGGAAGATATAGTAATGATTTGTATGAACTACAGGTACTGTATGTTTGATTTTCACAATTATTTAAATAGGATGGGAATCTTGGTATCATTTAATAAATTCTTAACTGGGTGCTTATATATTGTGCATATTAAGATTGGAAGAGATTGATGAAATAGCAATAGCACTTAGACTTATATATCACTTCATATTAGTGGTTAAAACACCAGGCTAGAAACAGGAAACCATGAGTCCTGCCTTAACTACAAAGCCAACTGGGTAACCTTGGGCTAATCAGTCTCTCTCAGCTCTAGGAAGGAGGCAATAATAAACCATTTCTATAAAATCTTGCTAAGAAGATTGCAAGGACTTGTCCATATCTATCCATAGCGTCAGACTGCCTTGGGATTTCCTTTGAAACTTTTGCCAGATAGAATTCTGATTTCTGGAAGGTAAAATAAGCAAATCCTTATCTTCTGGATCCTGGAATGGCATCTGTAGATAACAATGCACTTTCCAACAGATTCTTTCGTGACTACGACAGTAGTATTTTAAAAATGTATTTAAAGAATGGCACCATACTTTTTAAGAACGTGAAAAGCTGGCATGCTGCAAATGAAAGAACCAGCTCCATCATAATCTTTATTTCCATTGATGTCTCTGGTTTTCACATAGTTTGTAGAGGCGTTTTTAGAAAATTAATTGACTGATGAAAGTTTGGCAGCTACTCTAGCAGTAATTTTGTAAATAATTGTGCTTGCATTTCTCAACATGCTCTTTTTCTATCTACAAGGCAAGTCGATGGCTATGGAAAAAAATGAGACCGCAGCCCCCTTCAGCCGGTTTGCCTCCATGCCCTCGTCTTGGCCATAGCTTCTGTCTATATGGCAACAAGTGTTATTTATTTGGTGGACTGGCAAATGAGAGCGAAGACTCAAACAATAACATTCCCAGGTATGTGGATGAGTTTGGAACATAATATTTAGTATGATTTGTTTAAATTTTCTCACTTTTAAACAGCTGTACAGTAAAAACAATTAGAATGTACATAGTGAGCCTATTTAGTATTCAGATCTATTCATAATTACTAGTATCAAGGAGGAAGATTAGCAATGAACTGTCAAACTCTTAAATTCAGAAATATGAAATACTAATATAAGCTCGATGCTTGAAAATAACAGTAAAACATGCTTATTAGTAGCATTTGGAGCAGTTTACATTGAGATTATCTTGAACATAGAGTGATATATGGTCTAATGGTTTTCATTAATTGATCAGAGCTAATTAGTGACTTTTTAAAACCTCTTAATTTTGCTTTAGCATCTTAAGTTGCAGTGTCTATACATATTTCAGTTTGTTTGTTATTTATCCTATAGTTATACTAATCTAAAAGTTGGGCTCTACCCCATCCGTTTTAAAATTGGCATAGTAGAAAAAAAAAGTTTTAAAATGCTTCTGGAAGACATAGTTTTGACAAATCTCCAGAAGAAAATTCTTCATTCTTTTTTCTTTTTGAAATCTTTTTTTTTTACTAACGTCTGTAGAGATTCTCAATCACGCAGGTCATGGTTGTCCCAAGGTGCTTTTTCAAGAGGCAACGGGACTTTCTTGTTTTTTCTTTGAAGATGTTTCTCTTCTCATCCAAGAAGCTTTTTCAGCTCTTACAGGATAATAGGGAATGGAAGGATTTATGGTCATTTGCATCCTTTTAGAGGGTCCTTGAAGCACTTGGAGGTTTATCTGTGTCCTCATGGTCACTTGAGTAGTGCTCCTGGTTCCTGTAGTCTGCAATTTTTTCTCTGGAAATCCATTCCTACTCCCACACCATTCAAAGGGTGTTCATCCCAAATTGTACAGCTAAAACTCTGTAGAGACTGTGGAAACGTTTAACATATCCTTTGCAAAAAAAGGGCATTGTTGTAAAAACTTGGTGATTGCATTTACAGGTTGAAGTTTCTTTATGGTAGTGCCATAGAAAGTTATTGGCATTTTCTGTATTTATAACCCACTTTAGATATTTAAATGATTTCTATGAATTGGAGCTACAGCATGGATCAGGAGTCATAGGCTGGAGCATTCCATTGACCAGAGGAGTTTTGCCGTCCCCCAGAGAATCGCACACAGCTGTTATATACTGTAAGAAAGACTTGGGAAATCCAAAAATGTTTATGTTTGGAGGGATGTCTGGTTGCCGGCTTAATGACCTTTGGGAGCTTGATATAGGTGAGTATAATTGCAAGTAAAGTTGTGCGAGTAATTTTTTAAAAATACACTAAGGAATAATTCATTCTGAAGGATTTGTTGTGTGATGGGAAAGTTTGGATCACCTTGTAAATTTATTCTTAAACTTCAACTCTATCTGAATGCTGTATCTTGCAGTACACAGCAAAATAAGCAATTTGCCCTAATGGATTGTAGCCATTCCTAAGTTTCAGCAAAAGTATTAAATTTTAATATGGATAACATGACAAGAATTTCAAAATATTGTTTCTTTGAGTAATTATTTAAAAACAAAACAGTCTTGATTAAATGTTTTGAGAGATGGTTTTGTCCTCTAACACTTGTTTTGCAAATACAATAATAATTGGTAGGATACCTCAGACTCTAGAATTGAAGGTGGATAATAATCACAGGTGTGGTAAGAAAAGTTCCATTTCCATAACTCAAAGATCTTATTTGAGGGATGAAATGCAAGTGTAAAACTAATGATGGCAATTTTTCTTTTTATTTTGCTTCTCTATAATCCTGCATAAAACTTTATATTTGGAATTTGGATTCTGAAAAGTCTAAGGAAGATTACCAATTTTCATAGCATGTGGCACTGAAAAATCAGTGTTCCACCATTTAAAATACCACCTTCCTGTATGTTGTAACTAACTTTTGGTGCCTACAAATATACTTTTCAAAAACAACCCTCCTTAGCATCTGTCTGTGCATGATCAATTTCCTGAAGTCTGAAAAACAATATCTTACAAGTGTGTCTTAATCATGGAGTAACAAAATTGTTCATAGAATTTTTATTGGGAGCCGCCTAGATTTGGTTAGAACATGGATGGCTATATAAATGTTATAAATAAATAATCCCTTCTATATGCTTTCTCTGTTTTTTCCCTTAATAGAGACAATGACTTGGTCGAAACCAGAAACTAAAGGGACAGTGCCACTTCCCCGTAGCCTCCATACAGCCAGTGTAATAGGAAACAAGTATGTCTGTTGTTAAAAGCTCACCTATAGAAAGGTACACCTAGTAGAGACCATTACTCTAGTGTTTGTATTTAGGGATCCTGCTTGTATGTGGAATGTAGTGAGCTTCAGCCCTGTGAGAAACACTGCCTGCAGATTAGGGGATCTAACAATAGACCTCCAGGAAACCAAAATGGATTTCTTAAACATATGTTTTTTATTTGGAGACATATAATCCTCTGCACATGACTTCAAATTTAATTAGAAAGCCCATTACATCTTTTAGAAAGGAAAAGAAAAACAAAGAGCTTTGAAAAGGCTTACTTATGCATTAATATATTATATGTTGGTGCCTTAGGAGGGAAAAAACTTTATAGCAGAAGAATAATGCTAAGGTCCTATTTCTAGAAGTTGCACTTTAATACTGTAACCAATCCATATAGTTTGTTTAAGATGTTGCAGGATTATTCATTATAAATAAGAATTTGTAGCTGATTACTATTATTGGTAATACTGATTTTTTTATAACTTATGTGTTTTCTAGCCCTATTATTTCAATGAAGATTGCAGCTATACATTACAGCATATATTCTGTTGTCTATTTATCCTTATCCCTAAGATATATTTTTTGGGCATTACATTTTTATTTAAGTTGGAATCATGTGATCCCCATACCACCCCTGCTAATGTGATGCTCAATTTGTTTATAAAATTCAGAAGAACTTCGAAACACGATAGATAGAACATTTGTTTCCCTACAGTCACTGTGCATCAACTGTTGCTAGAAATCTGACCAGAACTCAGGGCAAGGAGTTTTGCCTCTGAATTCCACCACTATAAGCACTGGAAACCAAATGTGTGTTCTGTAAAGAAAATAACCCTACATTATGCACTTTATTTATTTATTTGATTTATATACAGAAGTTGCCTATCTCACACAGGTGACTCTGGGCATCTTGCAAAGGTTAAAACGCAGAAAATCCCCCCCCCCCATAAGCCCCAATGGCCAAAGATAGACATTAACTCACCAAAAAACAACCCCTCGTCAATAACAATAGAACTCATCTATTCATCTGACTCAAATGTTTCGGAAAACAACCAGCTCTTCAGTGCCTTATGAAAAGCTAACAGGGTTGGATCCATTTCGATCTGCACAGCAGTGTTTTTCAACCTTGGCAACTTTAAGATCTTTGGACTTCAGTCTCAGAATTCTCCACATTGGTTGGGGAATTCTGGGAGTTGAAGTCCAGATGTCTTAAGGTTGAAAAACATTACTCCAGAAGGATGCTATTCCACAGGGCAGATACTGCCACTGATAAGGCACACCTCCAGGGTCCAGCAAGATGACATTGTTTGATAGAAGCCACCTGTTGGAGCATGCCCTCTCTACTAGATCTGGTGGGCCAAACAAGCAATGGGAGAAAGATGATCGCACAAGAAGCTAACCCTGTGCTAGGAGAGCTTTATAGATAACAACCAGCAATGTGAATTGTACCCAGAAGCATCCTCAGAGCCAGTGCCACTTGTAGAGCAATACGAAAAATACCCAAAACTGCCTATGCTGCTGCATTCTGGACCAGCTGCAGTTTCTGAATGTTCTTCAAGGGTAGCCCCAACTAGAGTAAATTACAGTAATCCAAACAGGAGGTGACTAACAGATGGGTCACCATGAGCAAGGCTTCTAGGCTCAGGAATGGGTACAACTGGAACACTAGATGAGTCTGTATAAAAGCCTACCCTGGCAACGGCTGCCAAGTGTTCTTTGAGCTCCCCCAATCTTCATTTTTGCATTGCATGAATATTATCTGATATGAAACTCCCAAGCAAATTATTGATTACATACATTGCTACAGTGTCAAATGCCCTCATGTCCTTTACTAGATTTTTGTGTTTCGTTTGATTTACAGAATGAAAAAGCAATATATCCATAATCATTCATTGGATATAATCCCTTCTTGTCACCTACTCATAACTGAGAAACATTGTTAACATTAAATATGTATAATTTTGAAATTAAATGTGTATAATTGTGCCATGAGGGAATGTATCTAATGATCTAATGTATCATTGATTAGGTTTAGTAATAGATGATGATGGATACTATGATTGCTTGCCATGAAGTTTAGGTGTACCTCCAAATCACCTTGACTCCAGGCAATTGCCTAAACAAGTCCCTGCAATTTTCTTGACAACATTTTTTGAATGTGGTTTGCTCTTGCCTCCTTCCTTAGGGCTGAAAGGGAATGACTAGCCCAAAGTTCCACAACTGGCTTTGTACCTAAGAAGGACTAGAATTCAGTTTCATGTCTGACTCTACTGTGATGTAATCACAAATAAAGATAGTGGACTATGGAGTTCAGCCGCTTCATGAGGGAAATTATATACTATCTCTACATTATCATGTTCTTCATTAGTATGGGGTTAGTTGTTTTAAGATTGGCTTGTTGCTAGAGATGATGAGATTTTAAAACAGTTTGTACCAACATTCAGAAGGCATGTAGGAATTCTGTATTCTTTTTAAAAATGATTTTCTGTTTGGAAAAAAAAGATTAAAAAAAACAAGGGAAGTACAGTATTTGGACCTTCCTCTTCACAAAATTCTGAATGAAACACAGTAACTTCATGATTTGAAAATATTGTTTGAAAGAAGACGAGCCCTCTTTCAATTAGCCAAGTATAATTCTGTAATATTCTACTGTCCAAATACTACAGGGTTTTAATGTATGTTTTTATAGTAATTCATACTTATGCCACAATATAGGTTCATCCATCGTGCTAAGCTACAGTTGATGTTTGTTTTAAGCCTAGTGAGCTATAAGCCATTATGGCTCAACATAATAATTTCAATAAATCATGGCTGAATAAGCCATAGACTAGTGCAATTTACAAAGCCAGTTGAAATTGTTGTGTCACTTCAACACTAAAGCATTACACAAATAAATAATAACATTATTTTGATGCATCTTCTAAAGCACCTTTAATAATCACTTTTGTATGAATATCTTCTTTAAAATCTAGTAAGCAAAGACATTATTGGTTCTGACTTAATTTCTCTGCATATGTTTTATTGTATGGCTTGGGAGGACTGGAGAAATGGGAAAGGGGAGTAAGATCAATTTTAGTTAGGAACTAGTAGTTTCTGTATAATTTGTAAGATGAAATGGAGCATGAAAGTTAATTGTGCTTATATCCTCTCCCACTTTGTTCCTTCCTTCACCCTCCATGTTCTTATATTTGCAGAATGTACGTTTTTGGTGGATGGATCCCACAGAGTACAGATGAGAGCCTCCCTGCTCAAGATGGGGAATGGAAATGTACTGGTTCATTTTCTTACTTAAATTTAGGTTAGTATACTTCATTTTTATCATTTATAGAGTAACCCTGCATACCACTTATATCTGCATGGGTCATAATCTGCCATCACTTTTTTGCCTTGTGCTTAGCAGGGATTCCACTACATTGGATAACCCTGCAGATAATAGATCTCTGCAAATAATATGGCTGTGTTCTTAAAATAATACTGGAAATTGAAACAAATGTTAAAAGCAATACATTTAAACTATATCACTTAATTTTATAATAAGTGGTTATGGTTCTGTGTTGCTTTGTTATGGGGCAGCTCCAGGGAAGAGGCAAATGGAGCAGTTGTGAAGGTGGGTTGCCACTACAAAGCTGGCTTCAGGTTTATAGTCCATCATTTTGGGTGAAAGAGGTGTGTGTGTATGTGAAAAAAATCAGATTCCCCAAGCTCTGCCCATTTGCAAATGGTGGGATTCTCCATCTCTCCTGCAGACTCTAAATAACATGTGGCACCCCAAGAAGCTGTGGAGGTCCAGGGAATTGAAGCAAGAAAAATTATCCTTCAGGTAGTTGCTATTTCTGTAGAAACAAACAACATGTTTAGCCAAGAATTTAGCATTGGGTTTATGATTTCTTTGCTGTGTTATGCTGAGTCTAGGGCTCTGATTCTACACAAATTATGAAGTACGATGTTTGATGCCAGCCTTCATGCATATCTCAAGTTATGTACATGAAGCTAATATTCTTATGATCCATAATATTTCTTGTGTGATCCATAGGATTGTGGGCAGATAATTTTCCATTTATAGGAGAATAGTGTCATCTTGTGGTCTTTCTAGAGTATTTTCTTTTCTTTTGGATTTTGATCTTTATAACAGTTATTGGTGGTATATGGCGATATGCACAGCTTTGTAATACATCTTCTTCAGCGTTGAACACTTGCATTTTAATACTTAAAATTGTGAATTCTTATATTTTCTCTTTTCTTTTAATTTATTTTAATAAAGGTTGTGTTTATATCTCCTGTGGTATTGATGTAACTCTCAAGAAGGGCTGAAGAATCTAGTCACTATCACTATGATATACTGCCAGGAAATAGTATTAGTGAAATGATTTCCTTGTTTTGCATTTTGACTTTTTAATTGCCAGAGAAGCAGCATAGGTTGTGAGAACTCTATTCAATTAAATATATGTGCAGCTGAAGTAAGTAGGGAGAGCCAACATATCAGAGGGAGGGGAGGATGACAAGTGAGGTGCTTTTTGGAAATTAATTAATGGCAACAGGAATTGCCAAACTGCTATCCCAAAGCAGGGATCAAGGCCAATGTGTGAGGACCCAGAGGCTTCTAGGAAAACAGGTTTTAAAGGCTACCCAAATGTACTTGAAAGCACGGACAGAGGATTTTCCTTGTTCAAAATATAAAACATTTGAGAGTTCTTTGATATGATCCCGTGTGTCAGGATTCCAAGTAACACACCCATAGCAATCAAAACCCCGAGGCAATTGGATTCTTCAAGGAAAAGATTTATTGGATATGTCATATTGGCATGAGCTGGTGAAAACCGACTTTAAATGTTCCCGCGGTTTTCACCTATTTAAAAGTAAAAGTTCTTTCACTTTATCTAAACAACAAGTCACATGGTCCAATCAGGATACAGTCCAGTTGCTAGATGACTCCGGTCCCCTCCTTCTGGACACCTGGTGGGAATGTCCTTGGTTCCCAAGAGAAAGTATTTTATTTGGGCTACAGCACCCCAGCTATCTCCACGCCCCCTCTTTTTCCAGCTCCAGTTGTGGCAGCACTGAAGTCCCAAAATGGCCACAGCCAGATCAGCTTCAGGGTTGACACTGTGATCAATTGGTACTTTTGGGGAATGGTGTTTTAACACATGTCAGTAGATCAATGGGAAAATCTTCCAATGTTAAAGATGTCATTGTGAGGTTGAATTGCATTTCAAAGCTTTGGTAT
This sequence comes from Naja naja, assembly GCA_009733165.1. Classification (NCBI taxonomy): domain Eukaryota; kingdom Metazoa; phylum Chordata; class Lepidosauria; order Squamata; family Elapidae; genus Naja; species Naja naja. The sequence continues at coordinate 29,675,615 of CM019154.1, read as the reverse complement.
CAAACTGCTTATCAGGAATTATGGCTCTATCATATGAGGAAGGTGGGAGTGTCTAAAATGAAGAGCAGGTTTTGAATCTTTAGCTTCCTACCTTCTAGGACTTGCTGGACCTAGGGGGCAAGTGATAAAATATGGTATCTTCATCCCATCATTGCCATAATTATGTACTTGCATCAGGCATTGTAAATGCCTGATAAAAAATAAATTCATATGATGACTTCACATACAAATAATTTTTTTATTTCATTGTGCTTTGCTATGCGTGCTATAGTTAAATATATGAATAGGGTGAATAAACAAACCATGATATATTTTAAGCCAGTAAACACCTATTGGCAGACTTGTTTCTAGTTTAACTCTAGTTAATAATTATCTACATAATTATTATTGCATAGATTTATAGGATTTCCTGGTTTATTTTGTTTTCTACCTCCAATAAATAGTGGTAAGCATGAATTTACTCATTATGAATTAGTGTGCATTAAGCAGTCAGTGTTCATTTTATTAAATCCTAATGTAGTCAAATATTAATTTGTTTTTATTTAACTTGTTATCAGATACTTTAGAATGGATAAATCTAATCCCAGATTGCCAAGAAGATAAAAACAATGTGTTACCAGGTCCAAGAGCTGGTCACTGCACAGTCATTGTTGGCTCTCGCTTGTATATATGGAGTGGCAGAGACGGCTACAGGAAAGCTTGGAACAATCAAGTTTGTTGCAAAGATCTTTGGTATCTAGATACAGGTGAATGGGCTACCTAATACTTTCTGATAACATTATTGATGGGGATTAAAAACCTGGGCAAATTTAAATGCATTTGATTTTCTGTTTTCAAAACTTAAAAAAAAACCAGGTAATGTAAATATGCAAGAATTGCTCTGTTCTAAGACTCCACACTTAGGTTGGATTTGCACAATCCACAAGGCTGAAACATGGTTAGTTTGTTGTTTAGTGTTATGAGAACCCAGACAGTTAAATTAGTTCAGTAAATAACTCAATTATGGATTCTGTGATTGATTCCATTTTAGCATTTCAATTCTAACATTTCTGCCCTGTAATTTGAAGAATTAAGAAAATACTTTAAGCCTTCACCTTTTCCTTCCCACCATCATTTTCTAGTGTATCAAAACTGTCCAAACAAATGCTATTGAGAAATTGTGTGCTTATAGTTTCAGTATCAGGAGGGAATCTCTGGGGAAATTGAACTCCACACATCTTTTTTTTTTAATTACATTTATATGCCGCCCTTCTCCGGAGAGACGCCTTACAATTTTTGGGATACAACCCAGTGTGCTCAGCAATAGCCTTCATTCCATTGTATATGCCTGCTTATTACTAAGCGGCATTTTTACAAAGTCAGCTTATTGCCCCCAACAATCTTGGGTCCTCAATTTACCTACCCCAAGAGGATGGAAGGCTGAGTCAACCTTGAGCCTGGTGGGATTCGAGCCTACAGCAGTTGTAGGCAGCTGGATCTTAAGTGCAGGCAATTAACAGCCTGAGCCACCAAGGCCCTTAAAGTTCTTAAAGTTGTTGAGATTGAGATACATTCTCTTAGAGCTTTTGACACCAGGTAACAGATAGGCTTGGACTACCTTTAGAATATTAATGTATGTTCCTCCTCTTCATTTGAGAGCTTGCTAGAATAAATACTTTTTTCTGTAGCATGCTGTGTACATAATTCTTGTATTATAAAATTTTAAATCTCCTTTAAAAGAGTTATATTTTATTATAATTGAATGCATTCTCCTTTTTTAAGAGAAACCACCAGCACCATCACAGGTACAGCTGATCAGAGCTACAACTAATTCATTTCAAGTTAAATGGGATGAAGTTCCTACTGTTGAAGGATACCTTCTTCAACTAAATTTAGATATGCCAGCACCTGTTGCAGCTGATGTATCCTTTACTGAATCACAGTCATCCTGTGTGCAAGGTAAAGTAGCACATTTTCCAAAATTAAACATGAGTAAATAGTTACATAACTCTTTTTTTCTGGAATGTTTCTTGTTGTTTGGGATTGATTCTGGCCTAACTTCTGTTCTAGAATCTTGCTTATTTGTTGGAGGTTGGTGCATGTAATCACATAACCCATGTTCCTCAGGTCAGGTTATAGCAAGCAAAACATAAAGTGACAAAAGGACCCAGTATGTCTTACAAAGATTGATTTTATAGTATACTTTTCAAATGTCATAGGAGACCTGAAGTCTTGCAACAAACCAAAAGATTTCACAGATGGAAAGAAAGAATAATATGGATATTTTGAAGCAATCTGACCTATAGATTCTGAGCAATGCTTTTTCTTAAAGAAATTTAAAAAGTCAGAACTGCAAATCTTTAAAAATGTTATTGAAGCTTCAGTTCTACCCATCATATACATCAGACCTGGACATTTTGGCTGTCCCTTTCTGGTCCATGTGAGGTCACTTGGAAGTTACAAAATAAAATGTAAATAAGAGTGCTGGAGGGGTGGGAGACGAAGGCAAGTGTGCTCCTTTAATTGACTGGTGGGAGAAAGAGCTTTTCTGCACTGGCAGCAGAAGAGCAGCAGCCAGGCTGAAGTGAGGTTCCACATTCCCTCCTCCCTCAACACATTGGCACCAGCAGCAGAATTAAGTTCAGCCTATTGGTTTGGCCCTCCATAACAGTCCCAGTTTCTAATGTGGCCCCTTGGGAAAATGAATTACCCATCTAGATATACGTCAACAAAAGAATCATAATTGATCAAGCTCCATGTTTTGGAGATGACTAATTTCTTTATCAATCTTCATTCCAGGATTGGGGTTGGCTGATTGTTTTTGATAGAAAATTAAAAAATGAAAGGCAAAATGAAGCTGTCTCCTTTTCTTTTAAACAATAATCCCCTGAGACAGTGAAAACTTCCTGATCCTGATTGATTATTTAGAATTAAACTTTTCTCAGGCTTTACTGAATTGTGCCCATTATCTAGAGCAGGGGTCGCCAACTTTTTGGACCTCAGGGACCACCAAACTCATAATTTTAAATCCCAGGGACCACTAACCAGTTCTGTGGGCGTGGCCTAATTTGTAGGTGTGGCTTCATGGTCATGTGACTGGCTGGGCATGGCTTGTATGTAAATATTACAAATATTTATATAAATATTGAATTTTTTATAAAAAAAGCAACTTTTACCCAAAATCAGGAAAAGCAGGCAGGCAGATTGAGTTGCTCACAGAATCACAGATTCATTCAGAAATCTATCTATCTGCTGTTGGCTAGCTCAGTCTGTCACATAAAATTTGCTTGCAAACAAACTCATAAAATTTGCTAGCAAGCAAACTCAGAAAATTAACTCACAACACACCATGTATGTAAACATTGGATTTTTTATTTAAAAAAGAGCAGCTTTTACCCAAAATCAGGCAAAGCAGGCAGGCAGATTGAGTTGCTCACAGAATCACAGATTCATTCAGAGATCTATCTATCTGCATTGACTAGCTCAGTCTGTAACATAAAATTTGCTTGCAAGCAAACTCACAAAATTAACTCACAACGCACCATGGATGTAAATATTGAATTTTTTATTTAAAAAAGAGCAACTTTTACCCAAAATCAGGCAAAGCAGGCAAGCAGATTGAGTTGCTCACAGAATCATTCAGTGATCTATCTATCTGCCATCGGCTAGCTCAGGGTCTCAAATTTGCTTGCCATGAGTCCGCGCTGAATAATAGAACCTTCAGTCCTAAGGGAGGTTCGGCTATGCTTAAAAGCAGAGCCGAAGATCTAAAGATCTAAAGGGCCTTGGTGGTGCAGGCTGTTAATAGCCTAGCACTTAGCTCCAGCTGTCTGTAATTATTGCAGGCTCGAATCCCACCAGGTTCAAGGTTGACTCAGCCTTCCATCCTCTCGGGGTAGGTAAAGTGAGGACCCAAGATTGTTGGGGGCAATAAGCTGACTTCGTAAAAATGCCGCTTAGTAATAAGCAGGCATATACAATGGAATGAAGGCTATTGCTGAGCGCATTGGGTTGTATCCCAAAAACTGTAAGCCGCCCTGAGTCTCCGGAGAAGGGCGGGATATAAATATGAATTTAAAAAAAAAGACTAGCTAGAAAGCAAGAAATCCAACCATTTCCTGCTTACTAGCTAATCTAAATCTCCCAGCACAGCAGAACAGATGATGGTTGGAAAAAGGAAAAATAGCAATTTAGCAGGCAAGTTTGCTGGGTAAGGAGTGAGTGGGCAGGGGTGGTTCCTGCATGGGCCATGTGAGCGGCGCAGCCTTGTGTTTCTGCGCAGCCTGTATTAATTGCTTTGGGGGGTGCTCTGGGTGTGAGATTTCTCTGCAGACCACCAAAATTTTCTCATGGCCCACCAGTGGGCTGCGGCCCACCAGTTGGTGACCGCTGATCTAGAGTGATTCATCCATTAATTTCTGAATCTATGGGAGGGTCTTCTTTAATTCCTTTAACTATTTGTACCTTTACATAGAACAGAATCCCCTCTCCCCATTTTCTTATGCAGCAAGTTCTAAAATTAATGAATATTGTCCTTCTTCCAGGAACTAAACTGGATCTCCACCCCAGAACTATCAGTGCCTCAAGCAATGTAAGTTAACACGATGAAGAATATTATTAGGATTTTTCCAAATAATAGGAATATGTGCTCAAAAAGTATAATGTAATTGATCTATATGATTATTAGCAAACAAAACCCTTATTACCTACTAGCTGTTCTAAAGCCAAAATACTAATTTTGCCTAATCAAATCTCCCTAGGGTTGACTAACTAGGATAATTAAAATGCAAATGTTACATATCCAAGGATTCAGCAGTATGGTGATGCCACTCACACTGGTACCCAACCAACCAGTCCATCACACCTTTTTTTTCCATTGCTTTCCTAAGCAACAGAGGCATCATCTGGTAGACCATGCCTATGTATCCTCCCTAAAGGCTTTTTAACACTTGTTCCTCATCCCAAGATCTCTCAAGCTTCTTTTCATCCTACCTAAAGTAGCACCAAACCCAAGCTTGCCACCAGACCCACTGCAGAGATATTAGGTCTCTGAATCCAGTTGCTAGATTGATTTTTTAAAAAGGAGTCACTATATCACCATTACATATATCAGTACCACATTAGAACTATATCTCAAGGACAACTTTAAGAATGGATTTGAGCCCCCAATCCAAGACTTAGTGAGGGTACAGGTTGCACATCCTGCTTTTGTGAGCCAGGTTTCTTCTCACATAGCAGCATATGGGAGGATAACAGATAATCAGCATTGGAAGGGATCCTGTAGGTCATCTAGTCCAACCCCCGGCCCAAGCGGCAGACCCTACACCATTTCTGACAAATGGCAGTCCAATCTCTTCTTGAAAGTCTCAAGTGATGGCGCTCCCACAACTTCCGAGGGCAAGCTGTTCCATTGGTTGATTGTTCTCACTGTCAGAAAGTTTCTCCTTATTTCCAGGTTAAATCTCTCCTTGTTGAGTTTCCATCCATTATTCCTTGTCTGGCCTACAGGCGCTTTAGAAAATAGCTTGATCCTCTCTGTGGCAGCCCCTCAAATATTGGAAGACTGCTATCATGTCTCCCTAGTCCTTCTTTTCATTAGACTAGCCATGCCCAGTTCCTTTAACTGTTCTTCATATGTTTAGTCTCCAGTCCCCTAATTATTCTGGTTGCTCTTCTCTGTACTTTTTCTAGAGTCTCAACATCTTTTTTATAATGTGAACAAAACTGGATGCAGTACTCTAGTTGTGGTCTTACTAAGGCTTTATAGAGTGGTATTGGTCCTTCCCTTGATCTTGATTGTGTCCCTCTGTTAATACAACTTAGGATTGCATTAGCTTTTTTGGCTGCTGCTGCACACTGCTGGCTCATATTTAGCTGGTTGTCCACTAAGACTCCAAGATCCTTCTCACAGGGATCCCATTTCTGTCCCATTTCTGGTTTACCCAGTCTATATGTGTACTTTTGGTTTTTCTTGCCTAAGTGTAGGACTTTACTTTTCTCTACATTGAATTTCATTTCGTTAGATACGGCCCAGTGTTCTAGTCTGTCAAGATCCATCTGGATCTTGAGCCTATCTTCTTGGGTATTAGCTATTCCTGCCAGCTTAGTATCATCTGCAAATTTGGTAAGTTCCCCTTCTACTCCCTCATCTAAGTCGTTAATGAAGATATTGAAGAGTACTGGGCCTAAGACGTAGATGTAGCAATAGACACCAGTGTTCATGTGATTAGGAGCCAAAGGGGATATTCTCCCCATCCTTCAGCAGAATGAGTTCAGAGCCTATTTTGACTCAACCCCCCACCCCCACACACAAAAGTTCAGATATTAAATGTTCCTACATAGACCAGAGGTGGTATTCAGCAAGTTCTGACCAGTTCTGGAGAACTGGTAGCGGAAATTTTGAGTTATTCGGAGAACCGGCAAATACCACCTCTGACTGGGGATTTTACAGTATCCTTCCCCTGCCACGCCCACTAAGCCACAGCCACAGAACCGGTAGTAAAAAATTTGAATCCCACCACTGACATAGACCATAAAATCTATAGAGACTGTTGGATGAAAGATTCATAAAGCTGTTGGTTTCCCCCCTGAAGCAGAATCATGAGTGCTTAGATGCTGACAGTCATAAACATAGTGGTTACTACAGAGAACTTGGTGCTTGTTTTCTCTGTCTAGGTGCAAATTTCCATTTCAGAGGCTAAAGTCAAGATTCCAGAAACTGAAAATATGAAGAAAAACCATTCCGTTTCCAAAGAGTTCAGTGTTCCTTTATGTTTGCCTGCTAGCACTTTAGGTAAGCAGCACTAAGTTGAAACTTATTTGTCAGATGTGGTTCCAGATATATGTGGGATAAGAATGGATGTTAATGCTTTGATGTTTATTAATACATTTTCATTATTACTTTTGTCAATGGAAATAATGTTGAAGCAACAGTGGCAGATAACATTTATCACAGAGATTTGTCCTGGGTGGAATTGTCCGACGGCGAGTTGGCTGCGGCAAGATGGCCGCAGCAAGTTGTCCCATTCTGTGAAAATGAGCACACCAGACAAAACCATGTAGAGATACACTCTCTTTGATTTGTTTTTAATAGTTTTTAAAATATATTTAGTGCAAGTAAACATTCAAAAGGACATCTTGTATAGCCTAAACATCTAAAACCATGTTATTAAGCCAGTTTGCTTCATGGACATCCCAGCTACATCCAAAGGAAAAGAATTTCTGTGGAAAACAAACATCTATTAATTTCTGTCTTGGGATCATTTGCTTTTCTCTCCTTTCAGATCCTCAGATGTCAGCCAGTCTAAATGAATTACTTGACTTTGATTCAAGATCTTCCCAAGTAGATACTTCTAAACCTAGCATAGCCTCCACCACACAAAATATAGTAACCCAGCAGGCTGTTAGAACCAACTCATCAAATGGGGCAGTTGCAAAAGATGAAACTTCATTATTATCAACAGGTAGTTCAAACCTGGAAGTCAGACTGTGTCACATTTTGTATTTTGAATCACATTATGGTTTTTTTCATGGTGGTTATAGAATTCCATTTCTTGAATAGCATCAAGATGTACATATCTAACATTTTTAACCAAGCTATGGATAGGTTTTTTTAACATGTGCAGGCAGTGAATTTGCTTGAATCAGTAAATAATGTATTAACCTTAATTCCTCATTTTATTCAGACTGAGAAAAGATGGTTGCTAGATTTATACCAAATCAGGCTATTAAACCAGCTTTAAATTTTAGATGAATATTAATCTACAATTTAAAGCTGGTTTAATGGCCTGGCTTGATATATTCATATATTTGAAGTTCAGATGAAATGGGAAGTTAGGGTAGATAGAACAGTTTCCAGTTTTTCAGATGTGTGCAGATATAAAGATTTGATTATGCATTGACTTATAAAGGAAAGCTGTGATCAAATGAGTTTTTTAAAATGCAAATAAGCGTAAGTGCTCCTAATGCAGGTGGGGGCATCTTAGGACTTAGGTCAACCCAATAACCATAAGGCTGCCTTTTAGTTTTCCTTTTCTTTAACCAGATGATCTATACTTTGAGATCTCTCAACAGAAACCGTTTAGTTCTTGGTGTAATAATTTTATTCAGCCTTTCCCTTATTGGTTTTTTTATACCTTGTGTTTTTTTTAATTAAAATGTTAGGTTTCCTTTGGTTTTCTTCTCAATTAGAAACAATATTTAATTTGGATTGAATGCAGATATTATTTTTTGCATTTTTTAAACTTCCAATACATATGCAGTATATGAAATTATTGTGTTGTATGGATGAAGTTTAGATATTTGAGCTACAAATAACTATGTTTTTAAAACTGCATTTTAAAAAAACAATGGTGGAGATTTATTGCACGTCAGATCAATTATTTGTTTCCATATATTTAGTTTATATTTTGAATGAAGTTGGGCTATAAATATTCCCAGTTTTAATTAAGTCACTGGCATCTAAAATTACAATTTAAACTGTTCACAATACTTAATATTATTAAGCGTATTAATATTCATTGTGCTATGTATTTTTAATTCGTTCCAAAAAAATATAGGAGAAGGAATATGTGTTTTTTTAAAAAAAAGAAAGGCTGGAATCTGGTAAACGTACAATATCTTGCTGAAGATACCACATGAAAATGTAGGATTTGGAATCTTGGTAGCCCTTGATTACTTTTTTTAAAATGAAGCTATTTTTATTTAATTTTGCATGGTCTAAATTGAATTCAAGTTATTTTTTTCATTCAGCATATATTTTATCGGTTCTTGATAGTCATGCATTACAGGCAGTTTGTCAGTTGCTTTCCAAGTAAAAAGCCAGCATTTTGCTTCTTGCCTATACAACAGAAATGTTATGAAACTTTTTCAGAGATAAAGAGATTTCCACCATTGATGGATTTCTTTTTGAAAGTTTTTGTACCTGTAGTAAAAGGATTTCAAATGTGTTTCTCCTAGTTAAAGAGTCTCCAGTGCTCTCAGCTAGAGTCACGGTTAACCCTCCTGATACAGCTATACAATCACCTGTAAGTACATGACACATTTTGAGCAGCAGATATTGCCAATAAGCTTTATCACTTAGAGAATGATCAGTGTTTATGTTATCAGTTTCCTCAGTTAGTGGAAACTGAGTCAGTCATACCATTTGCAGACTTAACAAATTTTTTCCGTATGTGACTTAATTGCTCATTCTATAAAATGCATTAGTTTAACTTAGCATTGGCAACTATGGCATCAAATTAATTTTAGTTGCTATCTTGATTTTTCTGCAGCATGGAATTATATTAACAATATTTCACAGAGGGCTATAGTATAAGTGGTTGGATGACTTTAAATACATTGGCAGTGGTGTGGTGGCCTAGAAGTGGAGCTCTTGCCCAATCAGGAGGCAGGTAGAGCCAGATATTTCTCTGGGCACACTGAGAATATATCTGCTGAACAAAACTCTGCATAGGTGACAGGAAGGGTATCCGGCCATTAAAACACTCTGCTAACTCCATTCAGTTGCCCAGACTCCACCTCGCAAGGGATTATGGGGTCATTAAAAGAAGATGGTGACTTGTACAGATTTACAACCACAATTGGGATTGAGATTTTCCATAAGTTGTTGCAGTTGTAGGTTGCGTCAGGCCTGCTTTTACAATAGTTTTTACAGTGATTATTCAGTGAATCCAGCTCAACGGGTGTCTTTTGCTGGAAATAATCGTAAGTACATAGATGCAGGACACTGCAACTGGTCATAAGTGTCAGCTGAGTGCCCAAGTTACAGTCACAAGACTATGAGTCATTTTACAGTTGTAAATGGAAGCATAGGTTGTATGTCACTTTTTCCAAGGCCATTGTAACTTTGAAGGGTCTTTAAATGAATGGTCATAAGTCAAGGAGTACCTGTGTAAATGGTAATTGACGTGTAGTACTATCACATAATCTGTTCTCTCCACCTAGCATTGGTAGGGCTGTCATTATAGGATTGTGTGGGGAGGAGGTTTAACTCCTTCCACATTTGGATCTCCAAGACTAAATTGTATATTAGACTCTTGATGTGGAGAATGTCCATACTTTTAACACTGCCTGCTCTTTGAATTATAGAAAACTTCATCACCAAAGCAGAATGCAAGAGTGAGGGCACAAGAACGAAAATGGAATGATGTTGGGATTTTTCAAAGCAACACTGCATTAGTGAGCCAGTTTTATTTGCTGCAAGAAGAAAAGGTTCTTTCCAGCAAGAAGGTCTGTTGCATTTTCCTATTAAATAGTAACAACAAAATTAAGTAGGGACGTGATTGGATCTTGGAAGTTGAGATGAAAGAATTAGCATCTTACGTAAAGAACTAAATAGGCCATTCTAGTTGCTGTGGTTATGGGTTTGTTGTATTTACATAGTCGCTTTCGATCACCAGTTCATTTTAAGAACTTTTCCTCTTTCAATTTGGGAACCCTTTTTTTTTTGTTAAGGCAGAAAGTTGCATTGGCTTTTATAAAAACAAAATTCAGTATCGTTTATTTTGATTGACATTAAAAATCATTAGTATGATTGTCTTCCAAACACATGTTTAACGATTTCAGTTTGATAACAACTTTTAGATATGGAAACCACAACCAAGATGTTCAGTGGCATATTTAGCATTTATATATGTACTTTAATCATTGGATAGTATTCTCAAATTAAGCAAAGATACATCTAGTTTGCCAAGGTGAGAGAAGGTGTATCATGTTCCACTCTCCCATTTGCATCAGTGGATCTTAAAAACATTCAAAGTTGTTTTTGCTTAATAGGCAGCTGTGCTGGAAAGCTCTTCTTAATAGGAAATTACTATTACTATTTATCCTCCCATTCTTCCTTTCACCCATCATTGACTGTTTCTTAATATGATTTGATTGCTTATTGTACCCTATGACTATTACTAAGCATTGTACCTTATGATTCTTGATGAACGTATCTTTTCTTTTATGTACACTGAGAGCATATGTACCAAGACACATTCCTTGTGTGTCCAATCACGCTTGGACAATAAATTATTCTATTCAATTCTAAATTCAATCTAGAACATACAGGAGTCTTTAGGACCTGTGTTTTAAAAAGAGCAAGTAATTATTTATTTCTTCTCATGTTATTTATGTTTAGGGAGACAATACAGATATTCCAAATGCCAGTTTATTTAAAAAACAGGATCTCTCCGGCACTTTATACAAGTTCAGGGTTGCTGCAATTAATGGATGTGGTGTAGGGCCTTTCAGCAAAATCAGTGAATTTAAGACTTGCATCCCTGGATTTCCCGGAGCACCTTCAATTGTCAAAATTAGCAAGGTAATAATTCTTCCTTCTTTCCTCCCTCTGTGTGTGTAAATCTGAATGGGAATTTTAACATTCATGGAAGGCTTACAGAAATGAATGTTCTTTGGAAAAGCCAGCAATGGTAAAATATGGCATTCTGAGCAAAGTAAGTAATTTTGAGTTGACCAAAACAAATAAACAACAACAAAAACCTTCTTAATGGAAAAATCCTCAACATACATATATGTGTTTTGAAGGACAATATTTAATCCTGGATTGGCATATCATGCAAAGCCTGTTTTATTTAACCAAGTTTTATTGAATAAACCATTGATTGCTCTGTTCCCAGACCACACTAAGTCAGAAATGCACTACATTTGTGGTCTTGAACTGAATTTTCACCACATGCCAATCCAGAAAGCTACATTATGGCTCAGTACAATGTATGAGCTGGATAGTGCCTCTTGAGCTTTTTATTGAGCAGCTAATCTGCAGATACCTGAAATTAGAGAACAAAACTACAGTTTTTCTCTCTAGAATTGTAAAGGGGAGTTTTCGCTTCTTCCTTAGAGTGCAGATTGTATTCATCTTTCATGGGAGCCTCCAGTTTCACCTTCGGGAAATATCTTGGAATATTCCGCTTATTTGGCAATAAGAACCACCCAGCTTCATGAAAATCCTAATCAACTTATGTTCATGAAAATCTATTGTGGCCTTAAGACCTCATGTACAGTGACTGCTGCCCAGCTTGCAAATGCTCACGTTGATCATACATCCAAGCCGGCCATTGTGTTCAGGATTTCGGCCAAGAATGAGAGAGGATACGGACCAGCCACACAGGTTCGATGGCTCCAAGGTAAAATGAGTGATGGAACCAAATCTTTCTCAGTACAGGTAGTCCTCAACAATTGTACAGCCACAATTGAGCCCAGAATTCATGTTGCTAAGTGAGAAATTCATTATGTGAATTCTGCCCCATTTTACGAATTTTCATGCCATATTTGTTAAGTGAGTCAGTGCAGTTGTTAATTTTAGTGACATGGTTGTTAAGTGAATCTGGCTTCCCCATTGATTTTGCTTGTCAGAAGGCCACCAAAGGTGATCACATGACCCCGGGGCACTGCAACCGTCATAAATATGAACCAGTTGTCAAGTATCCGAAGGTAAATCATGTGACCATGGGGGTGCTGCAGTAGTCATAAGTGTAAAAAATGTCACTTTTTTCAGTGCCGTTGTAACTTTGAATGGTCACTAAATGAAGTAAATTGAGGACTATTAAAATATGTGAAAAAATATTTTTCAAGAATATACTTGACAAATTTTGAGATTTAGCTCTATATAATGTAGCTTCAGTAGCCTTGACAATATTTCTTTCTTCAGTTAACCAACAAATCAAATAAGTCTGCATCAAGTCTCCATGTAGCAAGTCTGCTAATACAGTTTGAGTGGGTTCAGTTGTGTCTCTTTGGCTACCAGCAGTTGCCTCCTCTTGTTCAGGGAATTCTAGGATTCATAGATAGCATAACTTGAAGAACTCCTATCTATCAACCTCATTCCTTGTTAAAAAAAGCTTTTAAAACTTCTGTTGTATGGAGAATAATGTCATCGACACACAGCTTCTTGGTGCTCTAGAAGACCACCCTCATGAGGAAAGATTATAGCAGCATTTTCACCTGGAATATTGATAGGCAAGAGGAGGCACTACAAAAATACATAAGCTACCGTGTTTCCCCGAAAATAAGACACTGTCTTATATTTTTTTCTCCCAAAACACACTAGGTCTTATTTTAGGGTAGGTCTTATATATTTATGGTGCCAAATAGTGAGTGTATGTTTTGGTGCACGGTTGCTCCCTGAAAAGTCTTCCTGGAACTGGAGATTTACACTAAGTCTTATTTTCGGGGTAGGTCTTATATTAGGGCAGGTTTGGAAAATAGTGCTAGGTCTTACTTTCGGGGTAGGTCTTATTTTCGGGGAAACACGGTATGTATGCTTAAATATAAGTTGAGTAAAGAAATACTTTTTTTATCATTCATGAACCTCCTTGTATTTTATTTTAGTGCATGTGGCAGTATTGGCATTTACATAGATATAATAATGAGATAAATAAAATGTAATATTTCACCCTTTCTCTTGGGTTTCATGAGTATCCATTGAAACTAAAGGTAGGCAGATTCAGAAATGATAAACAGTATTTCTCTGCAGGTGGTTTTGAAAGTAACTTGGCAACAACCATAAATCGCAATCTCTTATCTCAGAGAATGCACCTTGAATGCTAACTACTAGAAAGTTGGAAAGTGAGAGAAGTACCCTTGGATTGATCATCACTTTATGAATTTTATCTTAATTGCTGATGTATAATTCATATATACAAACCCCATATGAAATGTTAGATTTAGAAGGAGAATGCAGAACCTGCTCTCCAGTCTCCAATAGATGATTGGCATTTTTCTGTTTTTGGCCTCCTTTTAGTAACTTGTAACTCCAAGGCTGTGAATAATTGCTGAAAGTCCATGGTAGAATATCCCATCATTCGGAGATTAAAAGCAAACAAACTATAATTTGAATCCTTAAGTCTGCTTAACATATATTGTAAACAAAAAAAAATCCCCCTCTAAGTACCAACATTATGTTTCTAGCCATGCACATAATGTGCTGTAACTCTGTCCATTTTTTACAGTTGCTCTACTATCACAATTTTTAGCCCTACCAAAAAAAGTCATATGTGGCCCATAACTACTGAAAGTTTCATATCCCTGTTTTATTCAAAGTATATAGCATCAGTGAACAATTTGGTATAAAATGTTTCATTCGGATAGTCAAGAATAAAGGCAGTTCTCAGGTTACAAAAACTTTTTACGGAAAGTTCTGAATGCTTGAAGATGTAACAAAACTTTCTCTTTCCTTACAGAAATGAAAACATCAAGCTCAAAATAGAAGCAGGATATTACACTGCGGATTATGAATTGGCAGTTAGTACGCTTGAAGTTTGATGAATCTTCCAAATATTTCATTTTATGCCAGCTTGAGATCAGCATGGTACAGTCTTGAAAAACTGGGCCTATAGTGATCACATTTTTGGTAGTACTTTATCCAGCATGGTCACTAGCTACTTCCAGAAGGTTATGTAATCATCTGAATTTTTGGAGAGTCTTCCTTACAGCATCTCCTAACACAGAGATCCCCAGTTGTGTTAGCTTCCAACACATATGAAGGGGCCATAGCTCAATGATTTGAGCATGTGCCTTGCATGTGAAAGGTGCCAAGGGTGAATCTCTGGCTAGTGTAGAGATGGGGTTGAGAAAGGCCCTGTCTGAAAGCTCAGAGAATTGCTCCTGATTAACGTAGACAATCTTGAGTTAGATTATGATTTCAATAAGGCTTTTTGTGTTCCTATACATAGATGCTCAATTACTGCTTAAATTTCATTACATTTAAAAAGCAAGTTTGTGATGTGTTTTGAAAATTGTTTAAAGAGAAATTTACCAGAGGAGGAGGAAAAACAATGTGTTTTAAGTCATTTTATTGGTGAGATGGGAAGCATATAAAGTACATAAATACTAATTTCTCTTTAAATTCTTTTCAGGACAGATTTATAAATGTTTAAAATAGAACTCAGAGGTTTGGCTGGGGAACAAATGAGCGAGCCCCCAAAAACTTTGCTCGTGTTCAGATCCTCATGGATGATGGTCTGTAAAACTATTGTAGAATGAGCTGTTTGAAGACTCCCATAAATATATAGCATCAGAGATGCTGAAAGTGAATTATTTGGTTTTCAACAGCATAATAATGGCCTTTTTATCATTAATTTTGGTTAATTGAGTCTTTTACAATAGTAACTATTTCAGATAAAAGTGATTTGTCTTAGGTTTTTATTAGTTCATTTTTGTAGGGTAGGGCTGCTTTTAATGTAGCGCTTTATTCATGGGTATGAGTCTCATCAACCTTATCAAAAAAAAATTAGGAAACAGGGCAATATGTATCCTTGTCAAACAAGAGTTGTTTCCCTACCTAATTGCTCACATGTTTTCAAAACTATTTGTGGGAATGACTTGGAGGGAATGAAAGCCATCATATAAAACGTATCTCTGTAGAATGAGCTATAGTTTTGTGCTGAGACAAAATACTGGGTCTTTGTCCAGTGAAAAGTTAAAAGACTGTCAAGTTAACATGATGGCCAGCCTAAGAATGAAAAACAACTTCAACAAGCAGAAGCTATAGTCAGTTACTATTGTGGTTCACCACAATCAGCTGGTTTCATTCATTCATTAAAAGCTGCAGTTGTGCAGAATCTACAGGCCCACACAGCTCAGTCGCCCCTATTTCTGTAGCATCAAGATACAGTGCTTACCAAAATTCAGCATTGTTAATTTTTGACTGCATTTTTTTCTGCATTGTTAATTTTTGACTGCATTTTTAAGGGCTAGAACTAGTGCTTTTAACGCCTTCTTACCTGCTACCTGAGAAGCAAATTGAAAATGTCTCCATTCATTCCCTGGCAGTTTCACTGTCAAGATTTCTCTGTCTTCTAGTATCCACACAAAAAAAATGCAACCCAGGCTGCAAAACACTGACCTGTGCAATGGGTATAAATCCCATTGAGCCGAGTAGAGCTTATTTCTGAACAATTGTGCATAAAGAATTTTTCATAATGCACAGGTTAATGGCGTAATTTAGGAACGAAGGCAAAGCTGATGTGATGCCATAGGTCAGTACAGGTCTTCCAGCAAACTCTGGCCATTTTGGCTTATTACAGTGACATTATAAGGTAGAACCCTAAAGATAAACATAAAATGCGGTCCCCAAAGCACGACAAATCACAAGTGAGTATGTAGATGATGCTCCTGTTCCACATGAATTTGATATATATGCAGATTTGTTTTCCTATGGCTTATATTTTGTATCCATGTTTAGTGTAACAAAGATACTTTTGTTTACAGTAACTTAAAATGTACAGAATATTTTAATATATTCATTTTTGTAAATATTTTTCTAGTGTTTACAAACACATATTCTAATCTTTGAGAATATCCTAATATGCAAATTGCTAAGCTAGTCACTTCTGTTATGAAAAGCAAACTCTGTAAATGCACTACTATTAATTTCTCATGGGCATAGAAATGTTAAAATCTGTAGAAAGTTTGAACATGTACAAAAGTACTGATGCATCACATACCCACAAAAAAAAGAAGAAGAAAGGGAAAGAATCCTACCCCTTGTTTTGGCATAATCATGCTATTTTGCACTAGTAAGAATTGTAACATTTTTGTGTTGCTTCCAGAAACTAACTGTATTGGTCTAAAGTTAAAGCAGATTTGCACATCTTTGCATTGCTTTTTCGACAAGTTTTTCATGAGTTTCCTCAAAGGCTTGGGATTTTATTTTGCTAATTGCCTTAGTTTCCTATAATCACATTGGACTTCTGTAACATTTTTATCTTAATCATGTTATGACTAATGTGCCAGCTGCTTCATTTCCCCTTCACAGTTTTTCTACACGAGACAGCAAAATAGTGCAAGTGCACCAAAAAGTAATAATCTAGACTTATGTTCAGAATGCCAGTGTGCACTTTTATCTACCACCTTATGTAGCAAAAATGTGTATGAAGCACTTATTAGGAATGTTAATCTGTTCCTAAGCACACAAGTGTATTAGAGGCATTTAGATGCCATTTTGTACATGAATAATTGTTTATCTTATTATAGCATAAAGTGGCTAAATTGTGCCATTATATTATGTAGGTGGTGAATAGAGCTTAATGATGCATCCCACAGGGATATTTCTGTAAACAGTAGTGCTTTTTACATTAATTTGTATGGACCTTATACAGGTTCCTGTGGATTGCATCCTTTGGCATCTAAATAAAATGATTTTTTTAAAAAAATCTCTATTTGGAAACCTGATTTAGTGCATCTGTGCAATAGAATGAATATTTTGCACTTCAGTTTTCCATCAATGCATAAGAATTAAGATGGGAATCACTTGATCTGCAAGGATCAGTTTTAAAGTGGATTATGGTAATATAAACGCTTTACTATCATTCAATGTTCACAGTTACAAAACATCTTTGAGATGTTGTAACCCATTTTTAAGTAGAGAAACTGGGAGAAATTCATTTGAAGAAAGTCTGTTTTGGCTTAGTTCCTAATAAACCATGAGATGGTTGGATATATGAATTACCGCTTATGATACATGAATTAAGCCACTGTGATTTGCATGGTTTATGGCTTAATATAAAACAAACCATTACAGCTTCCACAAAATGGCTTAGCATAATCCCAGTGAATTCATGGTTTGGATAGAATTAGGATCCAACTCCCCCAATTTTATCTCCAATACTTGTTAATAATCTTCTGGAGATATTTGAATAACAGTGACAAACAGTTGGATGGAAGGGAATAGGTGGTTTGTACCAGTCCTAACACATCAGGAGAGAGGCAGGTGGAGAAAGCCACCCTAAGATAGTAGAATTCTAAAACTTTACAATAATCATACTGATGCAGCACAATCTGTAATGCCATGAAAACAACAGTGGTCTACTTTTTAAAAAGCTTTCTTGAATTGCTAATAAATTAAGTAGCACTTTTTACTGGCTACTGTCTAAGAAGGAATTAGACTAAATTAGAATTCTTTATTGGCCAAGTGTGATTGGACACACAAGGAATTTATCTTGGTGCAAATGCTCTCAGTGTACATAAAAGAAAAGCTACATTCGTCAAGAGTCAAGAATCATAAGGTACAACACAATGATAGTTGTAGAGTACAATAAGCAATCAAATCATACTAGGAATAAGTTCCATCAACAAACTTTTGTGTATGTTAGTCAGCTGACAGTAACTTTGCTTACTGGGTTTTTTCCTGAGATAAATATTGGCAGTGTGATATAAAGAGGGTGGGATGCGTTGTTGGTTATACTACCTATACAACACTGTCTATTTGTGGCATAATAATACAGATGCTCAGAGTGAAACCAACATAATCTTTCATGCACCTTATGATATGTACCTTTTCCTAAAACAAGTATGTAACAACACCCCAGAGAAAATTTATGTTGCAGCCACACAATTCTGGTTGCTCTTAGCAATTAAAAATCACTCAAGCTACATTAGATTTTTTAAACTAGTACTGTGAAATGGAAACTTATAAATACATTCTTCAAAGTTGAAGGTAGTATTTCCTGAGAAGGTCCATTTTAGATGCTAGGAGAATTTAAGCTCTTCCTTGAATTGTCATAAGAAATGTGCTTCCTTTCACTTTACCTGCCACATACTTCCAACTCTGGATTGAATCCAGATATCCCAGTGGTCACAGGGTCAAAGAGAAGTACCTTTAAGAACTCACTCAACATAGTTGTAGTGTGTTGTTTTCTATAACTTTTTTGAATTAGGAGGCCTACTGTGACAGAATGTGAGAATTATATGGCTATTAATAACTTTTTGATTGTAGATACCTTACTTAACAATATGATCTGTTGAGTATACGTGTGAGTATTTTTGCACTTTTGAGTTCATATATTTCTGCACTTGTTTTAAGAGTATGTCATGATTACCAAAGGTAAAATTGTGGTGTTAATTCAGACCTGAGATTCAGTGTACATGTGCTTATGACAATAGGCTGTTATGATTTAACCACAATTCAGCAGTTTCCCATATATGGAACTAGATTAGTAACAAGTGTGTAATTTCTTTAGTAGCCTTACCCATTCATTGTCTAGCTATTTTTGCAGCCTGCTTCTCTTAATAGCACTTAAAATGTATTTCATCCAACTATAAATTTATATTTGAAGCATATTGTTTAAAAAGTATCAATATATTTGGATAAATGGGTCAACCTAAGTTCATTTAAAATATATATAAAATCAGACTGTTTGGGAAACTGGTTGTTTTGTTGGGGTTTTTTTTGCTTGCCTTTGTAAATATATGTATAACATCTTGTATTAATTAGTCCATCCTGTTCCAATTTCAATAATAGACTTAGTATCAATCTTTATAAGTGGAAAAGTTCTTATTTATACCTTACTTCATCAATTCAACTTCAGTTTTGTTTGTGACATGGCGTGTGAATAAAAATTTGGATGGTTCAGAGGGTCATATATGTATTTAATAAGCTGATACAAATAAGCCTTTTGCCTATGTATGGGGATTGCAGTTTCAAATAACTGCTTACCAGTTTTAGAATAAAATCGAAGTATGAAAATCAGCTTTATGGTTTCATATGCTGGTTTGTTCTAAAACATATACTCATATGCTGGGTTTGGTAAAATGGAATTCACCCATTGACATTTTTCCCATTGACCTATTGAGTAAAGTACAGTACTTAGTGTTGTGAAAATGCTGAGTAATTATTCAGTAAGCTACATAAGAATGATGTGACCATCTGAATGCAGCCATTGTTATGTATGATTTATATAGCAATATTTGACCATAGTTTTGAAGTAGGCTGAACCAGGAAATCAGTCTTTAACAAAAATAACACCACAGTTAACTGGAATTCTGAAGTGATGGTTAAAGCCAGCTATTTATGGTCTTACGATCTGCAGCTGAAATGTCGAGAGAAATCCAATATTTTCTATAATAAAAGTAGCATTGTTATTTGTAATAAAGTGATTTGTCCTAATAATGTTTTTGTTTTTTTTAAACCTATGGTATTAGTTAAATCATTGCAGCTTTCAATGGTAATAATTACATTTAGAAATAACATTTCACATACATTGCAGAGTTTAGTGTTCTAAGAAGCTAAATCTTGCACTATGTTATTTTGGCTTTAGTGCAGGGGAAAAAGGGTGAGATGTGTGGGGTTGATTTTTAAGTGTAATAAAACTGTCTGAATCATGTGAACAAAGCTAATTAAGCTACTGTGGATAGAGATACAAAATGTTTAAATACATCTCAAATTTAACAGATGTTAGATTTGCTTCATTTCTTAAACAGATTTAACACAAGTTCAGTGTTTATAATAGGATTGGTATTAGTACTATAATCCTGATAGTTACTTTTATCACAAGCCCATGTTTAACTATAGAACCAATAAAATGCTAAAGATTTCCCCCTTCTAAGAATTCAAGGGAGTATAATTTTTCTCCCCTTACCGCCTTGTGAAGTAAATTGAACTGAAAGTAACTGGCTCAAAGTAATCAAGTGATTTCTGTGGCTACAAGCATCTTCACTGTCTTAAAAACTGCCCTTCAAATTCATATATGCAAGCTTGTTTATCAGAAGTTCCTTTGGTAGCTTCATAAATGTGTCTCTTTACTGGATTACTACACTTTAATTTCATTTAAGACTTGTTTTGCACAATGCAATAACTTAAGCTTTATTAAAAGGTAATTATTCACCTTTTTTCCAAATCCCTTCATTGGTTTGATTTCATTTGAGGTGAATCATAAATTAATTCTGATCATAACATTGACAGCCAAAGTCAAATTAAAAAAAACTTTCTAGAAAATTAATCTGGCAATTTGCATTCCAAGTTTCCAGCAGCTTTTCAGATTCTCACATCTAATTATTTTTATTGCACCATATCTACAGCTTTCTGAAAACAAAAATTTGTATTAATTTCCCTTAACCTGTTGCAAATGAGATGCTTTCTCTGTTGGTGCTATTTTTTTAAGAAATCATCTTGGATTATAATATCGCAAAGGTGCTTTTTCAGGAGGCAACTGGACTCACGTTTTTTCTTTGAAGACATTTCACTTCTCATCCAAGAAGTTTCTTCAGCTCTGACAGAATAGCGGGGAATGGAAGGATTTATATTCCTTGCAGGATTTATAATCCTTCCATTTCCCGTTATCCTGTCAGAACTGAAGATGTTTCTTGGATGAGAAGCAAACCGTCTTCAAAGGAAAACAAAGTCCAGTTGCCTCCTGAAAAAGCACCTTTGGGACATGATCTGGATGACCAAGAATCTCCACAGACATCTTGGACTATGTAGCTTCTGAGCAAAAATTATGTGAGATTTCTGTTTTTTCCAATGTTAAATGCTACTGGAATGTGTTAGCTCAGTGTGTTACGACGATTTTTGCCATCATGATTTAAAATGGAGACCAGTTCCCATGGAGGAATGAGCATCAGATTTTCACATTTCTCTCTTCATGGTTTAGAATTCAGCAGCCATTTTGCTTTGTTGTCCAATTTTGTGCAGGACAAAGCTTTGCTGATCAGCAATTTTATTCTTAAGTTCTCAGTGGCATCTGTTCACTTATTATCATTCTACAAATCACAATATTTTAAGGTATCTTAAAATTTATTGCAGCAACAGGAAACAGCCAAATGGATGCTCAAACCTTCCATTTACATCCCTGGAAATACATGACCCTCTTAACTTCCACAGTAATTAAGATTGGAGTTTCCACACATCATGACTATGAAGATGTTAAAGAGGTAATCTGACAATAAAGTATCAAACAGAATCTGGTTTCTTTGGAGAGAAATCATAAATTAAAACGAATTTATTTCAAAAGTAGCAAGGTGAGAATATCCCTAGTTCAAAGATCAACTAAAAAAACCTTTTACTACATACTTCTAATTGTTGCAAAACAGGGACTGCACTACCAGATACAGTTAACACTGATACTGGGTACCAGACAATCCACAGAACTAATTCTGCATACAAGACAACAGTTCGTGACAAACCCACCTTCATTCTTTTACAGCTTGTGCAAAATAGTTCCCAGGGACCATGACCCAAGGTTATAATGCTAGGATCCAAAGATTGGTTACTTCTAGATTCCCATTAAAGTATTATATTAAAAGTACTGGGAGCACTTATTTTGAACTGTGGGCATTTGAGGAAATTCAAGTTAAATATTAATAAATATTTAATTCAACTCATGCAAGACAGATAAAAACAAAAGGTCATCTCAATTTTTATAATAAAGGCAACTTGCATTCAAAATGAACTGTACCCTTATGTTTTATTCAAAGGGTAAATGTGAATTAAACCCAGCTGTTTACTTGAATTACAAAAGTAACATGATTCAATATGAAAATAAGAAACTGTCTACAAATCTCTTGACAGTAGTAAATTGCAATATACAATGCATATAGGAGTTATACAGAGCAACAAACTCTTGTACAAAACAAAAAAAATATTTTAATACCTTTAAAATCCAATTTCTTTTAAAATCACTCATGAAAAAAGGTTTGAATCAGAGTTCACATCTCAATTAGTCAAGCCTCAGGAAGCTACATTACAACTATTGAATATACAAAGTGACATTTCTTTCTTCACCAGCCAATTCATATTCAAGTTCTCTTTCCTTTAGCAATCCTTGTTCATATTTCTTACGTCTCTAAAGCCTTCAAGTCATGAGAACTGAATTTGCTGAACACCAGGAATCTAGGACATAGAAAACAAATACACATTAATTTCAAAATCAATCCAGAAACACATTATGAGATCTATTGCACTGATCTTAGCAATGACCACTTTTCACTGTACTGATACCAAAATGGAAATATTTAACAAGAATTAAAAGGGGGAATGCTGTACCTGTTGATAGGACGTTGTATAAACCATGACATTTTGTTGTTGGCCATCTGTAGTTATCAAACCTGCTGGCAACTGGTTAGCTACATGAGAAAAATAGCATTGTTAGAAAATTTCTGCTCATGTAAAATTAAATACCAAATCCAAGTTAAATATCTACTATTAAACAGTATCAAATCTGATCTCTTTCACTAATATGTACTCGAACTGCAACTTGATAGTACCAGATGAATGTTAGACATTCCTAACAAGAAATTGAGAGTTCAACTGTAAATTAATTTGGAAGATAAAAATACACAACAGTATGAATAAAAACATTAAATAATATATTAACTGTCTCATCTTACAGTTGGAAGTCAGATTGATTCTTTACAGTGCATATTAATATTTTCAGTTTTTTAAAGCATGACTGTTTTGAAGTACATTGCTGTACTTTAATGGAAATACGTGCACAAAGGTTCTCCATCCACTTTTATACTTGTTTGTCGATGGCAAATATTTTTTTAATAACACACACACAAAACAAAACAAATACACCTGATCAGTTCAACAGGGCAAATTCCACCTAATGCAGGGGTGTCAAACTGGCGGCCCACGGGCTGGATGCGTCAAACGCAGTCCACGCCCACCCCAGATCCACAAATGGGGAAATGTCACAAAATGTCATGTGATGGCAATGTGATGCTGCGGGTTTGACACCTGTGATCTAATGCAAAACAGCATGGTTTCAAAGATAAGGTCTACCAACTTCAGTCATCAAGTTTCACATACTTGTTGCACCATGTTCTATCCTCCACCAATCTACTCCCAAAGTTTTTCTGAGCATTTAAAAATTCTAATAAAATACAGGTTAGAATTGTCCACTTATGACAACTGAGCTCAAAATTTCTGTTGCTAAGTGAGGCATTTAAGTGAATTTTGCCCCTTTTTACGACCTTTCTTGCCACACTTGTTAAGTGAATCACTGCAGTAGTTAAGTTAGTAATACAGTTGTTAAGTGCATCTGGCTTCCCCATTGACTGCTTGTCAGGAGGTCGCAAAAGGTGATTACATGACCCCGGGACACTACAACTGTCATAAATGAGTCAATTGCCAACTATCTGAATTTTGATCATTGGGATGCCACAACAGTTGTGTGAAAAACGGTCATAAGTCACTTTTTTCAGTGCCATCGTAACTTCAAACATTCACTATTGTAAGTCGAGGACTACCTGAATATGTTTGTATTGCAGGAGAGACAGAGCATGTTATTAAAAATTAGACACCTATTTTTATGGTGTTTATATAAAGGTCTCTCTGCCTTACTATCAAATATTCTTCCTCTCATTCATGAGGATAACCTGACCTTCAGATGAACCTTTTTGGGCAATAGGGGAGAGGAAGTAAGCTTCTATCAGCAATGCCTATGCATGCTTTGATCTGCATTCAAATGATCCTCTAATCAGTATAGGGATTTTTGTTATACAGTCATTCAATACTTGGAATATAATTCAGTGAAGAAAACAACTGCAATTAATGAAATTCTGTTGTGATAAAGTTTTATCAGAGAATTCCTCCTTTCCTGCCTGATTAGGTTTTCTACTTTCTAACTTCCAGAAGTATGTACAATTAATAATTATCTTCAGGCACTCAAAAGCATCTGTATTCTACTGGAAAAAATGCAGAGCTCAAAACTAGTGGAAGATATCTAATTAAAAGCTCAATGAACTCTATGCAAGAGACACACACCTGTTACCAAAATGCAAAGAATGCTTTAAAAATGTCTTTACAATGGGATCTTTCTTGTGAGACATCAGAACTCTGCATAGTTTAAACATAACCCATAATGAAAGAAACTTTTGTTTTCTACAGAAACAATTCTGTCTTACAATAAGAATGCATGGTTAGTTTTAGGTAAATTACACCACTGTTACTGTATATCAAGTTTCAAGTAAACGATCATGTATTTCAAAGTAATTTTCAATTTAATTTTACATAATAGTTTCATTTTCTTTTCATTACAATAAGCATGAGATTCTCTGAATATGGACAGGATATAACTATTTCAAATAAGTAAGAATATTGACCTGAGTTCGAAGACTACTACTTGTGAATGAGGGCTATTAGAAAAAATAACATTGTTTCTATATGCTTCAGTAAGTAATCCACCGGTAGCAGCAGAATTGCTTTGTCGCTGTGTTTTCATTAAGGAATACTGGTAAATCTTCATGCATCAAAATATGTTATACTATGACATATAATTTTGAATGGAAATTCTCCTCAGTGGTAAATCATTTATAGTGATGACAACAAGTAAAGTACGTCAATATGAAATCTTGCTCAAAAATTGTATAACTCAATATAATTCTTAGTTCATTTAGTTTCAATCTTGTTTTCAAGGATTCATGAACAAACTACCGATAATACTTGGCTTGTGTCCATTTGTTCATTGAACTGTTCAAGATTACAGCGGTGCTGAAGAAATGGATGTATAACCGATCCTCAAAGTTCTGGCACTGCAGCTTCTCTGCAGCCACTTGATCACACTTGGCTCACAATCATAACATTGCAGGGAGCCACGGTCACATGATTGCCATTTGCAACTTTCCCTGCCAGCTTTCCACAAGCAAAGTCAATGTGAAAATTGGCAGGGAAGGTCACAGATGATTCCAGTCCTCTGGCCATCCTGAACTTATGAGCAGCCTGTGCTGGGTCTCCCCCTCTACCCATGCTACTTACCTGGGACTCCTGCCACTTTCATCTTAATGATCTGTGGAACTTGGAATTATTATGGCAACCGGAAATGATAGCTGGGATTGCCATCACTAAATGATGAGATCACATGACTTTGCGCTAACCTAAGGACTACTTACACATAGCATCAATGTTTTATGGACTGTATGTACTTTGCCATTAAACTGTCACATAAATACTGGCTATAATTCAATACAATTAACAAGCCTATTTAACTGTACGTATTAAGCAACAATTACCACATCTGCACCAGTCACTATTAGCAATACAGTACTTACTAAATGCTTCTTCTGTGAGCTCCTCACTAAGGCCGTCTGCTGTGGTAACGGTTCCACCAATGCCTTTTTCTCCCTTCATTGCCTTGAAAAACAGTAATGTTTTACATATAACACATACATTTAAGCAATTCACAATACAACTGAATAAGTTTGAAATCTCTCTTTCTCTCTTATACAAAGGACTTTTCCTATTAGGAGCCTGTTGATTTTGCTTTATCACTGATCATATTAAATATTCATAGTAGATTTTCTGGCTAAGCTTCTTGGACAAAATGGCAAATTAGGCAGATGTTTAGAAGAATTTTCCCATACTACTGCCAGCTCAGTCTGTCTTAACCAGAGGCTGATGTGGGGTTTTGTCTTCCAACTTGCTATGAATAGCTATTTACAGAGAGAAACTGCAACAATAAGCACCATTCCTTGTTATGAGATGCATATTTATCAGCTCTGCTCCATTCTGTTCATTCTTATCACTATGGCAAACAAAGTAGAAGTAAAACAGATGTGAAGTAAGGTCACAATAGCCCAGATCCCTCCACAACACAACAGTGCAAATAAGAGGGGAAGAGAAGAAAAGTTGTTTGTGTCAAAATTTATATACTTTAGTTTGATTTTGTGGAGATTCTCATCCATTTTCTTCTCAGGACCTAACACATTAAAGTACA
This sequence comes from Naja naja, assembly GCA_009733165.1. NCBI lineage: Eukaryota > Metazoa > Chordata > Lepidosauria > Squamata > Elapidae > Naja > Naja naja. The sequence goes on along the minus strand of CM019154.1, from coordinate 29,649,198 downwards.
CAATGTTAACTGCAATTGTTGATTAACCCAAATCCATGAGATATGAACAATAGGAATATTTTTTTCTACCATAAATTTATACACTTGTATAGTAAAGGAAAATCTTTACAAAACACTACAGTACAGGTAAAAACTGATTCTCTTTTCCAATAGTAACACATACAAATTACCCAGCTATCTTTCCTGTTATCTTTCCTGTTATCTACAAATATATTTAAACCTACAATGAAACAGTTGCAAATAGAATTACAAACCTCTCTAAATTTCTGCAGATACAATTTCAAAGGTTCAACATAGCTATCAAACCCCAGAGTTGACATAGCAAAGAGAATATCTTCTCCATTTATTGTCTTCCGTTTCTCTTGATGACACCTCTCGCTTGCTTCTGATGTAATAAAACTGATGAATTCACTGACACACTCCTGCACACATTCTTTTGCATCTTTAGCAATCTAAAATATACACAATATACATTAAAAGATTTTTAAACTACCATTTTTCCAAAGAGATAAACATTATAACAACCCCCTCCAAAACATAATAAAAATATTAAAAAGGCATAATGATGGAGCATGTCAAAAATATAAAAACAAAGCAGGCAGATACAGGGAGGTATGTTTTTCCAGAGATTTAACAGAAATTGATGACTCAAATGTTAAAAAGCAATATCAGATCCAAAGTCCCTAATCTGTACTTAAAATATTGAATACTATCAAATATTTATTTCACATATATTACCTTTCCTGTCTGAGGTATAGCATTCTTCATTATCCTTGCCACATTTGCAATAGGAAGGTATATATCCTGTTCTCTAAAACTCTCTTTGGAACCATTTGTGTCTTCATGATCATTCATGCTGTCCTCAGTATCTAAGAAAACACATATAAACATTAATTACATAATCAGGAACATTAATCAATGCACTGATACTCAACTGAAAAACGTACTTTATATTAGCCCTTTATTATACATAGTCTGAGTTACAACAGTAATGGAGCCTGCTCATCAAGTAATGGAGCCTGCTCATTGATGGTTGTAAATTGGGTCACCCAAATGATCTATTTTATGACCTTTTTTGTGGTGATCGTTAAGTGAACACTGCAGTTGTTAAGCAAATCACTGGTTCATTATGGGTGTCATTTTGCTGAAAACTGATTTATGGCAAAATTGTCATAGAACACATCAAGGGACTGTGGGACTCTGCAAATGGCGGTGGTTGCTAAGCACCCAAAATATGGTCAAGTGATGGAGAGGGGTGGCCATCAGAACTTCAAATCTGGATTGTAAGTACTTCCAGAAAGGTGCTTTGTAACTTCGAACATTTGCTAAGCTACTGGTCATAAGTCAAGGACTACCCGGATTCTTCTTTAAGTGCTTTAAAGAATACTAGTTTTTCTTTCATATTTTTACACAACATTTCAGCATTCTAAGAATGAAAAGACCATGCTACTAGCCTAACACCGCCAGCAATATTAAGCCTGAGGCATAACTTATATCAAAGATGGGCATGCTCAGCCTATGACCAAGATGCTATTCTTGTTCTAATTTTATGCAGTCTTTTATGCAGTCATCAGTTTTTTACAACATTTTAATTTAGACACTAAAACAAATCATTTATATCTTCCCTGTCAGCCTCCTGTACAAGAAGAAAGAAAAAGGCATTTTAAACAGAAATGGATACCAAGAATGGAGAGAACGGTCAATTCTAACCGTTGAAAAATCAATATTCTATTCAACATATTACTTACCATCGTGAGGTTGGATCACATAGTGACTACCACCAATGTAATCTCCAGCAATTCCCAGCTGTGAAGCATCTGTTGTAGAATTATCACCATCCATCTACAATAATATAACATTATTATTAAACAGAACATTGGCTATATATACATATTATTACCATCATGAATGACATCAACTGGGCCTTGGTGGCTCAGGCTGTTAATTGCCTGCACTTAAGTTCCAGCTGCCTACAACTGCTGTAGGCTTGAATCCCACCAGGCTCAAGGTTGACTCAGCCTTCCATCCTCTCGGGGGTAGGCAAAATTGAGGACCCAAGGTTGTTGGGGGCAATTAGCTGACCTTGTAAAAATGCCGCTTAGTAATAAGCAGGCATATACAATGGAATGAAGGCTATTGCTGAGCACACTGGGTTGTATCCCAAAAATTGTAAGCCGCCCTGAGTCTCCGGAGAAGGGCGGCATATAAATGTAATTAAAAAATAAATAAATAATAATCTTCTGTACCTGAACTTCAACTTTCAAGTATATTAAGAAATTCCCACTGCATTTTTTTGTTATTCAGTTCAATCTATCTGCTGAATTGTTTTAGCACACCAGGATACTATTGTTCATGTATAATGGTACGGCATTTATTTTATCATCCCCAGACAACCTACTTTATTCTTTTGTAGGGCACTTATACAAACTGAAGTATTTCAGAAGCTATCAAACACATATCAAATGTTAAAGACTTACACATAAATAATTATCCACTAATTCAAATAACTGAGCATTTCTTAGTGCATTCAGTTCTGTACGATAAGATGCCACTGTTCATTAGGCAATGATCTATTCTTCACAAAACAATGTTGTTTCTCTCTGTGTAAATATTTCATGCTTTGGCGCCACTTCAAGAAGCATTAAACTGAATTTCAAAGAGAATTACTGCCACTTCCATAAATAAGGATTTTAATGATGTTACATAATAGCTTGATAATTTTGGGGGGGCAGGGGGGAGAGATTCCTTCTCTTTGAAAATTTATGTATCTCCATCACTATATTTGTCTTAGTCCTTTTTGTTATTAATTGAAAAGCAATAAAAATAATCTCAATTCCACACACCCCCAGGAAGCATTATCTACTGCTGTATAACTAAGCCAATATTGGAATAAAACTAATCTAACATTAGAAAGGGCTTTCTGCTCTCAGTAGTTCATACTTGAAGCAGACAAAGTGGATGGAAGTAGGAAGAGGCTTATAGATAGCCACCCTGTGATTCAAAGGGTGCCTAGAGAGGAGTGTGAAAGAAGTGGGCTGAAAGGGATGGGCATTCAGTTAAAGAGCTGCTTTCACCACATGCCAAATTACTACAATCCTTCCCTTGCAAACTGAAGAGGGATACAGCACCAGACCACTGAACAAACTGCTTTGGATTGCTTGACAAGAGCCAGACATTTGTACCAGAGTGGTTCTCTGTTGGTATCCCTAACGTAGTCCCAGACACACTTGCCCATGTTTCTCTGCTCAGAGAATGGCTGCAAAGGACCCAGCCTGTCCACCCCAGTGATTACAGTCAATAGGAAGAGAGTGAAGACAAGATCATAGCAGCAAGAGGAAGAAGACACGTCAACAAACCATGACAGATTATTGTCAGGACTGGTTATTCTCTGATGCAGATAATACTTCTGGATAGGGCTACATAGACTATTTGATATCATTAGAAAAATGGCATCCCTCTGGGATATTTATTTTCCAAATTCTCTAGCTTGCAGTCCTGGACCTTCCTAGTATAGTCAAGTCCTGTCTAGCGTAACCTTACTCACGTCTTCAAGATGTGTTAAAATCAGCTGTCACGTCTGAAAGTGCCAAGAGTCCTTATCATATTTTTATAAATCTTAATTTATAATAGAATTATTAAATTTCTATTATGCAATTGGATAGGGAAACCATTTTTATATTTTGAGAAATGTACTTTGAAAAATTAGATCTGAGACATTAAAGTTCTAATCCTACACACTGTTATCTATAGATTTCATCAGTCAGTGAGACTTAACTTCTAGGTAAATGTATCCCATTACAAAGATAATCAATCTTTGATCTTCTTTCAAGTATATCATGAATTCATATATAGAATTGCAATGTTAGGCAAACTAACACAAGCTGTCTTTTCAGTACATTAACAAAATAATTTATTCTATATAAAAGTACATATATTTTCAGTTATTTTTAAAAAGACAATAATGTACATTGCTTATTAGTAATTCTATTTATTGTCCCTTCCAGTTTTCTATGTCCTTTTAAAATGATACTTGACAAATGATGCAGTTAGTTAGTTTTATATGTTTGGAATGTTATTAATTGCAAAAACATGGGGATGTGTGTGTATGTGTTGGGAGGTCAGCATTTTAGGGGGCATAAAAGGAACAAGGGCCAATAAGCATATAAAGGTAGTCCTCAACTTACAACCACAACTGAGCCCAAAATTTGTTGCTGAAACATTTGTTAAGTGAGCTTGGCCAATTTATGACCATTTTTGCTACAACTGTTAAGTGAATCCCTGCAGTTGTTAAGTTAGTAACAGAGTTGCTAAGTGAATTTGGCTTCCACATTGACTTTGCTTATTAGATGGTCACAAAAGGTGATTGCATGACTCTAGGATCCTACAAACGTCACAAATACGAGTCAACTGGCAAGCGCCTGAATTTTTACCATGTGATCATGGGAATACTGCAACGGCCATAAGTGTGAAAAACAGTCATATAATTTTTGCAGTGACATTATTTTTTGAATTGTCACTAAATGTCACTAAGTCGAGGACTACCTGCATTAGTCTCAAGTCTAACCAAGTATAGACAGATTAATTTGTACATATTTTGTCATTCAGCAAATGATTTATGCCGAAACTTTTAAGAATAACCTTGCTTGAGATCCACGATTTGCTTTTGAGCTGTTATGGTCTTTGTTATTCACTTGCTTTACCAATGAGCAAAAACACGAGAGAGGATCCGTATTAGACCTATGTGGTTTTCTAATAAATATCTAATTCTGGGGAACTGACAGGCAACATACATTCTGTGTAATGGATAAAATCCTTTAAATACCAATAATTTCTGTCTAAATCAGCATAACCCAAGGGAAACATACAAACCTCCCTTAAAAAAGCAAAAAATAAGCCAGAGAAGTCTGACGAAATATTTTTAGTCAGGTTCACAAGCATTTACTCACATGGTGTACCTTAAAATTAGGCAGGCAGGCTGGCAGGCAAAAAACAACAACAAAACCCTGATCCGACAACACCGATCTGCTGTAGTTGTGTGTACGTTTTAGGGAGAGGGGAAAAAAAGGGAATTACTCAGAATTGTGCATCGACCTGGTGGGTTGAATCCTTTCAGGCCGGGAGCGATAAGGCCCTTTGACAACCGGGCGGCTGGAGGAGACGCACGTGGGAGACGTAACAAGAGAAAACAGCAGCAACCTTTGCATGCTAATAAGTGCGCAGAGAAAAGCAACCCAGCGGAGGAATAAAGCTTTGGGGGCCATAAATAGCAGCCCCACGGCTCCCCACCCACCTTTAGGGCCGCCATGCCCGGACAGCAGGACGAAGCATCTCCTGGCTGGGGACTGCGGGAGCCCTTTCTGACAGCGTCCCATTTCCCTCTCGGACCCAGTCCTGGAACCGCCAAAGGCGGAGGAGCAGCGCGACGGAGGGCCGGGGCAGAGGCCGGCGGCGGGCCGCAAACCCCGCACCCCGAGGTCCCTCTTCTTTAGGCCGAGCCAAGCCAGGCGGAGACAAAGCGGGTCGGCTCAAAACAAGCCCAACTCCGCCCGCGGAGGGAAAGAGAGCCCGATTGGGTGGGGGCGGGAGAAACTGGGAGGCACCCCCCCAAATAGCAAGGAGGGGGCCACAGGGAGACCCCGCCGAGCCCCCTCCCCATTCAAGAGGGCGCGAAAAAAAAGGGAAGGCGAGGACGGTTTGGCTCGTCCGTGTCCCGCAAGCGATCCCGGGAGAGGCGCCGAGCTTTCCGCCGCCGCCTCGCTCTGGGCCCCCCCGCGTTTCCAGGGCCCGGCCGGGCAGCGCCGCCATCTCGCCTTCCCTTCCCCTCGCGGTAGGAGCAGAAGACGCGCCACAAAGAAGCGGCAAGCAGGCGGGCCCGGCGTGGGCTCCGCTCGGCTTTTTCCAGGCTCCCCACACTTCCTGGTCCCCTCAGCGGCGGCGCGGCGGCAACGCCGGAGCCCGGGGAGGGAGACGGACATTTCATTCGAGCCTGCAGTGGAACCGGTTAGCAATCATTGGCCGGAGCCAGGCACAAACCTCCAGTGCGGCCCTGGTTGGCTCCCTCCACAAATCGGCTGTTTGGTTGGACAGAAAATGGCTGCGAAGGAACCAGTCCCAGCGCGGAGCACCGCTTCCCGAAGCCGGCCTGCCCTCCCTCCGCGCCGCCTCCTGCCCGCCCCCCTCCCCGCGCGTGAGGCTGTTCCCGCTCATGCATTCCCTCCCGCCGCTGCCTGCGAACAGCCGGGAAAACTTCGCCCGTGGCCTCTGAGCCAACGGCTTAGCCTGACCTCCGCTCTTTATACGCCCGAGGGCAGCTGCCATCTTCGCCGTCTGTCGAGCCAAGCTGAGAGGAGCAACGTGGCAGCTTCTTTTTCCAGTGGTTTTTTTTTGTACCCTTTCCCCTCCTTAAAAAAACCAACAGACTAGGGACCTTTTCTCGCAGAAATACAGGCGTTATACCTGACATGCCAAATCATGGTTTAAGCAAGGCTTATTCAATCAGAATTGGCTACCTTGTCAATCAACTGCAATTCACACTGTATTCAGATGTACTTTGTGAGTTCAAATAATAGATAATAACAGGTAATCAGAGTTGGAAGGGATCTTATAGGTCATCTAGTCCACCCCCCCACCCGAGCGGGAGACCCTACACCATTTCTGACAAATGGCAGTCCAATCTCTTCTTGAAGGTCTCAAGTGATGGCGCTCCCACAACTTCCGAGGGCAAGTTGTTCCATTAGCTGATTGTTCTGTCAGAAAGTTCCTCCTTATTTCCAGGTTAAATCTCTCCTTGTTCAGTTTCCATCCATTATTCCTTGTCTGGCCTACAGGCGCTTTAGAAAATAGCTTGACCCCTTCCTCTCTCTGGCAGATGGTGTTAGAAACGGTCTCTTCCATACCGGGTTTGAAAGAAGACAGAACCCTTGCTTGAAGCAGAGAAGTTTATTTCCAAAAGAGCAATACAAGAAGAATATAAGATCAGTTATTTGGAGGTACAGGTAGTCCTCAAATTACGACTGCAATTGAGCCCAAAATTTATGTTAAGTAATTTGTTAAGTGAATCTTACCCCCTTTTACGACTTTGTTAAGTGAATCGCTGCAGTTATTAAATTAATAACACAGATGTTAGGTGAATCTGGTTTCCCCATTGACTTTGTCAGAAGTTTGCAGAAGGTAGATCCCATGGCCCTGGGACACTGCAACAGTCATAAATGTGAATCAGTTGTCAAGCCTCCAAAAGTAAATCATGTGACCATGGGGATGCTGCAACGGTCATAAGTGTGAAAAATGGTCATAAGTAACTTTTTTTCAATGCTGTTGTAACTTCAAATGGTCACTAAGTGAACTGTTGTAAGTCGAGGACTACTTGTACATGTCAATCCCTCCCCCAGTTTCTTTTATAGGAATATTTTCCATTGCTCCTTGAAAGTGCCTGAACAGAGCCACTTTGGAAAGTGCAATTAGCCTAATGGCCAAAAGGGAGCCCAGCTCGGCTTGTGGTTTTTGCCATTTGAATCAAGCTATGGCCTTGGAAAAAAAGAGCCTCATTGTTTATGAGATGGGAAAGTCTCAGAGGGGGAAAGCCTCTGATATCCTAAAGAGATTTTCTTTGTTTGAGAAGACTGACGCCCTTTCTTATCTTGCTAATTTCAACCTTGGTGATAAATCCTTTTAAGTGTAATTCTAATAGTGTGCCCTGAAAATGGTTGAAAGGTTGGATGGCCAAAGAGTAAATAGTGGGGAAGGGAGGCTTAGTTTCCTTCCTGCCATGGATACAAGCTCTATACAGTAATTGACACCTAGGCTTTGGGATATATCCCATAAGGGAAATGTAATTTGTTTTAGTTAATTTTACAATGTAAGATCAATCCTTGGCCAGAGTTCACTGAATAACCCACAATTGCTGAGTTGAGGTAAATGGTTTTCCTCAAGCTGAGTTCACCCTGGTGCTTCATGGACATGTCCCTCGTGACCATCAGCAGGAGGGCAAGGAGAGGAAAGGATGTTTGTATCATGAAAATGACCTGCCTAATCTACTAGTGTCAGACACCAATTGAATTCCACAAGTCTTTGCTGTCTGGGGAATTCTGGGAATTGAAATCCACAAGCCTTTGCTGACTGTGGAATTCTGGGAATTGAAGCCCACAAATCTTTGCTGGCTGGGGAATCCTGGGAATTGAAGTCCATAAGTCTTAAAATTGCCGAAATTGGAGACCTCTGGTCCAGTGCTACTTTCCACTTTCCACAGCTCGTTCTTCATTCCTAGATCTGGGAAGCCAACTTGCTGGTGACTTAGAGCTCAGGTGGGCCTGGATTCATGCCAGATCTATCTACAGTAAAAATGATTCTTAAACTTGTAGTAGATGAGCAGAAAGGCCTGGCATCTGTTACCAAGACTTGGTATGGGTGAGCACAGTGATGTAGGGTTCTTACCCAATGGATTTGTGGGAAGGAATGAGCAGAGACATCTATGACCTGGTTAACTACATAGATAAAATCACTGAAAATTACTGGGGTTTTAATTCCTCATGCTTCTTGTCCCAGTGTTGTCCCAGTGCCAAAAGCCTTCCTGAGACCCAGCAAGATTGGATATTGACCAGTTGCCAATTTTCCCTCTTCACACAAGGTTGTTCCAATTATAGAATGCCTTAGAGGAAATTATCTGGATCCTTTTCAGTTAGGGAGCAAATTGCTGTGATCTGGATGACAGGAGTGCATCCCTTTCATCTCTTGATAGCTTTCAATATCTTCTGCCATAATATCCTTCTGGACTGCCAGCCAGCAATAGTGATTAGAGACATAGTTTTCAGAGATTCTGCTATTTTCTAACCAGGCAATACCAGACGGTGGTGGTGACATCAGTTCCATGGGCATTCCATTACTTACAACTATAATTGAGCCCAACATTTCTATCTGTGAGACATTTGTTAAGTGAGTTTTGCCCCCATTTTATGACTTTTCTTGCCACAGTAATTGATAAGTGAATCACTCAGTGGTGGGATTCAATTTTTTTTACTGTGGGCGTGGCTTGGTGGGCGTGGCATGGGAAGGATATACTGCAAAATCCCCATTCCCTCCCCACCCCACTAACCTGCTTTCCAGCTCCGTTCTCCTGTGCAGGGCAACCAAAGAAGACCCAGCTGATCAGCTGGGACTCGGGAGGCAGAGAAGAGATGGGGCGGGGCCAGTCAGAGGTGGGATTTGCCATTTCTCCAAACTACTCAAAATTTCTGCTACTGGTTCTCCAGAACTAGTCAGAACCTGCTGAATACCACCTCTGGAATCACTGTAACTGTTAAGTTTGTCACACAGTTGTTTAGTGAATCTGGCTGCCCCGTTGACTTTGCTCATCGGAAGGTCACAAAAGGTGATCACAAGGACCCGGGACACGCAACTGTCATAAATACAAGTCAGTTGCCAAACGTCTGAATTTTGATCATGTGTCCATGGGGATGCTGCAGCAGTCGTGAGTTTGAAAAATGGCCCTACGTCACTTTTTTCAGTGACGTTGTAACTTCAAACGGTCATTAAATGAACTTGTAAGTCAAGGACTACCTGTTCTACAGGGGCTGATTTTTTCTCAGTTTGCTGGGATAAGTCATTGATCCGATCAGGAGATATCACCAGCATATTGATGATACCTACCTGTAGGTCATCCCTGGAAGCTATGCAGATCCGGATAGGACCAAGTAAGCCAAGGTTGAAGCCAGACAAAATGGAGCTGCTGCTTATCCAGATATTCTCCAGTTCTCTGCTTCAATGGTTACTCCAGACAATACCATTTCTTCTAAAAGAGCATATCGGCTGCTTTTGGATTCATGATGCTGCTGAGCAGATGGAGGCTGTGGCTTGGGTGAGAAGGCATATAACTCACATTTTTACCAAACATCCCTTCAATATGCTGTAAATGAAATTATCTTCGGAAAGGGTTTGGAAGCCGCAGCGGATGAAGAATGCAGCAACCTACATGCCTACATATGAGAGCCATTATAACAATATTGCAGGTGGCAAACCTTCCTTTCCAAGGGTGACCATCCATCTCACCCTTTTCCATTTTATAAAAAAAAAGGCAATGATCAAATTTATGAAACACCTTCCTGAAGACTATGTACATTATAACTACAATATTTTTTCAGTGTATTAATCTAGACACTTTGCACACACACACACACACACACACACAAAAGTATGATTTGTCTAACCGTTTTTAACAAACCCTTCTACTGTGCTTCTCCTATGCTCATCACCTTGTTCTTCTTCCCTTGCAAATTCAGTTACACGGTTTCAGCCAGCAGGGGTCGCACGGTCCCTTTCGGAATTCAGAACTTTCGCTTCGGGTTCTATTTCCATCGCAACCGGCTGGCGACCATCCAACCCACTCTGGCTGCCTGCCGGGGTCCGCGAACGCTAAGAGCTGCAAGCGTCGCAGACCTCGGGGCTTCTTCCGTGTTTTTTTTGTGGGGGGGTTTGCAGGACTCTTCCCAGCTCAAGACCAATTGCCACGCGGAGAGAGAGGAGAAGGGAGAGTCTACGGTTCCGGGTACCTGACGTTTCACTTAGCGGCCAACAGAGGTCGCACGGAGCGGGGGACAGGAACCCCGGCATGGGCAACTCAGCGCGGAAGGGCAAAATTGTCCAGCAGGCACCTGAGGAGCAGCGGAGCATCCCCACGCCCTTCGAAGGTGGGTTGTGCTTGTAGGCGAAGCGGATGCTTACGAGGAAAAAACAAGTGAAATGGGTTAAGCTCCGAGGTTTGGTTGGCTTTTTAGCTGGGCGTGCCGTGTGAATTCAGCCACTTCCTTTTTTTCAGCCCCGATTAAACAAACCATCATTTTCAGTTGCGATTAAATAAATCACAGCTTGAAAGCAACTGCGGGCTGTATTCACAGGATATACACACTAGCCATAAACGCATATTGCACGAAGTAGCCTGTGCGGATTAGTTGATGGGCCAGTGCAGAGTTTTGCAATTGGGTTCAGTAAATTATAGCCATATTAATCACGGATAAACTGATGTGCAAATACACCCCATTTTTACAGAAGGTGCTTCAAAGCAAGCTGCTTCTTTATTATCCCACTGCCTCTTAAAGAAATGTTCTGGGAACCTGGCTCTTTGCAACTTACCTGATTCCCCCCCCCTCTGGTCTAAGGAGAAAAAGTTTAGTAGGGAAGACTCCTCACTCTCAAAGCTCTTCAAATCTGTTGTAATCCAGTGTTGCTTTTTCCTCCCAGCGCTTTTCCCAAAAAACTGCATTTGCAGCTCGAGCCTCTTTTATGAATGATAAACATCAGTGTCTTGTAGGTACTCTTTCTTTATCTTCCCATTTCTTCCTTTCTTCAAAGAGCCCAACACAACATAAAATATTACTTTCTCACAACAGGTGGGAAAAAAAACCAAGTGGTTTCTTCTTCATCACAAAGATCAAAAGTTTTAGAGTTGATCAAATGATGTTCACTTTGGAATTTCTCACTGCTCTTTTCCCTCACCCCACCCCCACACCCCCATTCTCAGGCTTGCAGCTTAGCCTAGAGCACAGTTTTTGAAGGAAGAAAATCCATTGAATTTAATAAATTCAGTAACACATTTACTGTAAAAAGGTAGAAAGACGAGTACCCTTCTTTCTTCCCAAATGTATCTGCTGTACTCAAAGCAGCAGCAGCCCAGTTAGGAACTAGATAGCTATGGATGCAATACAACATGCCAAGATCAAAAAGTGAGGTACACACGCTGCCATGTTAGAAACTGTTATATATGTCTCATTAATCAAGGCTGGTGCTTTAGTAACTTGGTGTGTTTCATGGCAAGACGTGCCCTTTGAAGTTTCTAGGGACCAAGGTTTGCAATCTACTACAAGCTTTGGGTATCAACAGTGGTTTCAAATCTGCTAGTGTTTTGTGTTCAGGCAACATAGCAACCCACACATTGTGTTTAAAAGCCATGCCGGTGGTTACTTTGTGTGCATATGTGTTGGCAGCAAACATGCCTCTCAATCAATCTTTTAGTTCAGCATGGTGTATATATATGTCTCATTAATCAAGGCTGGTGCTTTAGTAACTTGGTGTGTTTCATGGCAAGACGTGCCCTTTGAAGTTTCTAGGGACCAAGGTTTGCAATCTACTACAAGCTTTGGGTATCAACAGTGGTTTCAAATCTGCTAGTGTTTTGTGTTCAGGCAACATAGCAACCCACACATTGTGTTTAAAAAGCCATGCCATGTGGTTACTTTGGTGTGTGCATATGTGTTGGCAGCAAACATGCCTCTCAATCAATCTTTTAGTTCAGCATGGTGTATATGATGCTTCTCCATTGAATAAACAGTAAAATATTCTTGTTTAGTGGCAAAACTCAGCAGGCCTTCTAAAGGTAAATTCATTCATCTGAATGCTTCCCTCCAAGCTTATTTAGAGCTATGGATGAACACACCTTGAGCCTTGTCATTAATTGTTTGCAAATCCACCTAATCCTATTCTATCACTGTAAGAAAAATATCATGAAAGCCTTTTGTCAAAGGCTTTGCTGTTGTTCAGGTATATTATGCTTATGGTGTTCCCCTGATCTACTCTGTTAAAAAAAGATGTTCAGGTTAACTGGCATGATTTGTTTCTAACAAGCTCATACTGCTTTTTATTAATTATAGCATGCAGACAACATTGTTTGATAATCAGAGGATGTCACCTGGTATAAATGTCAAGCTGAAAAGTGTGGCTTCCTAGAATACCTTTCTCCTCCTTGAAGACAATATTTGCTCTTCTCCAACACTCTGAGACCTTGCCAGACCTTCAGTTCTCAAAGTTTTCCAACTCTGCTGGTTTTTCTGTCATAAAATATAATCCCTTTGGCTCTAGAGATTAAATTTATTTACATTATCTCTCTCCTATGAGCACCTTTGTCTATCCTAAATTCCTCCCTCATTCACTCAGAAACTTAATGATGACAGGGTGTAATTTCACTTTTGGCAGAAGACAAAAAAAAACAGGTGGTCCTTGATTTACAACCACATTTGGGATTGGAATTTCCATTGTAAGTTGAATTGGACCTAGTTTTATTGCAATTTTTACAGTTGTGATTAGGCAAACCAAGCTTCTCCAATGGGCATTTTTTTGTCTTTTGTTGTTGTTGTTGGAAATCAGCAAAAAAATGCCACAAATTACGACCAAATGACCGCGGGAGACTGCAACCAGTTGCAAGCACAGATCTGGAGGTCTTATATTTTTCTTTGATGCCATATCTCTCCTTGATGTGTCCCTCCCTGCATGCCCTTCTTTTTCTTCATCATTTGGGAGAGCTGTGTGTGGTGTGATAAATTGTTATCTATGGGTCACACATCATTAAGTCCATACATCACACTAAGCTAATTTTTGAGTGGTCCTTGACGGTCTCTGAATTGGTTGTTTTCTTGCAGATGTTTCATTACCTGAACTAGGTAACATCATCAATGCTCCTCTGCAATGGAATATTGAAACATCTGCAAGAAAACAACCAAGCTCAGAGAGCATCAAATACCCCCTAATTTCAACTCTGAGCTACAAATATTCTCCTCTATTGAAGCCAATTTTTTTTTAAAAAATGCATGACATGTGAATCCAATCACTGTCTATATTTTCTTTTTAGTGCTGAAGTGCCAAAGTAAGGCTGCAAAGGGCATTTGTATTCCAATTGAACTGTTTCTAATAGCAAAAGTCTACTTGCCCAAATATTCCCAACATATAAGAGGGGTGTGGGTGTGCTCCAAGATCTTCTATGTTCCAATGAGTGGCAACCAAAAAGCGGGAAGGACCAGAGGGTGCCATATGCTGCCAAATTTTGCAGCAAAACAAGCAGGGATGATTTACCAGCTGTGTGCTCTTATGCCACATTCAGTGTAGGAGAAAAGCCATTAGAATTTTTGCTTAGTGGAAAATAATTCTGAACTCCAGACATGAAGATCAGTCCCAAATGTGATATGTAAGACTGTGCCAGTTATATCTAGAGATTTTATAACTATCTTTGTAATTTTGTTATTGGGCTATGTTCAGCAGAGTGATGACATTTGATTTATGTCTTTGATTTTTAAAGATTTGGATTGGATCCAGGGAAATAAAACTTGGATTAGCAAATATTGATACTTTGGTCTAGTGGTTAAGCCACCAGGCTAGAAATCAGAAGACTGTGAATTCTGAATAGTCCTGCCCTAGTCATGACAGCTGGCTAGGTGTCTTTGGACCAGTCACTCTCTCTGAGCCCAGATCACCTCACAAGGTTGTGGTTGTGAGGAAAAGAGGAGGAGGAAGGAATATTATGTATAGTTGCTGCCTTGTGTTATTTATGGGAGGCAGTAATGGATTGAATTAGAACTAGTCCTTGATTGGAACTGTTGTTTAGTTGCCAAACCAGACAGTTATAGAAGTACAAATGACAGACTCAGTAATTGCTCTGTAGAACGCTATCAGCAGCATAACAGCAGGATACCAGCAAATAAGCAAATGCATTTTGCTTATTTGTCAAATTAGTCCTCTGAGGTTTGACTTTTGTAACTAACAATGTGCCATTTTGTAACTGCTAGTTTTTTTTATTGTTTCCTTCACTGAAAGGAGTTTTAAGAATTTTTAAAGGAAATGCCTTGGAAAAGGAGGGGATCTTTTTTCATGTCAGCTTTTAAGTGGTACCTGAAGAAGGAAGCATGAAAATGCAAAGAGCAGAAGGTTGTCCACCTAATTTAAATAGAAAATGTCTATAATTTAGGCATGTTTATGTCAGTAAGTACTAGATAAAATAAGTCCTAATGTATCAAGCAACAGGAGATGGAAAATTGGTATTAAATATTTTTGTTCTGATTTAAAACACAGTCATATGCAGATGCTGTCAAGAAACCTTTTGCATAGATAGCATTGGACTTTTCCCATATGGTGCAAAGCAGAGAGGATACAACAGTATCAATGAGGAATCAAGTGAGTGCAGATAAAAAGGGGAGGAGCCTTTATGTTATGAATGAAAAGAGGCAGTTGGATTACAACAATATAATTTGGGTATTATTTTGAAAGTATGACAGATGTTGTAATTCGGTAATTTTCAGATTTAAAACAAAAACGCACTTAATAATTATCCTGTAATTATTCTTTCTAATGTAAATAGTAAATAAATAGTAAACTACTTGGCATTGTCCTGTGCATTTAAGTTAAAATGCTGTGCCAACATGGCACACATTGTGCAGCATATCTTAAAATCAGTTGTCCTGCTGCTTATTTACACTTTTATTCCCAAGTAGGTAAAAGACAATTGTTTTGTCAGGAGCATCAATATTACCCTTGCCACTTCTCCACTTAGCATCCTGGATTTGTTATATATGTCAGTGCGGGACTTAGGCCAGATTTCCTTGACCATGATTATTAGAATGACCGGTAGGGGTCCCCCAAAGGTAGCTCTACTGTCTTCCCACATTTAAATAAGTGAACTAATACACCAAACCATATAACGAAAGACCACTGATTTCAGGATCCAAAATCATCCAACCACTGTTCAACATTTTGAAGAAGGAAAGAACTAGACTTGTTTTTGTAGACATAATAGTAGCTCAACAGTAAGCGGGTAGAAGAGTAAGTCAGGCCAGGAACAGGATATTTAGTGGGAAGAAAAATTACAATCACCTCATGAGTACTATTACTCAGAATCACAGCTGGCCTCACTATTGCCCTCTTTTGATGCAAAACGTGAAATTATCAAGAAAAATATAGCCCCAAATAGCAGACCCTTCTGTGTTAAAGTACCCTGAGATTCAACAGTTCACATCTAAATCTCAATTGTCTGATGTAGTCACACATCAAGATTTGAAAGCTCAAATTTTCAGCTTTGGCACTGCAAAATTTGCTGTCACTCTGGTTGCTGAAATCTACAAATGGTTTGAGGTACTGATTCAATAGACCAAATCTACAAGTAATGATTTCCCTTGACTCTAAATCTGTCCTTGATCTACCGATGTATTTACCCAATCAGAATATCAGTTCAAAGAAACAAAACTCAACATATTCTGGAAAAACTGGATTTATTTGGCTGGATCTTGTTCTACCGCTAGGAATGTGTAATTTAGATTGTGAATACTGATAGAAAAATCTCAAGGTTAAAACCTAATTTCTTTAGGTGCACACAAACAACTCAATTAACTTTAATTGGAGCTGCTTAACCAAATTCCTGTATACCTGTCAGAAGAGAAGCCAGTGGCAACCTTATGGAAATGCTCAGCTGGCTATGATTAATGCCTCATGCTTGTATTGTGGTGTTTGGGCCTAAGGGATACATGATACTTTCTGGAGAATGCCCTCATTGTGACATCAAGCTACATTACAGTACCTACTCTGAAAAAATCATCTACAATTTTCATTCTTTTCCTCTTTTACAGCCACATTAATAACAGTTTTTTCTTAATAAGCAGCACAAAGAATGATCACAAAACATATAAAACCCACAATCTAAGTAACAATACCTTCAACTTCTTGACTTCCATCTGATTGTGGACAAATTGATAACTTTATCCAACTACATTTCTAGGCTTACCTCCATTGCATGCACATCCTGAAATATGGGAGACCAAATGCCCTCAAAGTATGTGAACCTGGACTAAATCCTCCCTTTCAACAGATAATCAAAGTCTTCATTTGTAATTTTGATTATAAATAGAAAAGCAGATATATTAATGAGGAAAGAATTTCAGAAGCTCAGGTATGGGAAGGGTATAACAAGGTGGTATAATCCACCTTTCATTTTCCTAGCCATTAAAAGCATTATGTCAGCTATCAGACCATCCGATGCACAACCTAGTTTCTGCATTGAAATGGGACTGCATAGTGGTAGTTCAATCCTAGGTTGCGGGAGATGTTTCTTTCCTAGGGCGCAAAGAAAAAAGTATGTGGTACAAATGCTGTGTAGACGTCAGGAAGGGCATCCAGCCAATAAATGCTCAGTTCCATCCAGTTGCCACGGCTCTACCTTGAATAGGGACTACAGGGTTGTAAAAAAGGGAGTTTTTACATGCCTCCAGTAAAACATACCATAAAAACAGTTCTACGGCTCTAGCTGTATTTTTCCATGTAATGCTGCAAATGTCTTTCCAGAAATATCTACAACCTCACACTTGTAGACTTTGCATTATTTTTTAAAAAGAATAATTTAAAACATCCATATCCCCTAAACCAAAAATTTTAGCCCACTTTGTGTCATTGTCTTATTTTTTGGAGCCTTTTACTCCCAGTAATGTTAGATGTAGTTCCATAGCACTGACATTTAGCCAATGTTTAACATTTTTTCTCTTACATGTTTGTTTTGCTGATTAAATTCCCATACAGGTGGAGGTCCACCTGCTCCCAATCCGACCGAGCCCAGCTAAGAGCCCACATTAGGACTTATCTGGTAGCTATGAGGGCGGCGAGAAGATCTTATCTCTCCGCCCTCATAGCGTCTGCAGATAACCGCCCAGCCACCCTGTTTAGGGTCACCCGCTCTCTCCTATGTCCGGGGGAGGCGGTGGACCCGTTGCGGGGAAGGGCTGAGGAATTTGGTCAATATCTGTCGGACAAGATCGTGTGGATTCTGGGTGGGTTGTGCTCCAATTTGCAGTGGTCTGAGGATCGGGGTGCAAATAGTCTGGCCGATGTGATCTGGGCTGAGTTCAATCCTGTTTCCGAGGATGAAGTGGACAGGATTATGCGGCGTCTGAGTTCCACCACGTTTGTTGACCCGTGTCCTTCCTGGTTGGCTTATGCCTCCAGGGAGGTCACCTGCGGTTGGCTCCGGGCAGTGGTCAATGCTTCTTTAGGGGAGGGTGTTTTTCCCTCCACCTTGAAGGAGGCGGTGGTGAGGCCCCTCCTGAAGAAGCCTGCCCTGGACCTGACCGTGTTAGACAACTTTCGTCCAGTCTCCAACCTTCGTTTTCTGGCAAAGGTTGTTGAGAGTGTGGTGGCTCAGCAGTTTCCACTCTTCCTGGATGAAGCGGACTACCTGGATCCTTACCAATCGGGCTTCCGGCCCAGTTTCAGCATGGAGGCGGCATTGGTCGCACTGATGGATGATCTCTGGAGGGCTTGGGACAGGGGTTTTTCCTCTGTCCTGGTCCTATTAGACCTCTCAGCAGCTTTCGATACCATCGACCATGGTATCCTTTTGCAACGCCTCGAGGGGTTGGGAGTGGGGGGCACTGTTTTTCAGTAGTTCTCCTCCTACCTCTTGGGGCGGTTGCAATCGGTGTTGGCAGGGGGACAGAGGTCGGCCCCGAGGGCTCACTTG
This sequence comes from Naja naja, assembly GCA_009733165.1. NCBI lineage: Eukaryota > Metazoa > Chordata > Lepidosauria > Squamata > Elapidae > Naja > Naja naja. The sequence continues at coordinate 29,630,948 of CM019154.1, read as the reverse complement.
TGGGGTCCTTCAGGGTTCGGTCCTCTCCCCTCTCTTGTTTAATATCTACATGAAACTTCTGGGCGAGATCATTCGTGGTTTTGGGATGAGTTATCACCAGTATGCTGATGATACCCAGTTATACATCTCCATCCAAAACCAGATCAGTGATGCCCTCTCCGTGATGACCCGCTGTCTGGATGCAGTACGGATCTGGATGGATGGAAACATGCTTTGGCTCAACCCGGCCAAGACTGAGTGGCTGTGCATACCAGCATCTCGGTCCAGTCAGGAATGTCCATCGTTGACCATAGGGGAAGAGGTGTTGCCCCCTGTGGATAGGGCGTGGAATCTGGGGGTCCTCCTGGATGCACGGCTCCGGTTGGAGGAGCAGGTGGGGGCTGTTGCCAGGGGGGCCTTTGCCCAGGTCCGGCTGGTTCACCAGCTTTGCCCGTTTCTGGACCAAGATGCCCTGCGCACAGTCACTCATGCCCTTGTCACCTCCAGACTCAACTACTGCAACGCTCTCTACTTAGGACTGCCCTTGCATACCATCCGGAGACTGCAGCTGGTGCAGAATGCGGCCACACAGGTGGTGATGGGAGTTTCCTGATTCTCCCATATTACCCCCTCCTGCGCGACCTGCATTGGTTGCTGGTTGCACTCCGGGTGAGATTCAAGGTCTTGGTTTTAACATTCAAAGTCCTACACGACATGGGTCCGCAATATTTAAGGGAGCGACTCCTGCCGATATCGAGTGCCAACTGCCCTGTGCAAGCACACAGGCAGGGGCTTCTCGGGGTCCCGTCGGCAAGCCAATGTCGGCTGGCGGTCCCCCGGCGATGAGCCTATTTTGTGGCGGTCCCCGTCCTGTGGAACCAGCTACCCCTGGGGCTCCGTTTGGCCCCTGACCTTCGCACCTTCCACCATGACCTAAAGACCTGGTTATAATCCAGGCTGTGACTCCCTCCCGGGGGGGATGGGATGGTTTTAATTCATTTTTAAATTTTTAAATTTTAAATTTGGTATCATTGGGCTTGTGTTTGTTTAATTCTTTTTTAGCTATTTATTGTTGTTGTATGTTTTAGTTGTGAGCCACCCCGAGTCTTTGGAGATGGGGCGGCATACAAGTCCAATCAATCAATCAATCAATCAATCAATAAATAAAGTGGATGTTATTCTGAATAAAATCCTCCATCTGGTTTTACAGAAGCAGAAAACAATGCATCTAAACAAAATCCCCCATGCCTTGGCTAGACTCACTTTAATTAATAGAATCTTTTAATTTGCTGTGAGAATTAGCAATAAACTTCCTTGATAAGTAATCTTTCTCAGTCAGTAATTCTGGAAATGGCTGTTGCAATGCATCTGGATGGTATCAAATTCAGGAAAAGAGCTGTAATCTAATTTATTACAATAATAATATTTTTCTTGCAGCCACCAAAAATGCTACTCAGAAGGCATTCCAAATTCATGGCAAAGGAAAAAATGTGGAGGCTGCTATTAATAAGAAAGATTGGAAATTAGCGATCCAGACACTCATTGATGAAAACAGTGTCATGATTTTCAGCGATACCACTTGCAAACTCTGTGCAAAGGTAATGCATTTGCTTTCAGATGCAAAGATGCAGAATGTGTATCTAAATGTAGGGTGCGGAACTATGGCCCTTTTATGACTTGTGGACTTCAACACCCAGAATTCCTGACCCAACCATGCTGGTTCAGGAATTCTGGGAGTTGAAGTCCACAAGTCATAAAAAGGCCATAGTTCCCCACCTCTGATTTAAATGAAGCAGCAGAGAATGCTGGCAATTCATTGCCTTGATACTGAGTTAGTAAACTATGGACTGGCAGCTTTCTGTGTTTCTCTGTTCTTGTTATATAATCTTTCCAAATATGTTATTGTTCAGATGTATAAGTCAACAGTTTCCACAATTTCTTAGCAGCCCTCCTGCCTAGCATTGGCCATCTTGGCAGGAGAGTTATGATAATAACATTTACTCACATTAAACATGGGCTATTTAATGGCTTATTCTGGCAAGTGGTAGCTAATTATTGCCTATTTTATCTAGAAATATTGGCTGCAATATTAAATAGTCTGAAAAGGGAAACAGTTTAAACCAAAGAGTCACCTTGGGGTGAGATGGGTGGCAAACAAATCTCATAAATAATGCACACACACACACACACACATATAATTTCTGCTTTAATTCTACTGAACAAATCTAAATGCAGGCTGTAGCTTTTCTGAATCTCTTATATAGATCTCAGTGAAATCCATTGCATAAATCTTAAAGATAGAAATGCACTACAGGTAATCTTCCCCACAATTGTATTTTATGACCACAATTTATATGTATGACTCACCACAATTGATGCAACCCAGTGTGTTCAGCAATAGCCTTCATTCCATTGTATATGCCTGCTTATTACTAAGCATTTTACAAGCTAATTGCCCCCAACAATCTTGGGTCCTCAATTTGTTAGAGGATGGAAGGCTGAGTCAACCTTGAGCCTGGGATTTTTAGCAGTTGTAGGCAGCTGGATCTCCAGGCAATTAACAGCCTGAGTCTTGGTAATTGTGAATTCTTCACTCAGATGTTATATCAGTAAAAAGGTTTTTAAATGAAGCTGAATTTCCCCATTGACTTTGCTTGTCAGAAGGTCACAAAAGATGATCACATAACCATGGGACACTGCATCTGTCATAAATACCTGCCAGTTGCCAAGTGTGTGGTTTTTGGTCACATGACCACAGAGATATGCAGTGGTCATAAGTGTTAAAAAGTCATAAGTCACTTTTTTTAGTGCCATTGTAACTTTGAATGGTCACTAAACGAATAGTTGTAAGTTGGAAGACTATCAGTAATAAGATGTTTGTCTTGCTAACAGGAAGGAAAAATACTTTCATTCACTTACTAAATTAATAAGAAAGATCCAATAAATGTGGGAGATGTTTTTAAGCAGTATACAATTAGACTGTACCACCAGTTGTTTTCATGTATTTATTTCACTAAAATGGGTGGAATTCTAGTTTAATTATCTTAGAAGAGACCCATAAATTAGATTTATGTGTGTTTTCATTTATTTCAGTGATTGTATCTCTGCCTTTAAACCCAACCCTGAAGCTGTAATCTGCTGAGCTAAACATCTTCACTTTAATTTCAAATTAGCTGAATATATTTTAAATAAAACCTACATTCTCAGCGCTATTTATACTGATCTAACTCAGGTGACTGGGAAGGGAGCAACCAGGGGAGTGCCAACCCGCTTCAGCAGACTGCCTGCCTTAATCTGAGAATGAAAAAGACAGTATGAAAGGATCAATTCCTAGAAAGGAAATTCCATGATTTCAATGTCACTGCAAAGGCAAAAGGCCAGCCCCCTCTTTGCGAGTCTATGATATTTGCCACGGCCAACTCGCTGCAGGATAAAAGTTACACTAATATTAAAGAAAGAGTGGAATAGAATCATTAAAGAAAGGATGCAAAAAGAGGGACAGAACAAAATGTGAATCGCAACAATTAAAATATTTTTTAAATTTATTTTAATTAATTAAATAGAATTGTTAAATTTTCCCGCAGCAGGTTGTCCCACAGTGAGTTGGCTATGCAAATTATCCTGCAGCAAGTTGGCTGTGGTGAGTTGGCCATGGCAAGTTGTCCCATTCCACCTCTTTCCATATGGCATTCAATTGATGGGCTACCTACATGTGGCTCTGAATGCCCTTACTTGGAGGGCCCTGTGTGGCATTCAAAAATACTAGATATGGCCACCAAAATTTGTTTCTATTTGTGCGGTTTTGTGAGAGGAGAGAAACCTTCTGAAGTATAGGGCTGGAGAGGAACACACAGTAACTGTATTTGATTTTGGTATTTACTTAAAATATTTACATGACTGTCCAACTGAAGCAAGATGATTCTGGGCAGCTTAAAGAAAGTTCAGCAACACCTTAAAATCCATAAAACATAAACCAATAACCAATATTATAATGATTAGATGGCAATCCATGGGGCACCATCACATGGGGGTTCCAACACCTTGTGACCCAAAGGAGTGGGGGAAGAGTATTTAATGTTAGTTAAATATGAATTTCATGAAATGTATGCAGTACCATCCTTGACATACACCTCAGAAGCCAAGCATGATCCCACTAAAAGTTGTAGATTCTGTTATTCTAAACAGCAGGCTCACCCAATTTTCTTTATAAAACCTATGCCACAATATCTTAAAATATCAAAATATATTTTAAAATAACAATATCTATGTTAATCATTTCCAAAGCTATATTTAAGCAATATCTTTAGTCAGTAAACTTGAATGGTGTACAGACTTTTGAGTTCTATTTAATACTTCATCAGGAAAAATGGTGCAAGAGAAGAAAGTGCTGTTCTCGTTGTATATTGATTATAGTATTAACTTGCAAAATGGGAGGTATGTTTTAAAAATTCTAGTTATTAATCTTAATGAAATGTTGTGCTTTATGTAGGTGAAGGATCTGTTCAACTCCATGGGTGTTTCTTATTTCGTTCTTGAACTTGACCAAATTGGTAAGATTATTCATATTCAAGTATCAGTATACTTAAATAAAATTTTCTATCCTAATGTCCTCCATATATGTTAGGTTGTCATCTTCCATAAAGAATTCTTGTTTGACATATTTTGAAGGTCACCACATTGAAAAATGAATGTCAATGAAACACTAAGGCCAGACTGCACATTTTCTTAAACTGAAGGATTAATTTTTCATTCAAAGTGAGAATGATGAGCACTGAAGACATACAGACCTGAGTTATGCATCATTGTAGGTCATCTGACTTAAAAATGATTAGTGGAACAAGATGCATTCATCTGGATTCATATAAAAGTCATGCTATTAAGTATAATAACTGGGTTCATACAACATGTTGTCAAAATTAAACACAGTAAATCACTATGATTTAGCCTGATAAGCCAGCCTAACTATATGGGAGAAGCTAATTTTCTAGTTGTTGCTGTGCTACAACATTCAGACGACAGCCAAAAGGGCCATTAGTGAGAAATGCTAAAAGTTGTACTTCAGCATCATCTGTTGAGCCAATATATTTATACAAAGGGGCAATCTTTTTCATGATTTTTGTGATAAAGAGATGGTGTTATTCCTCTTGTAACTTTTTATAGTTAAAAAGATCAGTTCAAAGAGGTGAACTTTAACATCTTTACTAAAATCAAGAGAGTGTCGCCAATTGTATTTATATACCATAAATAATATTCCCTTTGGGGTGGTTTGAAGGCCAAAAGACAAAAGGGGAGAGCCAGAATGAGAAAGAGAAAGCAATATCCAAGGGCCAAGCAAGTGTGAGGCAGTAATACAAGCAGTTAAGGAATACACTTTTTTGGTTGCTTCTGAGAGGGAATTGGAGTGAACACTCAGACAATGTAATGGTATGTGGGAATGACCTTGGAGAGAGAAGAAAGAGCTATAGACTAGGCCAGAGGTATCAAACTCAAGGCTTTGATCTGGCCTGTGGGGATGGCCTGGAAACAGCGAAGGACTGGCCTGTGGTGCCTCTGCCAGCAAAAACGGAGCTCAGGAGGGCCGCATGTGCCCCCCGGAACTCAATTTTCACTGGCAGAGGGCTGCAAGAGGCTGTTGTGGTCAAAAATGGAGCTTGTGGGGGGGCACATGCGGCCCTCCTGAGCTCTGTTTTTGCTGGCAGAGGGCTTCAGGAGGCTGTTGCAGCCAAAAACTGAGGAAACATCTCTTGCCAGTGACATCTACCCGACCCATTAGAGCGAGGAAGCAGGGAATGCTGTGAGTCCCACCCCAGAGGGAGATACACCTGGTGGGACCTAGAAGAAGGGCCTTCTCTGTGGTGGCTCCATCTCTCTGGAACATCATTCCCCCAGAGATTAGAAAGGCCCCCTCATTAATACTATTCCGAAAGGCACTGAAGGCCTGGTTTTGCCAGCGGGCCTGGAGAGTCCAGAGAGGGATGGAACCCATCAAATGGCTAGTGTGATCCGCTGTTGTCGGGGTGCGGGGTGGGAGTTGGGGGTTTTTTTGTTTTGTTTTCCCATATTTTGTTCTATTGTACTTTACTAATTTATTTGATTGTTTTTGTTAGTTCTTATTGTTTTTATTTTTATTTTTTGTTTTAAATATGATTTTACATTGTATAAGCCGCCTCGAGTCACCATGGGTGAATAGATGGCAATATAAATCAAATTAATAAATTAATTAATTAAAAAATAGACGTCGAGCTAGCCACACTTACCCTGGCCACGCCCCCTGGCATGGAGATCAAACACAACCCTGATGCGTCCCTCAATGAAATCGAATTTGACATCCCTGGACTAGGCAATGGTTATATAAGAGGTAGCTGAGCCTGCTGAAGGAATGGGGGAATGGCAGATATCTCAGAAGAGACCCTCCCTGGTTCCTTGGACTGAAGAGGCCAGGGAGGAGAAATGTCCTCTTAGCCTTGCAAATTTTTGTTACAATAAAGATACAAAGCTTGTACCTCCAGGTGTGCTTCTTGTCTGAACTACATCTCAAGGTTGACAGACAGGATCAAATGGATTCATTAAGTCATCTTCATTCTGTCCACTGCCATCTTAAAAATAACATCACCCAAAAAAGGATTTTTTTTAAAAAAAATTGAATATAGGCATTCCTCGATGTACAGCTTTTAGTGACTGTTCAAAATTACCATGGCACCGGACAGAGTGACTTATGACCATTTTTCACATTTACAACCATTGCAGCACACCCCTGGTCACATGATCAAATTCAGGCACTTGGCAACTGGCATATATTTATTACACTGGGGTCATGTGATTGCCATTTGTAAATTTCCTAACTGGTTTCCAACAAGCCAAGTCAATGGAGGGGGAGGAGCCAGATTCACTTAACGATTCACTTAAGTGTCTTGCTTAGCAACAGAAATTGTGGGCTCGATTGAGGTTGTAAGTCAAAGTCTACCTGTATTGGCAATATGATCATTTGTTGCTCAGAAAGCCATAGGTTGAAGGCTAGCTAGGCCAGTGGTGGGATTCAAATTTTTTTTACTATCGGTTCTGTGGGCGTGGCTTGGTGGGTATGGCAGGGGAAGGATACTGCAAAATCCCATTCCCACTTTACTCCAGGGGAAAGGTTACTGCAAAATCCCATTCCCTCCCCACCCTACTTTGCAGCTTTCCATCTCTGTTCTCCTTTCCAACTCCATTCTCCTTTCTGCTTTCTCCGTTCTCCGTTCTGCTTTCCAGCTCCGTTCTCCTGTGCAGGGCAACAAAAGAAGACCCAGCCAATCAGCTGGGACTCAGGAGGCAGAGAACAGATGGGGGCAGGGTCAGTCAAGGTGGTATTTGCTGGTTCTCCCAAACTACTCAAAATTTCCGCTATCGGTTCTCCAGAACTGGTCAGAACCTGCTGAATACCACCTCTGAGCTAGGCCCTCATCTTCTGAAGAGAAGAGATTCTACTCTTTGAGAAAGACACAGGAGAACAGCTTGCCTTCAGAATTTGTAAGTGCTTCATCGCTGGAGGTTTTTAAGAAAAGACTGGACAGCCACCTGCCTGAATTGGTAGGAGGTTGGATTAGAAGGCCTCCAAGGTCCCTTCCAGCTCTATTCTGATTGAGAAAGTTCCGTTCTTATGGGCCTTCAGTTTAATGCTAGTTCAGAAAGAGAAGAATCTGAGGCACAAATGACTATTTAAGCGGTGACTTAGGTGGCATGACTGCCTTGTTGAACTCTTCCGGCATAGCAGTTTTGGTGGCATGAAATTCAGGCCGAGGTTACTTCATCAGCTTTTGACCACAGATAGTGAAGAAACTGGTTCAGGACTCGTGATATTAGGCCAAGTTCCAGCCTTAGCCCTGAAGGTGCCTCATCCAAGCCCAGGGTGCTATAATTAGTTGCTGTGCTAATTACAGACAGTGTGAGCAGGATTAATAGGATGGTGGTGGTGGTATGGTTTTAATCAACAGCTGAAATGCTGATATATATATATATATATATATATATATATATATATATATATGTAGGTCTTGGTGTATTCGGGTCTTGTCCCGTGTAAGATTGAGAATACCTTGGTGACGTTTCGATGAGATCCCACTCGCCATCTTCAGGCTGGTGTCTTCAGCTTTGTTCACTGGCACAAGCAGTTGTTTAGCTACCTAGTTTTGGTCCAAAGACATGTCCTAGTAAATGGAATTGAGAACAGAAACAGGAAGTACAGCAGAAAAATTGCTCAATTGTTTCAGAGTGCTAATATTACCAGGCAGGAAACGCCTTAAAGGGAAAAGAATTCACACACAGCGGGACAGAACACACTTTTCTAGTGAGCACCTTTGATAAATTATTTTTGCACTGTCATGCTGCCACTGGCAGTTTGCACAATGCATAAGGGGTGGCACTTTGAAAACTCCATACCAGGCTGTTATAGCATTTCTACGCAGGCACATAGTTTCTGGGAGAGGTGGAACATTTTATTTAAAGTTGTTTCACAGGGAAGATCTTTAGATAAATACCAAAAATGATATATACTTCTAAGAAGGATTTAAAATCCAGGTCATTGAAATGGCCTTATATATAAAGCCTTAAGGTTTTTTTTTGTTGTTACATTTATCAGAAAATATTACTGTACTTTAAAAAAATCTGTATGTGTGAGTATATGAATGACATTATTACAGCCTCACAAAATGTTATTAACTTCTTATTTAGTAACTGGTATGCTGATGGAACCATTATACAACTCTAGTCTGGCCCAAACATTTCATGCTGTCAAGATCCCTTCCTAGTGCCTGGAGGCCGTGAGGGTCTGGATAAGGGGTGTCAAACTTGTGTCGTCATGGCGGCATCATGTGACATATTGCAACTCCCCCACTTCACTAAACTAGGTGTGGCTGTGGCCAGCATGTGATGCATCTGGACTGTGGGCTGCAAGATTGACACCCCTGGTCTGGATAAAGGAGAAAAAGCTTCAGCTCAATCCTGGCAAGACTGAGTCGCTGTGGATTTTAAGGTTCCCAGATTCTCAGGGTAACATTTCCTACTGATCAAAGGTTAAATCTGTATGCAGTACTTTGTCAGAGTTTTTATGATACTCTTCAATATATTTTGCAATGATCATACTATACGGCAGTATTATATGTTATAAATTAGCAAGTCAGTAACTATTCATATGCTTAATGTCTAATTTTAATAACTAGGTTTTTAATATCAATTTTATTGAGTTTTTTTCTTTTCATTTTTAAAAATCCTTTTAAAAACCTCTCTGGGAGGGAACTCCATTATTTTTTTTCTTTCATTTGAAAGATTATTATATTTAGCTGGGGTTTTTTTTGTGTTCTGGAAATACTCTGCATTTTATAAAATACAATGAACATTACAAAACCAGACAAATCCTGGCTGTTTCCCCAGGACCCCATTTGGACCAGGTGATTAGATAAGCTTTGTTGTGCGTTTTTCCCCTGTGACTCTGGTTATTGTTTGTCTTTGGATGCTTGAGGTTATGTCATGGGGTTTGTGTGTTTGTGCGTGTGTGTGTGTGTGTGTGTGTGTGTGTGTAAATGTGTGTTTTCAATTCTTGTATGCCAGCCAGTGACTTGTATGATGGGAGTCTTTATAAATCATAAAAAACTAAACTAAATAAATAAGTAACACCATACCACCACCTTTGGCCCAGCATGTTTTTTGATGATACTCAGAAAGTTACCTCTCTCATCCACAATTAAATTCTGGAAGAGGCCAGCTTTATTACAGGCTGACGATCAGCAGTGGGATTCTACCTGTTCGGACTGGATCGGGTGAACCCCTTGTTCCCATGTTCAGCTCGCTCCGAACTGGTTTGCTGTGATGATGAGGAAGTGCTTGCCCCTGCTCTTTCCTGTGCTTTATGCCTTTGTTTAGAGCACAGCTGATTCGCATGGCAGAGAGGTTTGCCACGCCTCAGCTGTTTTCTTCACAGAGGCTGCAGTTGAAGGTAAGTATGGGCTTGCCTTTTTAAAATGCAGAGTGCGCAAAGCGCAATCACTGAACCGGTTGTTATACCCCTGTTGACATACCCCTGATTAAACAGCAACAACTGGAAGCCAGGATTTCTGGAGTCCTAGTTAACTGACTTTGGGTCATAGCAGAAAGGTCTGGAAGGCAACATTGATGAGGTTGCCTTCCCCATGAGTGGCCCACCCTCCGTCTCCTACCATATCTCCCTCTATCCATCCCTACCCTATTAGTTTGCCTGCCCCTTCTCAAAACTCCCCAATCAGTCCCAACCCTAGCTGTTCCACCCTCATTGCCAAAGGTTCTGCCACCCAGGCCGACACAGATGGGCACCCAAGTCAGAGATGCTTCTGCCTTGCCCTCCTCACTCCCTGGTTTAGGCACCAGCTACTTTGTCACTCTCTTCCACAAACAACTTAAACCCTAATCAAAATAGAAAAAGGGAACTGTCAGAAAGGATTTTGTTACTCTGCAAGATGGAACAAATGAACCAGGTGTGAATATTGTTAAGATTGGCAAATCCTGATCAGGTTAAGCCAAAATGGTGCAAAAGTATCTCAGCAAACCAAAGACAAAGCCCCAAGTTATTCCAAGGGCAGTATAGAGGTATATACTGGCTCTCCCTTCAAAAATTTAAAAGCCCACATTATTTTTCCCTCTGCCATTATATACTAATCAGAACGCCCTAGCAAGAAGCTGAAAAACCCACAATTCTTGTAGGTACAAAGCAGAAGTATGCTTTTATGTGAGAATTATGTGATACACTGGAAGTTGGGCAGTCTGAATATTGAGGGCTGTATTCCCCATTTTGCAATTGCTATACTGTACATATGGTCACTGAAATTAGGGGGAGGAGGGGAGAATTGCCAGTGGGGTTTTTTAAAAGAAAAAATAAAAAGACTGGAAATGAATGTGTTAAGCATCCCTTTAGCCCCATCTCTGTCTTTCAATAGGAATGCCTCTAAATTGTTCAACCCTACGTACAAACACAGATCAATTCACTTGGCAGATCAATTTACTTGGCGATGTTAAACAAACCAAGAGCTTTTAGCCTTTCGGCTGAAAAATGGAACTCATTTAAAACTGTTCTACCTTGCCAGCTTGCACTACAGTAAGAATGATTGAGCTAATGACTGAGGAATGCTTTAAGTTTAAAGCTTAAATACACACGGAATGTTGCAATGTATCAATCTATCTATCCAGGGGTTTCCGTAGGGAGGGATTAAAAAATGATGCTACCCACCTTGCATTGGGAGCCTGACCACTTTTTACATGTAGTGCAATGCAGAAAAAGGACTGAGGCTTGGACCTCATGGCTATGGCTGCTGTCCTGACTTATTTGACCATCTATGCATCTACCTGTCATTTTCAACGCACTGTGAGAATTGCCATAATAATAATGGTGGAAATGCCTATACAGGTAGCCTTCGATTTAGAACAGAGGTGGTATTCAGCAGGTTCTGACCAGTTCTGGAGAACTGGTAGTGGAAATTTTGAGTAGTTCAGAGAACCAGCAAATACCACCACCTCTGACTGGAGATTTTACAATATCCTTCCACTGCCGTGCCCACCAAGCCATGTAGTAAAAAAAATTTGAATCCCACCACTGATTTAGAACCATTTGTTTAGGGACCACTCAAAGTTACAGCAGCACTGAAAAAAATGACGTGGGTCTGGTTCTCACGCTTGCAATTGTTCATCCCCATAGTCATGTAATCAAAATTACTGCTTGGCAGCCATCATATATTTACAATTGTTGCAGCATCCCAGGGTCATAAAATCATCATTTGTGACCTTTCCAGGTGGGTTCTAACAAGCAAGGTTAATGGGGGGGAGCCAGATTTGCTTAATGGCTGTGTGATTCACTTAACTGCAGTGATTTACTTAACAACCATGGCAAAAGAGCCTTGGTAGCTCAGGCTGTTAAATGCCTGCTCTTAAGATCCAGATGCCTACAATTATTGTAGGCTCGAATCCCACCAGGCTCAAGGTTGACTCAGCCTTCCATCCTCTCCGGGTAGGTAAATTGAGGACCCAAGATTGTTGGGGGCAATTAGCTGACCTTGTAAAAATGCCGCTTAGTAATAAGCAGGCATATACAATGGAATGAAGGCTATTGCTGAGCACATTGGGTTGTGCTCCAAAATTGTGTCACCTGAGTCTTCGGAGAAGGGCGGCATATAAATGTAATTAAAAAAAAAAAAGTCATAACATGGAGCACTTAACTGCACATTTTCATAGCAACAGAAATTCTGGTCCTAACTCGTTGTAAGTTGAGGACTAATTGTATCTTTCCCTGTTCTTATATTTATGGGATAAATGAAGTTACGTCCTTTTGATCTGGGAGCTTGCTACGGTACAAGCGTTGTTGTTGGTCTTTTTTGTTTTTTTGCTTTTTCATACAGCTGCTGGCAGAGCTGGCTCAGTTCAAAACAGAATAGCATGATTAAAAACCTTCACACTGTTCAGGGTTTTATACCCCTCTGCATCTTCCTCTGTTCTGCAATTTCAGGAAGGTGGCAGAAAATTGCTTAATTAAAACAAGTTCATTGAGTGTTACAAATATTTGTCAGCTGTAAAACTGTTTACATAATGTGAAGCTTTATATGTTTCCCACCTCCTGACTTGCCCATCATTAGTGGAAAGTAACTTCCTTTTAGCCAGAGATGGTATTCAGCAGGTTCTGACCAGTTCTGGAGAACCAGTAGTGGAAATTTGGAGTAGTTCAGAGAACTGGCAAATACCACCTCTGACTGGCCCTGCCCCCATCTATTCTCTGCCTCCCAAGTCCCAGCTGATCAGCTGGGTCTTCTTTTGTTGCCCTGCACAAGAGAACGGAGCTGGAAAGCAGGTTAGTGGGGTGGGGAGGGAATGGGATTTTACAATAACCTTCCCCTGCCATGCCCACCAAGCACACCATGCCCACCAAGCCACACCCACAGAACCAGTAGTAAAAATGTTGAATTCCACCACTGCTGTTAGCCATTTGAAGGCAAAGTCCACTCTGTTTATACTACATTGTGGACCTCATATAAAAGTCTCAGTGGTAAGAAAATAACTTTATAAATAATAACTCCAATGAAGAATACCAGCAAACACAATGCTTTTTTTCATTTGATGCGTACATATATATCCAGCAGATTAAACTGAGATTAAGACCCAGGACAAACACACACCCTGCCCCACAGCAAGGAAAAAGAATGTTTGGAGTCACAGGACCTCATTCCTAGCTTGAGTCTTGGGTTTCCCCCAAAAAATGGTGCCAAGGAAAAAAGATTTTCTGTTCACCACATCCTGTACTGGGGGGGGATACCAGCTGGTAAAGTTTTCTTCCTGACACTTCTGTGATCCACCCCACCCTGCAATCCACCCCTATCTTATTACTTTTGCCCCTTTGTCTGGTTGGATTGCATCACCCAGTGTGTTTGCTTTCTGTAAATGGCTGTTGGACCTGGAAGCCTTCTTAGAAAATGGAGGGTATGCTAGAAGCTTCCTATTTAATTTTCTTTTACATTCATAATTAAAGAGAGGAATAAGTATATATTCATAAAGAAAGCATCCTCCTCACCTATGATACATCGTCAGGGGTAAAGGTGTATGTGTGTGTGTGTATATGTGTGTCCATGTGTGTAAAAGTTAAGAAGTTAGCCACAATGTTCCGACTGACAAAAGTAGTTGGGCATTGGATTTTAACAGTGGGATTGCATTCCATTTTAACATTTTTTGACCCTCTCTGAATGTCCCAAAGGCATATTTGGTGTTCATGATTATTCCATAATGCTAGCTTATTCCAAGGTATATAGCCCTTTAATACATTTTACACTGCTGTTCATCTTTGTAACCAGAATAACATATAATTTGTACACTTTTTCTTCTCAGCCTCTCATTCATCAGCTGGGAGGGCTGCATAGACAATTAGCAGTGCAGGTAGTCCTCGACTTACGACCACATGTTGCTAAGTGAGAATTTGTTAAGTGAGTTTTGCCCCATTTTACAACCTTTCCTGCCACGGTTGTTAAATGAATCATTGCAGTTGTTAATAACATTGTTGTTAAACGAATCTGGATTCCCCGTTGACTTTGCTTGTCAGGTCATAAATGCTGATCACCTGATCCCTGGGCACTGCAACTTTATAAATATGAACTGGATTCCAAGTATCTGAATTTTGATCACATGACGGTGGGGATGCTCCAGTCATAAATGTGAAAAATGGGCATAAGCCCCCTTTTTTCAGTCATTGTAACTTTTGAGTGGTCACTTTGTAGGCTTTGTCTGGACCGCATGGCTTCACCTGAGTGCTGGCTGATGCAATCTTCCCAGGCCAGGTGGTGAGATGGGTAGAGGCCTTTGTTATGTAGAATACTCTGACCCAGGCCTTAATGGCCCGCCCATTAACAAAGGTGTGTGTGGGGGGTGAGCTTCTGCCTCTCTTGAGTTTCTACTTCCCTTTTAGGGGAAATATTCTGCCTTTTAAATATTTCCTAGGATATTTCATTTTTCTAGGAGAGGGGTGAATGCTAAGTTCCTACACTCTCTATCAACTTCTCAAAATCTGCATCTTTTTGGTCTTGCTCTTTCTTTATCCTACTGGTGTATGTAGACCTGGGATTGCCCACTGGAATGTATGTGAAGAGGTAGAAAGTATGCCTCAATAAAACTGTTAGTATTGAAAGAAAAACACTTCTATATAAATGATATTTTTCTATGATCTTTACTGTCTGTTATTTTTGTCCTTTTAAATTCTCTGACAGCACCCTTTGGTTAGTTTTGGTTCATAGTGTTTGTATATACAGTTAGTTGTTGGTCAGAAACTTAACATGTTATATGAACTCAGCCAACTCCAGCTCATTCAATAAACCATGGTAAACCACAGCTTGACATGTGACATTAACACATACATCCTTCTAAGCTGTAATGTACTTTGTCTTGTTTTGTCTTAGTATGTTGAATGAACACAGCTTCTATTCTTCTGGTAGGGAAACCTTCTGATTTCATAGTATTTTGTTAGGAGGAAAAATTCCAGACTTCAAACTCTGTCCAAACTGATTAAGATCCCAAATCTTTAAGAGAATTTTTTTAAAAATATGCCTTTTTTATGCCAAAAGAAATTGGCCAAATTGCATATTCCAGCTTTGGCCAACCAAGGACTGGCTTGAGCGGTTGGAATCCATTTCCTATAACTCTGAGACACAGCCGCAGGGGATTATGGGATTTGCACTCCAAGCCTAGCCCCCTATATTCTGCATTTCTGTACCCATTTCCTTGGAACGAACGTGTAAAGCCTTCTTGAACTCAAAGGGTAACGCTTCTGAACGGGCGGTTGGACACGCAGAATTGCAGACCAGCTGCGCTTGGAAATTTCTGCTATGTAGGATGACGCGTACATGCTGAGGCTTCTACAATTGCCCCAAAGCACGAAATACAGTCTTGAACTCTGAAGTTGGAATATCAGATTTGTGACGTAAAGCGTGGAGAAAAAGGGGACAACAACAAAAACCAGCAAGTCATGCTTACTGGCGAGTGACTCACGGGCACTTTTCATCAACTTGCCAAGAATCGCGCCCGGCGCAAAAGCGAAAGCTTGGGCGGCCGGAGTCCCGCCCCCTCCCGGCCGAGCCTCTACCGGCCCTAAATCCATAAAAGGCGGAGCTCCCGGCCGGCGCGTTTCTTCCTCTGTCGCCTGTTTTGTGTTGCAGAGCATGGGCATCAACTGAGAAACGCGCTCTTTGAACTCACGATGGAGCCTTCCTTGCCTGCCGTGTTTCTCCGAAAGCAGTACGTAGGCGGCTACGACCGGACGGTGAAGGTAGGGAACCAATGTGTGCCGGTGGTTTGGTGTGAGGTGCGGGTTTTCCAGGTGTTTGGGGCGACAACTCCCATGTATAGCACGCTGGATTGAGGTGTTGAAAGAAAACGATCGAATGGGGAGGTTGGGTGTGTGTGTGTGTGGGGGGGAGCAGCTGGCTGAATGCTGGGTGCATCCTAGCCGAACTAACTCAAGCAACCCTCGCTGATTTTCGGGGTCGTTTTCTTGGGTTTTTCCTTGAGGGTACGGGGTCTTATTGAACTCAATGGGACTTCCGATAGGAGTTCAGAGAAAAGCGGTTTTCCTCCTCCTGCCAATCCGCTTTGTGTGATCTGCCCTCTCCAACTGACCTGCACCTCTCGCTCTCCAACGGAGGT
This sequence comes from Naja naja, assembly GCA_009733165.1. NCBI lineage: Eukaryota > Metazoa > Chordata > Lepidosauria > Squamata > Elapidae > Naja > Naja naja. The sequence continues at coordinate 29,614,799 of CM019154.1, read as the reverse complement.
TGTAATCAGAGTCCAGAGTCACAGATCTTTGGATACTTGACGCTGCAGAAACTCTGCAGGCATTTTTGTGGGTGGCTGGGTGAGAATGTACAGGTTTTCCCAAAGTAAATTGGTTGCTGATGCCACGGCCATCCCTATGCATAAGTTCTGATGGGACCGAAGGGAAACAAGTTGACAGCAATTTTGAGTTTCAAGAGGATGTGCAAGAATACTGGGCTGAGATACTGGGCTGAGATTTTGAAGGAGAGGGCAGGATTTTGAAGGAGCTAAAAAGTTGCATGACAGGTAATTGGTAAGGATGCTCTAATATTACTTTGTCCTTATTTTGAGTCCTGATGCTTGGGTCCATTAATTCTTTTGCACAAAAACTAGAGCCTTTTAATAAAAGGCATTAGTCCAAAAAACTGCTATTATACTTCTGGTTTTTTTTAAAAATAGTAATAGTATTTGCATATCTTAAAATGTCCCATTCCATTTCATGTCTTAATAAAAAATACTGCTAAACTACACAGTTCATCTACTTGGTCAATAAATTGGCTTGTATTTATTTGTAGCTATATGGGGGAAGGAGAAGCACATTTATGCACCCATTATTCTTCATTCCCGCCATGCAGCAAACACAACTGCCTTGGTCTTTGTTATATTGAATTTCAGGTACATTTTTCTTAGTGCATCATGGAAACAATCTAACATTCACTGCAAATCATTAGCATTCTTAGCCAATACCCTGGCATCATCTGCATTCAAAAGTGCAGTACACGTACCTTCAGGTCATCTCCAATCCCACAAGACTTCTAACATCGCCCAAGCATCCCTTGTACGGTTATCCACAAATGCATTAAACAACTACCCTGGCCTTATTCCTTATTGTGGTTGATTGGTTTCTAAGTCGTGTCTGACTCTTCGCACCCTATGGACCATAGCACGCAGGACCGTCCTCCATTGTCTCCCAGAGTTTGCCCAAATTCATGTTTGTTGACCTGATATTATCTAACCATCTCATCTTCTGCTATCCACTTTTCCATTTTCTTCCAGTCTTCCCCAACATCAGGGTCTTTTCCATTGAGTCCTCTCTTCTTCTTTGGTGGCTAAAGTATTTGAGCTTCACTTTTCTGCTCAGTACCAATCAATTTGTAAAACATCTTTATTTTCATTATTTTTTTTCTTGAATCCTAATATTGATATTTATCTTCCATTCAGTATGTTAGAAAATGACTCCATATCTTTTCATATATCTTATATTTTTCCTACAATCACAATTTTATTCTTTTTAAAATTTTTAATCTTTTTCTTTTTCCTCTGTGTAATCATTTGACATAGCCAGAAAAGGATCTTTCTAGATTCTGTATGTGTTATCATTGATGTATCTAATTATTTCATCTGTTTTTTTAAATATATAGGTAGTCCTTCACTTACAATTGGTTGCATAGCAACCATTCAAAGTTACAGTGCACCTCCCCAAGACTATTTATGGCTTAGATTTAAAATGGTAATGGCCACCCATCCCCCACAATAATATCATTGTATTTTTGGTGTTCAGCAACTGGGCCATTTTTATGATTGTTTGTTGCATCCTGAGGTCATGTGTCCACAATTTAAGCCTTTGCTTGCTGGAAAACAGCATTTTCTTCCCCTTTTAGCAAAAAATGCCCATTATAGACAACAGATGCCATTACCATGGCGATTTATTTAACTGCTGCAAAAAAAAGTCTTTTTTAGAGGAGATCATATGGTGACCTGCTTAATGACCAGCATGACTTGCCACTATAATTCTGGGCTCATTAATGGTTATAAGTTGGGGACTGCCTATATATTTCCATAATTCCCTTGCTACTGATCCCATTCTCATCTATTTAGTCGTGCCCCCAACGACATGATTATTTGCCCTGCATTGTACGCATTTAGAATGTACAGTTTCCCCATAATGTATTGCTGGTTGTTTCATTTTCACTGAAGCACAACATGCAACTATTATCCACCTTATGGATTCATAATTTCAGATACATTCCTAGCGAAGTCCATGCTACTAATTCCTATTTTCTGACATACACTATAGGCCATTCCATTTATAATTAAATGTGCACATCACTTCTGCATATAATCAGACTATGCTTTCCTTTCCTCTTACTTTTGTAGACACATAGCCTACCTATTTTTTCCCATTTTGTTTACTCATTCATGTGCTTTACCACTTTATCCTCTTGCTTTCCAAAGTTCCATATTTCACTGTCATAAGATGTGCTTATGGGTATTGATGTCTGCTGCCTATTATAACTTTGGTTTATTGAACTAACTTTTGTGTCGTGCTTTTTCATAAGATAAATGAAATAAAGCGTGTATCAGTCAGGTTTGCCAATTTTGTTTAGTATCTTACAGGTACAATCAAAGTCCACTTTTGCTCTAAGTGTTTTCTAATTATTCTGTGTAAACAAGGATCTATAATTTTGGAAGACAGCATACTCTTACCCATATCCCACCAATTAAGATGTATACATACTGTACTGATAAAGACTCAGAATACAGTTATACAGAATAGACAATCCTACTACTATACCCAACCCACTCTGGCCAGCTGACAACACAAAAAAAACAAGAATACATTTAAAAAAAAAATCTATCACAAAGCGTAATATATCAATATGCAGCTACATTGCTGAGCTTATAAATGTAATTGCTGATTTAATCTTGGGGGTTGTGGAAATTAGTGGAAGACTTTATCTGTGCAAAAGGATATTTAGAAAATTGAAAGATAATTTTTAAAATGAAGAATGGCAGCTAATTTATCTACAATGGATTAAGAGCCAAATGCTTCTCTGATTTAGCACTGCACTTCAGGTTGGTGAAGCATGAGCAAATATTTCTGCTTTTATAGAGTATTTTTATATGAATCGTTCCTTAAAACTACACTGAACTCTCTCTTTTACCAGTCAGTTAAGTCTTTTTTCCTTTATAAACATTACCTCTCTCCACCAAACAACTTGGGTCTATGTCAGCTTCCTTGTCCTTTCATATTAATCTCATAACTTCTAGGAGAAGCATATTAAATCTTCATGTGCATATCAAAGAACTAACATTATGGAAGTATTTTTAAGACCATTTTTGACCAAGTACCTGCAGCTATTGGAAAATGCAGGGAATATACCTCAGACTACAATCCCATCTCTAATAAACTAGATATTCAAGCTTGGTAATTATTTAGGATGCCTAGATATTCCTGAGATACAATCCCACTTTGTTTATAGATGCAGTGAGTCAGTGAAGTGAATTATATTTAAGATTTATCATCTAATAACCCATTCTCTTTGCTGCTTGCCAGTGTTTTTGCAAAGGAATTGTAGACCAGAATTACAACCTTACTAGATGCAGGTGCATTTATCTTTCCCTGTATAAACAATTTAAAGAGGCTACAGATTATCAGAAGAAAGTAGTAGAGGCTGGAAGGAAAACATTGATTAAATCTTGGGGAGGAAGGGCACGTACTTGATTGAAATTGCTCTTCCTAGCTTCCTTTCTGTTTGAACAGTGTGGAACAGTAAAATAATATATCTAAACATATATAAGTTTTGTTAAAACAAGATTCTAAACAGAGTAGCTGCTCATACCTAGATCTATACCAAGCGGGCTTCCGGCCTGGGTATAGCATGGAGACAGCATTGGTCGCACTGGTGGATGATCTCCTGAGGGCTCGGGACAGGGGTTTTTCCTCTGTCCTGGTCCTGTTAGACCTCTCAGCAGCTTTCGATACCATCGACCATGGTATCCTGTTGCAGCGTCTCGGGGGGTTGGGAGTGGGAGGCACTGTACTGCAGTGGTTCTCCTCCTTCCTCTTGGGACGCTCACAATCGGTGTTGGCAGGGGGGCAGAGATCGGCGCTGAGGGCTATCACTTGTGGGGTCCCTCAGGGGTCGGTTCTCTCGCCCTTCCTGTTCAACATCTATATGAAGCCGCTGGGCAAGATCATCCGTGGCTTTGGGGTGAAGTATCATCAGTACGCTGATGATACACAGTTGTACATCTCCACCCCAGGTCACATCAGTGATGCCCTCTCCATGGTATCCCGTTGTCTGGATGCGTGCGGATCTGGATGGACAGGAACATGCTTCGGCTCAATCCGCCAAGACAGAGTGGCTGTGCATACCGACATCTCAGCCCAGTCAGGAGATTCCATCTTTGGTCATGGGGGGAGAGGTGTTGACCCCGTGGACAGGGCACGGAACTTGGGGTCCTCCTGGACTCACGGCTCAGGATGGAGGAGCAGGTGGGGGCCGTGGCCAGGGGCATTGCCCAGGTTCGGCTGGTTCGCCAGCTGTGCCCATATCTGGACCGAGATGCCCTGCACACTGTCACTCAGGCACTTGTTACCTCCCAGCTCGACTACTGCAATGCTCTCTATTTAGGACTGCCCTTGCATACCATCCGGAGGCTTCAGCTGATGCAGAATGCAGCTGTGCAGGTTGTGATGAGAGCCTCCCGGTACTCCCATGTTACATCCCTCCTGTGTGAGCTGCATTGGCTACCGGTTGCCCTCCGGATGAGATTCAAGGTCCTAGTATTAACATTCAAAGTCCTACGAGACATGGGTCCGGGTTATTTACGGGAGCGTCTACTGCCGGCATTGAATACCAACCACCCTGTACGCACAGGCAGGGACTTCTCGGGTGCCATCTGCGACTCAGTGTCGGTTGGCGGTATCCCGGGAAGGGCCTACTCTGTTGGCTTCCGCCTCTGTAACCAACTACCTCTGGGGCTCTGCCTGGCCTGGCACCTTCCTGACCTAAAACCTGAACAGGCTGGGCTGTGACCTAAAAACCTGGTTGTTTGAACAGGCTGGGCTGTGCTGGGGAATGGGTGTTTTATTTATTACGGGTGTTTTTTAGTTTAATTTGGCTTGTTGCAATTTAATTCCATTTTAGCTAATTTAATTTATTATGTTGTTTTTATCTGTGAGCCTGAGTCCTTTTGGAGGGGACATAAGTCGAATAAATAAATAAGTAAATAAATGAATGAATGAATGAATAAATAAATAAATAAATCTTTTATTCTGTAGGTGATCCTGACAATTGCATTCCCAGTGGAAGTTTTGGAAAACTTCCAGTGGAGGTTTTGAAAGTTTAAGTAGCTTCCTTCCCAGAGATATCCCTTACTGGAGTTTGATTTTTAAAGGGTTCTTCTGTTATGCATTACCTTTTTCAAGCTCCTTTTAGCTCTCACCTATCTAAGACAGGGGTGTCAAACTCGCGTCGTCATGTCATTGTCACGTGACGTATTGCAGTTTCCCCCTTCGCTAAACCAGGGGTGGGCGTGGCCAGTGCATGACACATCCAGCCTGTGGGTCACAAATTTGACACCCCTGATCTAAGAGATTATTTCTTGGCAAATGACAACAGTTCCAGTACTGTATAGCACAGCAGTCGCCAACCGGTGGGCCACGGCCCACTGGTGGTCCATGAGAAAATTCTGGTGGTCCGCAGAGAAATGTCACTCCCAGAGCACCCCCCAAAGCAATTAATCCAGGCTGCGCAGGAACACAAAGCTGCACCGCCCACATGGCCCGCAGGAATCCTCCCTGCCACTCACTCCTTACCTGGCAAACTTGCCTGCTAAATTGCTATTTTTTCTTTTTCTGACCATCAGCTGTTCTGCTGTGCCGGAAATTTAGATTAGCTAGAAAGCAGGAAATGGTTGGATTTCTTGCTTTCTAGCTAATCTTTAGATCTTCGGCTCTGCTTTTAAGAGAGATCTGTAAGTGATTCTGTGAGCAGCTCAATCTATGGAACACTTTATTAACTGTGTCTTGTATTAACTGATATATTTTTGTGTCTTGTATTAACTGATATATTTTTGTCTTCAAAAACAGAGAGGCCCCATAAGTTAAAAAAGATTAAATGGCTAAACAAAAGGCTAAACCACATAATGAACAATTGAGGGAATTAGGTATTTTAGCCTAATGAAGAGAATGACTAACAGTGACACGATAGTAGTATTTCAGTACTGAGGGGCTATCACAGAGATGAGGGGGTTGACTATTCTCTAAAGCACCTGAGGGCAAGATAAGTAATGGATGGGAAGTCATTAAACAAAGATCCAATCTAGAACTAGGGAGAAATTTCCTGACAGTGAGAACAATTAACCAGTGGCACAGCTTGCCTCCGGAAGTTGTGGGTGTTACATCACTGGAGATTTTGAAGAACAGATTGGAACAGCCATTTATCCAGAATAGTAAGGTCTCCTGTTCAAGCATGGAGTTGAACTAGATCTTCAAGATCCTCTCCAATCCTATTATGCTATGTTCTATCAAAGAACAGTATTTATATAACTGATGCATGTAGCCCCTAATATGCAGAACTTCAACCCATTGATTTGGAGCATTTAAGGAACAAGCTACACTTGACGTAAAGCACTGTAGGCCGGGATGGCATGTTTACCTTACAGGTATTTGGAAAGCAAGGTGGTGAGAAGTCTTCACATTTGTCTCACTGTAGTTCAAAAAAAGATGGAATTAAACACTGCCAGTTGTTCAGGGGTGAGAAATTATTTTCATGTAGAAGACTCTAGGCCCAGTTTCTAGAGTCATTGGAAGTTATGAGAGTAGAGCCCAAATGTGTTTTGGAAAGTACCAAAAATTGGGGAGATTGCATTCGATTGCATTAAGCCAGATAGTTTAATTATCTTACCCTAGTAGTGGCCAAATTACTCCCCCACCTCTAAATTCACCTTCTTTTTCCTCTGGATTTCTTTTCATGAATTAGTAATTTTTCCACTGCACCTTTGAGTTATAGTGCTGCTTTGGACATTGATCAGTTTCTATATTTTCTGTGTTCAGGCATGCCGTGAAGAACCTTTTCTTAAGCTACTTGAAGGAAACAGGCAAACGAAACAGGCTTCATATGACTATGATCTGATTGTCATTGGAGGAGGTTCTGGTGGACTGGCAGCTTCAAAGGTAAGATCAGCCAAGGTAGATTCACAAAAAAACATTCTGTTAGCTAGAATTTCTTCCAATATGTTTTAGCAGAGTCTACGAAATGAGCTGTCTCTTGATAAGCTATGGATAGGTTTGTGGAATGCTGAATACATTTTACAATCAGTTCAGACAACCTTCCTAATCGGCTTCTGGCCATCTATGTTAGCCTTAGTAAGAAATCCAATAATTTTAATTGCAACATCTGGAAGACACCAGATTGGAGAACTGTGCTATACAATCAGTGTAGCAGGCGAGGGAAGCTACTATGCAACCCTGTGGAAAACTTCAAACTATTCTATATAGATCCATGTCAAGCAGTGTTTCTCAAATACTTTGAGAATCCTTCTAAAAAATGATATAAACCCAACGAAAGACCAGAATTATATTGGACTGAAATCTAGCCATGTCTCCTGATTACTGAGTTGAATATATATTTAAGGTCCACCCTCCTCATCCTTCCAGATATTTTAGAAATGGTTTTCAGCATAACCTTTGGCAACTGGAGAGCAAAAGACTTGAAAAGCTGATCTAAAGAAAATTATTTGAAACATATTTAATTAATGAACCATTCATCTTGTTTTAGAATCTGTTAAAATAAATGAAAAATCTGAGAAAATGTATAACAATATCTTCCCTTTAATTCTTTTGGTGTGAATGAAGTATGAGATGTGAGTATTAATAGTTTTGAAGGATAAAAGATTTGAATTCTCTTTTCATCTAAAAGTATCGTATTTATATTTTTAAATAAAATATGTATCCAGCTGTATTGGAAACATGGTTGCCAACAGTTAAATGCCTGAAATGGGACAGATTGCAAATAGAAATTGAACTATACCAACAGCCCTTGTTAAGTAGCACAGCAAGCTATATTATCTTTGATCCTTAGCACAATATAATTTCCTAGGATAAACTTTCTTGCTTCATTTACATTCTCCTTCCCAATAGTAATTAAAATGGACTTATGGGTATTGGTGGTCCAGATGAGGTTCATGCTCTTCTAGAATTGTGGTTGATAGCTTGAAAGATTAGTCTGATTGATTCATTATAATATCCTGTGTATTTCATTGGGGTTTTGGTGTATTTTGGTTTCCTGGAGAAAAGCAAACTATTTCAATCTGTTTCTAGAATGGGAAACTTTCTTCCTGAACTTTATTCATCTTTAAATCCTTCCATCAAGTAGAAGACCAATTCAAAGTTAACATAAAACCATAGCATTATATTACAATAATATGCTAAGTTAATATATATTGAGTTGGGCCATCTAATTTAGTATTGCTTACAGAAAATGCCTCAGGATTTCAGGCAGGAAATCTTTTCAGTGCTAATTAAAGTAATCAGAACTTGATCCTTCAACCATTCATAAGTAGACGGAGTAGTGACTAAATTGTGGCTTTGCAATTTTCCAAGCTTGGATAAACTAAAAAAAAAGGCTAGAAGCATACTTCCTTCATAAATTGTCCATTTTATATAGTCATGGTCATAACTTTTCTATTATCACTAGCATAACTGTTAGGGGCTGGATGGGGAGCAATGGGTTGAAACTAAACCCCTGCAAGACCAAATGGCTCTGGGTTTGGGGTTTGTTGGCTCAGGGAGAATTGTCACCTTTGGTCTTGGATGGGGTGGCACTATCCCAAACAGACCCTGTGCGTAATCTAGGGGTTTTCCTGGACTCACGACTCCTGCTCAAAGAGCAGGTGGCAGTCGTGGCCAGGAGGGCATTTGCGCAACTGTGGGTTGTGCACCAGTTACACCCTTTTCTAGACCAACAGTCCCTACTCACAGTCACTCATGCCCTGGTCACTTCCCATCTTGATTACTGCAATGCGCTCTACATGGGACTCCCTTGAAGAGTACCTGGAAGCTCCAGTAGGTGCAAAATGCAGTGGCCCGCATGGTTTGGTGCAGACCCCGGTGTGCAGATGTGTCACCTCTCCTGCAGGAGCTGCATTGGTTGCTGATTTGCTTCTGGATGCAAGTAAAGGTGCTGGTTGTCACCTTTAAAGCCCTTCATGGCTTGGGACCAGGTTATCTGAGGGAACATCTCTTGCCGGTCACATCTACCTGACCCATTAGAACAGGGAGGAGGGAATGTTGTGGGTCCCATCCCTGAGGGAGATACATCTGGTGGGATCCAGAAGAAGGGCCTTCTCCGTGGTGGCTTCCTCTCTCTGAAATATCATTCCCCCAGAGATTAGAATGTCCCCCACTCTAGCACTCTTTTGAAAGGCACTGAAGACCTGGTTTTGCCAACGGGCCTGGGGAACCCAGAGTGGGATGGAGCCAATCAAATGGCTCATGTGATCTGTTGTCGTCAGGGTGGGGGGCGGGAGTTGGGGATGATCTTTCATTTTTTTAATGTTTTTTATTTTTTCCAGATTTTGTTCTATTGTACTTTATTAATTTATTTTATTCTTTTTTTTAGTTTTTATTGTTTTTTATTTTTTATTTTCATTTTTGTTTTAAATATGGTTTTACATTGTGTAAGCCGCCTTGGGTCGCCATGGGCGAATAGGTGGCAATATAAATTAAATAAAAAAATAAAAAAATAAAATAAATAACACTTGTAGTGATGATATCCATTCTAAGCCAGTTCTACAGTTATTTTACTGTAGTGGCTTTGTTCCCAACATAAAAATAATGCAGAAAATTGTGTTTCAAATAGAGTTCCTGCTCTATTTGTATATTAAAGAATATAACAAACATATTTGCTGGCAAGGTAGTAATCCTTCTGAATCTACCAGGATCCCTGTTTCTGCCTCTGAATCTGAAGCTAGTTTGATTTTTAAGCAATAACCAGATAGGATATAACAGCAGAATTACTCCTAAAATAGGAGAGCCATCAAAAGAATAAACATTTGCCATAGTTAAGTAGGAAGAATGGGTATTCTGAAAATACAGGTGTTATGATAGCTTTTAGCTTCTTGCTGAGTTAGGAGTGATTGTGACCCCAGATACCTTGAAAATACAAGAAGCAGTATTTGTTTTTGGGCTTCCCATGTATCTAGAAGTTGCCTTGTAAGTAACCAAACTGGACAGGTTTTCTGCCAATAAACAAACGGCATGAAATCCCTACAAAGCACAAGTTAGTGGGAAGCATTTTTGTCTCTCTGGATTTTCTAGGACATCTAGGCCACATTTTAGTTCCAAAGAAGGGTGTCAACGTTTCAGGAAAACAAACTCCAACACCAAAACTCCAAGACAAGCATTTTCTCAAAGTTTCTTTTAAAGCTGACAAGGGATGGGTTGACTTTCAAAGGGAGGCTGCTACATCAAACTGCTGAATTAGTATCATATCTGCAAGCTTGGGTTTAGCTAACAGAGATTATCTTGATGAGCTTCCCACTAAAATTAATTGTCCTTTTTAAAATTGTGATATAACATAAAATATATGTCTTGCCTTTGTTAGTTCCATAGTAATTAAAAAGGAACATACTTTTTTTCTTTTTGTATGCTTAGATTTTTTTATTTTATTTTATTTTTGCATAGTAATGAGGGACTCCTGTCCCTTGTATTATTGTCTACCCTGATTCTTCTTTGTTATATAACTGCATACAACTGGCTTGTATATCAATAGCCAGCTTAGACATACATTTAGTGAAATAGGTCCTGGTCTTCAAAATTTAAGCCACAATAAACATGGCAACTTTTACCATTGGGCTGATATGTGTATGCTTTTTTTTTGTTTTGGCTGCAAGGATGAATTCTTCAGAAATTTGAAACTTCCACATCCCATCAGAGTCTCATGGCTGAGTGGGGAAGGAAGAAGAATTTGTTCCATTTGTCAGTGAATGTAGTTTTGTTTAGAGATGTGATGGACTCAAATTATAGACTTTATGATTTGTCCGATGACTTCATGATGCATGCATTGTCATTATGACTTTTCATATGACTTTTATTAGATGCACATGATTTACTCCTGGAGGTCTAGGCCGGTGGTTCTTAACCTGGGTGATATTGCCCCCCAAGGGGTGATTTTGTTTTTCAGCGGGGCGATGGAACAAAAAAGGGTGACGTGGGGGCGAAGGAACAGAGAGAGAGAGAGATCTATATTGGTAGATAGGTAGGTAGGTAGGTAGACAAAAAGGACAGGTAGGTAGATAGAGGCAAACAGACAGACCTTTTGGATGGATGGATGGACGGATGGACAGACAGAAAGAATGCAGCACTTTGGGAAAGCGGTGGCAGCGGCTTTTCCCAACATGCTGCCGCGATTTTCCGTGTGGTACAACAGTCAATGGGGTGAGCCTGCAGGGCCGGCACCTCGAACACTCTCCTGCCGCCTCTTATCATCCCAAGGGAGCCGGCAGAGGGGCACTAAGAGGTGACAGGAGGGCATTCGAGGTGCCGGCCGGCCCTGCAGGTTCACCCATTGACTAGCACTGCTCCGGAGCCGGCGTCTCCAATGCGGAAGCAGTGGCATGTTATGTGCTGCCGTGACCGCGTTCGACACGCCGCCCCCCTGCCGCTTCTTAGCACCCCTCTGCTGGCCCCCTTGGGGATGCTAAGAGGCGGCAGGGGGGTGTTCAAGGCGCAGGTCCTGCAGGCTCACCCATTGACTGTAGCACCGCTCCGGAGCCGGCGCCAAAATGGGTGAAACTGCAGGGCCGGCTGGTGCCTGGAACGCCCCCCTGCTGCCTCTTAGTGCCCCTCTGCTGGCCCCCTTGGGGACGCTAAGAGGTGGCAGGGGGGCGGTTATGTTGGGGTAGGGGGGCGATGACAACTTCCTCGATGGCTCAAGGGGGCGATTCTTTCAAAAAGGTTAAGAACCACTGGTCTAGGCAATGTTGGTTCTGGAACATCTGCCTGGTAGATGTTGAAGCAATTCTTAGAAATGACAAGTATTAGACTTTTAAATAATCCTATCAAATACCTTTGATACCTATTAAAGTCCATTTAAATATTCCACTTGTTAGGTGGTAAATAAGTATACTTAATATTTTTCTTTTCCAAATAATTGTCATGTCAGATATTACTCCTAATGTGAACTGAGGACCCATATCAGTTGTCTGTTTAATATCTTCATGATCCCTGTCTGTTAAGATGCTTTTTATTGCAAACAAGCCGAGGAGATGTTAGTAATTCAGGTACTGAATTGGAATCTGGAAGACTCACATTATATGTCCCACCCACAGAGGTTCATTCTCTGACGTCAGGCTAGTCACAATTTATCAACCCAACCTCCTTCATAGAATGTAAGAAAAATTGGAAGGAATATTGTGCATGTAGCCTTGCCTGCTGTAAGAAAGGTGGGATAGAAATCTAACAGAGAAATGTGGGAAGTGATTAGGAGCTTTTTCCAAACCAAGAATTAACAGCTTCATTTCCTTCCAAAACATGGTTCCTTTGAGGATTGACCTTTAAAAAGGAAAAAGAAACACTGACTAATGAGCAGCTTGTTCCTCTAACTTGTTGCTGGGTGGGTTTATATGTAATGATTCACCTGAATTTGCAGATGAAGGCAAAGACTGAGGTCACCTACCAAATACCTCAAGTGTCAAAGGAGTTCCTTTATGTCTCACAATAAAGTTCATTTTAAACAGTGTCGTAGCATGTGACCTAGTTAGTGGAAAGACTTCTCATCCTTTGATAGAATTGTGGTAATTTAGGCAGCCAAATTATTGCTTGACATTTAATTACTACTGAGTTGTTAGATTCATTCGCTCACCCCACCCCAGTTTGTTTGCCACCACAAAGCTCAGCTAATAATTGCTGTTCTGGCTGAAGTAAATGCTATGAATCTTGCCTTTTCATTAAAACAGAAGATGGAAAGGAAGAATTGTTAGACCCTCACAGTGCTAGAAGACTTCAGTTCAAGTCAAACTGATGGGCCTGTTTTGTCTAAAATATATATATTTTAGTAAGATAGTTTAAAAGTAACTTTAGTTGGGGAGAACATTGGCTTGTTGTGGTGATTTGAGTCATCTAACATTTAAACAAATCCTTATAATAAAGTTTACCAATATGGGTCAGGAACATATATATTTCAGACAGCTTTCCCTAATTCAGAGCTTTGTAGTTCCCAGTTAGTACAAACTTTCAACTACAACACATTTGAAGAGCTACAGTTTACAGGTGTCTAATTTACGATAATGGCACTTAGATATCAGTGATGTATTATGAGCATTGTACAGTGGAATTATATTTTCCATTTTTGATTGGCATGCTCAGTTTTCCACTGGCAACTCATCCTTATTCTTATCCTCACAATTACCATACCAATTCTTGAGAAAGAGTAGGTGTTTTCAATTTTCAAAATAGAGTGGATAATTTGTGGCCTCATAGTGGAAAACAGAAGGGAGGAGATGTTAGAAGAGAAGAAAAATAAGCCATGGATGATATCTATTGGGGTAATGAAATGTCTATGAGCAAACAACTAAGTTTAGAGAGTACCAAGAACTCCACAGCTCAGCTTTGAGTTGCAAATATACCCTTCTGTTAAATAGATGAGGGAAATTAACAGTTCTACAACTCAGTTACTAGATATCAAAAAACTCATTTTCCCCGAACAACAATATCCTCTATGCATGAAAGGTATCAACAGATTTGAGATAATTTAGAGATTTGTTAAAAATACATTTAAAAAACCCTTTAAGAATAACTGAGGAAATGGTTGTGTGAATGTTTATAAACATCGGATATAAATCAATTTGAGGTGGTAGGAAAAAGAACACAAGAAAAATCAGAAATGGGGGGCACTGGTATGGCCACTTCACATTTTTCTCTTTCTTGGTTTTTTTTTAGGAAGCAGCCATATTTGGCAAGAATGTATTGGTTCTGGATTTTGTCGTCCCTACTCCTTTAGGAACAACGTGGGGTAAGTTGATGGTCTTCAATCTTAGTACAAAAAAGTACCCCAAGTCAGTTTTGATTTTGCTTGTGCTTCTAAACAATTTTTGTGTTTTCAGCTGCACATTACAAAAATAAGATATGAAGAAATGCCACATTGGGCTGCGCTCCTACATTACACTAACCCACCATTTACTTTGCTTGGTTTTGACTTATAATATCCCAGGCACTGTAGTTTGTAAACTATGATTTATACTTAATAGCATGTTGCATGAATTCAGCAAATTGCTATTTATTCAACAGACTTTGTAAGTTCTGGATTAATGCAATATGTGAAACCAGCTGCATTCTTCAGGATTTATTTATTTTATTAGATTCATATGACTTTTGTGTAGAAACTCAAGGCAGCATTTATAATTCCCCCTCCCAGTTCCTCCCCACAGTAATAATTCTGAGAGGTAGATTGGGTTGAAAAGTGGTAGACTGGTTGAACTTTCCTGGCTGATTAGAATAAGTGGATTAGAATTTGGTTTTGCCTGGTCTCTGTCTAGCACCTTAACCATTGTACCACACTGGCTCTCAGAGTTCTGCTTGGCTTTTATATAACACGACTGAAAAGTCTCCCCACCTGCTTGGATGTTGGAGATTTTCACCTACAAAATTGGCAGTTACTTGCTTCACTGTTTTTGCATTGTACACCTGGATGATCCTGGTATGCTTCCTTTTACAGGTCTTGGAGGAACTTGTGTAAATGTAGGCTGTATCCCTAAAAAGCTGATGCATCAGACAGCTTTGCTTGGGCAAGCCATCAAAGATGCACCTGCATTTGGATGGCAGCTGGGTGACAAACGTAAGGATGTAAAATTCCATTTCTGTGAATATTATACTGTTATTTGGGGGGAATGACATGGGAATAGAAAGACAGTAGGTGCGATGCATAGTGGGAATAAAGTGCAACACTAAAGTGCAGGGAGAAAGGGGTAGGTTGAATGAATGGTGTGGGTTATGTTTAATTTAAAGATTTAATACCACAGGCATAAATGCCACCTCCAAACTGGAGTATATAGAAGCAATTCTCCAATGTGCTTAAAGCACAGAGCTTAGTGCAGGGCCCTCACAAATGTTCTGAAAACTGATAACAATCTCTGTAATAATGTATTTGAAGCAAGCATGAAATAAAGTCTTGAGTGGCTTAAGAGGAAGATGCTATACTACTTGCACATTTCACTATACAATTAAGGTATGGATTATTGGGACAGTATGCTGACTCTGTAAACCACTTAGAGAATGCTATAAAGCACTATGTAGTGGTATATAAGTCAAAGTGCAATTGCTATTGCTATTTGGTGTAGCTATTAAAAGTACATAGCAAAAAAATAATGGTAACTGATATCAGATATTTGTATCAAAGGTGGACAACAGAGACATCTGGAACTTCTTACAAAGCAATTTCTCTATGGTTTACTGTAGATGAGCAAGAATTCTCCATACACTGTAAAAAAAACAATAGCTGGGCATAGATATAACTGGAATTGAAATTTTAGCTGGAAGAAATGGGAGCTTGGTTTAGTTGGAGTCCTCAGAAAATATTTTTAGGTCAGAATTATTTTGTCCAAAGGGGATATTGTTATGTTTGGCCTTGCTTGATGAATCATTTGGATTCTAATACAAAACAAGAGAGATTATCCAAAGCTGAAGGCTAGCTGGCCCAATTTTCCCTTTTTCTTAAAAAATAATCTCTCTCTTCTAAGCCATGAACAGTTTTACTTACTTAAAAAACTGCCTTCTGATCTAAAATAGCACATCCTCTGCCTATAATTACAGCATAATGGAAAAAGAGATGCCTAGCCAGGTCTTGCCATAAACTGAAATACCAGCTAGTTTCTATCCATTTAGGCATCACTTTTAATGACATCATCTGAATCTTCAAAGTAGGTTCATTCACCTCTATGTCTTAACATTAGTTAATTAGGAAATGTATATGCTGCCCAATCCCTTAATAGTTCTAGGCAGCTTCTGAGATACACTATATACTATTATCTGCCAGCAGTGTCTTTATGGAATTTCAGCTGGAGGGTCAAATCAGCCTCTATGGAAAAGAAATAAGGGATGCAAGCTGACAACAATGTGGTTGATGTCCATAAATTTGGAGGTGGGGGGGAGAGATTTTACACTTTGGATTTAGATGAATAGTATCAGCCAGACAAAATCTGGAAGGTTTGCAGGAAAAGAATGGCTAGTTTGATAGTTCTGGGGAAGACTGCAGAAGGAAGTTAACTTGCAACAGGGCTAATACAATGAAAGAGTTTTCAAGATTTGCTGCCATGGGAGAT
The DNA here is from genome assembly GCA_009733165.1 of Naja naja. NCBI lineage: Eukaryota > Metazoa > Chordata > Lepidosauria > Squamata > Elapidae > Naja > Naja naja. Next base: position 29,598,713 of record CM019154.1, on the reverse strand, counting down.
AAAGACTAGATGGGGAATACTTCCTTCTTCGTTACTGCCAGAATATCTGAGTATAGTTTTTAAGCCATGTGGATTGATTTACAAACCTCCTTGGGCAAATGCTTTATTTGTGTCAGTAGCTATGTCTACAGACAGTGCTTTGTCTAGTCTTGGCTCAATGAAAAGTGAGTTTGCTGCATTATAAGGAGAATGATTTCCTATCTCAGGGCTCAGATACAAAACTTGCTCTGTTATTTACAGACAACAAATAATAAAGGAGTAGAGAAAATCTACACAGCAGAAAGATTCCTGATTGCCACTGGAGAAAGACCTCGCTATCTCAACATTCCAGGAGACAAAGAATATTGCATCACCAGGTAACATAAATGAATTTATGTATTTCGTATTGCCTGACGGCACTCAAGGCAATTGGGTAAAATGTAGCATTTGGAAGACAAGGTTGCTCCTTAATAGAACTCCTGTGGTAAAATTGTTCCGTATTGAAAATATTTCTTTTTAATCCTCAGAGGACCAGTTTTCAAGACTTTCCTTGGAGATGCTATTGTGGAGTAACTTAAATTGCACTTGAGGACACTTTCAGACAATAACCTGGAGATTGTAACTGAGAATTTTGAAGGTTACAGTTCCAAGAAACTATTAAAACAGAATCATATGACTCAGAATCCAATCTTTCGAATTTGTTGTTGGCTGTATGCGTAGAACTTACTTTGCTCATCTCCATTAAAAATACATCTTCAGTTTCTGCAAAGGTCTATTAATGTATAGCCAAAAGCAAAATGCATAAAGGAGGGGCAGGTGAGGGAAGGGGAAAAAGCTTGAGTTATATTTGTGTCGTTCAAAAATCCAAGCCATGAGAAAATTGTCCTGCATTAACAGATATAAAAGGTAATGGTCTGAAAAATGTTGAAAATTCGTAATGCGTTGAGCTTTCAGGTTTGAAACAACTGTTTTGAGTTTGAAAGAGTATCATTATGAGCTTGCAACACTGGCTTCAAGATTAAAACAATGCTATTTTGAGCTCAGAGCCCTTCCAATATGGTTGGAATGACCTGTTTTGAATCAGATATTTTCAAAATGAAAGCTTGATGCATATACCTTTGAAAAGGCAAGGGAGATGACCAGGCTGTACTTCAAAATATACGGCCTATGGGATGCACTTAGCTTTCCAGGCCCATCTTGGTAATCGCTAGGAGCATCCAAATTACATCACTGAAATTCAAAGGTGAGCATCAAATTGCAAGTAAAAAAGTTTCTAATAGGTCTAATAAGATAAAACAGGAAAGGTTCTAAAATAGAGTGGAAGAGGAGATTGATAATTCTAGCTCTCTTCAGTCCAATGTTGGTGATCTAGATCAATGTTTTTCAACCGTGGCAGCTTTCAGAGTAGTCGACTTCAACTTACAGAACTCCCTCTGCCAAAGACATTTACTCAGGTTCTATGTTGTTACTCACAGGGAGATAACCAACAATCCCCAAATAAAGAGTTAGAAAACGGGCCTCTTACTGATGTTCATAGAAAGTTGTTAAGTTTTGAATGAGAGCAGTGATGTCAGAAAAATAATACCATGACTTTTTTTTCGGTTAGAGCAAAGTTATATGCAATATTTGTCTCTAAAATACAACAGCAAAGCATCCAGTTTGGTTGTCTTTGAAAATATATTTCTTGAAATTATTCAAAAATGCTACCAAATGCCACCGGAAAATATTCGGCATAGAAATGAACTTGGGGAAGGGAGTCCTTTTGATTAGTTTTGTCCCTGGAAAGATAAGCCATCTTCTGGAAATAAAATTTCCCACCAGTTCTTTCAGGAGGGCAGAAAACTTTGATGAAAGAAAAGGCAACTGGGGACTCTTCAGTTGTTGAGTGGTAATTCCTGTATCTATGACTTTACCCATGGTTCCAAGGGGTGATGGAAATTTGTAGTTCAAAGAGGAATAATAACCTTATTTTAACTGCTGAATCCTCTATGTGAGGGTCGTCAAACTCAATTTCATTGAAGACCGCATCAGGGTTGTGTTTGACCTCAGGAGGCTGGGTGGGCATGGCCAGTTCGATGTCACTCATGTCAGGGGTACCTGTGGTGGCCTGAACAGTCTGCCAGCAAAAACAGAGCTCAGGAGGCCAGTCCATTTTCACTGGCAGAGGGTTACAGGAGGCCATCACCGCAGAAAATGGAGCTTGGAGGCTGTGCACGGCACTCCTGAGCTCCATTTTCACTGGCAGAGAATTGCAGGAGGCCGTCACAGCTGAAAACAGAGCTCGGGGGCTGCGCACGGCCCTCCAGAGCTCCGTTTTTGCTGGCAGTCACATCACAGGCCGGTCTTTCGCTGTTTCCAGGGTGGTCTTGTGGGCCACATCTAAGCATCCTGTGGACTGGATTTGGCCTGCGGGCCTTGAGTTTGACACCCCTGCTCTATGCTATATAAAAATTGCCCATCTCTCATCACAAATTTACTTTTTTCCCCTGCATGCATGCAGTTAATACTTTTGTCTCTAAGTTTATTTATTTCTATATTTTTCAGTGATGACCTCTTCTCACTGCCTTACTGCCCAGGAAAAACATTGGTGGTTGGAGCTTCTTACGTTGCTCTTGAATGTGCAGGATTTCTTGCTGGGCTTGGTTTAGATGTGACTGTCATGGTGCGTTCCATTCTCCTGAGGGGCTTTGATCAGGATATGGCAAATAAAATAGGAGAGCATATGGAAGAGCATGGTGTAAAGTTCATAAGAAAATATGTGCCCACAAAGGTAAGGCTTGCCAAAAAGAGGTAATTTTAAAAGTGGCTTTCATGGTAACATGCTTTGTGATTCATATTCCTTCTTCCTAAGACTTCAAAAGTGCTTGTGGCTTTCACAATTTTGTTTTAAACCAGAGCGCAGCAATATTTTGGAGGACAGAGTATTCATGTTTTAAATATATAATTAATGTCAGCCTTGGGACTGCATGGGGTGTGTTTGATGTCGTACTGATTTCACTGGAAAACAAACTTGTTTTTCAGGAGTTGAAGGGCTTTAAATGTGGCAGTGGATGTTTTTTTGCTGCTCACGCTTAGCACACCCATTTTTCTGCACCTAACAGCCTGCGTTTACAATGGGAAAAAAACATATTGTTGAAAATCAGATATTTCGATGGCACAATCTGTAGTTCTCTACAATTTGATGCCTGAGTCCACATACCATCCATGCAGTGACAGTGCAGTGCAATTCATATTGTAGAACATCAGAAGTTGTCTTTTACTAGGTTAAACTATTATCTACTTCTCTTACTGCCAGTAGCTCACTCGTAATCCATGGATTAACCCTTGACTACTAAATGACCTTAGTACTTTATTCATTCTTTGAAGTGTCTTTGAGATGCTTTTTCTTCCATAAAGGCTGAACACTTAAAGAATGACAAGGCAACTTTGGTTTAGAATACTGGCATTACTTTTTCCCAATATTCATCATATGTAGATTTCCCCCTCATGATATGAGTAGTTAGATGCATTAAGCCACTGGTGGCAGACATAAATCCCAAGTGGCTTATTATACTCTTAGGCAGAAATCAACTTTAAGGCATTAGGCAGAATTCCATGTGTCTGTGGAATGCTACAGACACAAATGAACACATGTTTAAATTAATTTTTCTCGAAGTTTGCCTCTGAGGTATCATCACCAATTTGATATAGTGGTTGGCATTTCAGAATAGGCAGGGAAAAATCTGGATTCAAGACCCAAATGAACCATAAAGCTCAAAATATTGGGCCATTTTCTTCCTCATGCCTGCCTACATCATGAGTTGGTTGAGAGGTAAAAATAATCGAGTAACTGAAAATATGTTGCCTTATCTTTCTTAAGGGACAGGTCAGGCTATGAACATAATGAATAAATATCAAATAATGGAAAAACATAGCTTGCAAGGTCATCTCTTGTGAGATTCTGACCTATGACCCAAAGGACACTACCGACCTCTGTTCTTAGATTTTCTAACTGAGACCTGGTGTATTCTTCCTACACTCGGCGCCAATTATTTGAACCATCATCAGGCTAAGAAAGAATGTTTGAATAGAGCAGTATAAAAAGTTTCTTGGTGGACTAGGAATGGGAAATTGATGAGAACATAGATTTTAAACAGCTGATCTATCTTTTTGCAAGAGACTTGGCTGCCTCCCCTGTGCCTAGACCATTTTTAAGGAGCCATGGATTAATGTGGTCACATGAACAGCTTCTAAATACAGTATTACTAGATTCAAAATTGGTTTCCTCTGTGTTTGGTTTCTTTGGAGGGAAAAGACCAGCAGAAAGAAAGACAGGTAGACCCATTGCAGGAAATTTCTTGAAAAATGATCATAAGTTGTTTTCTTTAAGTCTCAAGATAATAATTAAAATATAAATATACAGAAGAAACACTTGTGATTAAAGTTTTATCACTATCCCTTCTTGAAGTCAATATTTAATTTATAAAAATATTGCAGATTGAACAGATTAAACAAGGAACCCCTGGACTACTAAAAGTTACAGCTCAGGCTACAGAGAACTCTGAAATAATTGAAGGAGAATACAACACAGTAAGTACTTTGCATTTATTATTTTAGTTTCAGTTAAACTGAGCAGAATAGGCAAGGAGCGAAGAACAAGATGCTTCCTCGGTCAATGTCATGATGCCTTCAATCATATTGGTGAAAGATAGATTCTATCAAAACGTTGAGGACCACAAATGAATTTAAAAGGCCGTGTAACAGGCTGAACTACTTGCATTGATCTTCCATCAGTGAACAATCATAAAATTCAGGCACAGCTGCTGGCTTTTTAATGTTCAAGATCTGCTCCCTGAGTTGACTGTCTAGAAATAGGGTGGTTTTCAATGCTTTTGAACATTACAAGGCTGGATCAGATGCTTAGTTTTTTCCTACTTATGAGCAACTATAACAATAACAATAAGAAATTAAAATTCCACAATGCTGATGGCAGAAGGATATTAAGGCCCCAAAGAACAGTATAAGGAACAAATGAAATCTTGGAGATATAACTTTCCCAACTGTGCAGTGTGATCTGATCCACACTGGTACTTGTTCATGAAATTGTTACATTAAAGCTATTGCACACTAATATTATTTGAAACAGCTATGCTATGTACATTTTTCACCACTTAATTGTGTCATGTCTTGTTGAGTATTCACAAAAATCCTCATAAACTTCTTAGGATATATGGAATTAAATTAAAATATTGCTGTTCTTCAGGTGTTGCTAGCAATAGGAAGAGATGCCTGCACAAAAAAAATTGGCCTACAGAAAGTTGGAGTGAGGATCAATGAAAAGTAAGGCTAAATTTCTTCTCTGTTTGTTATAATATGTCTCTTTCTTGCAACATCAATCTTGAAGTTTTTATGCATATAATTTTTCAAGGAAACATATATTTCTTTTCTGAAACATAACTGCTGCAGCAAGAATGACACCATAATTACAGCTTCTTATTACTGGATATGCCAAAAGGGCAAACTTAGCAATAATTAAAATGCTAATGATTAACATTCTGCCATTAAGGCTTTTGCGTTATCTCACCTTGCCAGATGTATTGGGCAAAGAAAACCCTGAGCAATACTTTCTTCTGGTTCATTTTCTTAGTGCTTTTGATGGGGCGCAGACTGCAGAGCTTATTTTTTAGTAATTAGATAAGAGGAAAAACATAAAAAATACAGCTTTTCAGTTGCAGCATTATAATAATTATAGCCCTCCCCAGCCGTATGTTTGAGACGAGTGGCTATATGAATTGAATTCATCAATTATTTAATAAATAAAACTGTTGAGGGTTGCAGATTCTTTCCTTGTTCTATACAGCTATGTATTAAAGGCACAAAGAACAGATCTTCAACAACCTGAAATTTTCTAGCTATGATTTCTTCTCTGATTTATTACTGTAATGTTCTGCTACTACAGAATTCCCCAACCTTTTCAGCTTTGCGGATGGGGAGAGGGGGTAGTTCCACGTGAGCAGTGAGAAAATACGTGCGTGCAGCTCCATTTGCGTGAACAGCAGATACACACACACATGCAGCTCATGCACATGGAGTGTGTACACGTGCTCGCCCTCTGCTCGTGCAAGTGGGAATCTGCTCACACGCTTACCCGCCCACCACTTCCATGGCTTGCTTATGAAAGGCTCAAGGCCCAGGAGTGGGTTGTGGCCTGGGGGTTGGGGGACCGGGACCCCTCTTCTACTATATGGACTTCTGGCTTGATAGCCACAATTCTGCTTGATTTATGTTCAGACAGATTTGTAAAATTCAGAGCTTTTGATCCAGATTCTTAGCCAATGTTTCGAGCGTCATAAGCCACAGGCTTCAAAAATCTGTGTGGTGTGCCCAGTATTCCCATTGATGCCATCACCATTCATTTCTTTTGTCATCAGGCAACCCCACACAGTCTTCCTGACCACATCCAACCTTGAATGCTTAAGGCAATGTTGATAGGGAGCGTACAAGCCCAAATATTTTTTTCGACCACATTTTTACTAATAAAGTTGCAATTATTCTTTTTACGGCCTCTAAGAACCTCAGAAGGGCATGTCAAGTGGTGAGAAGCAGATGAGACCTAGGATTGACTTTTGTGTGGTTTGGGATGTGTGTTTTAAAGTGCAAAAAAGTTCACATAGCCCTATGGAACAGTGGTGGGATGGTGCTGGTTCACACCGGTTCTAGCGAACTGGTATCTCCGGTGAGCAGTTGGCCCTGCCCCTTCCCTTTCCTGTCCTATATTTCACTGTTTTTTTTAGCTTAGCTGATTTGCGCAGCAGAGCAGATTGCCGCGCTTCAGCTGTTTTACTCACCAGCTTTGAATAGAAGGTAGGTTTTGAAGTTTAAAATAGGTGGTTTTTGAACACTGTGCATGTACGCAAAGCACATACAAAGTGCTCTCTCATAAAATTGGTAGTAAAAAAGGTTGAATCCCGCCATTTCTATGGAAACTTAGTGCATGGATTACATGTAGCCTGTTGATTATACACCAGTGATATACAGGAATCCCAGAAATTCCTAATCCAAATAGCAGTTGAGATATAGTCGTATTTAGTTTCAATGAGCTTTGTCTGCCCATCTTATGAGACCATCTCTATTACAAGTATCGCATTACTTAAAGGAAGCAAATCTTCCCTTGAGTCAGAATTTTGTTCCATCCTACAGGAAGTGTTCAAAATAGGCAAGTGGTAGATGTGGCATCATGATGCTGCCCCTGACCTAAGGCTTGCATTGTGATGCTATGTTCCCTTTGTTGCCTAATTTTACACACACGTAAACAAATGGGCAAGTGGTCAGTGTAGGAGAATCAGTAGATGCCTGATTTGTGTGATTTGACAAACAGTGATTAAGGCTTCATGTGACTCAGCCTTTTGCCATTTTACACCTCGCACCCATGATGCTACAGCTAATGCTGTAAAAAATGAAGGCATCTTCAGTGTTTCAGGTAGGAGAATCAGTAATAGCCTGATTTGTGTGGATTTGAAAAACGTGATTCTTATGTGAGTCGTGGTGGTGCAGTGGTTAGAGTGCAGTATTGCAGGCTGCTTAACAACGCTGCTGATTCACTTAACAAAGGTGGCAAGGAAGTTTGTAAAATGGAGCAAAATCCACTTAACAGATGTCCTACTTAGCAATAGAAATTTTGGGCTCAATTATTGTTATAAATCAAAGACCACCTGTATATGTTATGGTTTTTTCCTCATGCTTTACACTGCTTCTGCTACTGAGGGATACAATCAAGATCAAGTGAGGTACTAATACCATTCTATAAAGCCTTAGTAAGACCACACCTAGAGTATTGCATCCAGTTTTGGTCACCACACTATAAAAAAGATGTTGAGACTCTAGAAAGAGTGCAGAGAAGAGCAATCAGGATGATTAGGAGACTGGAGACTAAGGCATATGAAGAACGGTTACAGGAACTGGGCATGACTAGTCTAGTGAAGAGAAGGACCAGGGGAGACATGATAGCAGTCTTCCAATATTTAAGGGGCTGCCACAGAGAGGAGGAGGGGGTCAAGCTATTTTCTAAAGCGCCTGTAGGCCATACAAGGAATAATGCATGGAAACTGAACAAGGAGAGATTTAACCTGGAAATAAGGAGAAACTTTCTGGCAGTGAGAACAATCAACCAGTGGAACAGCTTGCCCTCAGAAGTTGTGGGAGCTTCATCACTGGAGGCTTTCAAGAAGAGATTGGACTGCCATTTGTCAGAAATGGTGTAGGGTCTCCTGCTTGGGTGGGGGTTTGGACTAGATGACCTACAAGGTCCCTACCAACTCTGTCAATCTGTTAATAACCTGATGAAAGTGCCAGAGCCAGTGAAGAGTAGTACTTAAGGGGGGATGTGATGCAAGAAACTGCTTTGTTGTTTTGTTTGTTCGAATCAACAATTTTTTCTTTAAGAGTGTTTCTCTCCAAAGTGCATGTTATGGTCCCTTTTCAATGAGATGACGATTCTTTTAATCTGCAACCGAAGCCTTGCATATGGATCATCTTTTTCTCTCTCTCTCTCTCATCCAATCAACTTCTAGTACAGGAAAAATCCCTGTTAATGACAAGGAACAAACAAACGTGCCTTACATCTATGCTATTGGAGATGTCCTGGAGGGCAAACCAGAACTCACCCCTGTAGCAATTCAGGCAGGAAGGCTGTTGGTGAGGAGGCTTTACAATGGAGCATTCACAAGGGTAAATCAGTGCTTATCATTGTGGTTGTAAAAGCAAAGGTTTTGAAATAAAGAAATGCATTTTTGTTTTAGGCTTATGCACATGTGATTGGTAGCTAAACTGACAGCAACAGTCCCAAGTGAAATTCTTTGAAATGTTTGAATTACAACTTTCTCTGGACTACAGCCACCATTGCTGGTAGTTAGGGATGATGGGCATTATAGTCCAACAATATCTGAGGAAAATAAACCAGGGAAAGTTTTAGTGGGTTTTTTTTCTAAGTTTGTGATTGCCCTTGAATTAAATGCTGCTACTTTAAAATCATCTAATGCTCTAAGATATATGCTTGTGATTCTGACAACTATAATGCTTATGTCCAAACATTTTTTTTCCTTGACAGTGTGATTATATAAACGTCCCCACTACAGTATTCACACCTTTGGAATATGGAGCCTGTGGTTACTCAGAAGAAAAAGCAATTGAAAGATTTGGCAATAATAGGATTGAGGTATTTTTGGAAACTGCTAATGTAGACTATGGCTTGTTTGGTTTCTTTTCTGTTTTGACGTGAAATTCAGGAAAACAAATTGCATTCCAAGTCTCTTGATGATCATAAACAAGCAAATGATTGTTATCTACTCACCCTTGAGTTGAGGTTATCTGCACCTTATGTGATTGTTGCTTTTATTCCGTGTGTGATGGGATCTACCTCTATGAACAAGCAGGTGGTTGGATCTGAAAATTGAATTCTGTGTTTTTAAAGAAAAACACCATACTGCATGCAGAGCACTTATCTTTTTGATAAGCAATATGGCATCGCCTGGTACCAGGGCCAGAAGTCAGTGGGGCATGGCTCAGAAAGGGGAACTCTCCCCATTTCTCCCAGGCAGGTCTCCATGATACATTTTCCTCATCCATGATCAAATCTTATTACAAATGACATGGTGTTCAGCACCAGCAGCCAACAACCCAGAGTCCAAAAGGTCTCCCATATGGGCCTGGGAATGAACTCAAGGGCCTGGAATGTGCCACAAGGAAAACAAAAACCTCTGGCTTTGTCCCATATCTTTCACTAAATTTTCCCATACTCCTGGTTACTGGGATATGTTACATCCTCCTCCATTCTCTAAAGCTTTCCCTTGTCCGAATTGGTCCATGCCTAAGCCTGTAGACCCCCTTCCTCATAAATACATGTCCAGTTACCGCATCCCTCCTTGTCCATCAGCCCAGGATGCTTCTGTTTTGTTTGCTGTAATCCCCAGTATTTCCAGTAAGCCACAGTAGTTGGAGATATTGGGTATTATTGTCCAACATATTTGGATGGCAACCAAATAGGGAAGGCTTATGCTCATGTAAGTTTTCATCAGAATTAATGGTGTGTCAGGAGCCTAAGAAAGAACATCTGGATATTCCTCATTTATCAGTTAAAAGAATAGGTTCCTTACCATGTAGAGCAGGGATTGAATATAGTGAGGAGGTGGATTCCCAGGAAGGAGGGGTGCATTCCTGAGGAGTAAATTCACTCCAGATATTATTCACTCCAGATATTATGTGCCAAAGAGAGAGGATGAAGACAGCCCCTCCCTAATAGTTCATGGAATATATGGTAGATTCAATTAGTAGAGTATACTCAGTTTGACAAAATTTTCCCTATAGGTATGGAACAATAAAAGAATTCAGCTTGGAAGAAGCAAAGCTAGGGAACTCTGGGAGTTGAAGTCCAGTCATCTTTAAGTTGCTAAGGTTGAGAAACACTGGTTTCGAGAAAGGCCATTAGTTAAGAAATGGAAATGTCTCTTTAACTAAGCTGGGAAAAAATAAGATCTAAAATAAAAGCAGTCCTGTTGCTGAAATGTCTGCAACTTCGTTCCTGTTCTTTTTCAGTAAATCTTGTTAAATGAAATTCTTGTTAAATGAAATGTTGAAGGGTGCTGACATGAGCATGACAGTTGGCTGAAATTCAGCATCAGTATTTATATATCTTTTTTTTTCCTTTATCAGGTTTACCACAGTTACTTCTGGCCACTGGAGTGGACAGTCCCATCCCGGGACAACAACAAATGCTATGCAAAAATTATTTGCAATCTTGCAGATAGGGTACGCCAAGAACACTTTGCTTTTTTCCCCTGCAAAATGATCAGCATTCCGCAGAAGGAGGAGAGGAAGTGTTAATGTTCATTTTGCACGCATTGTGACTCACCACCTGACGATTGTGACTCACCACCTGATTGCTTTCTCTCTCTCTAAAGTATACCTGAGATGCTAATTGAATCTATGTCCTCTTCAGATCCTTAAATTGGAGCTATCTGGGGCTGAGGATGAAACTGCTGCCTTCATTTGGGAGGCATCAATGATATCTTGAAAGTATTAGCTGGTTAAAATCCACCCGCAAATCCACTTCTAAATTATAGAGTCATTGTAATAACACCTTGGCTAAGCTTTGCAACCATTAAATAGTATCCCTCTTTAACTTTGCTCAGTACTTAATTAGTAGCTGTGAATGTTTTAATTTTCTAGATATAACAACAGCTGGAACTCAAAATACAGTAGAAAACTATTGTATCCTGAGGCTCAAAAGCTGTTCATGTTATTTAGGGCAAGTGGGCCTTAGTCTCTGTGGATCTTTCCCACAGTTTCCACTGCAGTTAATTTGGACATATATTTTCTAATCTAAATCAGCTATTCCCTTACTTGCAGTTTATCAGAAATTTGACTCCTAAATTGGAAGTGATGCCTTGAAAGTTTCAGGCCTGCAACAAGCAATATGAACCATTTATTCAGTCCTGCTGAGTACCCCTTTTCTGATGCTACCGTCAAAATGCAGCAGTTGGCATAAAGAGCCACAATTCAAAATTGCCCATTTTTTCCAGGACATTTTTTTCAGAAATTTTAGAATATACGATATTTTAAATATAGGAGTTGTGAGGTCAGCTGGAACTCAAAAATACAGTAGAAAAACTATTGTATCCTGAGGCTCAAAAGCTGTTCATGTTATTTAGGCAAGTGGGCCTTAGTCTCTGTGGATCTTTCCCACAGTTTCCACTGCAGTTAATTTGGACATATATTTTCTAATCTAAATCAGCTATTCCCTTACTTGCAGTTTATCAGAAATTTGACTCCTAAATTGGAAGTGATGCCTTGAAAGTTTCAGGCCTGCAACAAGCAATATGAACCATTTATTCAGTCCTGCTGAGTACCCTTTTCTGATGCTACAAATGCAAATTGCAGCAGTTGGCATAATTCAAAAATTGCCCATTTTTCCAGGACATTTTTCAAAATTGATATTTAAATATATAAAATTTGTGAGAGTCCTAATTGCTCAGAAATGATTGGATTTTGATACCATTATGTAGCATATCTCTGTTATGTCACTTTTCCTCAGTGTTTCAGGAAAAACAAAGTCTTAGCAGCTGAAGGAATTCTGTCTAGCCTTCTATGACATGGCTCAGGAGTGCATAAGAGTTTTTCAGAGTTTCTGAGAAATGGTCAATCACATTTGAGGGGGTAGAGCTATAGAATATGCAAGACCAACCCCAGATTTGAGGTGCCATGGATCCATATTCGTTTCTTCATTTCAAAGAATGAGGTGCTTTTTCCCATTTAGGCAAAGCCAGGGAGCTATATCCAATATTTATTTATTTTATTTGACTTGTATGCCGCCACTCTCCGAAAGGTCTTGGGGCGGCTCACAGATAAAAACGTAGAACAATAAATAATTTAAAAAAGATTAAACCTGACAAGCCAAATACAACTATAAAAGCCGAATTAAAATCTCCCCTACCCCCCAGGAGGTCAGTCCAGCCCAGCCTGTAAAAACAACCAGGTTTTTAGCGCTTCGGCCAGATCAGTAGTTGGTTCCAAAGGCGGAGCCGATATAGGCCCCTTCCTGGGGCACCGCAGCCGGCATTGTCGATGCGGGCGGCACCCTGAGGAGCCCAGCCTATGTCGCACAGGGCGATCAGTATTTGATGTTGGCAGGAGACGCTCCCGCAAATGAATTCCACTAGGACATTTCCATGTGGTAACTTAAAGTTTTCAATAAATAATGTAACAATCCTATCAAGTTCAAGAAGCTGCAAGAATGCTACCTGAGTGGGAAAGAACAGTTGGATAGCACAATAGGAATCCATCCAGTCTGTGCGGAGGTGGGTATCTGGTGTGGGTTGGCAAAAAGACTATGTTTTCATAGACATTTTATTATTTTGAAGAGCAATTTTGATAAATACTTTTTTCTTCTCCTTTACTATAATCCATCAGCTGTCCTAAAATGGGAAAAGTGATAAACAGTGTGAGCAGGGGTTTCCAACCTTGGCAACTTTAAGACTTGTGGTCTTCAACTCCCAGAAAGCACAGGTGGATGAGGAATTCTGGGAGTTGAAGTTCACAAGTCTTAAAGTTGCCAAGGTTGGAGACCCCTGGTGTGGAGGAGCAATTAAGGTGTTTGACTTGCACAAGTCTCCTTTGAAGCTAACTGGGACCAGTGAAAATGAAGGGCAAGCTCCCTATAACTGGTTTAAGCTGCTGGAGAAAGCGTGGAATAGAAACTTAAGAACTCCCCAATAACAGAACTTATGTTTTCCCTGTAAAGGCTCTTGGGTTTAATTCTTGGTATTTCAAGAAAGGTCTTGAAAAGTCTCCTATTAAACCCCTACAGAGTTTCTGTCAGTCAGTTTGATGCTCTGCTAAAAAAAAGGTTTTGGGTTTAGATTTGCAAGGCTGAACAGAAATGCTTCACATTTACCTTCAAAGTTTCATGCCAGCATGAGGCGTCTGCAATACTGAATTGTGAATTCTCCTGTGAATCCCTGAAGCTGCAGGCTAAATGAGTCATACCTAGTTAGTACTGACATTAAAAAATGTCAAGAAAACCCAGGCTATTCATGCTCTGAGTGCTCCTGTTACTTGCCCGAGCTCCTGCAAACCCAGCAGTTTGAACACATTCAAATGTGAGTAGATAAATAGGTAGCACTTCGGTGGGAAGGTAACAGTGTTCTGTGTGCCTCGGCGTATAGTCATGATGGCTGAGAAACGGAGATGAGCACTGCCCCCTAGAATCGGACATAACTGGGCAGGGGAAAGCTTTATCTTTAGCTTTATAGAGAAATTAAAAAAAAATATTGAAAGAAGGCAGTGCTAGTATTGCTCCTAATAGCAATACTTTTGTATTGTTGCTAGGTGGACAATATGATTATAACTAGATACGATGGGTGTTATTTTTGTATTTGGTGTACCTAATTTCAGAACTTTTTTTTCTATTTACTGTAAATTAATTGATTAACCTATTTTAGACTTGCTATTGAAAACTAAGACTGAGTGCCAAGAAACCACAACACGAAATCATTTCTGTTTTTATTCTTGTTGTCTTACATCATAACTAGACTCACCTGATTGTATCACTAATATACTAATAGTAGGTTAAAAGAAGAAAGCACACAATCTAATCCAATCTTAACTTGTGGCCCATGGGCTGGATGCCCATGGCGTGTGCTGGCCACGCCCACCCCCAGTTTAGCGAAGAGGAAAATAGTCGCAATATGTCACATGACAACAAAATGGCACCATGTGTTTGACACCCCTGATCTAACCCAAGGTCTTTATTTTGTTTCCCATAGAAACATCTTAAAGTTTGAACTGAAAAAAATTAATACATTCTTTTCTTCAAAAGGCCCTGTGTTGAGAGAAATCCAGGAAAAACCCTTAAAAGCAACATATCTGTTGTATCTTTGGAAAATTACATGTTAGAGTAGTAAAAAATGGATTGAAATTATATGTGAATCTAAATGAAAATGAGAGAATGGATCTATTGTCTTCTGGTCCCCCTCTTCCTAACTGATCTGCAAATGTGGAATTTAAAGATGTGCAGAATTTTAGGCATGAAATTTTGCAAAACACTTCATTTTGCATTCACATAAATTAGAATATAATGATTATACTTAAAGAGAAATTTTAGCACTAGCACTGCCAAAGATCTTTTAATACTATTCAAAATTGAGAATAAATATTTCATAGAAATCAGTGTACTGCAATAATTAATTTGGATTTAAGCAAAGATAAATAAATTGCTATATTAAAAAGCCAGCAGCTACTAACAATACTGTTCAAAGCCAGAGAGGGAGGAAGGTTTTCAGACTGCTGAAACTTATCCTTAGTATTTTCAGGTGCACTAAACTTATTTGCATGGCTAAGATATGGAGATGCTGTATCCTGTTCCTATTTATTTTCTCCAAGGGGTGGCTTTGATGCCAGATAATTGCCTTGCTTTGAACCTTTTAGACCAAATTGTATTTAATTTCCTGTCTGTATTTAGATGTCCTGGTGGTAGCAAGGTTGCCCAGGAAATAACCAAAGATAGCCAACCCATCATATTTGTTGTCATTTCCTCATCAATTTGTTATCTGAGTTCAGGATTGAAAAAGCATCCTAAATACATCTAGAACTATGTGAAAAGCTTATAACTGCTCAGACTACTGAGCAAATCTAATCCACATATTTTCATAGATATCAAGGGCCATTTGCCACAGTCTGATGTGTTCATGTGACATTTTTGTTTGCAGTTTTCTTCTGATCCATCCAGGGCTGCCCTGAAATCTAATCTCATCCCTTGGGACTCTAGATTTGTGTTCTACTATAGCTTCAGATCCATGCATAGTGGTCCTCCTGTAGAGTCTTCTACATCTCTTAAAAAAACATAACAGTTGAAGGAACTGCAAATAAAAATGGTGCAAGGAACATGCTATACAAGCAGAGCCTCATAAAATTCATAATCTTATATGCAGTAATCCAGCTAGCCCTTCTTAATTTTTCAACCTAGATTTAAAAAAAACAAACAAACAATCTTATTTGTCTTAATAGGATTAGTATTTGGACAGGAATCCAGAGGGCAGTGTTTCTCAATGTAGAGACTTTAAGATGCCTAGACTTAACTTTCCTGGCTGGGGAATTCTTCCCCAGCTACCTTAAAGCTGCTAAGGCTGGTAAGCTAAGTTGGGAAGTAAATAAACAAACAAAAGAAATTAAAACAAACCAGGGTGGAGAAATGCAATAGCAGCTACTGCCATGTCATTACCAAGAAGGCAACATGGGTTTCTTTATGCAACCACCAAAGAAGTTCATCTTGAAAGAAGCTTAGCTCGGCCTCACATGTTCTGTATGAACTGGCAGTGATTTCCAATGGCATCAGCAGAGGTTTTCCCATCTCTACTTGGAAATGATGGAATCTGGGACTTTTTGCATATAAAGCATATTCGTTGCCACTGAAATGCAACAGAGCCTTGGTGGTGCAGGCTGTTAAGTTCCAGCTGCCTGCACTTAAGTTCCAGCTGCCTCCAATTAGTGCAGGCTCGAATCCCACCAGGCTCAATGTTGACTCAGCCTTCCATCCTCTCGGGGTAGGTAAACTGAGGACCCAAGATTGTTGGGGGCAATAAGCTGACTTTGTAAAAATGCCGCTTAGTAATAAGCAGGCATATACAATGGAAGGAAGGCTATTGCTGAGCGCATTGGGTTGCGCTCCAAAAATTGTAAGCCGCCCTGAGTCTCCAGAGAAGGGCGGCATATAAATATGAATTTTTTAAAAAATGCAAGACCCATATTCTCCTGTGAAATAGGGATTGCTTCTATTTGTGGGGATGCAGAATGTCTTTTCAGATTGACAAATTAGATCCTATGAGCATGAGGTTGCCCCACATTTCCTCCCACATCACTTTGGTCTCTTGAAAATATTTCTTAGCCAATGTGTAGAAAAGGAAACACTGCTCAGCCCTTGCTGATTTTCTCCACCCAAATATTTGTTCATGACATATTAAAAACTCACTTGTTTCACTGCCACACATGATGATTCTGTGTAAAGCTTGCCTTTGATAAAGGGTAATCTTCCAAGATATATTGGACTGATTCTCAGCCAGCAAAAGCCTTTAAGACTCATTTCTCTAATTTCAGTGCAAATTAAAGTAGACTATCATTCCTCTACACTTAATCATGGGTTGTTTTGACTGACTTCCACAAATTGGTAGGTCACAAACCATGGTTTACAAACCCCAATGCCTGTTGCACACGTGAAAAGGTCCATCCATGCAAGATATATTAAATATGACTTGGTAATAAATGAGTCCCATTAGTCTTTTTAATCAGTCTTTACAATATGAAGAATAGACCAAAGTATTACATATATGAGGATTCTAAAACCCTGAGAAGTTCTCATAATAAAAATCTCAGTCCCATATGCTGCTTTGGCTATTGAAAAACAATCTCAAAGTCAGATTAGTTATTTGTGAATGTAGAAGGCCACGCATCCACGGAGAACTGCATCTTAGAATTGAGCAAATCAACATAACTTTCCATACCCAGAAAAGCTTTTCTAAACAATATCCATGGCTTGAGTTTTTCTTTTGTCTTTTTAGATATTCACTACATTGTCAGTGACAAAGCGCTCTGGTGGAAATGTTCTTCAGTCTGGATGCTGAGGTTAAAGTCACCCGCTGTTTGCCATTGCCAAAGACTGACTTTCATCACTGCTGCAACATTCAGAAGTCCGCAGCTGGGGCATAAGAACCACTAAGACCTACGTTCCCTCAGCTTCAGCCGGCAGAGGAGCAGACGAAGAACACTGAAAGCTGCAAATTAATTGTGATGATTGCACGGCAACTGGCATGACAGCGGGATAGGCCCATGATCAAGATGCTGCTGGCAAAGCATTGGCAAGATGCTTCCATGAAGTCGTAGCCTAAAACCAGTTTCTCTGGTAGGCAACGATGGAACAATTGCCAGCACAGCTTGAAACTCTTTCCCTCATTGAAATAAAGAGACTTAGCGTCACTTTCATGATTTTTACAGACCCTCCAACAACACAAATCTATCTGGATCTTCTACAGAAAGAAATGACCAAGTTCTGAAGAAATAAATGTGTTTCTAAGATAAAATGGCAGATCATTGTGCCCTCTCAAATTCTGTAAAATTGAAAGGGATACTGTTTAGAAACTGTGCTGTATCCCTGATGCTAATTACACTGAGTCATTTCAACAGAAACCCCCCCCTCCCATCATCAAAGCAAACCATGTCTGAATTATTTATATAAAAGACTATATGGAAAGAGATTTATAAATGTGTTCCTGAAAGCTTTTCTGGTTCATAATGTTCCTTCATGCCTTCTGAAGTTTTTTTTCTTAGTGTGCTGGATATTAATGTGCTCTGTTTAAATCTACTGCATCCCATTTCCAAGCACATCACTCTGTTCAGTTGTGACTGAAGAAAAAATGGGCAGTCTGTGGCCAGATTATTTCTGTAAGTAATCAGTTACTCTATTGCAGAATTCTCTAATCGGTTAGTTTATTGCAGGACTCTGCCAAGTCCCTGAGAGAATCTTAGAGAAAGAATGGTATTTGTCACTTCTGATTTAGTCCTGTCTCCTTGTTACCTCCCAAGGGTTTCTTAAAAGAAATATTCCTTTCCCCCTCAATCTGACAGGTGCAAGAGATCAAATCCACATATAAAGGTCCAATTAAACTGATTTATTGCCAAACAGCCTATGCACAGGAATCTTCTTAACTAATGATTAGTATCTGCTTGGAGTTAGATAAGGGTCCACTGAATTCAAGGGCAGGGGGAGGGGAATTGCATTTAGCCTGTTTGTGGATACATAGGGATTTTAGGCGCATCTCTCTTTTAACTCCACCCCCAGATTCTGCCACTCCTCCTCCTATACAATCCCAATATAAATTAAAACTTTCTGCATAAATGATTTAAGGACACTGACCTATGTTCTGAGAATGACATGTGCCTTCCTCAGCAAGGTAGCGTGGGACATAGTTGTAGTGGTTTTCTCTATGTCCTGCTACGTACATTATATTACATCCTGGTTTGCTCAGCCAGCTGCAATCAACTGGGTTCAATCCATTGCTGCAGCATGAACTGATAATCACAGTGACTGATTATTTATTCTATTGAAATAAATCACTTCATAACATGATTCATGTTTCATAACATGAAATAATTTTGTTATTGCAGGTCATGTGATGCTAGTTTGTTTCCATTAATCAGCTGGATTGAACTCTAAAGGATCTTTCTTGGATTGGCTGTTGATTTAGGAGTCAAATTGTTGGCTCAAAATTTATTCAATGTATCAATAAATACAGAATATATAGTAGATTATTATTTTATTTATATATTAGATAGATAAATGCCATGATAGATAGAGAGAAAAGATTGGATATCCCTGTGTCTGGAATAGAAAGGACTCCTGCCTTGGCCAGGGGGTTAGACTAGAAGACCTCCAAAGTCCCTTCCAGCCCTATAATTCTAGGCATATGCTTCATTCTCATCTGCATCATATATCCATTTGTATGAAAATGGATCCCATTGATTTAGCAATATTTACTTGTGAACACAGGTTGCTAATTTGTTTTTGTTTTTTTTTAAATAATTGCCAGAGAGGGACGTGGTGGCTCAGTGGCTAAGCTGCTGAGCTTGTCAATCAGAAAGGTCGGCAGTTCGAATCCCAAGCACCGCGTAATAGAGTGAGCTCCGTTACTTGTCCCAGCTTCTGCCAACCTAGCAGTTCGAAAGCACGATAAAAATGCAAGTAGAAAAATAGGGACTACTTTGGTGGGAAGGTAACAGCGTTCCATGGGCCTTCGGCATTTAGTCATGCCGGCCACATGACTACGGAGACGTCTTCGGACAGCGCTGGCTCTTCGGCTTTGTAATGGAGATGAGTACCACCCCCTAGAGCCTGAAACAACTAGCACGTATTATGTGCGAGGAGGACCTTTATCTATAATATTATATTTTGTATAATATAATGTATTATACAGAAATACAATATAGCATGTTCTGTTTAATGATAGTCCAGTGTATGCCCAGAAAGTAATCTTTATAGAGAGGCATGGAGGAGCTTAATTGCTGTACAGATGAATCCTAATCTTGTCTTGCTGCTAAAATTCCATTCTTAATTCCCTGCCAAAAAACTGCTAATGGTTTTAAGTATAGTTTTAGGAAGTGGAGATTAGATTTACTTCCACCTTCTGTTGGTACTAATTTCATCAAGGATGTAGGTCTGTGCAGCATCAGGCAGACATGCTGAAATATAGAATATAGCAACTGTTGGTGTTACAAATTGGCTGTTGGCATTACCAAAAAGACAGTATAGTGTTCACTTCCTGCTGATGAAGCAAGGATAGCAGCAAGAAAACTGGGTTAGATACCTATACTAATTGATATAATTACTTCAGAGCAAGTTTCATTTAACAAAGGTTCTTAATAGATATTTCCAGTAAAAGGCCTACTGGGCTGATTTTTTTCTATTCTAAGATTAAATAGGTAATACAGGTAGTTCTCAACTTATGAACACAACTTTTTTTAAAAATTCATATTTATATCCCGCCCTTCTCCGGAGACTCAGGGCGGCTTACAATTTTTGGGGGGATACAACCCAATGCGCTCAGCAATAGCCTTCATTCCATTGTATATGCCTGCTTATTACTAAGCGGCATTTTTACAAAGTCAGCTTATTGCCCCCAACAATCTTGGGTCCTCAGTTTACCTACCCCGAGAGGATGGAAGGCTGAGTCAACCTTGAGCCTGGTGGGATTCGAGCCTACAGTAATTGTAGGCAGCTGGAACCAAGTGCTAGGCTATTAACAGCCTGAGCCACCAAGGCCCTTAATAACTGAGCCCAAAATTTCCATTGCTAAGCAAAACAGTTGTTAATGTGAGTTTTGCCCATTTTATCACCTTTCTTGCCATTGTTGTATGTAACATGGTTGTTAATTGAATCTGGCTCCCCCATGGACTTGGCTTGTCAGAGGTTGCAGTGACCTGGGACTGGTCATAATACATACTGGTTGCCAAGGGTCCAAATCATGATCCCGTGACCAAGGGGAGGCTGCAACAGTAGTAAGTGTGAAAATAGTAATGAGTCACTTTTTTTCAGTAACTTGGAACAGTCGCTAAATGAATTGGGATTACCATAGCCAAAAAAAGGTCAATAATTCACATTTTCAAAGTCCATGCATGGCTTCATCATGCATGGCTGTTGGAAGTTCAAGGGTAAATTCCCTCATTCTTTGAAGTGTTCTTTTTGGGGGTAAGACTTCCTAGGTCATTGCAGAGCATCAGATACTTTAGGATATTTTTGTAGAGCTTGGCTGACTTAAGTACTGGTTGCTGCCCAACTTCTCTGATGTGGGACTTGCATTGTTGAATGTGTCTATGAGAATAGCTGAAGAAGAGCTTCAAGTAACTTTTCAGCTAAAGACAATAATGACAAAGTGGAGTAAATGAAAAATGGAAACCACAATCATGCAATCCCAAAGATGCTTTTTCAAGAGGCAACTGGACTTCTTCTTGGATGAGAAGCGAAACATCTTCAAAGAAAAACCAGAAAGTCCAGTTGCCTCTTGAAAAAGCATCTTTGGGGCAACTATGACCTGGATGGCTGAGAATCTCCATAGAAACAATCACACAAGCACCTAACAGCTAGAGGTCCACATCCTGAAGTTCCAGAGCTTTATACATGGCCTTGAATGTGATCCCTGGAATTCTTAACTAACATTGCTACTGAATCCTATGCTTAGATATGCCAGGGGAAGATTATTTTTGAAAAAGAAAGGAATAATAAGTAGAATTTCTATTTTTCTTTTTCTTTTTGGAGTATAGTCTTGCCTTCCCCTCAAAAGCCAAGTACAATCCTCAACATGGAATAGTTTTCATATATCCATTTCAGTGTTTACTGCACTTTACACAGTGTTGCATAATCATTTTGTTCTCTGATAAGAACCTGTTGAGGCTCTCCAGAGGCTATAAAACTACAACTCCTAACAAGCAGTCCTAATCAAGATGTGGGATCCACGAGTTGTGATTACTTATACACAGGTAGTCCTCAACCTACAACTGCAGTTGGGACCAGAATTTCCATTGCTAAGCAAGGTGATTGCTAAGCGAATTGCAATTGATTTTACCTTTATTGCCACAGTTGTTAAGCAAATGTTTGCAGTTAAGTGAATCATGCAGTCCTTAAACGAATCCAGCTTCCCCCATTGACTTTGCTTATTGGAAGGTGGATGGGAAGGTCACAAATAGTGATCACACATGACCCCAGGATGCTATAATTTTTGTAAATACACGCCAGTGGCCTAGCTCCCAAATTCTAATCATGTGACTATGGAGATGCTACAGCGGGGTGAGGATCAGATGTGACACACTTTTTTTCAATGCTGTTAGGACTGAACAGTCACTAAATTAATTGTTATAAGTCAAGGACTACCAGTAGTTCAGTTAGAAAATCACAGCAGAGACAAGATTAGAACAACCATTTCTGATTTGTAGCTGAGTCTTTAAAGATTGTCTTTAATAGAACAAGGAAATCTTAATGTTTGGATTGTTACAGCACTCAGAATGCCAAAGTAAAGATGGTCCTCTCCAACAAGCCTAAAAACAGTTCATCAGAAGCTTGCTCAAGAAGAGCAACTATCAAACCAAAATCTTAAGGCAAAGTCCCTTTATGTATTTGGAAATGCTTTCCACATAATTTTTCCCATCTAGGCTGAATTGTAGCCTATGCTGTCAGCTGACTCATCCACCATCTCCAGTCAGCTGACTCATCCACCATCTCCTTATTGTTCATGTCTGCTCTCTCTTCCATTCCTTTCCAGCGGGGGGGGATTCAAATTTTTTTACTACAGGCTCTGAGTGTGGCTTGGTGGGCATGACGGGAAGGCTACTGTAAAATCTCCATTCCCACCACACTCCTGGGGGAAGGTTACTGCAAAATCCCAACCCCACCCCAGTAACCTGCTTTCCAGGTCTGTTCTCCTATGCAGGGCAACAAAAAGAGTCCCAGCCAATCAGATGGGACTCAGGAGGCAGAGAATAGATGGGGTGGGGCCAGTCAGAGGTGGTATTTGCCGGTTCTCCGAACTACTCAAAATTTCCGCTACCAGTTCTCCAGAACTGGTCAGAACCTGCTGAATACCACCTCTGTTCCTTTCCCAGCCTCCTGTAGCAGCTAAGTTCCACCCCCATGTATGAGCAGCATCCCTACCAATCTCATTTCTCAGGTGCAATGAAAGATACACTGCTGCGGCAGCAAATTTCAAGATGTCACTTATGGAGGAGTCACAAGTGTCCTAGCATGGCCCATCATAATGCTGAGAACTGCCACCAGTGCTTGGGTTAATTTGTGAGATTCCAGTTTCATGTCCCAGAGTGCCCCAGTCCTGCCATTGTTCTGGGGAAGTGTGATTGTCGAAGGTTTAAAATGTTACCTCACACTTAATAATCTGGTGCTGATTGCAGTTGATCTGCTGATGCTGGATTGCCAAAAAAGCTCCAGCCAGGCCAGGAATATACAGTAAATCCCGCTAAATAATAAAATACTTGTGCATTCTTTCTGAATGAAAATAGTTGCTCCTGTGCCCAATCAGTCTTGACTTTATATGAAGAGTAAGTGTGATGGTATGCTGATTACTTCAGTGATGAATCCAGGGTGCCCTTTTGCGCTTTCATTTTGAGGATAGAGCTGTGGTATGTTGTTAGTGTGTATTTCATGGTTGAAGTGATAATCCAGGGCCATTCTTTTTGTACATCCTAAACATTGGTTTTGCAAATGCAGTCAATAGGTGAAACGTTGAGTTATAAAATGTCTTTAATTTGGAATCATCACATTACATTTTAAAGATCCAAGAGATTAGAAACAAACAAATAGCAATAGCAAAGAACTTAAACTTATATACCACTTTAGAATGCTTTATAGACCTCTAAGCGGTTTACAGAGTCAGCATATTGCCCCCAACAATCTGGGTCCTCATTTTACTCACCTCAGAAGGATGGAAGGCTGAGTCAACCTTGAGCCTGGTGGGATTTGAACTGCCAAATTGCAGTGAGCCGGCAGTACTGCACTCTAACTACTGCGCCACCGTGGCTCATCATGAATACATTTTAAAAAAATAAGTGTTTTTGCTGAGGAATAGGAAGGGTAGATTTAAAATCAAGGACACTGACTACAGACACTATGGCACAAGCTGTTTCCATAAATTATTTCATTTCTGAATTTCAAAAGACAAGGATTTAAGTTAATTAGCCATTTTAATAGAGACACAGGATATACCTGGAGACAGAGACAGTTCCTGGCTGGCATGTTGCTGAATGAGTGCATAACTTTTTCTGTTGCTGCTATTAATTCATTTGGGAATGATGGAGCCAGCAAGTGGAATAAGGTCTATGCAGTGGGGAAATGTTAGAAGCATTTTGATAGATTAGACCAAAGATCAGTCTAGTTTGCTGTCTTGTTTCACCAATCAGATATCTCTAGAATGCCAATAAGAAGCAGAGTAGAATAGCAAACATTTCAGTCACTACACATCAGAAACATTCAGTATAGACATTCTGTTTAACAAAAACGGGTCTCTGTTAATCACTTTAACCAAAATAAAATAACATCTTGTGGATACAATTTTACAATTCACCAAAAGCAGCAAAGAGAGAGGGAGGGAGAAAGGGAGAGAGAGGAAGAAAAAAAAGAAGAAGAAGATTCATATCACTACTGAAAATTCTGATTCCATAGCAGCCTTTCTCAACATGGTCCCCTCCAATAGTCTATTGCTATCTGGGGATGATGGAAATTGTTGTTTCATCACATCTGGAGGATTGTCATTTAGTAAGGCAACATTTGATCATGTATGACAGATTTGAGTCAGGAATGAATAGCCTCGGGGTTATTCAGGCACATCTTCCCTTGATATCTATGCAATAATGCAATATGTTTCTTGTTCTACCTGTCAACATGTGTACGGGCAGAATGAAAATAGGGATAGCAAAGATTTCTTCTGCTTCACCTTTTAATTCAGCTTGGATATTTTTGCACTTGCGTTAGTAGACAATATGAATAAGAGTTAGCATATGGCGTTAGGGTTCTTCGAGCATTTTTGGACTGCAAACATTTCTAAACTGAAAAGCACATTGAAGCTGAATGACTACCCAACATTTGCAGTTCTTCGATCATTGCATGGTATGGAAAATAATATATGGTGAAAAATAATACAATTGATGTACTGGGGGAATTATTTGTAAAGATAGAATATATAGAGCAAAATTGTGTACAAAAGTACAACAGTACAGTATGTATGCATTTACATTCCATAAATTTTGGTTAGTGGTATGGAGGATTAACTTCAGGTCACTTTCAGTGCATTGAGTTCATATTCTAGAACACACATGGAAATATATCCTTTAGTATTGCAGGCTAATTCACTGAACACTACCAGGAGTTCAATCCTAATTGGCTCAAGTTTAACTCAGCCTAACATCCTTCTGAGGGTGGTAAAATGAGGACCCAAATTGTTGGGGACAAAATGCTGACTCTGTAATCCCCTTAGAGATGGCTGTAAATCACTATAAGTCTAAGTGCTACTGCTATATATATCTATTTATATTTAATAAAAACCTGAAGCACTCTTGCTTAGCACTGCCTATTACAAGAAGTTGATTTCTCAGCCTCATTGTTCCTATTGATAGAAGCTAGAAAGATGTAAAAGCATGCCTTCTCTATCTAAGCTGTGTTCCTCTGTATACTGTCTATCAAGGCTCAAGCATCCTTGTGTCCTCTGATAACTCTTTATTAGATTTCACACAGAAGAGCTTCCACAGGATCATCAACATCTGACAAGAGAATATTGCAACTGAAATTGAACTCAAGATAATTTGAGAACTTTGTGTGAAATCTTGTGAGGTTTGGAGACAAGACACATGACCACTGAAACCTCACCAGATATGGCAACACTACAAGAAGGTACCAAGGATCAAAAAAGATGATGATCTCTACTATATATCCTTCCCTACATATGACTTTGCTTCCAGCTATTTGCTTCTATACACTTAGGACTGTAGAATAGACTGGGAAGTAAAGAGAAAAAAATGCAGAAAAAAGCAGTGGCAAAATAATTCTCTAGATCCTTCTATGCTTTCAAAAGTGTGTGGCAGTGGTTAAGATGTTGGACTATGACTAGGGAGACTCAGGTTCAAATCTATTGTCAGCCATTGAAGGGCATTGGATGTCAAGCTTTTGAAATCTGGTTAAATGCAAAAGCCAGAGGCATCTTTAATTAGATTATTGAAAGGGAAAGCGGATTGGGTTATAGAAATCTCAGCAACAGGTTTAGGCAGGAACACAAAATCTCTGGGTCAACTTGTGTTTGTGTTAAAAGGACAGCTTTCACCCTTTTGACTGATTAAAATGGGCCGTCCAGGTAACCAGGATGGAAATCTTTCTCAAGCTCTGAATATTTTGTTTTATTTTGTTTGTTTGTTTGTCAAACATGTACAAGATAACAAGTATAAGTATGAACATGGCCTTGGTGGCTCAGGCTGTTAAATGCCTGCACTTAAGATCCAGCTGCCTACAACTG
Organism: Naja naja; assembly: GCA_009733165.1. Lineage (NCBI taxonomy): Eukaryota > Metazoa > Chordata > Lepidosauria > Squamata > Elapidae > Naja > Naja naja. The sequence goes on along the minus strand of CM019154.1, from coordinate 29,572,653 downwards.
CTGTAGGCTCGAATCCCACCAGGCTCAAGGTTGACTCAGCCTTCCATCCTCTCGGGGTAGGTAAATTGAGGACCCAAGATTGTTGGGGGCAATTAGCTGACCTTGTAAAAATGCCGCTTAGTAATAAGTAGGCATATACAATGGAATGAAGGCTATTGCTGAGCACACTGGGTTGTATCCCAAAATTGTAAGCTGCCCTGAGTCTTCGGAGAAGGGCGGCATATAAATGTAATTAAAAAAAAAACATAAACAAGAACAAAGGGAGTAACTACAGATAAATGGGGACAGTAAGACAGGGACGCTAGACACTCTGGTGCACTTATGCATGCCTCCTTTAAGGACCTCTTAGGAATAGGGTGAGGTCCACAGTAGACAGTTTGAGCTTGAAGCTGTGTGGGGTTGAGGCTGTAACAACGGAGTCAGGCAGAGCATTCCAGGCGTTGACCACTCTGTTGCTGAAGTCGTATTTTCATTACAGTGAGTAGCTTTGAGTTTGGAATTTTCTTTCTCAGAGAAAAAAGAGAAAAATAGAAAGTAGGAAGTCACTAATATACCCTAGGTTCTTGAAGAAAAAATGGATATAACACTCAATCAAACAAATATTATTTCCAAGAAAAGAACATGTTTATGTTGTTGTGGTTCCCACGAGTTCGATTCAAGGAAAACTTATTAAAACCTTATTAAAATCATTCAAAAATATTTTTTGTTCTCTTTTTAAAAAGAACTCTTATTGGGATAAATATTCAATACTTTGGAAGAGTGCATACAAAAGAATTCCCAATTAAATGCAAATAAAATATTTCTATTTCCTTTCAAAAATCACAGCTGAAGTGTGTCTATGAAATTCTCCAGTTTCTTCCTAATTCCAAAATTACTTGGCTTAGAATCAGAGATGGTAGTTTGATGACAAATATTCTCATTGTATGCACTGATTTATTCAAATTGCCTTATGTACATTATATTATTGTCTGCATCCCTGTAGAATATAATAGCTCAGAATATATTTATTTCAGAGACTGCTTATGGGATGCATAGCAGATACAAAGAAAATGTATGCTAAGCATCAGAAATGATCTAATGCCTATAGATTGTTTATGATTTAGAATAGAATAGAATTCTTTATTGGCCAAGTGTGATTGGACACACAAGGAATTTGTCTTGGTGCAAATGCTCTCAGTGTACATAAAAGAAAAGATACATTCGTCAAGAGTCAAGAATCATAAGGTACAGCACTTAATGATAGTCATAGGGTACAATAAGCAATCAAATCATACTGTGTTTCCCCAAAAATAAGACACTGTCTTATATTTTTTTGGCTCCCAAAAACACACTAGGTCTTAGTAGGTCACACGAAACAGTCAATATAAGGATACAAGCGACAAAGTTGCAGTCATACAGTCACAAGTGGGAGGGGATGGGTGATAAGGAGTGATGAGAAGGTTAATAGTAATAGTAGTGCAGACTTTGTAAATAGTTGGACAGTGTTGAGGGAATTATTTGTTTAGCAGAGTGATGGCATTTGGGGAAAAACTGTGCGACGACCAGTCATAAGTCACCTATTTCAATGCTGTTGTAACTTTGAATGATCCCTAAACAAATGTCTCTAAATTGACAGCTACCTGTACACTATTACGGAGTCATACATGTAATTTATTCTTTCTGTTCCTTTCGTGAACATCCATTTGTTTCCTTACAGCAAGCAGATTGCATTTTCTTCCATTAGATGGCACCCTGCATACATATTATGCAGTTCATCACAGAAGGGAGAGAGAAATGGATCTCACTAAACAGGCAACAATGTACAAATACTATCTCCCTGTTCCTCTAAATATATACTGAAAGGACGCAAATAAAATGTCATGTTTTATAAAACCATATACATTTATTCCACACCTTATTATCATTAATTAATGCAGTGAAATCTACCCTTACCCAATATAAATATAGCAAAGATAATTTAAATAAATGTATGGTGACATCTTAATTTAGCTTTACAGCACAGTCTGTGATATGTCTGCCCAGTCAGATTATCATTGGATATAGCTGATCTACGAAACTATGCCTTTAAATTTGTTTACTGTGCATATACAGTGCAATTTTCTGACATGGTATCTTATCTATAAAATTAGTACAGTTAAGGGGCCAAATCTGAAAGATAACTAAATTCTCAGCTGGCTCCAATTCAGGGGATGCTGGAGGTCTCATCATCAATTTTTATTACTTGCTCAACTTCTAAATCCCTTCATTTCTTTTAATCAGTCACTCACTTCATGATTTAATGTACAACTTGCAAACATAATTTATCCCTCTCTTATAACATGATTGGTGTGCATGCATGGATTTTATCATAACTACATACCCTCACACAATTAGTAAATAGGAGGAGGTCACTTAAAAATGTTATTAAAAAGAAATAAATGCTGGCCATACTGTTCTGCGTCACTAGCTTTACAAGGGAAAATGAATTACTGGATTTATTTGTTTTGCCAGTTTTGCTCAGAGTCAAGTCAGTAATCTGTCTCTGGGACTGTCAAGTCTGCCCTTCTCCAAGCCTAATTTTCCAGCGAATGCATCTGTCCTTAAATCCATCTCTAAAGATAAGATGCAACCATTTTCACTCCTAGATTTAACATCTATGAGCCACGGTGGTTCAGTGTTACAGTGCACTACTGCAGCCTACTTCTGCTGACTGCCAGTTGCCTGCAATTTGGCTATTCAGAGAGGGATCTGCCTGGGTCTCTTCTTCTCTCCCCCTTAGATTCCCCCCTCTCGTTTTCCTTCCTTAGCCTCGTTTTAAGGGGAGAGGGAAGCAAGGTGGGACAATAGTAGCTAAAAGGCTATGAGGGGGGCTAGGGTTTATTAAGGGCTAGGGTTTATTAACCCTAATAAACCCTAATAAACCCTAATAACCTTTTCCCGATGGGGAAAAGATACCATTCCTTTCCCAAGGACCCAGGGGAAGTAGAATAAAAATAGGTGTGTGTGTGTGTGTGTGTGTGTGTGTGTAAATAACAACCCAGGATAGCTTCAGCCACAAGCAACAGCTGCTGTTATTTTTGCTGAGAGCTTCTAAGCTACACAGCATTCTTTAATAAATACTAACAATAAGGAACCATAATATACAGGATTAAAGGAAGGAAGGTGAAATCAGAGGAGGAGGAGGGAGGGAGGGAGGGAGGGAGGAAAAAGAAGGAAGGAATAAGGAAGTGATGGCACTCCAGAGGCTACAACACTACACACCCATCATTCCTGAGTTGTGCTATTAAAGAAATCCAGTGCCACCAAGGAGAAGTCAAGTTGTGAAGGAGTGATTGAAATTCCTCACAAAACCCCATTATTCAGGTTAAATTGCTGTGTTGGCACTTTGTGATAAATAAGTGGGTTTTGGGTTGCAGTTTGGGCACTTGCACTTTGCCATCACTGATCTGGCTAATAAGTACATCAACACGTTTCTACAGAATCTAATAGTGTGGGTTGATCAATGTCACTATTGTAGAAGTGCAATATAGTTCTATACCTAGAATGTACTGTACATGATGTTACAATGATGCAATCACATAAAACTACAATGAACATTGTCTCTAAAAAAATAGGTTTGTAATGTTACACATATTTTTTTTGAGAAAACAGACAGAAAGGGGAACTATGTAAGATAATTTCAAATGGCAGAGGAATTGTTAAAAATGCCCAGGAACCTGTTATAGCATTTTAGCTAAATCAAAACCTATCTTGAGATGACCTTTAAGGGCATTGAGAGTGCAGGAAGGATGTGCAAAACACCACCAAAAGTCCCTTTTCTTCTTTACCACTTTAGCAAATGTTATTCATGACCACCTGAGTTATCCTGCTATCTTGCTTCTGTAGGGATTCTGAATTTATTGAGTGGATGTGTCTTATGCTTTGCACTGGTACCTGGACTCAGACAAAATAATAGCCACAAGCTGACGAAAAGGATAAATTAAGGATGGAAGGATATCTTTAGAAGTGACAACTGAATTAATTCCTTTGGGAGTTTCATTGCCAAGAATGTATTTTATTTGGAGACAAGATCTCCAGAAGGGCCGATCAAACACTTTCCTGCCTTCTGGTGTTTGCTGCCTATGGTGGATGCCTTATCTTGCAATCAGTTTTTAATTTTATCAAATTACTGAAGTGAGGTAGGGAAGAATTACTGCCCAGGAATATAATGATCAGGACAATAAAAACAAAAATAAAACTGCCAATAATTCTCTTTGTTAATATTTTGCCCACTATCCTACTTCATCTCACAACAGAAATTAATAAACATGTTTTTTTTAACTGAGGGAGAAAAAGCCCAGACAATTTCCGTGGAAAGATAAATAGTGTCCCCATAATATTTATTGTGTATCTCTGACTGTGTTGATTGTATTATTAGGGGCATTATTACTTATTCTTTGATTTTTTTGTTTAGTTGTCAACTAATTCAAGGAGTTACAGTTGATTAATCCAATGAATTTTAGTCAATTCAGTAAACTTGCCTTACAAAGCAATAGTTCAGCATAAAACAAATAGTAAAACTACAAGTCAAAAATATGTACAACAAGTCCAGAGTTTAGTCGCCTACTAGTAGCAGCACTGATGACAATTACTCCTCCACAAGTGAAGGACTGGAAAAAATATGACAAACATATTATCTTAGAAGGTGTTAGGACAGCTGGCTGAGAATTCTGGGAGTTGAAATTCATTATATCTGGCACATACCCCGGGTGGATCTGCCTGCTATAGCTCCATCTGTTTCAAAGGTAATTCTGAGTTGGATGCATGTTAAAGAAAAACATTTTTGATTTGCTATGTTTGCACTGTAATCTTATGCCACACACTAACACATCTAATTATAGGAGAATTAAGTATAATAGTCATGTGCATTTATAGCTGCCTTTATACTATGCATTCATACCATGAGTTACTTATAAAGAGGGATTAACCAGAGATTACTGCAGCTGCCCCTTACATTTTATAACTGTGGAAGTGACTTGTCTTCTTAAGCCTCATTACAGGAAAAAAAATGTGGTTTTAACTTGTAGAGAATAGGAGAGAAAAATGTATCACTAGGCTATTGTCCTTCTGCAAGAATCAAAGGTAGGAATTCTAGTAGATTTTTTATTTGTTTGTTTGTTTGTTAATAGAAAATTTTGATGAATAAGATTAGTGGGGTGTAAAAGAAACAGCAATACTTTTTCAGCTGGACATTCTGTCCTTCTTATGACATGGACCCTTTGGCCAGGAATTGCCTTCCAGGAAGAATCCTGATAAACGCTTATATTCTAATTTTGTCTCAGATGCTAAGAATCGGTGATTGACTTTCTTTTTATCACTTATATCCTGATCTCCATTCCCCTTTCTGTAAATAAAGCAGTGGGCAAAGGCTATAGGTGTTACCAATAAATCCCATGAAGACTAATTTTACTACAAAACAATTCATCTACATTCATTAAGACATTCAAATTTTTTCCAATGAAGTAAACAAAGGCCAAGAAGACTTAGTACACATGTACATCATACACATTCCCAATGCAATAATTTAAGTGTCATCTTCAACTGTGAACAGCCATGTTAGAAGGACTGCCATTTGTCAGAAATGGTGTAGGGTCTCCCGCTTGGGTGGGGGGTTGGACTAGATGACCTACAAGGTCCTTTCCAACTCTGATTATCTGTTATCTGTTATTCAGGGTTTTCTGAACCTTCTACAGTTGTAATTGGTAATATTCTTTTTTCTTTTTCTCCCTTAAAATGTTGCCAGCAAATGCTAACCCTTCTGCATCAGGCCATGGGTAAAAGCATGGGAACAAATCTTGGCAATCCATTTTTTTTCAAAAATACCTAGAGAGTTTCATTATCTATGTAAAACTGTGATTCTACTCATCTGTATTTTGTATATTTCATCCCACTGATTTACAAATAGCCTTCATCTGTTGCCTAACATTTAGTAGCTAGTTGCTGGGAACCGTGAAAAAAAAAATCACCCTTCCAGCAACTTTCTTTCAGATGGTGGAATATGGTTGTTCTATTCATAACAACATTCCAAAACAGAATATTCAGAACCATTTTGTGTTTATTTAACTTGCCCACATTAATGAATAATGCTTTGCAAACTTTCTGGCTGGATATAATGTGTGAAGTGATTCTAGTTTGCATTACCTCATAAGACTTCCATGTGATTCATAATTTCTCATCCTTCCCTCGAAATATTGCCTCAGATTATTTAAATGTTAAAAGTACCATATTTTCTTTAGCAGATGGAGGAAAGCAGGGAAGTTACACATAATTAGAAGCAGAAGTGATTTTATTACTTGTACATCTGCTTTTCTATTTTCTCCTTAAATTGAACTTTGGGGGGAACCTTATTCATTCCAATACTATAGAGCAACATGTTGAGAACAAACTAAAACTGGGATAATCCCAAAGATAAAGTACCTTAGATGAGTGGTGGGATTCAAATTTTTTTACTACTGGTTCTGTGGGTTTGGCTTGGTGGGCGTGGCGTGGCTTGGTGGGTGTGGCAAGGAAAGCTTACTGGAAAATCCCCATTCCCTCCCCACCCCACTTACCTGCTTTCCAGCTCCATTCTCCTGTGCAGGGCAACAAAGAAAGACCCAGGTGATCAGCTGGGACTCGGGAGGCAGAGAATAGATGGGGGTGGGACCAGTCAGAGGTGGTATTTGCCGGTTCTCCGAACTACTCAAATTTTCCGCTGCTGGTTCTCCAGAACTGGTCAGAACCTGCTGAATACCACCTCTGCCTTAGATCCATTCTTGCGCTATCAGTGTTCAGTGACTCTTCAAGCAGGTGGCTTTCCTTCAATATCCTTCATGAAGAAGGAACTACCTCCATCCAAGATATAGGTAGTTCTGGACTTACAATCATGTATTTAGTGACCGTTTGAAGTTACAACAGCACTGAAAAATGTGACTTATGACCATTGTTCACACTTATGACCATTGTAGCATCCTCATGGTCATGTGATTTACACTTGGATGTTTGACAACTGGTACATATTTATGACCGTTGCAATGTCCCAAGGCATTGGGACCTTCTGAAAGCAAAGTCAGTAGGGAAGACAGACTCACTTAACAACTCTGTTACTAACAACAGCAGTGATCCACTTAACAAATAAATGTGGCAAAACTCACTTAACAAAATTTTGGGCTCAATTGTGTTGTATGGCGAGGACTACCTGTACATAGTAAGTTCTACTAATGAAGAATTAATAATCTGAAGAGAATTTTTCTGCTTAAACCTGATCTTTGATCATTCGTCTTCACAATTCAGAGCCTTACCCTTTAAACTACAACCTCTGAAGCAGAGGTGGTATTCAGCAGGTTCTGGCCAGTTCTGGAGAACCGGTAGCAGAAATTTTGAGTAGTTCGGAGAACCGGTAGTGGAAATTTTGAGTAGTTTGGAATACCACCTCTGACTGGCCCTGCCCCCATCTATTCTCTGCCTCCTGAGTCCCAGCTGATTGGCTGGGTTGTCTTTTGTTGCCCTGCACAGGAGAACAGAGCTAGAAAGCAGCTTAGTGGGGCATGGAGGGAATGGGGATTTTGCAGTATTCTTCCCCTGCCATGTCCACCAAGCCATGCCCACCAAACAATGCCATGCCCACCAAGCCACGTCCACAGAACCGGTAGTAAAAATTTTTGAATCCCACCACTGCTCTGAAGATATCTATCATGTTGCTCTTAAATCACCTCTTTTCCAAGTTATATTTCAATTATTCATGACCAAGTATGATCTCCACATTGCTTATCAATATTATTGCTCCATGGACATTGTCTAGTTCAGCAGTATTAGACATACTCTAATTATTTTGATATTTGATTTTGAATTATTTTGATGCAGCCTTGAATTTCAGCCACAGTATCTATTGCTGAGTAAGGTTTTGCTAGTGGTCTTCTTAAGCTCCTAAATCCTTTTTCACAAGTTCTGGCCGTGCCCAGGCAGAGACATTTCTGTTGTGGAACCCACCCTAAGGAACTTCATCATTTCCCCAAGTGATAAGATTTGCCCTCTCACCCTGCTGGCCTTTTGCAAGATACTGAAAACCTGGCTGTGTTATCAAACCCAGAATCCTGATAGTATAGGTGGAACCCATTTCTTTGTGTTCTCCCTCCTGTTGTTTTTAAGTTGTTTTTTTTAAAAACTGGGTGCTTTTTTAAAAACAAAAAACATTTTTATATTCTGTTTTTAACTGCTGGTTTCTCAGAATCATGCCTATGAGATGGGTGGCCATATAAATACATTAAATAAATATGTAAGTGCTGCTGTAGCAACTTCAGTGCAATGGATTTTCCCCCTACACATTGCAATTGCTCTGCTGAAATTTATTTCCATTCAATCCTTTCAGCTTGGGACAGAGCGCATATTAACCATTGAAAAACAATTTGCAAATGGAAATGCCACATGAATAATAAACAATTGGATATTAGTATTTCACTTGTTGTAGATATTTCATTCTGAGGCAAAAACTAGCCATTACATCAGATTCAGGGTCACCTCCAAAAGCAACAGTTCCGTGTCCAAGGCTTTTTCCTTCTCTTTTCTCCATAGTATATAGAGTTCATTCAACTTCGGCAACTTTAAACAATGTGGACTTCAACTCCCAGAATTACCCACCCCTGCATATTTCTATATCTGTGCCTTTTTACTTTTCCCATCGTTAAACTTTGTATCTGTCCTTCGAAATTCATCTTGCTGGCCCATTATTCCAAACCAGTCTGATCTTCTTTTCTGATAGGATAGCCAGATTAGATTGGTTTGACATGATTTATTATTGAGAAATTCCATTGGTTCCTGGAAAGCAGTGGATTCTTTTCTAAATGCTTAATCAACTGCTGGTCTAGTAGTGATATCAAGCTAACTAGTTTGTGTTCATTTGTATCCTCTTTCCCCCCTCTTTGAAGCCAGAGGTGACACTGACCATTTTCCAGTTCCCTGGCAATATAGCCATCTTCCATGACTTGTTAAAGATTAAAAAGAGACTATGAAATGACTCTTCAAGAGTCTTTGGTTAAGTAATTGGTCTGGTTATGGAAGCTTAAATTTGTTTTTGAGATTCTCAACTGCTCTGTAACCATCAAACTTTCTTAGCTTGAGTTGTCACTCCTGTAATGCTATTAGTTACTTATCATTTCATGCTAAACTATCCTGCTGAGCTTAGATTCTGCCATGTGGAGTAAGGACTGTAACCAGCCCACATCATCCCTAAAATGTTCTGGCATTCAATGAAGTCTAGAGACTACTTGATCTATAGAAATCCCAAGGCCCTCTTGTTGCACAATATGATATATTATTGAGATGGGAACATCGGGATTAACAAAAGCCTGTTCAAGTAAACTACAATACTCCTTTCCTCATTGTTCTATATATTTCTTAAAATCTACTCATCATTTTATCATCTCAGTTATCATTTTGCAACCCACATCTGTTTCAAATTCATGAGGTCTTTGTTTGCATAGCTACTGTATTTATAAACTGAATACCTTCAACATGAACTTGCTATAAAAAATAAACTTAGTTTGGACTATAATAAATATTTGCAAAACCACAATAAATGAATATTGGCATAGTGAGATTCTAGATTTCAGGATCTATATTCTCACAAAGACAGAATAACTTCCTTTTGTCAATTGTTCTGCTTGGGTCCATCTGATTGAATCAGCTATTTGCTAGCTATAGTTGTATATTCTTTTATTTGAAAGTTGTGTGGGTTTCTGTTACTGGTAGCCAAAGCAGTACATTCATACATTCCTTCAATTTATATGGCCACTCATGGCCACCCACTTGCCAACCAACATTGGGATTAAAAACATCACAGTAAGGAGAAAAAAGCAGTAAAATACATTATGCCAAACACATTAATATACATACCACATAATTAAAACAAGCTCAAAATAACATCCTATTCAATGCCTGGGAGAAGAAGCATTTCTTCAAGACATTCCTAAAAGCCAGCTGGGTTGGGCCCAAACCAATATGAGGTGGAGATTGTTCCACCGGGCAATACAGCTATAGAGTAGGCATGCTTCCTGTGTTCCATAAGACGACACTGTTTAATTGATGGGATATGGAGCATGCCAACTCTGTCTGACCTTGTACTTCTTCGGGCACTTGAGGTACAAGATTCCAAGAACATCTCTCCTGCTCCCTGACAGTAAAAATTTCAGTCAACTCAGTGATGAATATTTGATAATTCACAATTTGACATCATGACATCAGAAACACAACTTGGAATGGGTCCTTTGAAAGTACATGAGTTGGATGACTAGAAAGCATTTTACTTAGTGGTTTTCAATAATGGCATTGCCAAGTTTCAGAATCATCAGGAGTCAGGCATAATAATAATCTTAACAGCTCCTAGGTCCTTGGTTAGACTTGAACTGTTAAGTTTTTACCAGACTGTGAATCGAATTGAAGATTAAATTAATAATAATACTAATACTAATAACAGTAACAACAACAGTCCAATCTTCATCAATATCTATAACACTGTCAAACATCCAGATTTGCCAATCCCAGGTCCTTGGTAAGAACTCGATAGGTAGACAAAAATGCCAAACCTAGCCTGGACATCTGGCTGACTGTGCAATTAATAATATTAATATTAAATAATATTAATATTATAATAATAATAAACTTGGTTGATAACTAGGATGCAACCTGTATCAACCATCAGAGCCAGTCAATGATATCTGTGATACCTTTTTATATGTTCAGTTGACTGAGTTTCATGTTTAATGAAAAAAAGTTTATAATAACAACAGCAGCAGCAGCAGCAGCAGCAACAACAACAACAATATCCACTGCTAAATTAATCCACTGGTCATTATGTAAAAAATACCTCTTACCTATATCCAAAAAGTCATGGGAACATAAAGTGGAAAAAGTTGTTGAAAATTGTTGAAAATGAGAAGGTGAAGATCTTGTGGGACTTTCAAATACAGATGGATCATCATTTGGAACACAACACACCAGGTATCAGTTATCGAAAATCAAAGTGTACAATTTATTGATATCGCTGTACCGGAGACGCCAGAGTTGAAGAAAAATAAATGAAAAAAGTCACAAAATATTGCAACCTCACCATTGAAACTACACAATTATGGATGAAAATGTAACAGTGATACCCATTGTCATTGGGGCACTTGGTACCATGTCCACAAATTTTACAAAACGCATCAAGAAATTGCAGCTTTCTGCAATAACACCAGTGGAACTGCAAAAAATGCACTACAAAGAATATCGTACATTTTAAGAAGATACTTGGTTGATTCCTAGGATGCTGGCATCCGTGCCAGTCAATGATATTTGTGATACATTTTAAAATGTTCAGTTGACTAAGTTTCATGGTTAATGAATAAAAAGATAATAGTAATAGTAGTAGCAGTAATAGGTGCTTGGATGCAAACCCAAACCATCTGGTGCACCACTTCAATAACATTGGCATTGACAAAATCTCCCAACCTCCCATGCGCTCTCATAGAGAGGGCCTTCTCCAGGTGCCATCGACACAACAATGTCGACTGGCCGTCCCCAGGAGTAGGGTCTTCTCGGTGGGAGCACCCACCCTTTGGAATCAACTCCCCCCGGGGCTCTGGACAGCCCCCGACTTCCACTTCTTCCGCCATGAGTTAAAAACCTGGCTATTCCAACTAGCCTACCTGGACTGAGGGAGAACGGAAGAGGGTTTTGAACATATTTCAAATTATCCTAACCAGCATTAAGATCTCGACTTCGTCAATCATTTGTTTAACTGTATTAAATCTATTTTAATTGTAAGCCACCCTGAGTCCCTCAGGAGATAGGGCAGCATATAAATCAAATCAAATCAAATCAAATAAATAAATAAATAAATAAATAATTATCATCAGTCAATTTCTAAAAAAAAAGGACCTGTGCATTGACTACCATGCTGATTGCATCAAAAGAAAGTCACACAACCTGCAACTCCACATCCAACCCTACCCCATCCAATCCACCATCACTCAAAACTAGGCACACATGCCCCTAACTACCTCTATTCCAACTACAATTGGCCTTAAATGCAAGCTACTCAATGCAAGAAGCCTTGTAAATAAAACACCTGAATTTCTCCTCTTACTAAATACGGCTAAATTCGAAATCATATTTGCCTGTGAAACATGGCTCAACGCATTTCTCCCTGACTCCATTACCACAGAAAGAGACTATCATGTTTACTGATCAGATCGAGAAATCCATAGAGGAGGTGGTGTTGCTATCTTCTATAAAAAGTCCCTACATCTAAAAAGCATCCAAGTTACCCAGGAGCTTGCTCTTCCTGAGACCATCATCTGTGAACTGTCCTTAAATATCACATTTCAGTTCTTACTATGTTACAGAGCCCCTGATTATGACATCGAACATGTAAACAAGTTAAATTCACTACTAACATGGGCAACATCCTGCCCACACACTTTTATCTTTCTTGGTGACCTCAATCTACCTCATATTAACTGGACCCTAAACAAATGTAAAACGAACCCATACATGCAACCTTCTACAATGCTGTAACAAATCTGGGACTGGAACAACTAGTAACCAACAATACTAGACTTAACAACTGCCTCAATCTCATCTTCTGCAATAGTTTGAATTCAATTTACGGAATACAAATTAAAGAACCATTTTCCAACAGTGACCACAACATGATTGACGTTCACACAAAAATCATCATAATGACGGGATCCCCAATTATAACTTCAAAAAAGGCAACTATGATCTTATAGACAACGTTCTCTCATTTCTTGATTGGCAACTTCTATTCACTGGATGCAGTACTGTTGAAGACCATTACAACATATTTTTCCTTGAAGTCAAAAGAGTCATCAAACTATATGTACCAATAACAACTCTCAAAACCAGAAAAAAACAAATTACCCATAACAATAAGGAAGCTTCAATCCAAAAAGAAATCACTTTGGCAGAAAAACAAATCTGGTCATGTTGCCAACTTCAAAAGCCAATACAAAAATGTATGCCACCAGATAAAGACTGAATGCACCAATTATCACATTAAACAAGAGGAAAACCTTCTATGCACCAATTCCACCTGCGCTTTCTACAATTTTGTAAACAACAAACTAAAAGACTCAAGGTCCATCCCACCCCTGAAAGGACCTAATGGTAAAGACTGCAACAACGACACCATTAAAGCCAACCTATTTAACACATTCTTTGGCTCAGTATTTGTAAACAGCAATGGATCATGCCCAGTATTTCCTAGTTGAACCACAGACAACTACAATGATCTAATACATATCGATTTTACAGAAGACAATGTTGAAAAAGCACTACACAATCTAAAACCATCTCTATCTATTGGACCAGATGGAATATGTGCCTACTTCTTTAAAAAGCTATCCACTGCCATAGCTGAACCTCTAAGCATAATCTTTGAAAAATCCTTCAGGACCAGTTCCTTGCCAAACCTATGGTCACAAGCCACGGTCATCCCCATCTTCAAAAAGGGAGACCCCAGCCTAGTTGAAAATTACAGACCAATCTCTTTATGCTGGTCACCTGTAAAGTCATGGAATCAATTATTAACCAATCCATTATCCTCCACTTAGAGACAAACAACCTACTAATAAACAATATGGTTTCAGAAAAAAACTATCCTGTAATCTGCAACTCTTACACTACAAAAACATATGGACTACACAACTCAATCAGGGCAAAGCAATAGACGCGCAATCTACATAGACTTCTGTAAAGCCTTTGATTCAGTGGTACACAACAAACTACTCCTAAAACTAAAAACTTATGGTATCTCTGGACACCTGCATAACTGTATAGAAGCATTCCTGTCAAACAGACAACAAATCGTCAAAATTGGGAGCATCCTATCAAATTCTGTACCTGTCAACAGTGGTGTCCCCCAAGGCAGTGTTCTAGGACCAAGTCTCTTCATACTCTACATAAATGACCTCTGTGATCATATTAAGAGCAACTGCGTTCTCTTCGCTGATGATGTAAAGCTATTCAACACCACAGACGATACTGCTACGCTTCAAAAAGACCTCGACTATGTATCAGAATGGTCAAACACAAATCTCAACAAATAAATGTTCTGTCTTACATATTGGCAAAAAAAAAAAAAATCAGAAAATAAAATACAAGCTGAATAGTCAAGATCTTGTTGATGATCCAAACTCTGTCAAGGACCTTGGAGTACTCATCTCTAATGATCTAAGTGCTAGAGCCCACTGTAACTACATAGCCAAAAAGGCATTAAGAGTTGTTAACCTAATCCTATGTAGCTTTTTCTCTGGTAATATCACACTACTAACTAGAGCATATAAAACATTTGCTAGACCAATACTTGAATACAGCTCATCAGTCTGGAACCCACATTACCTATCTGATATTAACACAGTTGAGAAAGTCCATAAATATTTCACAAGAAGAGTTCTCCACTCCTCTACTCCTTGCAGAATACCTTATGTCACCAGACTTGAAATTCTAGACCTAGAAAACCTAGAACTACGCCGCCTTCAGTCCGATCTAAGTATAGCATATAAAATTATATATTGCAATGTCCTACCTGTCAATGAATACTTCAGCTTCAACCATAACAATACAAGAGCACACAATAGATGCAAACTCAAGGTTAACCACACCAAACTTGATTGCAGGAAATACGACATCAGCAACAGAGTGGTCAATGTCTGGAATACTCTACCTGACTCTGTGGTTTCTTCCCCAAACCCCAAAACCTTTAACCTTAGACTGTCTACTATTGACCTCACCCCTTTCCTAAGCGGTCTGTAGGGGGCGTGCATAAGCGCACCAACGTGCCTACCGTCCCTGTCCTATTGTTTCTTTTTATTTTTCTTATATGTATCCATTTCATGTATTCATAACTATGTATGTATAAGTATAAACATAGTTATGAATACTTATACATATTATCTTATAATCGCTTGACAAACAAACAAACAAATAAAAGGCAGCTTTAGTTGGAACAGCTTACATCCTGTGATAGTACATTTAACACCATCAAACAACATTTGCCTATCCTAGATATTTCACTGGTCAGGTATCTGATGCTTATAGCATGCCACACATTTTGTATCATTAGGCTAGAGGTCCTTATTTGTACCTTATTTTTTTCTAGGCTAATAGCTCATTTCATCTTTAGAAAGCCCACATGCTTGAAAAATCAAGCAGGACCAGAGAAAACTAATTTTGATTTCATCATAAACTGAATAACAATGGAATAAAATGAGTTAAAGCCTGATAGCCTCTGGCTGTATACTTCTCAATTTGATATTAATAGAGATAAAAGAGGACAAGACAGTGGACTTCAGTACTCAGTCATATCATACCAGGGGAGGAGAATGGTAATTTCTAGCCAGTAAAATACAGGAAATTGTGGGGATGACAATGAACATGTGTTTCTACTGGAACAACCTCCTGGCCCGAAGAAAGAATTAGTCCATAGGGCACCCTGCTATTAAAGCAAACTCAATTAATTGCATGCATGTTAGAACTGGCAGTGCTGAAATAGTAGTAAAAAGAGCTGCTTTGGCTCCTTCCAAAAACCATATTTTAACTTGTTTTATTTTAACCACACCAAACTACAAATAGGCGTCTTAGTCTAGTATGCAGCAATGGGAAAAAGAGACAAGAGAAATGTGTAAAAAAGAGAAATAAGCTATATCAAAATTTGGCAAAAGAAAAGGAAAGAGAAAAGAAATCACTTTGCATTCTTGTATGAATGCATGTATATCTGTTTTGATTTATTTGGACACTCTTGAGTAATGTAGATCCGATATCTTAATTTGCTTTTCATATAGAACTAGTCATAAATTAATGCTATTGAAATGAGCATCAAGGATAAATTCTCCTACTTGCCTTTGTCTTTCATAATCTTTGTAGGAGAGGTTGTTTTACAGTTGAAAGCAATACAGTATTGCACAATGCAGAGGGATGCACAAATTCTACTGATTCAGTATAATGCATCGATTACTTTCACAGATTAGGATGTGTAAAGTCACCCTAAGGATTTTAGGACATCAAAAAGCCAAAGTTGTCCAGATTTATTTTTTTCACAAGTATCCATTGTGCTATTATAGCTTCAAAAAGTTACGATTATTCCTTTTTGTTCCTGTCTGGCTATAAACATGTTTTGTCTTGTGTCTTTAGAATAAATTTTCAAAGTACATTGTTGACAGACAGAAAATGGGCCTCCACTTTATTTATTTAAAGAAATCCTTAAAGGATTTTTTTAGTCATATCATCAAGTGACAAAGAAAGAATTAATAAATGATCTGAAGATCTGCAGACAGGATCTGTAGATAACAAGCTAGTCTGTCACCATGAGCTCTTTTTTTGCATGGAGAATTGCAGTTACCTAGCTTCTTAATTTTTCCTGCATTAGAAAAGAAACAAGCTGAGGATTGACAATGCAAAGGTGATGGAGTTGGAGTTGTATCTCTCATGCAGGTAATGTCCAGATTTGCCAGATTCTTCTTTAGCGTAAGGATTTAAACTGGGGGCTATGAGTTTCTTTAAAAAAAAAGTGTTAACCCTATTTTAGGTCTTACCACACAGTGTTCACATATTTGCTATCCTAAATTAGAAATTTATCTGTTGAAATTCAGATGTCCTCCTTTGCTGAACAATGCCTCCTTCCCTCATGGATATTTGAATATCATGTTTATTTCTTATCAATTAAAGTTTAGCTTCCAAAATTGAATAAAGGACACTGAAAACTTGGATACTGTTTATTTATTTCAACTCAGCAATCCCACCAATATAACATTCAAGGCAGTATACAACATCTAGAATGAAAAAAATTAAAACAGATTGAAAAGAACAAGAGAATTTTTTTTCTTTTGTTGTTTCAGTTTAGGTTGCTTAATACCTCAATGGATGCAATGTCTTAGCCTGCTGATGTGTACAACAGTTTGAATGCTATGGCTACCAAGAGTTTATTAAAATATTTTCAAGTAAGTATTTCATTTATTTATTTTCTCCACATCTGCCTTTTATTCTCTGAAGAAACCTCTCCTTCTACTTAAAATAAATTCTTACGTAAATATTTGTACAGGGCCATGAAATATATAGAGAAAAAAAAATCCTCAGTTGGCTAATACCTCTATTTATTATAAAGGACAGTCTTTTATTTCAGAAAGCTGTGCTTTGGATTTATTTATTCTTCAAAAATTCACTTTTGACCATTATTTTGATCATTTAACTTTTACTATTATGGGTATCAGTTAATGGACAGTCTTTCTTATTCATAGGAAAAATATAGAAATTGAACTTTTTAAAAAGAATACATATATTAATTTTAGATATTTTTATTAGAATGTGTTCTTGGTTGTGCTCTTGAGTGTTTTTTTAAAAGTAAAATTATAAACACATTTTATGCTTATGAACCTCTTTCAGATTTGCTCCCTTTTCAGGCATTTTTTACAAGAAAATATGGTCACCCTACCTGTATTACATCTAACCAAAATGCTAGGAAAAATGAGGACTATTTTCCTGAACCCCTGACGAACTCATCATCAGGCGGGTTCAAACAGCAAAAGCTCCGGGTACCTTAGAAAGGTGAGCATGGAACCCACCCACCCCCAGGCAAACCTCTTTTCACCTGGCCAGACGAGATAGGAGGAGATGCTCCTCACCATCCGAGACCACGAACCCACCTCAGCCTGCGCACTGCATCCTTCTGCGACGCGGGAGACTTTAGGACCGCGAAGAAAGCGGCGAGACGGCTTGGGAAACAGTCGGACGCGACCATATTCTCCAGTAGGGTGACTCGAATGGGTATTCCAAGGCGACCGTCTCGGACGTGATGCAAGCCTTCCGCAGGTTGCACAGGCTTCCTCAGTAGCCTCCCCCCCTCAACCTCAGTCGAGTGGTAGCCTCCAAGCTAGGACTAGCTCCCAGCCAAATGAAGCGGCTCTTGCGAGCTGCTGTCCAAGGCATCCTCCGAAGCAGCACAGCAGCAGCAGCGGCAGCGGCAGCGGAAGGAGGAGGGAGCTCTCGGCGCTGCTGCCGCCGCCAGCATCGCGCCAGCCCAGTTTCCCCGAAGAAGCCGGCCGGTTGCCCAGGCGGTCGCTTTGCCCCCGCGGTCGCGCGCTCCGGCTCCTCCGCCACGCAACTCTTGGGCAAGAAGAGCCTGCGGGGTGAGGGTCTCCCTCCTCCCCGCCACCTACCTACAGTATTCTCGCCGGGACAAAGCCATGAAGCAGGCGCTGCTGGAAGTAATGAGGATCAATCGGATTTGTCGGATGGTTTTGGTCACTTGCTTGGGATCCTTCGCCCTCGTCATCTTCTATTTCCAAAGTATGTTGCATCCAGGTAAGGACGGTCCTGCTCGGTCCTGCCGGCTTCTCCCGGGGACCCTTGAGTTGGAACCGAGGTGGAGGTGACCAGGAGGGGAGGGGGGTGCCGCCGGTGTCGCCTTCCTCCTCCTCCTCCTCCTCCTCCTCCTTGCGCTGGGGAGTTAAGCTGGGGCTGGCTGGGAGGGAGAAGGAACTTCAGTGGGGATTGGCGCGGATGCGAAGGGCTGCCAGCCCCGGCGTCCTCGGCCCACGCAGGTGGAAGACATCGGAAAGGGCTGCGTGAAACGGAGACAGCGAGATAGCGGGAGAGAGGAGCAGAGAGAGAAAGGGAGAAGGAGAGAGAGACAGCGTGGTGGTGGTGGTGGGGAAGCTGCGATCCGGACGGTCTCTCTTAGAAGGGTCCTCTGGTTGAGATCGAGTCCCGGAGGAGAAGGAAGGCGGCGGTAGCGGTGGCTGCTTCTGCTACTGCAGAAGAAAGAAGACGACGAGTCTCGGGATCCTCTCGGCGGCCGTGGCGGCGGATCTTCGCCCTGCCGGCCATGTGCACGGAGGTGGGGGGAGGGTGGCGGCATTCTCAGCTGCGGCGACAGCGACCAGGAGAGGATGGGGAAGGAGGATGGACGCGAAGGCTCCTCTTAGGCTGCTTTGGGATTTTTTCCTGGGGTTGCGACTGACACTGGGGGCGGGGGCGAACAGCCGGCCGGATCGCACCTTCTTGTTTGTTGTTTGGGCTGGGTGGATGGGAGCAAACCGTCTCTCCCAGTGGCTGGAGGGAATTGAATCAGGACGTTGGAATAAAGCCCGATCGCCAGCGCACTTGAAAGTAACTTCCCAACTAGCCGGTTGGAGGTACCTTAACGTTATTCTCACTCATCCAAAAGGACTTCCGTCGCGTTTCTGGTCCTGCGGCTCTTTTTGTTTTTGTTTTCCTCGGATGTATAACTTAGCCCTACTTGCCAGGTTCTCGGGGCTCGAATTTAGGATGGGGCAAAAAGGTCTGGAGGAAAGTGGGCGCCGTGAAATCCAGCCTGTAACTCTGTCATGGGATTCCCCTCAAAAGTACTAACAAATCGCGATTACATCATACGTTCTTTATGCTGTTAAAAATGCCAGTGAATTTGCATGATCTGAGTAGGAGATCCTTAAGGAAACCACCTTCAAATTGCCGAGCACATGTATCATTGCATGGTGTGGTAATTATTGACAGAGTGATAACAAAAACATGTGGAACTCAGGTTTTTGTGAGTTGCATGGTTTTTATAAAGAATTTTACTAAGGAAATCACACTCAAATCATGGATCAGGGCTGTTTGCATGGAATCGGCAACAAAATCAGGGAACCAACGTTTCTCATCCTGCAAAATGTGGATCTAAATTATGGATCCATGAGACCCACAGGAAGCTATTATCTTATCATACCCACCTGTCCAGAGGGCACCTTATTTGGGATCTGAGATTTGGTTCATCAAAGATTCTTATAATTTTACATGGAGACCATGTCATAACCATCATTTTAAGCATAACAGATCCAATTATTTTTGGTGCCAGCATGAGGCAAAATGTGGATTTCCTTAGATCTTACTGATTTGCACAGCAGTCAGTCTGCCATCACAATCGTATATCCCAAGATTGTTTTTTGGCCCTACTGTGGTGGAAAACATGGAATTAAGACACTGAGCCTCACTGCAGTTCACAATTTCTGGTGACATTTACATAAAGCCATACCATAACATACCATACCATAACAGGGAACTGAGCCATAATTATTCTGATGGATTCTAACATTGACATGTCCCAAAGGTGCTTTTTCAAAAGGCAACTAGACTTTTTTTGTTTTTCCTTGAAGACATTTCACTTCTCATCCAAGAAGTTTCTTCACTTCTGGCTAAATGGTAGAGGATGGAAAAATGTATATTCCTTGCAGTCATCTGGTGTTTAGCACTCTTTTTGAGATTCGTTGAGGCCATTTGGAGGTTTTGCCCTCAGGGTCACATCAATAGTGCAAATGGGTGTGGAACCTTCTTGGAACTGCTGAAAGGACTGTCCCTTCATAAACCTTCACATGGCCTCAACAACTCTCAGAAAGAGTGCTAATGATCAGATGTCTGCAAGGAATATAAACCCTTCTATTCACCATTCATTCAGAACTGATGAAGCTTCTTGGATGAGAACTGAAAAGTCTTCAAGGAAAAACAAAGAAATTCCAGTTGCCTTTTGAAAACACCTTTGGGGCAATCATGACCTGGATGACTGTGAATCTCCATAGATATACGACATTGACGGTTTCAAAATTTGGCTCTGAAGCATGGATTCTTGAACTTTCTATATAAGATTTACCAGAAACATAGCCCACATCCTTCTGCACAGAATCGTTATTTTGATTATTTTTGGCATTACCATAATGCAACCACCTTCCCCAAAGTCTTGAATATGGATGCTCCTAAATTTTTACATGGTATCTGTCTGAAACACCATGAAGCTATAAATCCCATTTCTTTCTCAAGAGACAAAAAGAACAAAATTACAACTTTTAATTCTTTTTATTCTAATGGGATGCAAAATAGAATAGATTTCTTTTTGAATTTCAGCTGATCTAATAATTTTTGGACCCTGTGGGAAGAAGATTCTGAGGTGCATATTCTTAAGAATTATCATAATTTTATATGAAATGTTATATCAAAGCTAACTCATGGATCTGAGACATAAATCCTTATGAATCATAGAAATTGTGCCTCTCCCAAATATTTTCAAAAGACGCAAATTCATACAGTGTACTGGGAAGTTCAATGAATCAATGATTCATTGTGCTACCACTGCACAACCAACCTAAATCTCAAACATGTAACTTTACATAAATCACTGGTTTTTATGCACATCTATTATCACAGGTGAAATCAATAAGGAATAGTTCACTCTCCAAGTTTTGGTAGTTTGTATGCATCTACATTTCAAAATCTAAATGTGTTTGCCAGAGAAATTAAAAAAGAGCCACTGTCAAATCTAGGATCAGTGCATTAAAAAATGAATCCTATGTTCCATGGCACTATAGTGGTTGATACACATGGATCCAGGGCATCACATGATGCCTTTTGGATATGTGCAGAGGATTATTTCAAAGTGACATTCAAAAAGAACATACAGATTTTGGTATAGAAAAACTCATTCATTTAATGATATACTAGGCCAACATGTCAGATATGCTGAATATGAGGAAAGATACATGTACATTCACATGATAGATTATCATAGATCCCTTCAGTACTATTTGAAATCAGATATTGCTTTCTCAAGCATGCATGAGATTTAGATGCATATTGTATATGTACAGAAAATGGATGGGATGGATGGATGGATGGCTATCAGCATTACAACATGAGATGCAACTATCACATATTGATTCTTGAGCATCCAATGCTTGACATCTCAACTTGGCTTTGGCCATAATCTGTAGTGTTCCAAGGACATGATCCTGTCCATCACTTGAACCATTGCCTTCCTCTTCTACTTCTCTCAATTTTGCCAAACACAGTCATTTTTCTTGACTATCATTCACTTAAATCGGGTGTTCAAGATATATGAATTTATGCTTGCTCATCATCACCTCAAGGAAATAGCCAGTCTTTATGTGTCCAGCTTGTTGGCTTATCTTGCAGTCTCCTGATACTATTACTAACCATATCCAAATGCCTAATTTGAAACCATCTATCTTCTTTCTTCTTTTCTCAGTACCTGGTTTTCTGAGCTGGGTATACCAGCTTAGAAAAAAAAAGTGGTTTTCATACAAACTCTTATTTCTGCTCATAGGTTTTCAGATTCTCTTTTACATATTATAACTGGAATGTTCTGAATCTCTTCCTTATATTGATCTTAATTCTGAGTTGAGGTTCAAGTCAAGACTTGCTGGATCAACTGTTTCTTTAATTTTCTAAACTTGACCCATGTATATGACCTTAATAATCCATGATCTGCTCTTTAATTTACACTTGGATTATCTGGACGAGTGAATTACATACTCTGTACTTACTATTAGGAAGTGATTCAGATGTTCTGTATTGGAAATGCCCATATATTTAGAGCCTGATTTATATTGCCTGAAGCAACTAAATCAATGTAAAATTTAAACTGATGATTTATGACCTGTCTTCCTCCGCCTTTATTCCCCCACCTTATCCTAATTTAAAACCTATATCCATTGACCACTCAGTGAATCTGATGAAGTGAGATGTGCTTCACAAAATAGTATGCCTTTTAATAAAAGTTTAACAAAAGGTTCCACCAGACTCCTCCTGATTTTTGGCTACCTTAGATCAAAACAGTTTTCTCCCATTTGTATACCACTAATCTGCAGCAACTGGCAGTAGTTGTCAAAATGCATAGCATATCATGTTAACTCTTATTTAGTGGTTAATTTCACTTGGGGTAAACACTCACGTTTGTTTACTTCTTAAATTCTCAAATTCTTACATCTCACTTCAAGTGTTCTTGCTTTACATATTGTGATTGTTAGTAACTGTAACATCCAACTTCCTCGCTTCTTTGGTTTGGCCATGTCATCACTTCTTCATGAGACCGTGACATACTTTCTCCCAGTAATTAGAGTGGTGCTTAATATAATCCTAACACTGGGTCTTCATCTACAGTAATGTTACCAGTTTAACACTTCAGGATGGTGTAGTATAATGAAAAACAAACAACTAAGGCAGGGGTGTTGAACTCATGTTGTCATGGCAGTGTCATGTGACATATTGGGACTTTCCCCTCTTTCTCTAAACCGGATGTGGGCATGGCCACTGCGTGATGCATCCGGCCCGTGGGCCAGGAGTTTGACAGCCCTGTACTAAGGACTAACAGAAGTAATCAGTAGTTATGTTAATGACTGCACTGTGTGTTTCTTATCTGGTATATTTTGTCACCATGCTGGTATCCAAAAGACGCTACCTCATTGCACAAAGATCCTACCTATCTCATAATTTTTTTCATTCAGATCTTATAACCTATTTACGTACTCAAATTTTTCTCCACTTTTTGACTTGCTATTTTGAGATAACTCACTGAATCCACCTCTCTTGCAGTACGTTTGTCACACTGCAAGCCCAAGTAACAGCTCTGTGATTACTTTGACTAATCAAATAAATGGAGGGGATTTCTTCAGCAGTCTATCTCTTTCTCATTAGTGAAAGATTAGGCAATTAGGTGTCATGGTAGATGTCCCACAATGTTTAAATGATGGATTACCTGGAAAAATGCTGTCTTTGCTCTCTGCTTGGTATAAATTGGTAGCTTTGGGGAATAGTTTTTCTTTCAAGCAGTTCGTGCCTAAAGCAATTCAGCCATCTAATATTTTAAAAGACCAACACATTTCTTTTTCCTAGTTGGGGTGGGTAGTCCTAGAGACGTGGCAGACAGAACACAATTTGCTGTTGCTGACCATTTATCAACCTCTAATTCTAAATGATTTTTCTTTAAATTAAAACCAGAGTAAGAGCCAAAAGAGAGATAATGTTAAATATAGAGTAGCAGTATCCACTTCCTTACATGAACATTTCATTTGGCAAAGAAAAATCACTGCAATCAAAACATGCAGTGAAATTTATTCTTTTCTTTCTCCTACAGAGTCTGAATAAAAATGTTTATGATTAAAATTACTGCAGAAGGAGGGCTCCCCATTGCAACAATGCAAGCTTTCTCTTTCAGAAGAAGCCAATTGTGGTTCTGGGCTTAGATAGTTGAAAACATGTTATAAACACGAAAGAGATCAACATCCAGTCTTTAGGTACTATAGTCTGGGAATCTTAAACTCTAAAAAGGGTGTGATGAAGCACTTGAACAGTTGGGTTGAATGAGAATATTGGTGAATCAGATATAGAAAATCTCTAAGCAAAGTTTATGCTTAAAGGCCAATGAAATGAAAAAGATTCTGGGAAGACGTAACTAATAGCTGATGGATTAGAAAGCAATCTACATTCTCTAATCCCAGTGCTGGCATATCTGCGAACTACAGGTAGTCCTAAATTTACAACAGTTCATTTAGTGACGTTGACAGTTACAAAGGCACTGAAAAAAATGACTTATGACTGTTTTTCACACTTAAGACCATTGCAGCATCCCCATGGTCACATGATCAAAATTTGAACGCTTGGCAACTGATTCATATTTATGACAGTTGCAGTCCCGTGATCACCTTCTGACAAGCAAAGTCAGTGGAGAAGCCAGATTCACTTAACAACCAGGTTAATAACTTAACAGCTGCAGAGATTCACTGTGGCAAGAAAAGTCATAAAATGGGAAAAATCCACTTACAAATGTCTCACTTAGCAAAATCCAGTTCAGATAATGGAGCTGCAGTTGTACTGACTAACTTTGTCATACAAATTGTCATTGGAGGACTATGGGAGTAAAAACATCTAAAGTCTCCAGACAATTGGTACTTATTTGTATAAGAGCACACTTTAAAACATAGTAAACTCTTACTTTTTAATACTCCTAATTCTACAGACATCGACCTGATTCACACAAAATGCTAAACTTTGTTTTGTTTAAAAATAGTTTAATAAATAAACTCAGCTGTGTTTATGTAACACACTAAACCATTAATTATAATTTATCACTATTCTGGCCAGTTTATGCAGTATGGTAAAGTGGTTTATTTGGTTTAGGCTTTGTTTTTATTTGGTTTTGGCTTAGTTTATTGTATGAGCCCAATGACTGTATTTAATCTGAGCCATGTAACAGCAGATGCTAAAAGTTGAGGACTCTTAAAAGGCTCTTGTAGTCATTCCCATAAATTGGAAGGCAGTGATGTGCTACTTTCAGATGTGATGGAGGATATTATTCTATGACCATCATTAAAATAAGTTTCATAGGGAATCCCAGACAAATATCAAAATGAAATATTTAGTCCTTTGTCTGAGGCAGGAAGTAATCTTAATTCCTTTCTACTCTTGCAATTAAAAATTTGCAGTATTCATAAAACAAAGCCAACCAACCAACCAATCAACCAACCAACCAGTTCTTGGAAATATTATACATTTGTGTATTAGTATATACATGGTGGAACTAATATGCTAGGTTCTTGCTGGCTATATTCACATGACCTGCAGATCATAATTAACTAAGTTTGCTAAAGGGCCATGTCACATGGAAGAGAGTAAAATGAACTTGTACAATAGGCTAAGCTAAAATTTAGACTTGTAAACAAAACAAGTATTGAGTATAAGAATGTGAAAACTCCTACAGGGTAACCAAGTGATACAGAGAATTCACTTGCTATTATCTAATAGCCACCCATATTTTTTGCAGCCTAGATCCAGAGGTTGTGCATTACTGGGAACAGAACCACCCTGTTTTACTGTGGCATCAAGTTGTTTCCCTGTCTGCAAGTAATGATTGAATTAAATAAAATTATATTTTCTAGCCAGCTCCGATAATTCTTCGCTAAACATACAGAAGTGAACAAGAACCGCATGCCTTTATCTCAGTCAGCGTAGTCTGACCTTGTAAAAGAAGGCAGTTTAGCCTGAGGGTGTGAGCCAATTTCCCCAGAGTTTAAAGAGAAAAAGCAAAGAACTTTGGCTGAAGCAGCTGCTGGGAGAATCAATTGCAATCAAATAATACAGGTCTGACTTAGTGAATTGAACCTTTGCCCAACATTAAAAGGAACATGGAAATGCATCTCCATGACTGGAGTCGGCTCCTGAATTAAAGCAAATTGCATCTAATG
The DNA here is from genome assembly GCA_009733165.1 of Naja naja. Classification (NCBI taxonomy): domain Eukaryota; kingdom Metazoa; phylum Chordata; class Lepidosauria; order Squamata; family Elapidae; genus Naja; species Naja naja. Next base: position 29,546,599 of record CM019154.1, on the reverse strand, counting down.
GGAAGAGGCTCTTGGTTAAAAGCAGTTGTTTGAAAATAGCAAGCCTGTGGAAGATAACCATGTAAGGTTTCTTTCACTTCCTTCTGCTTTGCCACAAAATTAGATTAAAAGGAGGGTTAGATGTAGAATGATATGTCTTGTCTTGGTTCACCTCCCTCTCCCCAAAAGAGCCTCCTGTTTTAAATGGTTGTGGTGGCCTTACACATTTTTGGTACTGGCTCTTAATGAATGAATCACACAGCCTTTGCAATGAACTGAGTACACCTCCAATGGTTCCAGGAGGAAAATGATTTTCTGCAAATAGAGCAAGTTCTGTGTTCTGTCCTTGAGGAGAAAACTGTTTTTTTATCCATTGCTGGATAGACTGCCCACAAACATTTCATTAGTTGGTAAATATATCCCTAAGAAAACCATCAAATGCAGTTTTTTTTAAAAATAGAGAGATGCATAGCTAAGGAAAATCTAGTTTTGAGGGGTGACATGCTTTTCTTCAAAGTAGAAAGACATCTTCTAACTGAAGGGCTTAAACTCTGACTTTAAAAAGAAAGATCAGGGGGAATACAGATTTTGAATTATGATTGGTAGTGAGTATCTGGAGGGCAGATGGTTAAAACTTACTTTGTTATGGTCTTGTCTTTCTATTTAGGAACTGCATTTCTGCAGGTACTTTTCCTCTTTTTTCCTCTTCTTTCACAACTATATTTGTTCTCTACCTGAGGAGAGTTAGTGATAAGCTGTATAAGTGGCTGCTCTAATGAAGACAGCATGATCCCTGAAGCTCTGTACTTTCAACCACAAATTATAGCTAATTCTTCTACCTTCAAATGTGTCAGAATCAAAAAAAAGTATCAGTGGATCTGGTTATGCCTTATTGTCAAACCAGTTTTCTGGATCTGCTCTAGAGTGATGAATAAAGGTTTCCCTTGTCTAGTCATGTCTGATTCTTAGGAGGTGGTGTTCATCTCCATTTCTTAGCCGAGGATGCCAGCGTTGGCTGAAGACACTTCTTGTGATGACACGGGGCATGGCACAAAGACAACACAGTCAGATAATAAAGAAGAGTCCCTTTATTATCTCCAACTTTGCCCCCAATGTCCAGGTTACCTTCGGGCTGGAGAAAAACTCCCAGGAACAGCCTTTGACTGTAGAAAATTTAGTCCAAAACAAGGTACACACAAACTATAACTTAAAAACTTAAAACTGAAGTAATTAGTTTGGCAGGGCAGGAACAAGAATTTTAGACTTGAAAGTCCAGCAAAACTCACACAGCTGGGAAGATACCAGGAACACACATAGACACAAGATAAAGTCATGTTTGCTCCCAACAGCTTGCTGCATGAAGCTTGCCTTTTTTATACACTGTTCCCAGCTGCAGCTAATGAAGGGAATCAGGGCCCTTTCCTCCCCTGTAAGCCCCGCAACCCATGTTGCTCTCTTCTCCGTTCCTCCCTGTGTGCCCTAAGATGATGAGAGGGTGGGCCTGGGTCTTACTCTGAATTCCCTCTCCCTTGTTCCACCTCTTCCCTGCTTTGCCCAGCTGGACTTTGCCCTTCCCCAGTTTCTTCCACAGCCAACAGAGCCACACTCCCACTCCCTGTCAGCTGTTTGGCTTCCTCCTCCAAGTCAGATTCTGACAGGGGCATGACACTTTTGTAGTCATGTGGCCATCATAACTTTTGCCAAGGCGCATGGAATGCTGTTACCTTCCCACCTAAGTGGTACCTATTTATCTACTTGCATTTGCATGCTTTCGAACTGCTAGGTTAGCAGGAGATGGGGCAAGTAACAGGAGCTTACCCTGACCCCGTCACATGGTATTTGGATCTCGAACCCAACCTGTTCAGCTTTCCAGTTGACAAACACAGTGTCTTTAACTGAGACTGCCCTGTCAAGAGCTGACAAATAATGTTGCCAATGCTAAAAGTTGACAGGTATTTCAGGTTATTCAGTAGAATTACATTAATTGAGATGCTGCATTAAGCTAAGAAATATGTAACTGGACCATTTGTTTTTGCATCTGATTTTGTTTTGGGCAGCCAGTTTGGATGACCTGTTTTACATGAGCGTGGCTGAACTAGTGTAAGGAAAAAGGCAGTGGATTTTAAGCAGGGTGACCACAACTGTGCACGTTTTCATTGGTGCATGTTAATCAGGGTTTGGTTTTTTGATTCATGGGAATAACTTTTCTGAATTTGTGGATCATTTGTAACTTAATTAGCAGTATCGTGTTCACATAACACTGATTTAGCTTTGCAGTCTAATATTGAATATGTTTTTGTGTTATAAGGTATTATAAAATACAAAATACAAAAGCAAATAAGAAGACAGCGAGGGGGAAGGGAAAAAGGGAATAAAATAATAAAAACTTATAACTTAATAAAAAATGGAACTTGAGAATATGTTTTTGTGTGTCCTTGATCCCAATGAAATACTGTATATCTATTTTCTGAACAGACCTGTTCAGGGTCAGTTTTTCAGGACTGAAGCAAATTAATATTACAACTTCCATTATGTCATTAGACTACCTCCCCTTAATTTCACATATGTTTCTGTCAGCTTTTTTTAACTATTCAAAACTATTTGGTAAAACTTCGGTTCATAGCTAAAGGAGCTGAAGGCAAATAACTTCCATAAAATAACTGAGGCCTGGGTGATTTGTGGCTTGTGAACTTAACTGCAAAGGAAGGGGGGGAAAGTATTTTTTTTGCACATTAATCATTCCAAAATAGAGTTGGATTATCTTTAACATTTCTTCCCTTAATACAAAGACTTGATTAGGACAAGTGGAACTTTTGTAGGTTTCAATTTAGGAAATTGATAGAACATTTCATCTCCAATTTATGGTATTGGATAGCTTTTGGGGAGCAATTTAGGATACTGGTTATTTTGATCTAGCTCAGTGTTTCTCAATCTCGGCTTCTTGATGATATTTCGACTTCAACTCCCAGAATTCCACAGCCAGCATGAGAGTTGAAGTCCACATATCTTCAAGTGGCCAAAGCTGAAAAACACTGATCTAACTGCAATCTGAATGGAAAAGCACAAAGGGACACAGTTTGGATTGAAAAACCAAACTACATTAAGTAATATTTGTGAAGTGATTAGATATGAATTGGCCATAGTTAGCATCTCAGATAAAGTGGTGTTTTTTTGTGATTAGGAGATTCTCTTTGATAACTAAATTGGGCTGTATATTTTGTGCAGCTCAGCTATTGAAATGATTAATTGTAAATCTATCACAGTGATAAGTGCAATTATTATCCATAGAGCAAAGCTGTAACTATCTTAAGTGAATACCTGTTAGTAAAGAATTCAATATGATTGGTTTGCAATTGTATTTGGAGTACATTTTAATTTTTTTTATTGTGTAGTATTGTCTTGTCTAAACCCCTCCCCCTCGAAGCTAAGCATTTATTTGTGCCTTCTTTCTTTATCTGAATTCTGGTTTATATAGTGTGCTAATGCATAGCAAGGGTCAGTATCTGAATTTGGACAGTAAGTTAAATTCTGCTTATAGCAGAGCTTTTGAGCTTAAATCTGTAGACAATTTAAACCTGACCTTTTCACTCTACCATCTGGGCCTAGACAGGGAAATTAATGGGTGGCTAATTACTCTTTCCATCGCCAGACACAGATTTGTAAGGCAGGAATGAGCACAAAACGAAGATGCACCAACCGTAGCAACTTCGGTGCTCAGAGGGTAGTTTTTTTAATATTAATATGACCAAATATCTTACACTACATAATGCAGCTGGGCTCACAACAAGGTTATAAAATATAATAAAGACAAGGAAATCAAAATCAAGATAAGAGTAATTCAGGACTGAACTGTGGAACTTTGGTGCTCTCTGAGCTTGATTGTTACTTGAAGATGTTTAATTACCCAACTAGGGAAGATCATCTGTGCTAGTGAATGTGGGTTTACTGTTTGTTTATATACAGTAGCTTGCCCTGTCAGTGTTGGTTGAGATGTGGTTTTCTCCTTGGTAGTTCTAGAATTATCTTGGAAAACTATCTTTGAAAATATACCTTCTGGAACTATAAGTAGTTCTCAATTTATGACTGATTGTTTAGCGACTGTTGTGTTCCAGCAGAATCTGGGGGTTACTTACAAGCCAGATTCAAAGCTCCAATGGTGTGTGTCCCCCCCCCCCCAAATCATGTGACTGCATTTCAGGTGCTAGGCAACTGTGTCACATTTATAGCCATTTGCAGCATCCTGTGAACATATGACTGTGTTTTATGACTGTTTTGCCAAAAATGGGGATTTGCTTTTGGTTTTTGTTAAAACTGCACCCATAGCAATCCAATGGTTTGCTTAACGACTGTATGGTTTTCACTTAACAACTATGGTGACTCACTTAACGGAAAGGCCATAAAATTGATTGTGACAGTCATAAAATGGGTCAGTCACCTGATTGACCCCTTTTGCGACTGTCACACATTACAATTGTGATGGGCAGGCTCCCTTACGGTCGTAACTTGAGGACGATCTGTACCAGTAAAAATAGTAATTGATACTTAAAAGTGTTTTAAAGGAAATGCTTTGGATCTGGTATAAGTAGGAGCTTTGTTGCTATCTTTGGATTCATGCCTGTGCCAGGTATGATCAATATCTCTGAAATACCATTTTTATAGTATACATTCTACTTTATATACTGTATAATACTGCCAAGTTCATTTATTTAGATTTCTGCTCAGATGCTTTCCCCTTTCTATTGATGCTATTCCTTTTGAACAGACTGTATTCCTCAAAGTCTGTATTCCAATCATGAAAGTCGTCTCACAAAACCTCCATGATATATATTATTACTAGGAGTTCAAGATCATTTTGTTGGTTCTTTGAAGTATACTCTGAGCATTGGTGCATAAATGACAAAGTTTATGAACATTATCAATCCGTGTTCTTCCTAATTTTTTATTAAATGGTTTAACAGACTCCCTTGAAGCCAGTTGAAGTTTGGCACATTTTGGCCCCAAGTATTTTAATCAGTTCTTATGACATATGAGTAGTCCATTATCTAGAATTTGTATAGCAAGTCACTCATTTGCTTCTTTATTACTTATCCAGTCCTCTTCCATGTAATAGAGTAGATGAGCTCTTAGCTCCCAGATTTCTGAGTTTCTTTCCCAGATCTTCAAAGTCAATGGTAATAGAGTTGTAAGAATTTTGCGCCATCATTTGTCTTACTTGGATTAGCATAAAGAGATAACTGTAAGTTTACTTCATAAATCTTCTACGTTGTTCTGTCATATCTTTGTTCTCTGTTCCTGGCAGACAGCTTACCTTATGAGGTAATAGATCCAGGTAGCATATATTAGTTCCTTGTAGTAGTAAATCATCAACTGCAAAGAATATCTGCTTTGTCTTCTTGGAGAGAGGAGCTGCATATATTCAGAATTTCTACATCCTTCAGGAATCTATTGTGCGCTTGTCTTTTCAATATTGTTGTTTGTTCTTTTTTCTTTACCAACAATTTCAAAGCCTTTTTTTAGAAGGGACCAAAAACTACTGCTCAGTTCTAGTGGTTCAAAACTATTTTTATATCTCTTGCTTTTGATTATCACTCTTGTCCACAGGGCTTGCTTGTTCCTTTGTTTGATTATCTTCTTTATGGAACATTGTCTCTTCCATTGTTTTGATGGTGTTTCCTTTCTTCAATTAAATAAGATCTCCATCATCTGTTTCAAAGTGTTGCCACCCACTGCCCTAATTATGACCTTTTCTTCATGTGCTACTACAAGCTTATGCTTGCTGCAAGTATATGTTATATTGTTTTGCAGAAAGAGGGCAAACATTCCACATGTGTTACAAGTCATAGTTGTAGACTCCTATCCATTCATCTTCAGTTTTGCTTCTAAGGCAATTAGCTGGTGGAAGGCTCATATTTCTTCTGGTTTTCCTCCCATCCCTTCAGTTTAGCCAATACAAATTCTTGACTTAGGAAGAAATTTTGCTAGGGAATCCCCCAATGTACTTTTCTAACAAAGTTATGTTAACTCTATGGATTTAAGCTTGCTTCCTGGAATCTGGATACCTTTTATTCTCCTTACAGGCTCATTTTACCCAGCAAGAAGCAGTCACTAAATCATCCACAGTGGACAATTAACAATATAATTTAGTTTCTCTAAGTGCATTGGTGTAGTCTTCATTTCCTTCTCTTTTCTAAGAGTGAAACATGTTGTCCTGGCATACAAATGAGTGTGGGGTTGTGTTGGAATCTATAAATAGCCCACAGAATAACAATGCTGAAGTTTGAACCAAAGTCTGGATGTAATACAACAAATATTGTCTCATGGGAAAATAACATGATAATGATGAAGAATAATGATGAATATATTGCTCTTTTGCATACAATATATTCTTGCCTAGATATTTTATACTGAGTATCTTCAGCCACTTAGTCCCAACAGCAAATATATTTTATGGTTATTCCTGTAGTTTATGTGATAATCTAATAATAATAAAGATGCTTCTTAAAACCCTTCTAAATTGCAAGGAAGCTTTGTGCCCACTGTAGTTAAGATTAATATTCTGGGTGAACCGTGTCAAGAATTGGCTCAAATCTTACTTTTTACTTTTTTTTCAGGGTTTAAAATTTCCTTCCCCCCCCCATGATTTTCCTTTTTTATTAACAGGAGGAAGCTGAAACATATATTTAATCTGAATTTCCTTCCGTAGTATATGTATTGCCATACATGGTATTTTTTTGTTATTTTGGGATATACCCCCCCCCAAATAATTTCCCTAAAATAACAAAAAATAAAACTTCACCAGTGTGTGTGTGTGTGTGTATACACATATACATACACACACACATGCACGTAATTTTCTTGGCAGTGCCGTAGAAGGCCTTCTTCTGAGTTGTTTTTTTAATCCCTGTTTCACATTCAACCCTGGAATTCCCTGGTTGTTTCCCATCTAAATACTAACTAAACTTCACCCTGTTTAGCTTAGCAGGATGGCTGGAGGGTTTATTTATGTGTCTGGTGCTCTTTACAGGTCACAGGAATGGAAGAAATCTGTGTTCCCACCTCAATCTGTGCTGCACATTATCTTGAGCTTTCTATTTTTTCAGAAATACTCTATTTTACATAAATTGGTTTATTTTGTGCTAGTGTAGATGTCATTATTTTACAATCTCAAATCATCATTGCAAATCTTTGGGATAGACTGATTCATGTGATTTATGGCTGCCATAATCTGTAATTAGGATTAAATAATTAGGCATTTATGGATTATATGATCAAAATCTATGTTTATCAATAAGGTAATCCCCAATCTAAGTGGAGTCTTGGTGGTGCAGGCTATTAAATGCCTAGCACTTAAGTTCCAGCTGCCTGCAATTACTGCAGGCTCGAATCGCACCAGGCTCAAGGTTGACTCAGCCTTCCATCCGCTCGGGGTAGGTAAATTGAGGACCCAAGATTGTTGGGGGCAATAAGCTGACTTTGTAAAAATGCCACTTAGTAATAAGCAGGCATATACAATGGAATGAAGGCTATTGCTGAGTGCATTGGGTTGTATCCCAAAAATTGTAAGCCGCCCTGAGTCTTCAGAGAAGGGCGGCATATAAATGTAATTAAAAGAAAAAAAAGAAAAAAAAAGGAATGGCATTTGAAAATGATAGTTGACTGAGGGGAGAGATTTTTATTTACTTATTTACTGGAGACATTTTGCTTAAGGCTTGTATTAGCTTTTAAAAAAAAATTAATTCAATGAACTGGATTTCCTGTACCAATGTTTTCCCATCATGGCTATATTTAAAACCCTGGAATTTAAACTTTGCTATTGAAATAAAAAATTGACAGTTTAGTTCCAGGGCACTGAAAATTTGTTGTGGTTAATTTGATAGAAAATGATGGAGAATTAAAATTTTTGTGAGAGTAACTTTGCACATTTGAAATATGGGACAAATAAACTATTTATTCAGATACCAAAATTATGTGTTTTAAGATTTCTAATATTGTATATTCTCTATGAGAAAAAAAATTAAGAAAATTGGATGGTTTACATGGATATTTTATAAGACAGAAAGTCTGGTGTGGTATGGTATGATACTTACATACATGTATAGAAAATAAAGTTCAATCACAGAAAAAATGTACATTTCCCACTATTCTCGTCAGTGGATACTTGTACCTCAGCTTGGTCAGGAAACACCCCACCCCCGAGCATTTCTGATCAGAGCTAATACTGTGTAAATTAGAAAAGGCCTTTCTGATCTAAAGCAGGTATGAGATGGAGCCACATGGAGCCTGCCCGCACCATTTTAATGGCCTCCAAATCCCCCTAGACTTGTTGAGGACATACATTTTGGGTTCCTTTTTGTACTTATGCAGTTGGGGAAATGGAGAATTTAAGACAAACAATTCATCCCTGCCTAAACCTTAAATTCTCTCACAATGGATCCTTGCACATCCACTTTTGGATTGTGGTCTTTGAAATACTGAGTACATCTTATATGGTCCTTGAATCAATACCCAAGGACAGATTCCTGATCTAAAGCAATTTTCTGTTATGTAATTCTGTTGGATATAAGCGAGAAGAAACAGAAACTATATGAGGTCAGATACTGAAATGTGTCGGTGAGTCTGTATTTCTGAGTAGACAATGTGGTGCCATGAACTTAAGGATATATTGAAATTTTTATGACCTACCCATTTTGGAATATTGCCATTCTTTGTGTTTTCTCAAGTATTGGAGATACCAGTGATATTATTTTTCGTTCAAAGCACGTAGATGCTTCGTGATGATTTATCACAAAAGATGCTAGGCCACTTACATACCATCAAAAGAAAATGTGTATCAGCGAAGCACAGGACAAGAAGACACAACTATCAATCAACTGCATGTTCCAAGTGGATCTTTGCATATTTATGGGTAGAAAAGTTGTTTTTAATTCAGAAAGAAATCTGGTATGTATCATGGTGGAGAAGAGATGATCTGAACAACTTAATTAGTTCAGATGCTAATCTTGGTCAAGGACATGGATTTTTTTTTTACAGCTGCCTATTTAGAGGCACACTGTTTAAAATTGCTCAGATAGTCCTTGTTATGTATGTAGGTTTGAATGTTATTGGTTTATTTGAACTGTTCTTGTAAAATGTCAAATGGTATTGGTTTAAATAGTGCGGGAAGAAACCCTGCACTCCCATTGGCTGGCAGCTACGGCTGCAGGCTATAAGAAGCAGCCGTAGCCAAGCCAGGACGGGTCCATTCGAGCTGTAGTCACTAATAAAGTCTTTGCTGGAACTCCTCGCGTCTGACTCTTCATGCAAACTTAACAGTCCTTTACCAAAGTTTTTAAAGTGTTAAGTTGGAGATTTCTGGAGTAGTTCCCTCAAGGCAAGATTTAATGGTAAAGCCATGGTTTTACTTAACTGAATGAATAGAAAGCCTCAAACTGAGGAAAGAGATGGCTTCTACTACTTTGGAATGAATACACGAAATCCTATAAAGGATGAAGTCAGAAAACAATTAATGCTGGAGTCTAACATTACCTAAATAGTTACTCTGCAATCTCTTCTTTCTTTTTTTTAATTTGGTGGGTTTATTTAAGTGATTATGATATTTGCCTTTCTGTTTGTCTTGGCACATGAACGGTGAAGTGTAATGAACAAATGCATCCAAGACTCAATTCTTTTGTTAATGAACATTTATATAGTCCTTCTGACTTGCTGTGCAAACAGTATATCTCTCACTTTCTCTTTCTCACTAGCAGCAAAACAAAAATTCCTACATCATTATTGAGATTTGTAAACAGCTCTAGTTGTTGCTAAGATGAATAATTTCTTTGAAGAATAATACATAGACATCAGTTTTGTAGGATTAAACCAGTGGTGGGATTCAAATTTTTGTTACTACCAGTTCTGTGGGCATGGCTTGGTGGGCATGGTGTGGCTTGGTGGGCATGGCAGGGGAAGGATACTATAAAATCTCTGTTAAGTTTGCATGAAGAGTCAGACGCGGAGTGCTTCAGTGAAGAGTTTATTAGTGACTACAGCTCATAACAGACCCGATTTGGCTGGGCTGCGGCTGCTACTTATAGCCAGCAGCTGCAGTTGCCAGCCAATCAGAGTGCAGGGTTTTCCCGCACTTTTTAAACCAATCATATTTGACATTTTACAAGAACAATTCAAACTAAACCAATGACATTCAAACCTACATACATAACAATCTCCATTTCCTCCCCACTTCTGGGAGAAGATTACTGCAAAATCCCCATTCCCTCCCCATCCCACTAACCTGCTTTCCAGCTGTGTTCTCCTGTGCAGGGCAACAAAAGAAGACCATCTAATCAGCTGGGACTCGGGAGGCAGAGAATAGATGGGGGCGGAGCCAGTCAGAGGTGGTATTTGCCGGTTTTCCGAACTACTCAAAATTTCTGCTACCAGTTCTCCAGAACTGGTCAGAACTTGCTGAATACCACCTTAGAGACTTTCTTCTTTGCAATTAAAAAAATGTATATAGAGATATAAAATAAAATGCTTTAAAAAAACAGTTTTGGATATTAATCATTTAGTGACTGATAATAAGGATGCTCATGTGTAAACATACATTTGATTTGCAGATTGCACATACGCATCTTTGGTGTGGCAACGTCTTGGAACTCTGAGCTTCTATGTTTAAAACATGGCCTCATTTTCCCCCAGATTCTTTTGCAGGAAATAATGCTTTACTGGGAAGGGAAGCTGGTATAGCTATAACATTGCTTTTGACATGAATGGTCTACTATTGGTGTGTGTTTGTACCATATATGGTGGTTAGACTGCTTTCTGCAGAAAACTCAAGAAAGTTAGATAAATGGATTATGATAGAGAATTACACAACCATATGTAAAAGTAGTTGTCCATCTAACAATATCAAGGAACCTTGCTCTTTATATCAGTCTCAACTTTGAATTATGTGTTCCTACCATTTTGAATCATCAGCTGTGTCTACTATCTGTCCCTTGTTTACAAAATTTCTTTGTTGTTCTCATCAACATCAACTCTTATAGGATTCTTATGGTAGAAACTGCCATGTAGAACTTCCTATAGTACTTGTAACTTCCTTGTTTGATGATTTTCTGGTCATTAGTTGAGTATGTCAAGCCAGCTGATGGTAAGGAAAGAAATAAAAAATGATAATTTTAAAAGGAGGAATCAAAAGGATGTATTTCAGATTACAGTAGTTTGAACAAGAGCAAGATATGGCCCAGGTACATATGATGAAGGATACATTTATGTACTTTGATTTTGGGGGTCATTATTCCATATTGATATAATTTCATTGTTAAATTGGAAAACTTTCTCTTTAAATTAGGGAAAGTATTTTGAGATGAAATGTCTTAACAAGCATATTTGGTGAAATTGACAGAAAACATCTATAAAGTTAACAGGACTAATATGTATTGCTTATATAATTCTGACATGCATTCAGCATGTTTGAATATATTGTGTCAGATGGCATTTACAAGTGCTTTTAATATTAATTTGCATACTAATTATTTTTCTGGAAAATATAATTTAAATTAATCTGATTTCTGCTACAGTGTGTGATTAATTTGAGGGTAAGCCATTACAAATTTCAACCATATAGAACAAGTTGCTGTACACCTTGTTGAATAGGGTAGGAAGAAGTTTTTAAATTAAATTGTAGGGACATTTGCTGAATGGAACTTAATTGTGAATTAATTTTATCAGATGTTTTGTCCATATAAATACTTGGTAAATAAAGTATGGCTGTATTAAGTCCCATGTGGAATACTCCTCTAATTTCACTTTCAGTTATAGAAACTGAAAATATTTAGTGGTTCCTCTCTTGAAACAGCCTATCAGGAGTTTTAATGTAGACAAAAATCCTGGTTCACTGAAGGAAAACCCTTTTATGAAGTTACCAGCGCAATGAAAAGAATGAAAAATAATTGCTGGATTTTAATTAGCTTCACAAACTCATCCCTTTTGGCACAGTGATAAGAAGGCACAAAGTGGATGGTGGAACTGTGTGGATATAGTCAGAAATATTCATAATTGGATTCTCTCATCCTTTTGCCATTGTTATGTAAAAAGGCTTCAGCAATTTGAATTCGTAAATTCAATCATTACACATATACTTTGTGTTATGTATGCAGAGTTTGAATATGATTGGTTGTTCTTGTAAAGTGTTTGAAATCATTGGTTTAAAAGTGCGGGAAAACCCTGCACTCTGATTGGCTGTCAGCCGAGGCAGCCGGCTATGTATAGCTGCCTTGGCTAAGCCAAATTGGGTCTGTTCTGAGCTGAAGTCACAATAAACTTTGAGCTGAAGCACTCCGTGTCCTGCCTCTCTATGTGAACTTAACACTTTTGTATCAATTCTTGGTTCTGTACATAACTATGCAAATGTCAACTGAGTATGAATTCTCTAGTAATCTGTAATACAGCAACCATGTCAGAAATTAGAAGATTAAATATTAAGAATGACAGCAAATAATTGTTCATGGTTTAGAGCTTGAACCATATAATAGATGTACTTGATAATGCATAAAACAGTGTTTATGTTTGATAGAATTTAAAATATTAATTAAAGAAGGCATTCTATACTTATTTGTACTGAAATGTAATGCCAATCATTCTATTCCTTTTTGAGATAAGCAAGATTATGCAAAACAGTGAAAAGAGTTAGCAACTTATATTGTGTTAATTAGATATCTTTAGTTTAAAGCTTAATAGGAATTTTTGTCATGTATTTTATACCATACCTACATGACAAAAATTGAAAGTGTTTTTGATATCTCAAATTCTATAGTTATCCATTTGTATTTCATTACAGTCCTTGACTTATGACCACTACTGAGCCCAAAATTTCTGTTGCTAAGTGAAACAGTTGTTAAGTGAATTTTGCCCCATTTTACAACCTTACTTGCCATCGTTGTTAAGTGAATTGTTGCAGTTGTTAAGTCAGTGACATGGTTGTTAAGTGAATCTGGCTCCCCTGTTTATTTTGCTGGTCAGAAGGTCATAAAAGGTGACCACTGACACCAACATATATATGAGTCAGTTGCCAAGCATTTGAATTTTGATCAAGTCATGGAGATGCTCCAATGGCCATAAGTGCAAAAAATAATCATAGGTCACTTTTTCCAGTGCTGTTATAACTTTGAAGGGTCACTAAATGAACTGCTGTAAGTCAAGGACTACCTATATTTGTTCTTTGTTCTCTTATTTCTTTTATATACTTTGTATTTTCCTTTGGCTATATTATTTTCTTTAAAAAATGTTTAAGAAAAAATCATGGAAAGAAATAAGAATTAGTAAGATATTGATATTAATGGCTCAAACAAGGAAAAAGGAGCCTCTGTGGCACAGTGGTTAGAGTGCAGTATTGCAAGCTACTTCTGCAGCCAGCTGCCTACAGTTTGGCAGTTCAAATCTCACCAGGCTCAAGGTTGACTCAGCCTTCTATCCTTCCGAGGTGGATAAAATGAGGACCCAGTTTATTGGGGGCAATATGCTGACTCTGTAAACCGCTTAGAGAGGACTGTAAAGCACTATAAAACGGTATATAAAATGCTGTTGCTAAAAGCAAATATAGTTAAATCTAGTTTATTCCAGCATTGTTCGTTCCATATATTTTTCACCATTCACATTCATTCAGCATCCATTTATTCTAGCTCCACCTCTTCTTTTTAGACACCTCTTAAGTATCCTATTCCTAGTGCCGTGTAACTTATTTGTATGTTTCTTGTGACACACCTAACTCTTACTCCTATATATCAAAGTGGACATAACCATTCACTTACAAGCAGTTTCTGAGGACAAACTTTCACTCCTTGCCACAGACCACACACAACCCATTATCTTTCGACTCACGTATGCTTGTCTTAAAATTTCTCAATTTTTCTGTCTTTAGTAAATTCACCCAAGGTAGTCCAATTGATCTGTTTGTTCATGTTCTTTGCCATTTATTGCTTACTTCTTTTTTCTGTCACGTAAAACAACTGTAATGTTTCAGACATTCCTCTTTAGAGCTGTATGCCATACTGTATTTTAGATGGTAGAGGTATCTAATATTTGCTATAAATCGTTCAAGTTCTCAGCCAAACAACCTGACTTTCTCAGCATCCAAAGTACAAATTATGAATGCTATATAATCATCCCTGAAATGCATCTCTGGCTGTTTCATTGGCACCATTCATTGAAGCATAACATAAAACTGTCATTCATAATTAAGCCTACATCTTGACTTCTCTGCATGTGTAAATCAACTCCACTCCACAAGTTCAAATCACCACCTTTCAGTTACATTACATCTTTCCTTTTTCTCTAACAATGTATTTATATACTGCATGTATTTCTTGACAGTTGTTTAAGGCCATCATATCCGACTCTCCTTGGTTTAAAGATTAAAAACAATAATACAGAAACAGTAATATATATGTCTACTCTTCTTTTCCCATTTGTTAAATTCAGTCTTTTTGTAATTGCTTGTCTTACATTCCAAGTCACAATCTTCCCAATGGGCCCACTGATTTCTGTCACTCATCACTGCTTTAATGAATTGAAGCTTCTGAATAACACATTTTAGGGAGTTAGAAATGATGCAATTTAGATTATTAGCTTTAGTTGTACCCATGCTCGGCAGAGCATTTCCTATTAACAATGGGAACACTCAGGGCAAATGCTGGCTTCTTTTGGCCAGCATGTCACAAGCACAACCAAAGCTCTGTTTTTACCCTAAGCATACTCAGGCTATTCTATGAAGCTATCATCAGTAATACAGTACAGGTAGTCCTCAACTTACAACCTTTCATTTAGAGCAGTGGTCACCAACCAGTGGGCCGGGGACCACTGGTGGTCTGCAAGAAAATTTTGGTGGTCCACAGAGAAATGTCACCCCCCAAAGTACCCCCCAAAGCACCCCCCAAAGCAATTAATCCAGCTGTGCAGGAACAAGGCTGTGCCACCCACATGGCTGATGGGAACACAAGGCTTGCATCACTTGCATTGCGAACAACATAAGTTAGTGAGGGGAGGGCGGAAAGGGCAGAGGGGAAACTTGCCCCACTTGCCCCACGCACCTGGCTTGGCCATCGGGCTGCTTCTTTCCGCTTCTTTCTTCTTCTGCTTTTGGCTGCATGCAAGGAAAGCAGCAAAAGTCTTTCTTTTTCTCCCTTAAACTCTGCCAGAAATGAGTCTTTGGGTCCCTGGAAGGCATCCTGCTCCAAGAGGCTGCACCAGCGCGACAAGTCTTACAAAGACTCATTTTTGGCACAGTTTGAGGAAGAGGAAGAAAGACTTCTGCTGCTTTCCTTTCATGAAGCCAAAAGTATCTCTCTCTCTCTCTCTCTCCCCCTGAGAATGGAGCTGGAGACGATATCCTGTGATCCTAAATAAAGAACGATGAATCAGTAGGAAAATGGGGTGGGGGATTTTCCTGCAGACTTTTTTGGGGGTTTTCCCAGGGTCTCTGGTCTACGGGATTTAAAGTTATGAGTTTGGTGGTCCCTGAGGTCCAAAAGATTGGCGACCCCTGATTTAGAGACCGTTCGAAGTTACAACAGCACCCAAAAAAGTGACTTATGAACATTTTTCACACTGATGACCATTGCGGCGTCCCCATGGTCACATGATCAAAATTTGGACCCTTGGCAATTGGTTCATATTTATGATGGTTGCAATGTCCTGGAATCATGTGATCACCTTTTGCGACTTTGTCAATGGGGAAGCCAAGTTCATTTAACAACCGTGTTACTAATTGTACCATTGCAATGATTCACTTAGCAACTGTGGCATTAAATGGGGCAAATGGAGCAAAACTCACTTAACTGTCTCAGAAATTTTGGGTTCAATTGTGGCTGTAAGTCGGGACTACCAGTATAGACACTACTTTGCAAGCTAACGTGTTGTTCCATGCATCCCACCAGGTAGGAAATGTATATGTTATATTGACATCAGAGCCAGTTTAGTCTAGTGTGCTGGTCTAGACTGAGAGTTCTAGTCCTGCCTTAGGCACGAAAGCTGGTTGGGTGACTCTGCCAGTCACTCTTCTTCAGCCCAGCTCACTTCCTAGGGTTGTTGTGGGGACATAGGAGGAAGAAGGAGTATTAAGTATGTTTGCCATCCGAGTCATGTATAAAAACATTAAACATGGATTATAAAGAGATAAGTAAACCTTTCTAATCATTTGTTTCATTTTTGCCACAATTTGCAAAGGTTCCCAAACATCTCTTTAGATGCTTCTTTCTCCTGCCCATCTTGCAGTGTTTCATTATAAAGATGTATGGAGGACTAGTGGTTTCTAATTAATGTTTTGCAAAATTTAGTGGAACAGCAGTCAGTTCGGAAAGATTTAAGCACATCACTTTCTGGCTTCTCTCCTTGGGCACCAAAGCAATCCTTTTCCACTGGAAAAATTTATGGCTGACATTTACAACAGTATTCTTGGTTAGCCATTCCTTTCCCTTAATTTCTCCATTCCTTCTGTCCTTCTCCTTAAATTCCATTCCCGGTCCCTCCCCCCTTCCAATCCCGAGGCCAAAGCAATAAAAGGTATAAAGCTTCCAAGACTGAGACCTCATTTTTATCTCCTGTAATGCCTTGCAGCAGATGGCTGGTTGGAGACATCATGTGAAATCAGAATGAAGACTAGATCCAATGGCTTTGTTTGTCCAGAAGCTTCTTAGGCTACTATCTGCTTCTACTACTGTGCAGGTCATGCATGGAGAAGATGAGTTAGCAGGGCAATTTGTCTATCCTCCTTTTGAAGTTAAAGTCTGCCATGCAATCAGCATGGACTGCTTTTGCTCCATGTGTGTATGGAGATTCTCAGTCATCCAGGTCATGGTTGTCCCAAAGATGCTTTTTCAGGAGGCAACTGGACTTTCTTGTTTTTTCTTTGAAGATGTTTTAATTCTCATCCAAGAAGCTTCTTCAGTTCTGACTGGATGGTGGAGGATGGAAGGATTTGTATTACTTGCAGACAGCTGGTCATTTGCATCCTTTTAGAGACTCGTTAAGGCCACTTGGAGGTTTATCTGTATCCTCAGGGTCACCTGAGTAGTGCAAATGGGTGTGGAGACTTCTTGGCTGCAGGATGCTTTCTGCCCTGTGCCCCTTCCCTTTTGAAGACAGGCACAGGCTGTTGGGGATGGGTCTGTGTTGTCTGTATCTCAAACTGAAGTGCAAGTGGGTTCCTGTAGTCTGCAATTTTTCTGGAAATCCATTCATACTCCCACACCATTCGTAGGGTTTTCATCCCAGTTTATTCCATGTTTCTATGTACACTATATAATTCCAGCTTCTCAAATTTATTAATGTGCATGCTTGCTTGGGTATGGATACAGAATTCTATAACACTTTCTGATAATTAGGTATGTGTACTAATATTTATTTATTTGATTTTTATCCTGCTTTTACTACTTTATAGGTAACTCAATGTGGTGAATTTACCTAATACTCCTTCATCCTCCTATCCCCAAACCCAACAACAACAATATGAAGTGGCTGGGCTGAGAGAGTGACTGGCCTAAAGTCACCCGGCTGGCTTTCATATCTAAGGCAGGATTAAAATAACACAAAAAAGATGTTGAGACTCCAGACCAGGGGTGTCAAACTCAAGGCCCCGGGGGCCAGATCCAGCCTGTGGGGTGCTTCGATCTGGCCCACAAGGCCACCCTGGAAACAGTGAAGGATCGGCCTGCGGTCACTCTGCCAGTGAAAATGGGCTCTTGAGCTGCTGTTTTTGGCTGTGCTGGCCTCCTGCAATCCTCAGGGGAAACGGGAGCCTGTTTTTTCTGGCAGAGTGCTAGGGCCACCACAGGAGCCCCTGACACGCATGATGTCGAGCTGGCCATGCCCACCCCAGCCACACACACCCCGTCCCCCCCCGAGGTCAAACACAACTCTAATGTGCCCCTCAATGAAATCGAGTTTGACATCCCTGCTCTAGACAGAGCAAAGAAGAGCAACAAAGATGACTAGGGGTTGGGAGGGTAAAACATATGACGAATAGTTTCAGGAACTGGCATCTTTAGTATAATGAGAGAAGGACTGGGGGTGGTATGATAGCTGCCTTCCAATATTTGAGGGGCTATCATAAAGAAGAGAGAGATAACCTATTCTTCAAAGCACTTGAGGGCAAGACAAGAAGGAACTTACTGTGTCAAAGAGAGATCCAGCCTACAACCACGGAGAAATTTCCTGATGATTAGAACAATTTATCAGTGGAATGACTTGCTCCCAAACTGGAGGTTTTGAAGAAGATATGGACAGCCATTTGTCTGAAATGGTCTAGGGCAGTGGTTCCTAAAGTGGGTGGTACCACCCCCTTGGGGGCGGTGGGAGGCCTTAGGGGGGCAGTAAGAGGCAAGAAGGCTGGCAGGGGGGCGCTAAGAGGTGGCAGGGTCTCCTCCTTGAGCAGAGGTTTTTACCAGTAGTCGTCCAAGTTCCTTCCAACTCTATTATTCTGTTCCATTATGAGAACTCACAGACTCCTGATTTCTAGGCCAGCTAGAAATCACCACTATACCAAACGGGAGTATTTATAAAATAAATATAATAATTATATATAAAATAAACACAATATTATAAAATCACAAATAAAAACCGCACACAAAATTGATTGACATTGCAGTCTTATTAAAATCCATGGGATTTTCCTTTGACAAAATAGAATTAGGGTTTCAGTCTGAAAAATGGACTCAAATTCTACAATTTATTAACACACATTTATAAATACTTGGATGTGAATGAGTATGCAATGTACTAGTAGCAAAGGGTGCTTTCTTCTGTGTGTTTGTGACTCAGTGAGTGTCTCCTTTTTTTATTTTCCTCTATTTAGGTTACTTTGGCAAGATGTGTATGTACAATGCTAGCCAGAATTTGGATGGGCCTAGTATTTCATTACTTTTTATGAAAGGAGGGCATTGAAGAGTCTGTGCTGGCTGGTAAATTGCCCTGCAAGCGATCCAATTTCTTGTCAATGAAAGGGTTCTGTTGATACTAGTCGCTGTTAATGTTTGCACCCAATAGATGCCACTTATGCATTCATGCTGTAGAAAAGGTTCAGATTTATTCCACAGGCTGAATTGATATAGTACAAATGTGTTGTACATGGTGGAGCCATTTAAAACCATTATTTCTTAAATAGACATAAAGAGGAGGAAGAGGAAAGGGTACTGTAATTTCAATCATTGATTTGTCAGTTTTCTTACCAAAAGTAATTTGTAGAATGATGCAGATTATATACCCATGATGGCGAACCTATGTCACGCATGCTGGAAGTGGCACGCAGAGCCATTTCTGTTGGCACGTGAGCCGTTGTCCCAGATCAAGTGCACAGCGCATGCTTGTGTGCCTCCCGCCAGTCAGCTGATTGTCAGGTATCCGCCACGCATGTGCAGGGGGTGGGGGGGGGTCGCATGTGCAGTGCATTATGGGTGCCAGCATGTGAGGACGAAAAGATTAGCCATCACTGTTATAGCAGTAGCACTATATACTGCTTATATACTGCTTCACAGTGCTTCACAGCCCTCTCTAAGCAGTTTACAGAGTCAGCATCTTGCCCCCAACAATCTGGGTCCTCATTTTACCCACCTTGGAAAGATGGAAGGCTGAGTCAACCTTGAGCCTGGTGGGATTTAATCTGCCAAATTGCAGTAGGAGTAGCTTGCAGTACTGCACGCTAACCACTGCGCCACCGAGGCTCATCTTATATACGGTATGTATTGATCTAGAATGGCATGTATATTAACATGGGGAAAAATGTAGCAGACTAGGTTCCTGGGCTGTTTCGACATTTCCCCGAGAATAAATTCCAGGTTTCACAAAAAATCACGGTTGCTGGTTTTTGCAATCCAGAATGTAATCTGAAGGCAAAGGCATCAGGATCAAAAAGGTTGGTGGCTGCAGCTACATGATGGAAACCCAACTCTTTTTGGTACAGGTAGTCCTTGACTTATAACCACAATTGAGTCCAACATTTCTGTTGGTAAGTGAGGCAGTTGTGAAGTGAATTTTGCTCCATTTTACAACCTTTCTTGCCACAATTGTTAAGTGAATCACTGCCGTTGTTAAGTTAGAAGCATGGTTGTTAAGTGAATCTGGCTCCCCCATTGACTTTGCTGGTCAGAAGGTCACAAAAAATGATCACTTGATCCTGGGACACTGCAACCGTCATAAATAGAACCAGTTGCCAAGCGTCCACATTTTGATCATGTGTATGTTGCAACAGTTGTAAGTATAAAAAAATGATCTTAAGTCACCTTTTTCAGTGAAGTAACTTTGAATGTTGTTACTAAATGAACTGTTGTAAGTCGAGGATTACCTGTAAATGCCTGTGCTTTGTCTTCATTTTAAAAAAATCTGTTTTGTAAGGCAATTCTTTGAAACATTAGGATCCTTTTGGATTGTTTTAATCTCATCAGCACTATTAATTTTGCTATACGATTTACATTCTTGTGTTCCCAGGAATTGACGTTGGTGTGGGATAACTTCTTGGTTATTTAGGTAGATTAGTAGGTGAATCCTGATTTTATTGGAACACCTAGTGACATTTTAGGAAAAGAACCTATTGCTTACAGCAGGACACAAGAAGAAATGTGTTCTTTTCCATATTCAGTTTATCAAAGGAAATATATTCATATGTATCTGTTACGTATGCAGGTTTAAAGTCATTGGTTTAGTTTGAACTGTTCTTGTAAAATGTAAGAAATGATTAGTTTAAAAAGTGCGGGAAAACCCTGCACTCTGATTGGCTGGCAACTGCAGCTGCTGGCTATAAGTAGCAGCCGCAGCCCAGCCAAAGTGGGTTCGTTCTGAGCTGTAGTCACTAATAAACAAAGAGCTTGAAGCACTCCGCGTCTGTCTCTTCATGCAAACTTAACAGTATCTTTTTAAAGTAAGTTATTCCTGGAATCAATGAGTAACTGTCATATTATGCTGATATTAATAGGATCATGAGAACTCATTACATCACAGATCTCAGTGGTCCTTTTTTTCTGCTTTCCTCCAGACAGAGGTCACCTTTCAAGATAGGCCAATCAGAAAATATAGACACCATTAGTAATATTAGAGCTTTCCTTTATTGATTATAGTCTATAACAGAAAAAAAATAAAAACTGCAAAAAAAGAAAGAAAAAAGAACATAGCAAAGAGAATGTGTGTGTGTGTGTGTGTGTGTGCATGGTTGTGTGTACATACAAACATATGATTTCCACAAGTATAAACAATTTTAACAACTTATCGCCTTCTCTTAAAACACCACAAACAATCTTTTCATCCAATATCACATACTTATCTATAAGCAGATCCTTTAAAACCTTGTCATTCAATCCTGGTCAGCAAAAGTCCATTCTGGGTTACCAGAAATAACAAACCTATTTTAACCTTGATCAAATTAATCCTCTTTATATTCCTTTCTTTTACTTTTAACAATCTTAATTTTTAACCCCTTTAAGAAATATCCTAGTATTTATTTTCATTTCAATTTTTCTTTGTCCTTTTCATCAAATCCTTCAGAAACTTTAACTTTTATAAATCAATTATAAGATTACCCATCTTGCTTTTTTGGATTGCCTTTAGTTATTAAGACATCAGCTGGTTTCATTTGTATATCCGTTGTAACATCTTCTATCTCATTCTTTTAACTTGTCATTTTTAAATCCATTTTCAGATCAGTCTTCATCTTGTCCGGTAAAACTCGTTCTTTCGATATGTATTTTGAAGTTAGTCTGTCTATAATGGGAGGCATTTTAAAGATTAGCTTCTGAATCCATTGTTCACAAATATTCTTCAATATTAAAGTATTTTGCTCCATTCTGTGTTAGTAAGTCAAAATTAAGTGTTCTCCACTTTTAATTATAAGCTTTAATTTCCCCTGTTTCTCTTTAGTGCCCAACATTCAAATTCCCATCCTATCTTTTTTTTCTTTTAAGAATTCTAAACAACAGCATTTTCCGATGGGAAGGATTCTTGTGCTTAATTGCAAAATCTTATTTCAAATCCATCTGGATTCTTAGTCCATTTACAACTTTCCAAAATCAACATTCTAATCACTTTTTTCTGTTTGTTCCATTTAAAAAAAATGCTTTTAAATTTATCCTTAAAACATCTTTCACTAAGGATTAAAAGAGATTTACCTGGTGAACATTATAAGCGTCAACCGAAAAAAAATTAATAGTTGAAAAACAATTAAAAAGCAATTTCCAAAAGTGATTTAAAGAATGAGTCTCAGCAGAACTTAGGTTATATTGAACCCCTCAACTCCCAGCCACTCAACTCATGAGCTGACTGCAAAAATTGGTTCCTGCAGTTTATTCATGAGAAGCAGCAGTCCTGAGCACATATGGGTAATCTCACAATCTCTCCTTTATCCAGAGAGACAATGCCAATTAGAAATTTTATTTGGCACGTATCTTGCTACAATACTGTCTCTGCTCCTTCAGAGATATATAGTTCACCAGGAATCTTCACTGGAAGTTGTCAGAACTATCTTTATATTGAAGATTTCCAACTTCTGAGTAAATACCAAAGAGATGTAAGCTCTGAACCATTACTGTTTTCTTACTTCTATGAACATGATGCTTTGGCAATGGGAAATTGAAGTGTTATATATCAGAGATGGACAGCCTTTGCAGGTCAAGATTCATGCTTACTGGAACTACCTATGTTGATAATACAAAATGAACTTAATTTGAAAAAATATTTTTCTTGTGAAGTTAAGATTATTTTTTAAAAATTAATATTACATTTTTATCTATATTGAAGTAAAAATGTATCTTCCCTGGATAAGGTCAATGGTTAATTTTAGTACTAATGGATCACTGTTAATTCAGTATTAATTCAGAAGCCCATTGCCCTCCCCTGTATGATTACATTTTACAAAATATAGATAATCCTTAGATGTTGCAGTAATTTTCTGGTTTAGATCAGTCAGACACAATTACGTTTATGATCAATACCTGATTTATTTAAGGTTTCCACTTCTGGATGCTTGTATAACTCCCTGAACACTTTCTGTCTGGAGGGATCTAATATGTATTTCCCAATTCTCTTTCATTTTTAATATTTTGATTTCTTCTCAAAGAGTATAAATTTTTTTAAAAGCTGTATTTTTACTGTAGAAAAGAGGAGACATTTTATGATTGGCTATTGGTGATTTGAGACTTCTGGCAATTTAATTTGGTACCTGAACATCTCTAAAAACACTGCCAATAACCCCCTCCCCTTTTTGATGCTTTAACTGCATTACAATGAACTAAACAACTTGCCTTTCAAAACATTGTTCTCATCTATCTCTACACAAATCTTCCTGATCTATCTTCCTGCTGAATTCTGCGATCAGTTGGTACACTGGTGATGAAAAAGGGTTTTTAAAAATAGCCAACATTAAACTTTCCTGTAATGCAGAAATGTTCCTTTATCTGATTGCTTGAAGGCAATGCACTACTTGTACTAAGAAACACTTTCCTTCCATGATAATGCTGACCCAGTGTTGGGAGATCCAACTGTTGTCCTCTGGTTTCAACATTTGGAAGTGCCAAAATCCAAAGGGCCACTAGGTGATGGCAGAGTTGGGGTTTTCTGAATATGTCACAGTCACCCAGATTGTTGGTGCTTTGATGTATTTATTTATTATGCAATTATTTATAAGCCAATCATTCCCCAAAGGACATTTGTTATGCAGTTAAAAAAACACAGTAATTAAAGGCCACTGAGAATCTAATTACAAAAGTTACCCAATGTCATGATTGCCCATATGCTCTGTGAAATAAGAAGGATGTTTAGAACGTCCTAAAAACTAGGAAGCATAAAGTTTGGATAGGATGGGTGAAGCAACATAGGACTGAGAAGAAAATCAGCAGCATTTTTAATTGGACTCACAGACAAAGCAGGAATCAATGCAGCTACTGTACATGGGTGTTAATGTTGCTGAATCAGCTTCCTTCTGTCAGCAGATAATTGCTTATTTTGGACTAGCTAAAGTTCCTGAATTTTCTTCAGCATCTTAAAAAAACAAACAGGAATATGGCAGCACCTTTTTCGATTAACAAATTTTATTAAAAGGTATAAGCTTTCTTGAGCTGCAGTCCACTTCATCAGATGCATAGAGTCCACTGTGTGTCATATTCTCTTGCCTATATTTATTTTCTGTTCTGATCAGCTAAGCATACTTCCAGATCAAAGGAAAAAGAATTTTGTTGAAATATTGACGTACTCAAGCAGAAAACAACACCCTAATCAAGGAACTACCAAGGAGAAAATCACATCTCCACCAACATCGACAGAGCAAGTGACTGTAGATACATAAATAGGGAGAAAACCCCCACACCCACCAACACTGATGATGTTACCTTGTCAGGTAATGAAACGCCTGCAAGAAAACAACCAGGCTCAGAGCCCATCAAGGACTCCTCACATATTCTCTTCTACTAGAGTACTTTTTGCCGGGCGATACACAATAGAGGCAATAGTGATTTTAACTCTTTATTCTTATCTGTTGTACACGATCGATTTATTTGTTTCTGAAAAGATCCATAATTTTAAATCAACCAATATTGAATATGATTAGCAGGTAAATATTCTGAGCTACAGTATACATTCTGCCCAGAGCAAGGAAGGGTTAGTAGTAAGTAACAGTATCTTAAAGCAATTATTTTTGAGCTCTACCTCTAAAAACTAATGCCAGGGATGGGAATTATATACTGTAGAGTGGTTAATCTGCCCTTTGCACATTTATACTCTTCAAATTGCTTCTTTACCCAGTGGGAGCCCGGAGTGCACATCTGCTGTATGGCATT
Source organism: Naja naja (assembly GCA_009733165.1). Taxonomy (NCBI): domain Eukaryota; kingdom Metazoa; phylum Chordata; class Lepidosauria; order Squamata; family Elapidae; genus Naja; species Naja naja. Next base: position 29,521,835 of record CM019154.1, on the reverse strand, counting down.
TTGGTTTGCAGTGCTGGAGGCGTGGAAGATCATTTTGCAATGCAACACTACAGGGAGACCTGAGACATTGACTTGCAGTATATTCTTCTTTAGATACGGTTGACTCTAGGGGCAGAAAGTATGGGCGCATATGTATTACGTTGCATGTTAGGAATATTGCATAAGCTTAAAGGCTGAGGTATACATTCAAGAGAAGAACTAATAGACTGTATACAGGTAGTCCTCAACATTTGACCGCAATTGAGCCCAAAATTTCTGTTGCTAAACGAGACAATTGTTAAGTGAATTTTGCCCCATTCTACAACTTTTCTTGCCACATGTGTTGAATGAATCATTGCAGTTGTTAAATTAGTAACATGAGTATTAAGGGAATCTGATTTCTCCACTGATTTTGCTTGTCAGAAGGTTGCAAAAGGTGATTGATCATGTGACCTTGGGACACTGCAACTGTCATAAATGTGAGTTTATGTTGCCATGCATCTAAATGTAAATCATGTGACCATGGAAATGCTGCAATGGTCATAAATGTGAAAAATGGTCATAAACCACTTTTTTCAGTGCTGTTGTAACTTCGAACAGTCACTAAGTGAACTGGACTACCTGTAGTTAGGAAGAAGTGACAGAGAAGTGACAGAGTAGGCCTACTGCAAAAATATACTTTATATGACAGAAAACTACTGGCTAAAATCTGATTTCAATGTTCTTGAACAGCTTTCTTGACTGGGTTTTGTTAAAACATCAATAAGTATCCATGCTATAATTTTCATTGTTGACTACAGTTGTACCCATTGGGCTATATCAAAGGAGGACTTTTAAAATCAAAGTTAGACCTCTTTCTAGGATTATGATAGAACAGATTTAATTCCTGCCTGTGTAGAGGCCTTTGAGGATATTTTTCTAGTTGCTCCCATTACCAGATGTATTTGTTTCTTTATTCATTTAATTCAGAAGTGAGGCTGTCTAACTTCATAAACACCTGGATCTAGGACAATTCACAGCTGCCAGGTTGGCATGGATGGTGTGGATAGGTGGGTGTGGTGGGGTTGGCGCAAATGGCGGGGCATGCACGGGTGGGCATGGAGGAGTGGGTGTGGCTGGTTTGATGCTGCTGTCTTGGCACCACTTATTCAGCGTGACCAGGTGGGCATGGCCAGGTGGGTGCAGATGGATGGGCTTGGCTGCATTGGTGCGAAACAAGTTGCAAGACTAACTGGACGTGGGGACAATTTGGTGCCCACCAGCTCCTAGTCTCTCTAAACTGCTGGCAGCCAAGTACACCCCCCCCCACATACATACCCACGCCCACTCATCCACACTGACCTGCCACTGTGAATCGTCCTCTCCCAAAACCCTTCATTTCCCCCAATGCTCTATATTGTGTCTTTTAATTTTTGTAAGAGAAAATTGGAGATGAAAGATGACAAGTAATTTGAAGAAGAAAAATCAATTTAATCACTGGACTTACTGATGTTAAGCTGTTATTTTTTCTTTCTGCTTCATTTTCATCTTACGCTCTTTTCAACATTTTGTGGCATTTCTGAAGGTATTACCAGATTGAAAGGATTCTTCTTTGTAACGTTATGAATAGAATTTGAAGTTTGAATTTGACTTCAATTTGACTGTGCTTTGCACAGTCTCTGCATGTCATTGGGACTTAAGATACAAGCATCAAATGAGCTAGAGGGAAGACCCTTCTTTTTGTACATGAAAAGTTTGAACTCTTTTTCTTGCAAAGCTTGTTATAGAAAAACTCAGTCAGTGTCTGTGGGTAACATTGGTGAAGGCAGATCTGCAAATGAGTGGAGTGCCTAAAAACTATGGAACTCTTTTTATCTTACATCCTCATCTTGTTTTTCCTATCTATTGCATCAGGTCCCACTGTTTAAAAACATTATTACATTAGAAGGCCTTCTTCCCCCGATATTGAAATACCACAGGAGCAGAGAAACGAGAAGTGCACACAACCTGTTCTCTGTTGGTTTGCAATAATAAAGGTTAAAATTTTTTTTCCTGTTATTGGTCATGGTAGTGATGATGTTGGGAAAATTTCAAATTAATTTCTGAACTTACCACAAACTGTTGAGAACAGGAAGTACAAGGGCTTCACTGTACAAAGGCCTTTGTTGCATTATTCTTTAGTACGATCAATAGCTAAAGCTGTGCTGTAGAACATCTCCATGAGTATAGAAAAACTAGTAGTTGTTTACTACTACTGTTTACTGAACTGCTGGTATTATCTGGAGTGACTTTGGTAGTGCCTCCTATATAACATAACGAACCCAATCTAGCTGCCTTTTTGACTGGAAAAAAAAGCTGTACTAACTCTTTCTAGTGTTGGGTTTTAAAAATTAAGATCTCCTTTAACTTTTCTTCCTTTGTCTTGCTTTCTATGGATATTTTTATGGCTTTTATCAACTATGTTCTTTTTTTCTTTCTTTCATGAAAGAGGAAGTTCTGAAAGTTTTAGAAACATATCAAGCTACTCAGTAAAAGTTCAGCTATTAGGATTCCCCATAACAGATTTAACAATTTTTCATAGGGACGCTAATTAATATTTCAGGGTTGATACCTATTTTAATTATAAATCTGTGAAAGGTTGAAAACCCATTTATAGACTGCCACCATACTGTATGTAGTCATAATGCCATGGAAGGGATGGCATTCAGTTTTTACTTATATGGCTTTAATCAGTGTTGGTATTTGCAAAGGTTTATAAACGTTTATGTGATAGATCTGACCTTGGTCCTGTGCATGGGCAGAATATCATTAATTGATTAATATGAAACGTTTTTTCCAGACAGAAAGTCCAAATAGGAGTTCTTTGCCAATACATGACCTGCAGTTGTTTGATTATGACGATTGTTTTGAACTGTCTAAACCCTTGAGTCAGAATGGAAGACTGAAGATGAATAAGATAAGATCAACCACAAATGCTAAGCATTTCCATGTATGGCAATTTGTTTGTTAATCCTGGAAATAGTGAGAGGAGCAATTTTTAATGGCAAAAAAAGGAATACAAAAGGAGGAACTGGCAAGTAGAGAGAGAACAACTACAGTAGTTCTAAGACTCTGCAACAATTAAGTACTAAGGAACAGACTGTTACCTCTTTCTGAATTAAATGATGCTTTCTCTTTAAAATGCTCCTTCATTCTGTCTCCCCCAGTTCCATCTCTGCAAAGGAGGGGCATGCACTGAGCTTTGAGGTCAGATAATACAGAAGCTGATTTCATACTGTGCCATAGTGTGCTTTAACTAAGATTTGTTTAATGGATCAAAAAGGTATGATTCACATATAATAATAATATGGCATAAACCATGATTTGTAAACCAAGTAGTTGGGAAAGCCCAAACCAGAGAAATCACAGGTCTTAATGCAGGATCTTAATGCAGCCAAATATTGAGATGACCTGTAAACAATCTATGTCAATCTTTTGCAACTGGGTGCCCTCCAGATATACTGCATATGGTTGCCATTTGACCCCTTCTGTATCTCCTGGTAATTGGAGGCCACCAAGTTAAGAAAGTCTGGTTTTGAGTATGAACACTTTGCCTTCTCGCACAGTTTTAAAGGCTGGAACAGAATTTAATTGATTTGAAACCTTCCTCTCTCCCAATAAATCTGGACAATCGAAAGAGGCAATATTTCAGATTTTGAAATTCTTGCCGCAAGGGTTGACAAGCTACAACATCATCCTGCAAAACTACATTAAGATTTATTGCAATGTCCTACTGGCAAAATCTGTCTTGTTCCATCATATTTAAGAAATGAAAGGTTGCACGAATTGCACACATTCACAAGATTGTTTCAAGCAGGCAAGAAAGCAGGCTTTAGATTTTAGGTTGGGCACTTTTTAACCACCTTTAATACCAAATGGTAACATATAATATTTGGTGGGATCCAGTGTACTGAATGTGTCATCTTGCTTTTTGTTTTTGTTTTTCCAGTTGCTAGCTGGAAAAAAAAACTTCATGCTGTCTGAAGACATAAATATCTCTAGCTGTTCGCACCAGAGGCGAAGGCCGTCTTTTTTTCCCCCTCATGCATCTCAAAATGACCTTGTACTTCTTTGCTGCTTTTTCATTCTTCAGTTTGTAAAGATTTTGTGGTTCTTTCAGTTTTGATACTAATTTGGAGTTGCCATTTTCAGGTGCTTTATCCGTGTCATTCTGGAAGTGATTAACTATAAAGCAGCTTAATTTGCATATGTTACAATTATTGGCAGGCACAGAAGTTTGCCTGCATTTTTTTAATCAGTTCTAATGAAGGGAAAATTGTTTAAGAAAGTCTTTTGAAGAAGAAATGAATTTAGAATAACTTTTCAGTCTTTAAAATCCTTGACCTCATACACTTTCATTGAATCTGTAGAGATTTTCAGTCATCCAGGTCATGGTTGTCCCAGGAGGTGTTTCAGGAGGCTTAGCAACATCTATGCCAAGGTATTAAACTCGCGGCCCATGGGCCAGATGCGTTATGTGCTGGCCATGCCCACGCTCAGTTTAGTGAAGGGGATAAAAGTTGTGATACGACTTTGACACCCCTGATCTAAGCAGACTACAGGAACCAGGAACACTACTCAGGTGACCCTGAAGGCACAGATAAACTTCCAAGTGTTTCAATGACCCACTAAAACAGGGTTGTCAAACTCCCGGCCCCTGGGCTGGATGTGTCACGCACTGGCCACAGCCATGCCTGGTTTAACGAAGGGGGGAAAAGTCCCGATATGTCACCTGACACAGTTGTGATGTGAGTTTGACACCCCTGCTCTACAAGGATGCAGATTACCAGCTGTCTGCAAGGATTATAAATCCTTCCATTCTCCATGGTCCTGTCAGAGCTGAAGAATCTTCTTGAATGAGAAGCGAAACATCTTAAAAAACAACAAGAAAGTCTAATTGCCTCCTGAAAAAGCACCTTTGGGACTTCCATTGAATCATTAGGACAGGGGAGATAGCACAAAGCAAATTCTCCCATGGGTTTTTGCCAGGTGCAGTTATTAGCATTGAGAGGAATCCTATCCTTGAGAAATTACTGGATTTCTTTTTCTTTTTCCTGGAAAACATCAGAGAAATCACCTAATGATTAGGTTGAGAATTTCAAAACCCCACCTGTGTGGAGCAAAAGTGGCAACTGTTGGATTGTAAAGAGGTAAAATATGGCATTTTTGTTTCTCAACCTTTTGTTATGTGGTTTCTCTCCTGCAGTGAAAACCAAACTATCAAGCGGTATGTGCTAACACTGTCTTGCCACAGGATAACAATGGATTTAGCTTTTTTTTTAGTGTTTCTCCTAACTAATCCTCTTAGGAAGCTTTGTTTACAAGGCATAATCAAAAGATGAGATGCACAATACACTCAGTCCTTGTTTAGCAACTGCATTTTGTTCCAACAACTTGGTCATTAAGCAAAATGATCAGTAAGTGAACCTCTGGCAAAGAGAGACAGAGACCCTGCAAACAGCACCGATTGCTGTTGTCTCGTTTAGTTTCCTGATACAGCTGTTACTGTGATTCTATTAAATAATTAAATTCATTTATATGGCTGCCCAATTCTCACACAGTGACTCCAGACTAAATTAAAAATATTCAGCAGTTTGCTTTGGATGGCACATTTGATCTAACAGTATTTCTTGTGAAAAAACAGCCTAGGGTCAAAACCAAAAGTTTTCTAAATACAAGCATAGGTCACTCGTGAGAGATATCATTGATTTAATGCCAAACTAAAATGAAATATATATTTACAATACAGTGCTTTATATGGTTTTTAGTGCTAAATTTTGAACACATCTGTAAGTATAAAATTTGTTTTGGATTTAAATCCCCCCCAATTTAATGCAAGTTTCCTTTTTTCAGCTGATGAAATAATTGGTTTTATGCACTGAACAATGCTATAATATTGTCCGCTCAGTTTAATTTTAACATATTGTATGTTAAACTTAAAATATGTATGTATATTGTATGTTACAGTAAATCATAGCTTAGTATGATGCATGACAAAGTCAGCCTGTTGTTATAATTCAAGAGTTGATGTTGAACCTTAAGAAAAATCAAATCAGACTGAAAAGGAAAGCATTTTTCTGAAGACTCAGGGAAGGGGCTTTTAGTCAAAGTTCTAGCTGAAATGAATCCAATTATTAACATTTCTGTTTAAATTCAAGTTAAGACCATCCCAAATGTCATGTAAGTAGGAAATTGAAATTTAAGGCATAATGATATAAAGTTATCAGATGAATAATTCAGAAAAAACATAATTTCTATAGGCACTATACCCCTGACATCTGATCTTTTTTTGCTCATTGGATAAAAGAAATGTCTCAGTACATGTGAGATAAATAGTCAGTAACCAGAATCTGAGTTAATAGCAGTTAATAATAACTGTTAATAACATTTATCTAATTATTATAGAAACTGAGTGAATTTGGGAACTCAACTTATATTTTCTCAGTCTTCTATTAAGATTTGTAATGACTTTTCATTTTCCAAAAAATTGCATGAGTTGCCTTTCTTAAAAATATTAGATTCATCAAATCCAATAGCGTTATCACTTTGACCATCCTTGGTCTGCCAATATTGTTGTTTTTCTTCAGATTGTATAAATCCTTCACCGTTTATATTAGATTAATAAAGTTGTCCGACCTTTAGGATTAATCCTTCTTATCCTTAAGATGAGAAAGAAGACAAAATCTGTGTATTATTATATTTTCTTCTGTCTTTGTCAGATTAAGGAATCTCATATGGTCTGATTACAGAGAGATGATGTGAATTGGTAAAGACTGGTAGACGTGCTTTCTTTTGCAAGAAATCAGTTTTATCCAGACTGTTTCTGTTTGTTACCTGTTGTTTTTTATGTGCCTTGTAGAACAGAAAGTATCAGTCAAATTGCTTCTTCAACATCCCAAGAATTCTTTTCTCCTGTTCTTTCATTCTGCCAGCCTTCTTCCAGTTCTTGTCATGAAGGGATGCATTTATTAGCAGATACTGTATACAGATTAAGCAGAGAAACAGAAGCATGGATTAAACACACCATCAAAATACCAAAGTCCCAAATTTGCCCTGAGACATTGGTAGATAGCTTTTATCACAAGATGCTCTCCATGCCTAAACTCTGTTCCTTAGCCAACATTTACATCAGTGTGCACCAGATCAGACACAATTGAGAATGTTTGCTTCATGGAAGCCAGATTTTTTAAGTGTGGAAGCCAAAGCAATTTGAGCAGAGGACAAAGGCAAAGGAGGCCATTTTGCTTAGCAATGACTTCATCAACCATGGTTTTTCAAGATCTGAATTATTGTAATGCTCACAATTCTAGAACTGCTTAGCGTGCAGATACCCGATGTAATTAAACCAGTTGTATAAAATTATAGAAAATATACTAGCACAAATGATTATTATTCTCTGTTAATTAATTATATTTTGTTCAGGAAATCATGATTCAGAATCCCAGTTTAAGGATGTAAACAAGATCAATATAATTCATGTTGGGATGTTAACTCACATTCTCCACCTTCATATTAGATCTTGTAAACTTATGATACTAGTGAATAATGACCAGCCTTTGCCAGCTTCATTCAAAACTCCAAGAAAATGTCAGGTTCAGAGAACATAAATATTCTTTACCACAAATCGAAATTCATCAGAAAAATACTTCAAATTGAGGAATGTCAGCACTCAGTTTGTATTGTAATATTTCTACTGCAGGAAGAGCCAAGCATTTCAGAAGGTAGAAATTATAATTTTAGGGTCAACATTCTGGGAATCCTCCATGTCCAAACCAGATGAGTAACTTAAAAGTAAGTTTATGTGGTAACTCTGATATAGAAAGTGACCGCAAAGTGATGCTTTCTGTTGTCCATTTACAACCTTCTTTGCCCTTCAGTTCTTACTTCCTGGTACCTAATTATGTGGGGAATGCTATTTCAGTATTTAACATGAGGAAATGCTATAAAATTAGGCCTGTTTTCAAAATATGGACATTGCTTTTACGTTTTTAAAGTTTTATGTTGCTTTATGGTGCCACATAAATATGAAGAGCAAGACTTCCATCTGAAGATAATGAGTCTGTATTCTTCAGTAATGAATTGGGTAATTGTCACTGTGGGAAAAGAAAAATGTTTCATGTCTACTTATAATGCTTCATAAATTTTCTCCTAAGTGAAAAATTAATTGCCCCTGTCTGATTGAATATAGATACTATAACTGAAATATGCCATTATCTCCTTATAGGAGTGCATCATTGGAAGCGCACATTTTTTAACCCCCCCTTCATGATATTTAATTGCAGGGAATAAACCACGCATTCAGGTACAGAATGATACAGAAAGCAAATAAACCACTGTTTCATTAATTTCTATCCAAACACAGTGTTTTCACCCAAAAGTAAAAAAAAAGGACTAGAGCAGGGATGTCAAACTCCCGGTCTGCAGGCTGGATGCGTCACATGCTGGCCACGCCCACACCCAGTTTAGCGAAGGGGGAAAAAGTCCCGATACGTCACATGTTGCCATCATGATGCTGCGAGTTTGACACCCATGGCCTAGAGAGAAAATATATAAAATAAGACCCCTTGTTCTTGTAAACAGTAGATATAGGAGACAAGGCTGTTTCAGTGAAGGAGGAGATCCTGGGTTTTCTTATTCATGTTTTGAAGTTGGTTTGTTTCAAACAACTCCTATTTAAGCTGACCTATATTTTAGGAAGATGGGCAAATGATTCATCAATTACGAAACAAGTCAATATATTGAACTTAAGAAGAGGCACGTGTGGTCATATATCAGCCATTTCCTGGACTCAATTAAATATGTTCAAATGGCAAAAGACCATAAATTACAGCCTGATTTGGGGCTTAGATATTTTGCTGCCTGAAGTGGAACAACCACCTTCTTAAAAATCTATAGTACTAAAGATAATTGAGCTATATTGGAATATGAATAGAAAAGCCCACAAATTTGAAGGAGATGACCAGGCTGAGACTGAGGGTGGAGTCAACGGCATCATCAGTTATGAGTCCCTTCGCACCCACAGGAGATCTAAGTCTAGCCCACCTTGAATTCCTTCTACTCTTATCTCCTACAATTTTCCCTTGGTCATTAGTAGTTCAGATTCTTGTAGAGAGCTCAAGCTTACAATAAATCTTTGTACCCAATTGAACTGAATGGATCTCCTGGTTTTCCTGATGACACAAATACTCTCCATAGTTCTGACAATAAAAATGCAATAATAGTCAATCTAATGACTGAACTTTAATCACCTCTCTACTCTGCTTTTGGATGGAGGTATTTCCATCTGCCTGGCTATGGGGCTGACCCTCTATTGAAGTTGCTTTAGTGAAGTTGCCATGATGGGATTTGGTATGAAATTGGTGGCATCTGAAACTCAGCTGAGAGAAGTGGAAAAAATAATATCTTCAAGGAAAGCAAGTTTTTGGATTGATTTCTGCAATAAGAGTAGCAGAAGTCTTTGTTAACTATCTATTCTCTCATGCTTCTAGCCATCATCACCTAATTAAAATATAGTGAAACTTAAATTTGATATGTGTTGGCATTACTTCATATTCATGAAGTAACCAATTCTTAAAGGTGTAACTTGGCAGGTTAAGTCTCTGATTGTGGTAAAAAAATCCAATATAAATGTTTCTGCTCACAGTTTAGCCAATAGGGAATGTTCTTTACCATATCAAACGTGTTAAAATACAAAATGCTTAGATATGGGAATAAATGCTAAAAGCATCATTTGTGAATCACCTGCCAGTGAGTCAAATCTGTATAGTTTGAAGGGTATGATGAAGACTTAACTCATTTTATGTCAGCAATGGTTTCCTAAATCTTAATATTAAGGGGCTTTTCCCCCTTATTAGGCTGCTGCTGAAATTCAGAAAAATTTAGGAATAAAATAGGAATAGGTTGTTTGCTACAGGAGTTTTGTGCAAGGTCTAGTTTTAATAATAAAAATGAAATCCTAGGTTGATGATTAACCCAGATACATGAATACAACATTTATACAGTAACCAAGTGCCATGTATCTTCTTATTTTTTGGGAAAAGAAGCTTGAGCATTCAAGATCAAATACATTTTATCATTTCCATAAGTGCATGACACAAATTGTCTGTAGCACTTTTAGTGTGGGTGCTGTGGGAGATTTTAAGTTTCTTCCTTCTTTTTTTCTCTTTTTTTAGGCTTATCTGTGCTTATCTCTGCGGCTATGCAGGAATATAGAAGTTAAAAGAACTGTCAACTTGCCATAAATATGACCTTTGTCTTAATGCAGTATTTCAGATTTTAAAAAGTAGACAGACTAATTGAAAGCATTAATTAGCCAAAATGGTGATGGTGGGGGAAAGACACTACAGCATCAAATTTTGGCAGTAACCTTGAGACTCAAAACTGCAGAAGGATGAGGGCTATACATCCTTGTTCTATAGCTTTGAAACTGTTCCTATCAGAAACAGTTATTATACAGTACTGCTATATCAGAATGCATGTAACTTGAATATAGCTTGAAAAGTGTAATTGCTGAAACTTAGAAGAAAAGAAAATTGGGATAAAGTGTAATGTGGAAGACTTAATTAGAATGTATGTTGCATATCTTTTGAGTCAAGCCTGGAAATAAATTCTAGTGTAGATTGGTCCCTAAATTCTTGGTCTTAACATACTGATATTAAAAAGAGATTTTAAAAAAGGCATATAAAGGACAGTTGAATTCTGCTAGCTTTTATTTAACCCTTTCTAGTTAGCTCAAAGTGATTATGCCATTAAATTCGTTAGGTTATATTTCTCTCTACAATTTATTTGGTTTGAGCCAAATATTGCTTGTGGCCAATGTTATGTATGTAGGTTTGAATGTTTTTGGTTTATTTGAACTGTTCTTGTAAAATGTCAAATGGTATTGGTTTAAATAGTGCGGGAAGAAACCCTGCACTCCCATTGGCTGGCAGCTACGGCTGCAGGCTATAAGAAGCAGCCGTAGCCAAGCCTGGATGGGTCCATTCGAGCTGTAGTCACTAATAAAGCCTTTGCTGGAACTCCTCGCGTCTGACTCTTCATGCAAACTTAACAGCCAACATGTGATTTTGGCTGCTATCTTTATCTGGAAATAAGCTTCACTGAACTCAGTACGATCTACTTCTGAGAAAAAACATGGAAGATCACACTCTTGCTTCTTTGCCTGGAATATTTGGAATGAAGTGATTAATTTCACACATGTGAAAGAATGCTAACTATTTTATTTTTGTCCAGTGCAAATACAAGGGTCATACAACACTTGTTACACCCATGTTCCATTGTTGGCTAGCACTTAATTAATGAAGGCCACCCAGTTACTTATCTATGTTGAATCTTAGTGGCCTAATGATAGTGTCATCAAATTAATTGGATGGTGACATGGGAAAGGATGCATTGATTTACTATGTTTATTGAACAAGTCATAGTGTCCTGATTCACACACAGCACTAAACCACAATTGCTGTACAATTGCAGTCATATTGATACAGCTGGTAAAATCAGGAAGTATGCTGTTCTACTCTCTACTATAAAAGCCTCTACTATGAATGCTGTAATCTAACTAAGCCGTTTATCTTAATTGCAGGTGTAGGAAAGATAATATGTACTTATTAGGAAACTATATACTGCTTCCTATTTTAAAAATTAAGCTACAAAATTTGAAATTAGTTATTACTTGTATTCATATGAAAGTAAGTTGAAGTCTCCTTGTAATCATCAGTTCTTGTTTGCATCAGTTATCAATGCTCATCAATTTTCATGTAGGCATTTAGGCAGGAAAAAAAATTCTCTTGTTATAAGCCAATTCATTGAATGAAACATTTCTAAATAACTATTGACTATGTAAATATATATGTAACTGGTGCTAAATATCCAAGAGTCTCCGGATTGTTTGTTTTTTTGAGACAGTAAATGCAAATGAAGTGAAATCTGTGTGGGCCAGATGGTTTGAACTGATTTGCAGAAGGAAGCATCAAGCTGGAAGAAAATCACTTGGAGAAATTTAAATCCCTCTCTCTGATCTCTTTCCCAAACAGATGATTTCTGAGTATTCTGCAGATGACTTAGGGGAAGCATGTAATGGCATCCGTTTGTTTTTTTTCAGATGTGCAGTTTTTAAAAAATTCCTGAATCCCCATATATCAGCTAAGATGGAAGAGGCTTGTAAAGTATCTCATTTTCTCCTGGAGAAGCTGTTCCTAGGAGAGTCCTATTTCTTTTGGATTCATAAAAATCACCTCTTTCCAATTATGCCTTGTCTTTCTTCTTACTTGATGGCTGTGTCTCTGGCCTTCTGAAGTACTCAGGTTTTTTGTACACCTGTTTGCCATTCATTATTTTTAACCATACTCTGAATTCTTATTGCTTTCAGAATGCTTTACTGTTGTCTTTGTGGAATTCTCAAATAATGAAAATCATTTTTTTTCCTGTGGTCACTGCAAATTTTATATTTGCTTCTTTATAATTCCAGCTCTGGACTTTGCTTTTAATCTGCTGACCAGAGCTCACACATGATTTTTTAAAGGTCAGTTTTTCACTAATACTGAGCATTGTTTCTTCCAATTTCCTGAATTCTTTATTTTTTGCAAAGAAGGGTTCTCTTTTCTACCTTATTCTCGAGCTTTCAAATGTCTTTGCAATGTATTTTAGTGGCACTTTCAATTTTGTTTCATTGGTGCAAAGAGATTGAAAACATTCTTTAGGTTATGCAGCTTGTCTATTATTTTGGAGTCCCACGGATTGTCCATATTTTTGATCTGAAAAAGCTCCACAGGAGAAATTGATTTCCTCAAGTCTTAATACAGGTTGAGAAGCCAGAAAAATAGTAAATTGTTGGAGAAATAATTGTCCAGCAAAAGCTAGAACATCCATTCTCACAATTTGGTCATGTAACTAAGAGTCCTTCATTAAGGAGAATGTTATCAAATATTTCTTTGTGTGTGTGGGAAATATTTCTTTCTCTATTAAACTGAAGGGGGAGGCAATCATTGCACTTATGTCCTTCTTTAGTTTAGGAATATAAATTAAAATATTCTCCAATGAGTCAATTTATAACTTATTCCAATGTCAGATTTTTATTACCATTAGGAATAACACCATTAAACCAGTGCTTCCCAAACCTTTCTTCTGTGGTGGTACAGTGGTGAGAATGCAGTACTACAGGCTAGTTCTGCTGACTGCCTGCAGTTTGGTGGTTCGAGTCTCATTACTGTACTGGCTCAGCCTTCCATCCTTCCAAGGTCAGTAAAATGAGGACCAAAATTGTTGAGGACAAATATGCTGACTCTGTAAACTGCTTAGAAAGGGCTGTAAAGCACCATGAAGCGATATATGAGTCTAAGTGCTATTGCTGTTGCTATTACCCAGAACTGCTCATCAGAAAGTATTTTTTTATCCAATAGAACTAAACAAGTCAATATAGATGTCCCTGTTGTGACTAGGTAATGGATTTGTGTGTTATTATCCAAAGAAAACCCACTTTTACCCAGTTTAGGTTAATTTATCCAGATTTGGGAAACACTGCATTCAGAAGAGGCAACTGGACTTTCTGGTTTTTCTTTGAAGACATTTCACTTCTCATTCAAGAAGCTTCTTAGATGAGAAGCGATACGTCTTCAGAAAAAAACCAGAAAGTCCAGCTGCTTCTTGAAAAAGCATTTTTGGGACAACCATGACCTGGGTGACTGAGAATCTCCATAGACATTGCATTAAGCAAAAAAGGTTCACTTGGAACTGCCCTTTTTGTAACCATTACCCAAAGTCCTGCTCTGGGGGAAAATAGAGAACAGCTCTTAGTCTTCCTCTGAGCTGTATTAACCAGTTATCATACCTCTCCCCTCCGCACAGTCTTTTCAACATTTTTTATGCAGGAGAAATAACCTTTTTAGCATTGTAGCCCAGGAGGAGTGTGATGTGATTACTCTCTTAAATCTTTTACTTCTAGACCTTTGATATCCTACTGTGCCATTGTTGTGCTTTAGAAGACAATTTCACTTGTGATTTGCAGTTGAAGAGCATTAAGAAATAAAGTAGCTTCTGTGCCCTCAACATAGTCTAAGATAGTTGTTTTCTATAGTACATTTTTGCTAATGCCAGAACTGCTTTAAACATAGAAACTCTTGTGAGAAGAGAGAAAACGTGAACATTAATAAACTCTTAAATAGCTGCTGTCAGAAAGCCAGCGGAAGCTAAATTCCAGTCTTGTGCAATCTGCTATAATTCTATTCTCCTACAACAGGATTACAAAATTCAAAATCTGATTCAAAACAGTGGGGCTTTTTAATGTGACGATATATCATGAGTAGCAAAGGGTCACTAATATCCATGTACTTACTACAAGAATGTATATCTGAGAATCCTTAATCCTTATTGCATATTTTACTTTTACTGCATTGTTTTCTATTACTTGTCAACATTGGAGGCGTGGATTTAATTTATGCAAGGTTTCTTCTGCTTTACTTCCATCTTTGCAAAGCCATCAAGTATCTAATTGGTATTGCCATAGTGCCACTTTTCAGAGGCTATTGAAAAATTAAAAAAAGACTTGCCTAACCAAAGAAGAGCCTTGGTGGTGCAGGCTGTTAAATGCCTAGCACTTACTTTCAGCTGCCTGCAATTACTGCAGGCTTGAATCCCACCAGGCTCAAGGTTGACTCAGCCTTCCATCCTCCCGGGTTAGGTAAATTGAGGACCCAAGATTGTTGGGGGCAATAAGCTGACTTTGTAAAAATGCCGCTTAGTAATAAGCAGGCATATACAATGGAATGAAGGCTATTGCTGAGCGCATTGGGTTGCGCTCCAAAAAATTGTAAGCCACCCTGAGTCTCCAGAGAAGGGCGGCATATAAATATGACGACAAAAAGAAATCTATATTATCAAATAAGCTTACACATTTCATAATACTGAAGGATGCACCCGTATTTAGCTATATCTATGTAATAGCATTATTGGTGATAATATTTTCATACATGATCATTCTGTCCTTCAGAAGCCCTTATCTATGACATCAACCTTCTTCTGAAGGCTGTGGAGTCAGATAAGGTCCCCTCCACTTATTGCTTAAGACAGGGGCATCAAACTTGTGGCCCGCAGGCCAGATGCGTCATGCCCTGGTCATGACCACCCCTGGTTTAGCAAAGGAGAAAAAGTTGTGATACGTCACATGATGATGTGTCATCACTAATTTGACACCCCTGACTTAAGAGAATAACGATTAAGTACTGGGTATGAACACAACACATGTGACAACAATTTATTTGCCCCCCCCCCCCCAAAGACATCTGCAATACCTGGAGGTTATTAGCACACAAGGATTTAATAGTACTTGGTTTCCAAGACTTCATATACAAGCTTCTCTTCCAGAAACAATGTCCAAAGAAAAGGTGGCAGGGGGTTGCCAACTATCAAGACTGTGGAAGTTTGATATCAAGCAAGCAATCAAGCAATCAGTCAAGCAAGCAATTGGAATAGAGCTGGAAGGGACATTAGAGATCTTCTAGTCCAAGCCCCTGCTCAAGCAGGAGATCCTATATCATTTCAAACAAGTGACTGTCCAGTCTCTTCTTAAAAACCTCCAGTGTTGAAGCACCCAGAACTTCTGAAGGCAAGCTGTCCCACTAGTTAATTGTCCTCACTGTTAGGAAGATGCTCCTTAATTCCAGGGTTGCTTCTCTCCTTGATTAGTTTCCATTCATGGAAAGTAGTGCACAGCCTTGCTTCTTAGAGCAGGCGGCCCCATCTCTCCCACCCCAAATTTAAGGATAGTACAGAGTTTGTTTTTTGGATTGGCAGTTGGGAGGAGAAGGAAGCATGATCAGCTAGCCTTTGAAAAATGGTGTGTCCGGAAGGTAATCTTTAGAGATTTTGGCTTCCAAGGGGCGTGCTCAGGAAATGCCTGTTACACAGTTCCATCTGCAGCATATAACAGTACAGTTATAGTCCCTTCTGACTGGGTGGTTTCTGCTTGCTCATTCTACTGCATATAATGGAATGTGGAGCACAAACAGAAACCTTTAATCAGTGCTATCTATGGCAATAGCTAGTTAGTTGTTTGCTTAGCGGTGTAATTTAGCAGCTGCTTGCAGGGTGGATGTAGGCTTTAAATGGAGTGAATGAGTACCAGGGCACTAAAAAGGAAACTCCAGAATGCTGCATTCTGAAAACCGGAGGGGAGACCAGTCTCCTTAGGATAAACAGCAGGACTGATTACATGGGGAGCGTGCGCCTTCCCTTTCCTGTTTGAAGAGGAGACACTGTAAGCTTGGATTTCCAGACTTGAGTGCATGCTGGGATATAATGGGAGAGATTTGGTTACTGATGACTGTCCAAGTATGCTTTGGGCGGGAGGGAGAGCAGCAGATAAAATTCCCTCAGTCTCCCTATCCAATCCAGACGTTCCATCTTGCAATCCTGCAATGAGGCATTAAGAGGCTTTCATAGTGTTTGTTAATCAGATGCAATTGGGAGCATCCCATGCAGAAAGGTTGACATGCTTCAAAGAGAAGATACATGCCTGGCAAGATCTTAGTTTCTAAGAATTTTTCTGTGGCCAAGGTCAATCCTTGTGCTTTCTTAGAAAATAAAACAGGGGCGGCTGCAATCTGGTCCTTAATGATATGTGTAAAATCCTTGACAGATGGAGTAAAGAGATGCTGTTTAGGGAATGGTCAGGTAAGAGAAGGCATAGCTCACAACTGGAACTCAGAAGGGATCCCTTCCCTTAATTTCTTAAAGTGTAAGCGAAACTGTGGGAGTTTTGTACTTTCAGACTTCAAAATTTTGTTAATGGAACTTTACTATATAGTTGAACTAGTTGATCTGTTTGTGTTTCCTGTCTGCCTACCAGTACAGCTGGCAGATGCTTGGGGTGTGGGGAGTGAAAATTAGAAAGAGTGATAAATAGCAGTCTGAAAAGATTTACCTTGTAACTGGTTTTATCACTATGGCACATATGGTGTCCCTAGGTGGTGCTACCTCTCACTGATGCAAAGATTTGCATTTTTAGACTGATTCAGAAGAAAGGCTGGCACTGGCACGCTGTAAGCTTTGGCTCTCTAGGCCAGCCATACTCTGAAGGCAGCCCTGTCCTATAGTAGCCATTTTTTAAAATGAGAAGCCATACTAGCAGACTTTTTGTGAGCACACTCACAAGAGGCTTTTCCCTTGTGTTTACCAGATTAGGAATCTCAGGATATGTTAACATTATAACATTTAATGACCACGGGAGGAATAGCTCAAAGAGCTTATCTTGTTTTCATATGTATGGAAATATATAGCTTTTATTTACTTGTTATTTACTTTACAAGCCGTCATTTATGTAGCTGCTTTAGTATGAATTAACATGAGTTGATTTTATCCTCATGTGCAAAGATTTGGAAAGAGTATCTATTAGCGTGATCAGAACCACTAGAAAATCATAGCTGTCATAAATTGTCTATAAAAACTTACACATACTTGCAAGCAGCATGATTAAAACTCAACATGGGTGGGCTGAGGTGATTCTTGCAGAACCATAATGGTTGATAATATCTGTTCCTTTCAATTCTCTTACTTGGTACTTATCTGACTGTTTTTGAGACTGTGCCCAAAACACCAGCTTGTTAATACGGAAAGTAGTTTTTAGTATTATGACTAAGACTGTTCCAGAAGATGAACTGCAAACTAAAATGAACCAAGACTTTGCCTGGCTAAAAGTAATGGTGTATTGTCTTCTGATTTATATGATATGGGATGAAAGCAGGGGTAGGCTTCAAAAATTTTAGCAAAGGGTTCTCTGCCAGGTTGCTGGGTGGGTGTGGCCATGATGGGCATGGCCTAGTTGACCTCCTGCATCATGGTGGGGAGGGGGCGTTTTTGCCCTCCCTGGGCTCCAGAAGTTTTCCTCAAGCCTCCGGGAGGGCAAAACGGCTCTCTAGGCTCTCTGGAAGCCAGAAACGAGCCCGTTTCCCACCTTCCCAAACTTCCGGAAGGACTGTTTTTCACCCTCCCTGAGCCTCCACGCATGCCCTGCGCTTACCTACATCCAAAACAGGCCATGTGGGGACTCCTGGGTGGGGCAGGGGGATGGGCGGAGCCAGCCAGGAGTGGAATTTGGGGGTTCTCCGAACTGCACAGAATCTTAGGGGCTCTTCCGAACCCCTGCGAACCCCCAGCAGCCCACCCCTGGATGAATGAAAGGATGAAAGGAATGTTCTGGAAGTTATTTATTTATTTACACCTTTATTATTTTTATAAACCTTTCCGCACCTTTCGCCGTGAGCTAAAAACTTGGTTGTTTGATCAACCCGGGCTGTGACCCCCCCCGGGTGAGGGATAGTTTTAATGGTTTTAGTTTATATTATATTTGGACTTGTAATTTAAATTTAATAGTTTTTTAAGTATTTATTGTTTCATATTTTAACTGTGAGCCGCTCCGAGTCTTCGGAGATGGGGCGGCATACAAGTGCAAATAATAAATAAATAATAAATAAATAAATAAACAACTCAAGGCAGGAAACATACCATTTGGTATGTTCTTCTTCCTATTTTCCCTACAACAACAAGCCTGTGAGGGGAGCTAGGCTGAGAGGGAGTGACGGGCCCAAAGTCACCTGGGCAGCTTTTATGCCTAAAACGGGACTAGAACTCAGTATGCTGATTTCTAGCCTGTGTCATAGATGATGCTTAGATCCAATTTAAAAAAAAACAGAAAAAAGCAGGAATTCTTGGTAGATTTTATAAAGATGGTGAAACAGCCTATGGATACTCCTTGATTAACAATATCAATAGGGATTGGAATTTCCATTATAAGCAAAGTGTTCTGACTTAGGCTTCCTTAGAAAGCATAAAACACAATCTGAGTTCCAGCAAGACCTCTTTTATTTCCACGGCTGTGAATTACGTTCATTCACAGCCTTCAAGGCTTCTCAAACAGTCTTTCAGGGGAATGTTTATAAACACCCACCTTATCACACTTGGAATGCTGTCAGAGAACTAATTGCCAAACATAGGGCAAGGCCAAACTTGACACAGTGTTGAACAGAACTTTTCAAAGCTTGAATCGACCAGACAAACTAATTGCTTCCTGCAAAAGCTCACGTCTCGTTCGCTCCTTTTTTATGTCCTATGGAAGGGGCCAATCATTCCAGTCATTTCTGAGGTGTGGCCTTACTCCTGATTCAATCCTGCTTTCTCAATTGTTCTTGTCTTCTGGTAGCCCTGTGCATGTGCAGGCTGGGAACTGTTTCCAGAAACGCCCTCGCCTCACTGCTGTCTGAAGGCAGCTGATGACTGTCAGCCTGCCCTGCCCCCATCTCTGCCTCTGATGCAGAGCCTCGTCCAAGCCTTCCTCAGCCTCCAAGACTGGCCCTGGTTCCTCCCCAACCTCCTCACTACTGTCTGACTCTGCTGCCAGCTTCGTCAGCTGCCGGCGGGCCACAACACAAGTTTGCAAATTTTGATCGTGTGATTGTGGAGTGTGCACTACAATGGATGAAACTTAGGAGATCAGGTGTAACTACCATATGTTCAGAGCCTTTATAACTTTGAACAGCCACTGAACAAGTGGTTGTTAAGCAAGCACAGACTATACATTAGAAAATGCCTTATATGTAACAACTATGAATGGCGCACACAGCTTTCCAAAGCTGGCTGCCATTTATTTGTTTTAAAACTACATTTCCAGGATTTTTGGTCTGGTCTGGCCAACATTCTGGGAAATGTAATTCTTATGCATCTGGAGGGTTTCAGGATTTGAAAAGGATGACATACCACATATTTTTTTTTAATTCAGGGCAAGGAGTTCTGAACATATAGATGACTGCTTGTCCTCTTCTGACGCTATATGAGAATGCTTCTTCCAGTTCACCCAACAAAATTATACAATGGAGGAATCATTTTGAATTTAAGGCAATTTCCACTCAAAGGTAACTTTGGAAGTGGTGAATTGAATCTTCTCAGTGGCTACACCCAATTGTGGAACTCCCTTCCAAAAGTTTTTCAAATGTTTCCAATATACTTAGAATGTCCCCACCTAAACTTAAATGACAGAGTACAGATGACAAAGAATATAAAGCCAAACCATTTTGTTTCCAAGCTAATTATCCTTGCATTTCATAAGCACATGATTTTCTGGATACAGGAAATGGTTGGCTACTGTCAAGATAGCTACTGTGATTTGAATAAAAATTATCAGTTTCATAAAAATCTACCAATGACCAAATTTTCATAAAGTAGTAATATAATCATTATATTTACCTTTCCCATTCATGATACATTTATATATTCCCAACCTGTCATTTACAATCATTAGGGAGGGAGGTCTTCAGTTTTAACTTTGACATTAAACAGCCGGGGTATTCCTTTCCTTTGCCTCAAAATGTCAAATAGAAGCATAAAACTCATTTTTAAGATTTCCTAAATGCTACTTTCCCTTCATCTCTCAATTTCAATGGTAAATTAATGTTAAGTGAGTATAAGAATCAGGTCCCAACCAATAGAAACAATCCTGGAATTGGCTTGTCCTTTGAAGTTGCTACAGATTGATAATGAAAGGAATGGACTGTTCTCCAAGGTTGAACTGGATGTTTTAGGACAGATCTGAGAACCTTGGTCACTGAAGTAGGCTAAAAATTACCTGAAATTACTGTTTAATTAGTGGAGAATTTGGAAATAATAGGGAAAGGTCAAAACATCATTGTGCTAGCTACCTTTTCCTGCAGCTCAATTCTTACTATTGCTACTCCCTGAAAATATGTATACAGAACCTTGGCTGAGAGAGATAAAAGCAACTAGGGAACAGAGAAGTCCTTCTTCTGAAGCTTTACTATAGATGGCATCCTCAACATATTGCGTTCGAATTCTTTTATTTTGTCCTCACTTCAGGAATAAACCAGATGGCATTAATGGACATGTCTCATGGCAACTGCCACATCCAACTCAATTTAAAAGATACTATAATTAAAACTTAGGGAGCTTTTTAGAGTGCTACTCTTGCCGGATCCTAGGAGGTAGGCCTTCTCTGCTGTGGCATCTGCTTTATGGAGCATCCTCCCTTGAAGTCAGGTTGGTTCCACTTCTGTTGGTTTTCTGGATCTCCCTCAAATCCTGATTATGCCTTCTGGCTTTGAGATCCCAGAAAATCAGTGAGATTGTGAGGTAGCGCCATATTTTTGTTAACATCTGATGTTCTATCTGAGCCTTTGTAATTTTTAA
Source organism: Naja naja (assembly GCA_009733165.1). NCBI lineage: Eukaryota > Metazoa > Chordata > Lepidosauria > Squamata > Elapidae > Naja > Naja naja. The sequence continues at coordinate 29,500,652 of CM019154.1, read as the reverse complement.
ATTTGGTTTACATCACTTTTTTTAACCATATAACTTTGATGAATAAGTAAATAATAATGGAGAAGCTGGCAGGATGCAAAACACATCACCAACCTTTTTGCTTACAAAAAAAACCCCTTTTTGCTAACTCATAACAATGGTGGGGGGAAGTTGCAAGGATGGTGGGGAACATTTGGGGAAGGGAGAAGACTGGCTGAGAGTGTCTTTACCAGTTTACCTTCTGCCTGAGCCTTGGTGGCTCAGGCTGTTAAATGCCTACATTTAAGTTCCAGCTGCCTACAATTACTGTAGGCTCGAATCCCACCAGGCTCAAGGTTGACTCAGCCTTCCATCCTCTCGGGGTAGGTAAACTGAGGACCCAAGATTGTTGGGGGCAATTAGCTGACCTTGTAAAAATGCCACATAGTAATAAGCAGGCATATACAATGGAATGAAGGCTATTGCTGAGTGCATTGGGTTGCGCTCCAAAAATTGTAAGCCGCCCTGAGTCTTCGGAGAAGGGCGGCATATAAATGTAATTAAAAATAAAAAAATAAAAAATAAATAAAATATTTTGTAACGTCCACCGTGGCAGCCCTTTTTCTGACACATTTGACTTGCTAACTCCCCTCAAAAGTTGCTGACTTCTGACCTAGTTTAATACTTACCGAATCAAATTTTTTTCATTAGGAAAATGTAAAATATGAGCTGCTTTTCCTTACTCTCTCTTTTTTTTTAAATCAAAGGCATGCGGAATAAAAGAATGGGATCAGGTGTATCCGGTAAAGCTATAATTGTTTGCTTTGATTTATACACTGAAATAGTACAGATAGGACAACAAAATGTTCTTTGCATTTTCATTTTTCTTTCTGGGTAAGGATGTGTGGCAGTAGCATCTGTTGTGCAGGGATGTGTGGCAACAGTGACTAATGCCATTTATGCAGAATAGAAGTGAATCAATATGAATGGAAACAGTATGCATCTTTTGGGAAAGTGTGCAATGGAGGCTGGCAACTTTCCAGTCAACAAATAATTACTTCACCAGGAGAAACTGCTGCCCAGACAGACATATCTCTATATCAGGAAGACAATTCTTAAAATATAGAAGCCAGTGCTGTAATAAATATTTAATTCATACCTAACCACTGTTCTCTAGAATCACCTTTAAACAAGTGCATTCCTATCCTGTAGATGACAGGTGATCTACAGCATGACCAGCCATTCAACAGAGCCTTTTGCCCAGATCCAATCCGGGTTGGTCACTGGGACCAGAAGTTTAATTTTCCAAGTTTTTGGACTTGTGTTGGAGCCCATCCTCACGGAACTTCTCTCTACCGGAATGTGTGCTTTGGGCTGTTACATGCATAGTATTTATATGGTACCTGGTTCTGTGTGACCCCCACTAGCTATTGATTAGGGTATTGATGGCCAGTTACTAAATCGTTGGCTGTTTTGTCTAGAGTCCAAGGATGATTTGCCTGATCTTAGCCTTTGCCCATCCATTTGCTCATAGCGTCGTTCCTCCAAAAATGAAATAAAGCTGCCTGAGCCCAGTGCATTTAAGAAAGGCTTTGTCGAGGTTGTAGAAGTTCAGGTACTAAATATTTATTTTCAGCAAGACCAGAGCACTGTTCCTCCCTCCCCCCAAAAAATAATTAAAGTAAGTAATCTATGGACACAATATTTCTCTCTGCTGCCTCATAAAACAGTAATAAAACAGCTGATCCTCTTTTTCTTGGGAATCATCATTATTTACCAAAAGAAAAAATATTGCCACCAGCTTAGTTCTGATTTCCGGTTCTGTCATGTCCCTGTCAGAATCTGATTCAGAGGGGGAGGTCGAGCAGCTGACAGGGAGTGTGAGTGTGGCTCCATTGGCTGTGGGAAGGGCAAAGTCTGGCTGGGCAGAGCAGGGGAGGGGTAGAGCAAGGGAGAGGGGGTTCGGAGGAGGACCCAGGCCCACCCCCTCTTCATCCTAGGGCATGCAGGGAGGAATGGAAAAGGGAGCAACATGAGTTGCGTGGCTTAAGGGCAGGAAAGGCCCCTGATTTCCTCCCTTTTCTGTTAGCTGCAGCTGGGAGTACAGTGTTTAAAAAGGGAAGCTGTGCACAGCAAAGTTGTTGGGAGCAAATCATGAATTATCTGGTATCGTTGAGGCTTATCTGTGTTCCTGGCGTCTTCTCAACTGTGTGTGTTTTGCTGTGCTTTCAAGTCTGCAATTCCTTCTCCTGCCCTGTCAAGTTAATTACTGCAGCATGGTTTGTTTGGATTTTTAGTTACAGTTTGTATGTACTTTGTTTTTGGACTGAATTTCCTCCACTTAAAGACTGTTCCTGGGGGAGTTTTTCTCCAGCCGAAGGTAACTTGGACATCGGGGGCAAAGTTGGAGATAATAACGGGACTCTTCTTGCTTATTTGACTTTGTTGCCTTTGTGCCACGCCCCGGGTCATCACAAGTTCTTTTCTGCTTGATCCTTACACTGAAGTCTATGCATGTCAGGAATTTAAATCAACAAGTTTACGTCATGTAAGATGGAAAAGGAGAGTTGGAAGGAGGACAGAACCATAAAATGGTTCATGGTTATGTGTGAAGGAAAGGCAGACTGGATTACTTGTGGAATCCTCCTTCTGCACTTTTGAAGGAAGGAAAGATCATCTAGTACAGCTTTCTTTCAATGGAAAATGGGTTAGTTTGCCAGAGAGTTTTTAGAAGACAAGCCATTTATAATACAGTTGCCTATTTTGTCTGAAAATAACTTGTTCTTTTAAGAAATCAAAGTATCTACAGCAATTATAATTTCTGCTGTTCCTTCTCCTTCCTGATTAATTGTGTTGGATTGTAGTCTGGAGTTTCAGGAGGGAGGGGCTCTGTCCCAAAGAGAGACCAGAACTTAAAATGTCTGGTGGGCAGGAAGAGAGCAAGGTAAAACCCTCCTTAGCAATTCACAGAGTATAATCGGCAGTTGTTGCAGATATTTGCTTTAGTCTGGTAAGATTTTGTTCGTAGGACAATAATAAAGCACCACTCCGAAGTAATTCCATATGTCATTCTTGGTTCTTGGGCCTAACATCAACTGTCTGTTCTTCTACCACATTAAGACATCTGCATAGCAAATAAGATGAGGAATAGTTAAGGGGTGGACTAGTGAACGGACAGGAAAGAGGGATGCACTATATTTGAGAGACACTGAACAGATTACTCAAATGTATAGTCTTTTATTTGTTGTCTTACTTCATTAAATAGCTAATTATGTTTCCATATCACCAAATCTGCCCAAGAGTCACAGAAACCTATAATTACTAATTAACATTAGTAATGCATGCTTACAATAACTAATTGGAAGAATTAATAAAGTCTAATCACTATGTATTAAGTGATAAACTATTAAAACCAACAAACATAATGATAACAATAATAAAGATGGAAGAATTAGTCACCAAATACTTTCTGGAACAACCTGATTTTTGTCACATTTTGCAAAGACATTGGAGAAGGAGCCATCAAGAGAGAACTACTCTATAAAACCATAACCATGACATGGTTAGTATTTCATAACTTTAGCCCACCTCACATCACAGAAGTGAGGAACAAAGTCTTTCTTGGGATGATTTTATAGGTAGAAGCAGAGATTTTTGGCTCTTTAAACAAGAAACACTCTCCAGCAAGAGCAGGTCTTCAGTTTAATATTTTTGATTTCCAGCATTCCACCTGGACTTTCAGGTGGCAGTGCTTGTGAGAAGCACATTTGTATAGTTATGGCACCAACCGAGCCAGTCAGGCATAATGAAAATTACATTCTTGTCAGGAGTACAATGCACTTAACATGAGCTACCCTTGAAAAATGACTATGTTAGCCAAGCTATTTTCCATTGGAAAATCCAGAGGATTGGAGGATGTTTATTTTAAAAGATCTCCATTGGCTACCAGTTGCTTACCAGGCACAATTTAAGTGACTTAAGGCTTGATTATGCATGAGACTGTCTCTCCAGCTAAGAACCTGTCTGAAGATTCCCTCTCCCCCACCCTGTTAAATTTTAATTATTTTAATTTTTGTTTTAATTGCTTTTGTTTTCTTAAGTTTTATACACTACAATTTTGTCTTTGTCAGATGCTCAAATAAACCCACTAAGAAATAATATAGAAATATATAGTGCAATGCCTATTGTGCATATAGAGATATGTGTCCAGCTGAATTTGGTGAGGTTTATTTTCAAACATGAAAATAGTAGGACTGTGGGCTTTTAAACCAAATTAAGGAACATCAGCAGATTGTAGTGATCAGCAATGTTGTAGCAGTTTCTGTAAACAGGCAAGCCCTGGTTCACTCTCCCCATTGTTTTATAATATATAAACAAAACATCTGGAAAAACAAAATTATGATTTGTGCTTCTTGTTGCATGCATTAGAGATGTTTTTTAAAAAAATAGAAATAAAGAGAGCTATGCTATCCGAGCACTCTCTCTCTCTGCTCCTAGCCACTGGATAAGGAAATAATCCCATTTCTGATGTCCTGCAGGCAAAGGGGACACAATGGGAGGTGATTGATTAAAGTTAAGCTTTTGAGCTAAGTTTATCCCCTGCTTACTTAGCTTTTTTGTCTGCAGTTTTGAACTGATGTGCCACTGTCTTCTTCACGAGCAGTGGTGGGATTCAAAATTTTTTACTACTGGTTCTGTGAGCGTGGCTTGGTGGGCGTGGCTTGGTGGGCATGGGAGGGGAAGGATTCTGTGAAATCTCCATTCCCACCCCACTCCAGGGGAAGGATATTGTAAAATCCCCATTCTCTCTCCACCCCACTAACCTGCTTTCCAGCTCCGTTCTTCTGTGCAGGGCAACAAAGATCCAGCCAATCAGCTGGGACTCGGGAGGCAGAGAATAGATGGGGATGGGGCCAGTCAGAGGTGGTATTCCAAACTACTCAAAATTTCCGCTACTGGTTCTCCAGAACTGGTCAGAACCTGCTGAATACCACCTCTGTTCGTGAGGCTTTCCCTTTCCCTTCACCTTCATGGTGCTTTGTATTTCTAATCTGAAAGCTGTTGAAGCACGAGCCAGAGATAAAATTATGCATTGTCATCAGTTTCCCTTCACAGATAATCTGTGTTTGTGATGGAAAGTTATACAGTGGAAGTAAGACTTTCAAGACCTTCCTTTCCTGACAAAAATCACATTATGTACCTTTTTCAAGGCCTGTGGAGATGAGGGAGGGGACGTAGACAGGGAAATGTTTGCTTGTCAAATATCAGAACAAACAGCTTTTTAAGCAGTTGCATCCCCCTGCATTTTTCCACTTCTCCGAATTGACTTTATTCTATTTACTTCCCTCCTACTAAAGTCTCTATATGTTTCTACATAGGCAATCTATGATTCTTTTTTGAATGACAATGTGTTGCATATCATCACAGTTACTGTGTTTATGTGTGTGGCGTATGTGTACACTTTTCTTTGCTCAGGTCATACAGACACATGCAGTCCTATCTGCAAATGAACACATTTAAATTCTCCATCTCTTCTAGCTCAACTTGTACAATGAGAAAACTCAAGTGTATCCAATCTGGAACTTCGGCACTGCAGTTCCCAGAATTCCCAGTCAGTATGGCCTAGCAATTTTGGCTGAAAAATTCTGACATTTGTTGTCATTTTAGATCTGGAGGGTGCCAGCTTGGTGGCCATGCTGGTTAAGGGTAGAACACCGTGGTGGGATTCAAATTTGTTTACTACAGGCTCTGTGGGCATTGCTTGGTGGGAGGGGTGTGGCTTGGTGGGCATGGCTTGATGGGCATGGCAGGGGAAGGATACTGCAAAATCTCCATTCCCACCCCACTCCTTGGGGAAGGTTACTGCAAAATCCTATACCCTCCACACCCCACTAATCTGCTTTCCAGCTTCGTTCTGCTGTGCAGGGCAACAAAAGAAGAGCCAGCCAATCAGCTGGGACTTGGAAGGCAGAGAATAGATGGCGGCGGGGCCAGACAGAAGTGGTATTTGCCGGTTCTCCAAACTACTCAAAATTTCTGCTACTGGTTCTCCAGAACTGGTCAGAACCTGCTGAATCCCATGGTAGAACGGGTGTTTACAGTGATAAGTAGCAAGAAGGTTGCCCATTTATAATACCAACTAAATTCTTTACAGAGTCTAATAAATGTAAAATCTAAATTAGAAGTACCGTGTTTCCCCGAAAATAAGACCTACCCCGAAAGTAAGACCTAGCACTATTTTCTAAACCTGCCCTAATATAAGACCTACCCCGAAAATAAGACCTAGTGTAAATCTCCAGTTCCAGGAAGACTTTTCAGGGAGCAACCTGCACCTGAAACACCCCCTACACATTCACACCCACTATTTGGCACCATAAATATATAAGACCTACCCCGAAAATAAGACCTAGTGTGTTTTGGGGAGCCAAAAAAAATATAAGACAGTGTCTTATTTTCGGGACCAAAAAAATGTTCCCCTAGCTTGAATCTTTGCATTTTATTCTCCTCTCCAAGCACTTAACTTGAACTCTGGGAATATATTAGGAAATGTCTCACTGCATTCAGATGTGATTGCAACTATATTGTGCCCAGAGGAATGCAGCTTTTTATTCAAATCCAAAGCCTTCAAGATGGCACCTTTATATAGCAACCACCTTAAAGTGGCCTAAGAGTAAGGGATGACTTGCTCGGGATGAAGATCATTTAAAAGATAAGAGCTTTTTAGGAGATGACAGAAACAAAGCTTTTATTACTATGAATAAAATATTGTACACGTATCCTAGCACCAATCTGTAGGTGAGAGACTGGTAAATGGAAAGCAGGGTGTAACATATGGCATGATGATTTCCCCCCTCCCTTAATCACAGTGGCAATATAAACAGGTAAAAGCAGAGCTCCTCCTTTAATGGGTGCTCTGTGGTAAGGTAATTACTTATCATCAAAGCTCCTTGAAATCCTTAAAGAAAGGTGTTAGATGAGAAGACAGAACTGTTAATGGTGTTTGTAAACCCATTGAAGTTCTGCTAATGAGATTCTATTTCATCTATTATACAGTGGAGAAAAGAATGGTGATCAACCCATTCAGAATGCTAATCAGTGGTACTGGAAGACTGTGTTTGAAGTATAAGGTATTATAAGAGTCTTTCCTGACTTGCCCTTATCACAATATAAACATGCTTTGCAGCATCATTTTGCCCCATGTCCTCATCACCTTCGTTTCATCTCCAGTCCATGACTTAGGCTTAAGGTGGCTTTAACATAAAGCTAAACAGCATCCAATGACAGCCGCAACTCTATTTTCCATCTCCTCCCCAGAGGGAAATGTGTTGTAAGCTTGAATGATTGACAAAAGAGTGGAGTGGCAACCAGGTAATTAAAGATGATTAAGAGAGCACTTGGTTGCCATGAATGCGTTTAAATCTCCAGGATCACCAATTATGTGTGAGGGCCATTGACTGAACTTGGGGTTGTCATTTCAGAGCCACTTTGTGTGATTTTTGAGGAGGACTGGGGAAAAGGAAATGTCTCTATTTTCAAAAAGGTGGTGAAGAGGAAATGGAGCTGTGCTACAACAGATAGATCACTTGATGCCAATACATTTTCCTCATTTATTTAAAATATTTTGTCCCACTTTTCTATTTAAGAGAAGCATCTGTGTATGCTACCTGAGTTCCTGGAGGAAAAAGGGGTTATAAACAGAATAATTAAATAGTTTAAGAAGAAAATTTAAAAATGCATACAAGTGTAAATTTACATACTTATATGACTGCACAATATCTTTCATGTATAGGTGATGTAAAGACCTGAAAGGAAGTTGAAAATAGTAGTCAAAAAAAATGGAACATGAATAAGAGGTATGAAATGCAGCTCAATATAGTATACACAAACACTGTGCATTATTCCTTTTGTTGAGTGTCTCTCCTTGCAAACCAAGGAGTTTATACATTCCTTTTTGTTTTTTAAATCAGAATCAGAATCTGAAGGCAAGCTGTTCTACTGGTTAATTTTCCTCACTGTTAAAAAGTTTCTCCTTAATTCCAGGTTGCCTCTCTCCTTGATTAGTTTCCATCCATGGTTTCTTTGTCCTGCCTTCTGGTGCTTTGGAAAGTAAATTACTGGAATGGAAATTTTGGGCTCAGCTGTGACCATAAGATTAGAACTACCCATAAATAACTCAAGCTGGTGAAAATAACTAATACTCCCTCCTCCCATTTTTCCTTACAACAATAACTCTGTGAGTTGGGCTGAGAGAAATGACTAGCCCATATAGTCGCATGCCTAATGTATGACTATAACTCATCACCTTCCAGCTTCCTGCCTGGTGCCTTCTCTGATTTAATCCCTGTATAACCAAACCATTTCAATATATTTCTTTTGTATTGGTCACACACTTTTATATTCATCCCTTTTTGATTCATCCCTGATTTGTTCTTGAACCTATTGTCATCTTATTGTGTTTCATTGTGTCATGTTACCAATTCCTACTTCTTTCATCTCACTTTTATGTTTCCTCTGACATACAAGTGGGTGGAAGCATCATTTGCAAAAAAAATCCATTAGTTTCCCCATCTTTTCTAATAATGTTACTGATGAACATTTGTTGATCTGATTGTTCCAGATTTTCACCATTTATATATCTTGCAACTCTCACTTAATTTTTATCTTGACGACAAGCACTTTGGTCTTTGATACATTTATTTTCAGATCAGTACTGTTTGTTGCATTGGGTAAACAATCTAACATTTGCTGCAAATTGTTCGGATTTCCTACTCAGTAATGTTGCATGATGGTCTATTGGTCTACAGGCAAAAGTACTATCATGTACTCAGTCAATGTATATCTGATGTTACCACAAACATTCCTTAAACATTTTTCCGTAAGTGCATTAAATGATCAAAGAAACATCATTCTCTCTGTGCAATCACAATTTAAAAAAAATATTCTGTCTTTAAAACTATGACTTTAAAAATGCTGTTGATGCACTTAAACCTTCAATAAATCAGTAAGAAGAGTGAGAAGTACAGGAAAGCTGAGAGGATAAAATCAAGGATTGGAATTAGACCTTATGCAGTGAGGAATTCTCCAAAACAGGAACTGAAAAAGCCCACTTCCAGATGGAATAGCCTTCTGTGAGTCTGGCTTTGCAAGGACTGGAAGGTAATAAAGAAGCCACTCTAGCTGTTCTTACTGACCAAGCAAATTTTGCAAGAACAGGTACACGCAGAGAAATTTTTGCGAATTTATCTTAGACTGTCTTACTGTACAGAAAAATATTGCAGTTCAGTGTTATTGAAATCAGAGAACACACAGGGGAAAGCTTTTGAATAAAATGATAAGTAATATTTCTTTGACAATAATCATGAGATTAATGGAAATGATATACATGTATGTAGCTGGCTTCAAACATTGTAATAAGGCATATTATGATTTATTCAATGTTGATGTAATAGGTTTCGTGACGCTCCCCAATCTGGTTATTCCAACTGTGATCGAAACAAACGGTGATTTAATATGATGTGTGAACTTGATCTATATATGTGAGCAGTAGGTGGTAATGTACTGTGATCATCTGCTGTTGTTCTGAGAGTTTTCTACATTAATTTATTCAATAAGACTTAATGAATCCAACAAGGATAATGAGCAGCCTTTGTTTCATGCTGAAAATCTTAGAACTAAACTCTTCACTATTCTGTTCATTGCTTCTAGTTCTTTGTTGGTACTGCCTACTGCCTTGATTATAATTGCACAGGCTAGCATGAGTCTCCTTTACATTCTAGGAGACAGTTGAACTGAATGCATTATTTTTTTCCTCATTCAAAATAAAACAAACACACTTCAGATATAATAAACCTTTTTCTTATAAAATCACCCTAGTGCATCTGTGCGCTAAACTGGCCTGCTGATTTAATCTGAAGAAGTAGACTGAGTTGATTAATTAGTAAGGATATTTATTAAATGGTGCCTGAATCTTGTTTTGATTGGATCTGAATTCAAAAGGAGATTATTTTACATTGAAGAGTTAATCGAAGCTCAGTGGGAGACATTTGCTTTGTATGCAAAAGACCCAGAATCAATCCCTGGTATTCTGAGGTAAAGTTTGGAGAAGCTTTGGAGATACTAATTTTAAGAAACCAATGATCAGGCAAAAGGTTCTTATTTTGACAGAGTTTTAATAAATAGGATTCAACATAGAAGGGCAGCCCTCATATCTAGACTGGCTAAACACAAAATGAATCTAAAAAAGTAATATTCAGAGCAACATTAAAATTTACCTAAAACCTCAAGTAAAAATCCCCTACCCAGGAGAAATAAATATTGAACTATAAGTTAAATGTGGAAAATGAGCTACTTATTCCTCTTTCTTCCTGAAACCTACAGACTTCTGAAGTGAACTACTTATCTGCATTTTGACATGAGAAAAGAGTCAGTCAATTTGTCCTTTCACACTGGGAACTCTCTTCTGAACTCATCCATTGTGAGAGAGATTAAAATTAACTCTAAACACACCAGAGAATATAATTCAATACATAAGTGACAAATTCTAAATTATGAAAGTATTGTATTCTGCCCCTGCAGCCTCCCCCATTAAAATCCCTGCTCTTTTAAGGAATGGAAGGAGATGGCCCCATATAGAGTTTTCATGTCTAAACAGAGATTTGAAAGTTATCTTGAACCCCTTAAAGCAGTGATGGCTAACCTTTTCAGCACCAAGTCCCAAAGTGTGTGCATGTGCATCCCCAAAATGCAATGCGTGCATGTCCCCCACATATGTGCCCTGCCCCTGTGCATGCGCATGCATCCCCGTGCATGCACCCCATCCCCTGCATGCGCTCCTCCTCCCATGCATGCCTGGCAGAGACCCAAAGACCAGCTGGCTGTGGGGAGGCACGTATTCATACATGGTGGAGCTGAGGTGGGGCGATGGTTTGCATGCCCACAGAATGGGCTCTGCGTGCCACCTCTGGCATGCGTGCCATAGGTTTGTCATCATGGCCTTAAAGGAATTGGGAATCTATAAAAGCAGCAAGAAAAGGGCATGCAATTTGTTTAAATAGCTTTTATAAACACAATCCATTTCAAGCTATCTCTTTGTTAATGAGGTTAAGGTTTTACAGATGTTTGTATGTAGCCAAGAGAGACAGAAAATAAGAGCATTTTGCCTACTTCTGACTCTTAATCTCATCTCATTTTATTGTGCTATTTCAATCTTCTTTGATGCTGCTTTAATTCAATATTTATTTTTCTATCACTATTATATTCTACTTGCTAATTACATTCTTCTCATTCAGCAGCAAGACATTTTGTGGTCTCTAAATATTGCTGAACTACAGTGCACAGCAGTCTAGCCACCTGGACCAGTGGTGAGGGATGCTATGGAAATTGGCAAAATCAAGAAGGAGATGGTACTTTCTCTTCAAAAAAGAATCCAAAATATACAACTGTTGCTAAAAAAAGCTGTGTTAAAAACAAATCAACAAAGGAAAACAAGACATCAAGCAATACAAATTACAGATAAAATTCATAGTTAAATGGTTAACATTAACTATGCATTCATAGTTAAAAGAGAAAAGCATATGTGGAAGACAAATTGTGTGTAATTTAGGTTTATCACATGGAACACTTAATTTTTTAAAAAAAATGGTGTGTTGAATAAGCCATACTATCGTGGTTCTCAATGTTGCACATAAACCAATTAAGTCACTTTATGGCTTAGTATTACGTGTGGGCCCAGATACTTTCACTATAGTTACATGCTATGCAGGGTTGTTACTGAACTTGGAAACATGGTTACTTCAAGCTTAAATGAGAAGCTATTAACCACATTTGATAGTTGATCAGTCTTCTTAAGCAATATGTCGTAGCATATCATTCAAAACTGAACTAATAATTAGCTGATATTTAATCATCCTTTAGTTCTTCAGGATGTGGGATACAGGAACAGAAGAGAGGGAAAAAAATAAAATGCTGGGTCTTGTCCATGGCTGTGCAGTGTCAAGCTTGTTGCAATCTGTTTCCTATTATAGAATATCAGAATTTAACTTCTTATTTATGTGAAAACAGATTTCTGTTTCATGTACTGCTGCTTCTTCCCCTTTATTAGACCTCTTACATAATAAACTACACTAGAATTGTTTATCACAGATGTAATATTTTATTTCTTTTACTTTTAAAATCTGATACAAATCTGCTATATAGCCTTAATGGTTAATTTGTACAGCCTTAATGATCTGCTTCTGTGCCTGACCCTAGAGCTCTGGATGTGTAACACAGTCTGTTTCCTGGGTTGTGTGAATGGCTGTTTATTTTTCCTGGCTGCTGGATGTTTTAATTTCTTGTACATGTATTTGTTTTGATTTACTACAGGTAATCCTTGACTTATGACCACAACTGAGCCCAAAATTTTGTTGCTAAGTGAGTCATTTGTTAAATGAACTTTGCTCCATTTTACAACCTTTTTTGCTGCAGTTGTTAAATGAATCACTGTAGCTGTAAATAACAAGGTTGTTAAGTGAATCAGGCTTGCCCATTGCCTTTGTTCGTTAGAAGGTTGCAAAAGGTGGTCACATGAACCATGGGACACAGTCATAAGTATGAACCAGTTGCCAAGTATCTGAATTTTGATCGCATGATCATGGGGATGCTACAAAGGTTGTAACTGTGAAAAATGGTCATAAGTCACTTTTTTCAGTGCTGTTCTAACTTTGAATGGTCACTAAAGGAACTGTTGTAAGTCAAGGACCGCTTGCATTTAATTTTGTTAGCTGCCCCACATTGTGTCCTTGAGATAGACAGCAATAAAAATCAAATGAATGTGTGGCTGAATATTTAATTGTACTGTGGGGTCCTTACAGTGGTGGGATTCAAAATTTTTTACTACCGGTTCTGTGGGCGTGGCTTGGTGGGCATGGCAGGGGAAGGGTACTGTAAAATCTCCATTCTCTTCCCACCCCACTAACCTGCTTTCCAGCTCCATTCTCCTGTGCAGGGCAACAAAAGAAGACCAGCGAATCAGCTAGGACTCATGAGGCAGAGAATAGATGGGGGCAGGGCCAGTCAGAGGTGGTATTCCAAACTACTCAAAATTTCTGCTACCGGTTCTCCAGAACTGGTCAGAACCTGCTGAATACTACCTTTGGGTCCTTGTTTTCTGAACTTGGTTGTTTTCATGCAGATGTTTACTGATGTTTCAATTCTTTAATGAATTAGGTAACAGGAGTGCTCATAGGGAGAAGAGGTTTGCTATTATTTTATAGACATTTTATATACATGATGTTACTAGGTAACATCAGCAGTGCTAATAGGGAGATGGGCTTGTTCTAATTTTATACATATATGTATATAAAATGAGACCAAACCCCACTCCCTGTTAGCACTGCTGATGCTACTTAGTTTGATAATGAAACCTCTACATGAAAACACCCAAGATCAGAGAGCATCAAGGACCCCCGTTCAACCCTGACTACAAATATTGTCTTCTAATTGTGCTATAATATTGGAAACAATTTCTTTTTTTTTAATTCACATTTATATGCCGCCCTTCTCCGGAGACTCAGGGTGGTTTACAATCTTTGGAGCACAATCCAATGTGCTCAGCAATAACCTTCATTCTATTATATATGCAATACAATAATATATTGTATATTGTATGTTGTATATGCAATACAATTTGATTAGGGGGGGAGGGGGAGCTCAAAAATCATTGGGCAGCAATAGCACAGTGGGTGCTGTTTCTGAAACCAACACATTGTTCAGAAAATCCAAGCCACCTTTCCGTTTATCATTTACCTTATTGACCTCAATGGTTTACAACTGTGCTGTCAAAGAGCCTGCATTTCTTATAATGACTCAGTCCAATCATTCAGAAGTCATTGTCCTGATATGACAAGGGAATAAGGTCACAGAAGGGTCAAACTGATTCACAAAAAAAGGAAGAAAGAAAGAAAAAAAAAGGACTATGTCCTATGCGACTGTAAACATCTCCCAGAATTTTGACACATGATCTGTCTTTTGGATGTGTTTGGTTGATGATTTTAGTTTTTTCTGGTTGTTTAATGATCCAATTATTCCTGTCTCTTTTTTAAGCACAATTTCATTCTGAGTTACATGGGTACATACGTTATTCATTTATTTAAAGAATTTATATGTCATCTGCTCCCTTAATGGTGCTATGTGGCATGTAAGATACTATAAAAACATAATTAATGTCCATTTAAAAATGTAATGATCAAAACACACAAATGCTCAAATGCTGGCATTTTAAAGCCTTGGAACGTAAACAAATATTGAGAGCCTTGTTATATTACAATTGCAATGACTGTTTAATCTGTGATATGAATCTTGCCAAGGAGAAAATAGAATTCATTAATATAAAATTCTGTATATTCATAATAGGACCACAAAACATACCCCACTGATGTTCCAATACCAGATGTGGGGAGCATGCAATTCCCTATATGCCTTGGTCCTTAGACTTGTAGAGCTTTATATTCTTCTATGACAGAGGTCCCTTGTGGACTTCTTTTAAGGAATGCTCCAGCTGGCTCCACAAGTCTTAAAGTAGCCAAGTTTGGGGACCTCTGTTCTATGAGTACCTTGAACTGGGCTGCAAAGTCAGCCAACAACCAGGAAAATAGTTTCAGGATTAAAATAGTGTGGAACCCAGGGAAGCCCTTTGAAACACTCATGATACCATATTCTAGATGAGCTGTAATACTCTAGAGCTTTGCTGGCTGAAGAATTCTGGGAGTTGAAGTGCACAAGTCTTAAAGTTGCCAAGGTTGGAGACCCCTGCTCTAGAGAGTATTGGCAGCTCACACAATGAAGAGCACATTGCAATAGTCAACCCTGAGATTTCCAACAGATGAGTCACTGAAAAAAGTACTTGCTTCGGCAAGTAAGTATGGACTTGCTCTGTCAATCAAGGTTGACAGAAAAACTCTTTTCCATTAATGTTATGTGGCTGTCCAGCATCTCAGCACTAGAAAGATACCCTGATGGCAGAGTTGCTCCCCAAAGGGAATTCAATCCCACCCAGAAAGCACTCATGATCAAAATCTTAAAAAGTTTGGAAGTGCACCTGTGTGACCATCTCTGTCAGTTCACTCAGGTATTTGCCAGGTATACCAACAGAATTCCTGTGTTCCTCTATCCATTCAGAACAAGATGCATACTGTTCAAATGGGCAAAGACAACTAAAATGATTTTGGTGAATATTTTCACTCAATGAAGTACATTTTTTATTTTAAGAAGTACATGTTATAGTTTGCTTTTATATAAATAAGATTTTGACCTTTCAAAATCAACAAGAAGACTGATTTAATTCTTAAAAATGCAACCCACTAGACAGATAGTTTGTAATACATTCCTAACATGAATAGTCCAGACATAGAATAAACAGAGACTGAAGTCTAGGACTTAAGTTAACAGATCTCAAAGTCTTCCTAGCCACAGAATTGTAGGGCTAAATGAATCATATGGGAAAATAATATTGTGCTGTGCATAAGAAGGTAATTACAAGCAGGAAGTTAAGGGAAGGGGCGGTCCAAGAAATTAAATTTGTGTTTGAAGGATAAATCGTTCAAATGAGAGTCAGCAGGTGAAACAATATTGGTCTCTCCTGTGTCCCTTGATCATAGTCAAAATTATAGCTGCAATAGCATTCCCCAGCCATCTGTCATTGTGACATTATAGTCCTGCAGAGGTCAAGCCTGCATCAAGGTGCATTGTACTCCAGAAAATAAGCCATTTGGATTCTATTGTAGAATCCTTGGTTCAATATGAATTCTACCTTACAGTTCCCATATTACTGCAAAATTAGATATACCCACATGGCTTGCATTCACATACATTTCTCAATTTTAAAACTGCATACCACTAAACCATAATGGGTGGGTTCACAGCTCATGTTAAATCAAAGACAAATTGCTTGTGCTCAGAAACGGTGATCTGCTTAAAAACATTTTTCCACTCCAAGGCAGTAGCCCACATATTGACTGGATTGAATTGATATTGTCATGCAATAAAACTTGTAGGGAAGTAGATCAGGGAAAATCGCAATAATCAAGTTTTGGAAATTCGGGTATCAGCTTCTAAGAAATTGATGGCAATGGAAATAAGAATTGTAAAAAACTTCCACTGCTTGACATAAACTCGTTCAGCCTTCCCCCAAACTAGGGATATTACCTTTAACTGGCAAGTGCTTTCATTCCCAATAGTTACTGGGCTGAAAAAAAGGATTAAATGTGAGTAGAGTAGAGTAGAACAGAACAGAACAGAAGATCTGGAAGGGAGGTAAACCCTACACCACTTCAGACAAATGGTTATCCAATCTCTTCTTAAAAACTTGAAGTGTTGGAGCATTGTCAACTTCTGGAGGCAAGTTGTTCCACTGATTAATTGGTCAGGAAATTTTTCCTTAGTTTTAGGTTTTCTTCTCTCCTTGATTAGTTTCCACCCATTGCTTCTTGTTCTGCCCTCAGGTGCTTTGGAGAATAGCTTGACTCCCTCTTCTTTGTGGAAGCCCCTGAGATATTGGAACCCTGCTATCATGTCACCCCAGTCCTTCTTTTCATCAGCCTAGATATACCCAGTTCCACCAACCGTTCTTTATATGTTTTAGCCTCCAGTCCCCTAATCATCTTCGTGGTTCTTCTCTGCACTCTTTCTAGAGTCTCAACATCTTTTTTACATCATGGCAACCAAAACAAGGGAGTTAATATGTGCAGTATCACCCATGCCTGGGGGATATCGTTTCAGAAACTGATTAAAAACCTATTGGGACAAAACTTTTCACAAGCAAACACAACAGAAAGTAAAGCCTGTCAAGGTGTTTCCAGTTCTTTTCAAAGATTAACTGCCATCTTGACCAGCCTTTTGGACCATCAGTGTCAGGAAAAGTGACTTTCACTGCAATCACTCACAAAACTGCAGTAATGAAACCTTGATTTAATAAGCCACCATTCGCAGGAGATGAAGTGAATCAAATTTATTTTCAAATATATCCCCCCAATGCTGAACAAATTGATTCCATCCAAAATCATGTGCATGAATTAAACATATGTTATTTTTACATAATTCATTTGTACCTATTTATGTCACTTCTGTACATTTATGTCATTTTATTTGTTTATCAGCCTGAAACCAGCCAGAATTGAAGCCAATTTGCAGAAAATTGCATTATGAGGTCAATGCAAGGATTACTTCAATTGATATAAATGATATTTATAGCAATATAGTGAAAAGTTAACTACTAAAATATCTTGGAAAAGTTAAATGAGATATAGTTCACAAAGCAACTTCTCAATACCTGTATATTTTAATGATGTAAATTGCAACTATGACTATATAAACAATGTAAATACAGTAAAATTACTAGAAAAAGGAAAAAGTAGTCTCACTATTAACACTGATTTCTCAAAAATAGGAGCATTCGTATTTGAGTGAAAACACAAAAACAATACAAGTATGATAAATTTTAAAGGTCAGTCTATTATTTCTAGCTTTGGTAGAAAATTCTGTTCTGCCATTTAGCTAACAGATATTTTCATGCCATTCTGCTTTTTGTCTGATCTGCCAAAGACTTTTTGACAAACTCCCTGCATAAATGTTCCTGTTTGCTAACTTGACTTCACAAGGTGGAAAGCTGGGTTGACCTTGTGCTATATTTTTCAGCAGTATTTGCTGGTTAATATGAGAGCTTCAGTACAAAATGCCTGCAGGACACCATTTTCTTCATGGCCATGTACATCTCTACAGCTCTGAATTCCTCACAGGAATCCAATTATCTTTCTTTAAATAGTGAGATTTTTTACATATAATTTAATTCACCAATTCATTCATGCCGGCACAGTTTCAAAGTTCTGGAATAGGTAGAATTGCCTCTTTTTTAAAAATGTTCAGTTTCACTCTTACCTTCATGGAGCAGCAACATCTGGAGATGAAGAGATAAGCATCAAAATCATTGCCAGTCTACTGCTCTACTTGGAATATGTAGTACAGCATTTAAAATTGAGGATTATTTCCCTGAAAACATTGTGACAGTAGTTACAAGATATGAGGAACATTTTCCTGTAGAAGCCTGCCAACTATTGGTAGCAATGTTTAGGTAATTCATTTTTAAGCAAACAAAAAGGAGGAGTTGGTTTTTAGGAAGTGGAAGTAACCTTTATTAGAGATCCACTGTTAAAAAAAAAAGCAACGTTTTACTGATATTCTGCCATATAATAATTATAAATCACCCAGAGTCCTACACTGCTGTTGCTAAGAGACACATTTCTCAGGATCCAAGTATCCATCTTCTTGTGATGTGTAAATATCATTGTAGTAACTGTCCTTGCTAACAGTAGAAAACCGCACAGTTTGATACCATCAAAATGTCCATTCCAGGACAAATTTTGCAGCAGGCAGGAATCTGAGGGAAGCAGTTTCACTCAGTTCAAACTGACATGAGTGATCCTTACTTGGAAAGGTGGCATCTTATACTGACTGAAGCTAGAAGCTTCAAGTTGTTCCCAGCGGTGCGATTCAACCGGGGTAAAAACTGGTTCAGTTCGAGCGTTTGCTACTGACCTTCTCCAGCAATCCCTGTGTGTTAAACAGCTGATGCACAGCAATCCCCTGTGCCGCACGAATCAGCTGAGTTTGAAAAACAGGATATAAAGCACAGCTTAGAGCCTGGGTGGGTGGGCCCAACAGCTGATTGTCAAAGCAAACCGAACCGGGTCGTTCCCAGTTGATCCTCGCAGCTACCGGTTCTGGTTGTTAGAAGAACATTTTTATTCCAAGTTGCCGTATTTGTGCCTGCTAAAGACTAGAGATTATTACGTTTCATGTGTTGTAATTTTAAGTAATTGCTCTAATTAACTATTCGATTAAACAGTTAATTAAAATTATAGCACATGGTAATATCCATTCATTTGAACTGTGAAGGAAAATGAAAACATATAGGATTGATTAAGTGTTTGGATTTTATTAAGAGCATGCAGGTACAAATTTGATAATTAAGCAAGCAGGCACAATTACTTGTTTATTGAAGCCACTCAGGAGCCTACCAAGCTGTGGTACACTTCTGTGCAAAGAAGGAAAATCACATGTCGTTACAGAAAAATACCTTTTTAAAATATGGCTGTTGAAATTAAATTTATTTTTTTAAATGTTTGAAACCCAGATGTGGATATTATAACTCACTTCTGCAGAGTCTCTCCTGTTTTTGGTACAGATTTTAATTTGGTAAAGAATAAACTTGCCTCAAATTGATTTAAAGTATTTCCTTAGATTGTCTTTTCAGGCATATATCACAGAGCTAATGGTACGTCACTTTATGGTGCACAGAGGCACATACATAGTGATTTCCCCTTTTGCTTTTCTGCCACAATATGAAACCTTGGTCCACTATTCCTAAAGACAGACCAGCCTTGAGGATGGAAGTTTGCTGGCATCTAAAAGCACCACCAGAGGTGGAATATGCTTTTTGTTGGCTCTCCTGTCACATAGATGGATCTCTTTATCTCCAGCCACAATTTTTCATTTGGGAAGGACACCAGGTTTTTCTACCATGGCCTTTAGCTAAATTAAATCTGGTAAACTTCTCTGTTTTCTTTTTCTTTTTAAAATGTTAGATCTTTGATAATGTAATTGCAAAATGAAAACATATGAAAATGCAATGCAAAACATCCTCCTTCAAATGTTTAGGCCTAGAGTGAGGTTTTGTTTTGTAATTTGTTTCATCTTTACATGGGTTTTAAAAAAAAATATTTTAGTGTTCTGGATAAAAGTACTGCAATGATCAATGTTTTGGGATGGCTGAAATGCAAGTAATGTCATATTTCCGCTTACACTTACATCTGGTTTTATGACCACAATAGAGCCCAAATTTTCTGTTGCTAAGTGAAACATTTTTGCCCCATTTTACAACCTTCCTGGCCAATGTTATCAAGTGAATCACTGCAATTGTCAAGCTAGTAAAATGGTTGTTAAATGAATCTGGCTTCCCCATTGACTTCGCTTGTCAGAAGGTTGCAAAAGGTGATCACATGACTGTTGGGATGCTTCAACCATCATCAATATAAGTCAGTTGCCGAGCGTCCAAAATTTCATTCATGTGGAATGCTGCAAAAGTTGTAAGTGTGAAAAATGGTCATTAGTCACTTTTTCAGTGCCCTTGTAACTTTGAACGGTCACTAAATAAACTGTTGTAAGTCAAGGACTACCTGTACTTAATTCTTCAATGTATGCTTTGAATCTAGGTTAACAATTTGTCCACTAATTTCAGTTTATTTTCTATCAGTAATACGTAGGAATAGCTTTGGGATGGACATCTGCTGCCGAAAAGGATCAAGAAGCCCATTACAAGAGCTGTACAACCCAACCCAGGTGAGTTCCCTCCAGTCTTCTGGAGACACTGTTCTTACCCCTTTTATAAAGAATCTTCTACTCTACTTCTACTGTTACTGAGCCATGGTGGCACAGTGGTTAGAGTGCAGTACTGCAATTACTTCTGCTGACTGCCGGCTGACTGCAGTTTGGCAGTTCGAATCTCACCAGGCTCAAGGTTGACTCAGCCTTCCATCCTTCTTCCGAGGCAGGTAAAATGAGGACCCAAATTGTTGGGGGCAATATGCTGACTTTAAACCACTTAGAGAGGGCTGTAAAGCACTGTGAAGTGGTATATAAGTCCAAGTGCTATTGCTATATAGCAGGGGTCTTCAAACTTGACAGCTTTAAGACTTGTGGACTTCAACTCCCAGAATTCCTGCTCTGGTCATATTAACTCAGGAATTCTGGGAGTTGAAGTCTACAAGTCTTAAACTTGCCAAGTTGGAAGACCCTTGCTATCTAGTGAAGTGCATTAAGATGCCAAAAAAAAGGATGCCCTACCTTTGCTTATCTGAGAATGCTTGTGAGTCCTTATCTTCTGTGGACAGAGCAGTAAAGTAGTGACAATACCTGCAGACTTACAGCATCTTTGTTTTCTTAATTGTTTGGAAGGAACTGCTGATGGTGAAAATGAAGATATAGAGGGAGAGAGTGAAAACCCTCATCATGGTGCTAACTGAAACCTGTTGCAGAGGGGGGGAAATGTATTAACCTCTTGTATGTAAAGGAACAGTGTTTGTGCACTTTAACCGCTAACACATTTCATTTTAAAGCTTTTGTGGATCACAATTCACTTCATTGGATGTTTGGAATATTGTCTTGAGAAAGGACGTATTGTAAACATAGTATATGTTGTATCTCCCCCCGTTATTTGTGGGAGAGAGAAGGAGGGAATTGTAAAAAGAAAGATATTAAAAAGTAGTGAAATTTATTGTAATTGTAAACAAAAGAGGTAGTTAGATTTGGCAGATATTCTCTACCAATCAGCTGGTTTAAACATGTATTGTAATTAAACAAGATATCTGTATGTTCTTATTCACATATGTGTTCAATTATTTCAGGTATCAAAGAAGTAGAATACAATCCCCATTGTCTGTTGCATCTTGGAAGAGAAAGTCATTTAGGGGATTGCAAGCATTATAGGAAGTAGATGACTTGGGAAACCCAACTCTTCTTTAACATACTAATCTAGATTAGTCATCTACAAACTACCAATTACCATAGGTTGGCAATAAAGTTTATGTGGCAAAAATTATTCTTAGGAACTGAACATATATTGCTCTTTTACTTAATGAATAATATCCGTAGCAAGATTTTGTTACTGTAACCTTAACATAAGGGTAGTTTTAGCACTCCTGATTGGGGCTTCTGGTCTGGACTTTCTCGAGGGGCTGATATCAGTCTTGCAAATCTGAAGATACATTTCTTCCTGCTTGTCTTTATGGTCCAAAGAACTAGGGAGGATTCATTCTGAGATACAGGTAGACCTCGGCTTACAACCACAACTGAATTTATATTGCTAAGTGAGAAATTCGTTACATGAGTTTTGCCCCATTTTACAACTTTTCTTTGCCACATTTGTTAAGTGAATCATTGCAGTTGTTAAGTTAGTAAACTGGTTGTTAAGTGAATCTGGGTTCCCCATTGACTTTGCTTGTTAGGAGATCACAAAACGGGGTCTGTGATGACCCAGGGTGGGATACCAAATAAACTCAGTCACAAAAAACAGGTGAAGCCCCTTTTATTCCTTCACTTTGCTTCCAAGCTTCTAGTATCCTTGATGGAAGACAAAAAACTCCCACACAAGCAGTTACAAGAAGGAGGGGAAAAAAAACAACACAAACCAGGCAAGATAAGGGCTGGAGGATGTCCACAGATAACAGAACACACACTGGGAAGGACGCCAAACTCAGAGAGGAACCATAAACTAGAGATATTTCCACGCTTTGTTTCCAGCGCCCACGCATGTCCATCCTCTTATTCAGTTGTCACAGCTGCAGCCCATGAAGAGGATCAAGGCCCTCTCCTCCCAAGTAGACCTCCCTTATCCTCTCCTCCCTGTGTGCCCTAGGATGGAGAGGGGATGGGCCTGGGTCCTCCTCTGACTGCCCAGCCGGCCTCTGCCCTTCCCGAGCCTCCTCCACAACCTCCGGGGCCACACTTCCACTCCCTGTCGGCTGTTCCTCCTCTCCCTGAGAGTCAGTCCCCACCAGGGGCATTAAAGGATCAGGTGACCTTGGGACACTGCAACTGTCATAAAATATGAACATCTGAATGTAAATCACAGGATCATGGGGATGCTGCAACAGTCATAAGTGTGAAAAATGGTCACAAGTCATTTTTGTCAATTCCCTTGTAATTTTGAAGGTTCACTAAATGAACTGTTGTAAATCGGGGACTACCTGTATTTCCCACCCCCACACTCTTTCTGAGGGCTTCAATGCCTCTTATCTCACCGTTGCTTAATCTGTGATTCTTCCTCTTCCTCCTCATTCTCATAGACTGTTACACTATGGTTTTATGTTAGCAATGGATAGCAGGCACTCTAACCATATTTATTAGCATCAAGACTTGCTGATTATACAGTATATTTATTAACAATGAACAACATTTTGTGAAAATTGGTCAGATATTAACAGAAGTGTCCCATAATAAATCTCCTAGCTAGATTTAATAAGTCACTAAGTGATTGAAATATTAACTTGACCATAAATTGGGCACCCTTTGATTTTTAACAGAAGTGCTAGAAGTTGAGAGATGCATAATTGCCATAATGTGGGAGTATTGAAACTGTCAAGATATTAATATAATGTCATTAAATGAGTCACAGTTTTACTTGAGATTGTATAAATTAGGGCAAGCCCTATGTATTGCTAACTGGAAGAGGTAAATAAAACTATCAACAGAAAGAGTGTAAATCTGCCAAAGAGGAAATAATAAAATCTATATTCATCAATGATTTATCTACTTACTAAAATCAGATGGATTCTGGCTTATGAATTTACAATATAAAATACAATACAAGATCAGTTTTAAAAAATAATTTAAATAACAAAATATATATTCTAATTAGTAATTTAAATATCAAAGATAATAGCTAAATATAATTTACAATTTACTGATTTACCATCAGTTTGTAATTAATATGCCCAGGACTTCTGGAATAGCCATGTTTTCACCTTCTCTGCAAGATCCTGAGAATGGAGAAACTCCTTATTTTAGATAGCAAGCTGAAGGACAGAAGCTGCTACAAAAAATACTCACTGTAGGGTCCTCTCCTACCATTCCTCTTGGGAGGAGGAAGCTCTAAGTAACCAATCCTTAGTTGTTTGGGTAGGGAAGAATAGTCTCTAAGATATCCAGTTTCTAAGCCAGGGGTATCAAACTTGCATCGTCATGGTGGCATCATGTGACGTATCTGGACTTTTTTCCCCTTTGCTAAATTGGGCGTGGGTGTGGCCAGCATGTGATTCATCCGGCCCGCGGACCACAAGTTTGACAGCCCTGTTTTAAGCTGTATATAATCTATGTAAGCAATAACTAGCACTCTGAATTGCACTTGGAATGCTACTAGTAACTAGGCAATTCCTGCAACAGTAGTATAAAATGGCAATATTCTGACTGAGTATTGCATATACATATACCCTAATTTTGAGGACCAGCTGATCTTCATGAACAGCTCCATGTAAACTGAGTTTTAGTAATCCAAACTAGAGATGACATGGCCATCTTCATGCATCCTGTTTCAGATAAGGCCACAAATGGCACATTGTCAGCTCCTACCAGTTTCCAACTGCTTTTCAAGCAGGAGTTGTGATTTTGGGAAGATCTCCAAATTGTGCTTCATTTCTTTCTGAACTGCAATCCAATTAATAAACAAAGATGCAGCATTCCTGGAATCAATCAGTCTGTGAATCAACAGCCATTCCATCTTGTTTGGGTTGAGTCTCGGCCCATTTTTCTCCATTCAGCCCCTGATAGCCTCCAGATACCAGATCATGCCTTCTACTGCATTTCCCCATGGACCTGGGCTAGAGATATATAACCGAATATCACCAGCATATTAATGATACCTCTATCTGAACAGACAGGTAACTTCTCCCAGAAGTTTCATGATGATAGTCATAAAAACTTTACCTGTTTTTAGTGAATAGGTGGTGAGGGAAATTTACTCTAACCTCTATGACTTACCATTTCTGGATATATTGAGAAGCAGACAGTATGTGCTTGCTATTTCCCAGTTCCCATCACTAAAAGTTATAAAATAGGATACAAGCATGACACCTTTCAATAGATCTGAATTCCACAGAACCAATGAATGTAACTGTATCCTGCTCTTTTGTGGGTAAGCAGTGAGTCCAGTTTGAGAATACTATTCTCTTTCATTCCTTTCTAATTATGTTTTCTCCAAATATTCGCCATTAGAATTCCTTCAGTGTCTTCCAACTGGGGAGAGCTAAGTAGAGTCAATGTTTAAATAAGGCCAGAATTTCTCATTGACATGATTGAATGAGACTTTTTCACAGATAGAGATTTGCCACCAGTACACTGGCATTTCTGTTCATGTTGGATTGAAGGAAGGGGAAGAGGTGGGGAGAGAGAGGAAGGGCAAGAAATGGAAAGACTCTAGAGAGGATTCAGCTACCTTTTTGGACAGCCTTTGTGTATATAAATAGAGAGAGGGCACATGGCATAGCAATATTCCAACAGTGCACTGTTGACATTCACAGTTTCTTTCAGAGGAGAGAAAATAGCAAAAGAACACCAGGCGGGAGAGGTGAAGTGAGGTGAGTATCATTAATAGCCATCTTGAATGTCTCTCTCATCGCTTTCAGTTACACAGCTTGGAGCAGGTATTTTAGAATTGCACAGAGGCAGCAAAACTCGAGAAGGCAATTTTCTCATTAAGAGATATGCAACTTCTGATGAAAGGAGATTCTTTCTAGATTTTCTTACCTGGTAAGACCCCTTTTGGCAGCCCACATATTACTGTTCTTGCAAAACAATTCAGATAACAGATAACAGATAATCAGAGTTGGAAGGGACCTTATAGGTCATCTAGTCCAACCCCCCACCCAAGCGGGAGACCCTACACCATTTCTGACAAATGGCAGTCCAATCTCTTTTTGAAAGTCTCAACTGATGATGCTCCCACAACTTCTGAAGGCAAGCTGTTCCATTGGTTGATTGTTCTCACTGTCAGAAAGTTTCTCCTTATTTCCAGGTTAAATCTCTCCTTGTTCAGTTTCCATCCATTGTTCCTTGTCTGGCCTACAGGCGCTTTAGAAAATAGATTGACCCCTTCCTCTCTGTGGCAGCCCCTCAAATATTGGAAGACTGCTATCATGTCTCCCCTGGTCCTTCTCTTCACTGGACTAGCCATGCCCAGTTCCTGTAACTGTTCTTCATATGTTTTCATCTCCAGTCCCCTAATCATCCTGGTTGTTCTTCTCTGTACTTTTTCTAGAGTCTCAATATCTTTTTAAAATGTGATGACCAAAACTGGATGCAGTACTCTAGGTGTGGTCTTACTAAGGCTTTATAGAGTGGTATTAGTACCTCCCTTGATCTCGATTGTATCCCTCTGTTAATGCAATTTAGGATTGCATTAGCGTTTTTGGCTGCTGCTGCACACTGCTGGCTCATATTTAGCTGGTTGTCCCACTAAAACTCCAAGATCCCTCTCACATTTACTGCTATTGAGCCTGGTTTCAGCCAGTCTATAGGTGTCCTTTTGGTTTTCTTGCCTAAGTGTAGGACTTTACTTTTCTCTTCACTGAATTTCATTTTTTTTTAAATTCATATTTATATCCCGCCCTTCTCCGGAGACTCAGGGAGGCTTACAATTTTTGGGATACAACCCAATGCGCTCAGCAATAGCCTTCATTCCATTGTATATGCCTGCTTATTACTAAGCGGCATTTTTACAAAGTCAGCTTATTGCTCCCAACAATCTTGGGTCCTCACTTTACCTACCCTGGGAGGGTGGAAGGCTGAGTCAACCTTGAGCCTGGTGGGATTCGAGCCTGCAATAATTACAGGCAGCTGGAACTAAGTGCTAGGCTATTAACAGCCTGCACCACCAAGGCCCTTTGTTAGATACGGCCCAGCGTTCTAGTCTGTCTAGATCCATTCTTATCTCTTTATAGTCCTTGGTGCTCTCTGAGCTTGGTTGTTGGTGTGCAGTTGTTTCATTACCCATCTAGATAATAAAATGTCTGCAAGCCAACAGCCAAGCTGAGAGAGCACCAAGGACTCTACAGTTTGACCCTGGGCTACATATATTCTCTTCTGACAGAATTCTTTAACTGAGCCTATCAGCCTTGTAAGGCAGTCCATGCAAGAAGCAGACCCAGAAGTACTAGCTCTAACTTTATGGTAAGGTTACAGTAACAGAATCCTGCAAGTCTCAAAGTGGTTCTCTCCCCTCTTGCCTTTATAAGTCCAACAACTAGGGAGATTCTGAGATGCTTGCCATGTCCCCCCACTCCTTCTGCAGAAATAGCTACCACTTATCTGACCATTGTCTAATCCAGTGGTCCGCAACCCTGGCCCAGGGTGGGGGGGGGACAAGAGGAAATGACCTTGTGTGAGTGGCAGGCACATGCACAACTCCACTTGCACAAAGGGCGGGCTCCCACACTTGCCACTCGCACAAATGGAGCTTTGCATACCACGCAAGCCTGTCACTCACACAAAGCCATCACCTCCCCCCAGTTGGGCTGCCAAGCCGAAAAGGTTAGACAGAAAAGCTGCTCCCAGACTCCTCCTGACATACTTTATAGATATTGAGGAAATCCCAGCATTCCAGCCATTAACAGAATAGAGTTAACATTAACATTAATTAACAGTAACAGCGTTGGAAGGGACCCTGGAGTCTTCTGGTAGAACTCCCTACTCAAAAAGGACACCCTAAACCAAGTAGAGTAGCTTGCACATGCATGATCGCCTGCCACTCACATGGCCCGGTTCCAAATGGGCTGAGGCCCAGTAGTGGCCTGTGACCCAAGGATTGGGCACCCCAGTCTAGTCTGTGACTCTTCATTCTGTCTCCCAAGGTCATTTCCATCTATCTTTACACTGCCTCTCTTTTTTCCAGCTTTTTCTTTCTGAGCAGAGAGAAGAAAAGAGCTTCTTCCTCTTTGAGGCAGATCAGAATACCAGTGACTTGCATATGCTGCTTCTTTTCTAATTACCCCCAGAATACTCATGTTCTTGTTAGGTCTTTCTAATCAATCCTGATTCTTAGTGACTTCAGGAACCTCGTGAGCTCCATTTTCGACTGAGATGGCCTACAACCCTCTGCCAGCAAAAATGAAGCTTGGTGTCATGTCCCTGGTGGGGACTGACTCTGAGGGACAGGAGGAACAGCTGACAGGGAGTGGAAGTGTGGCTCCAGAGGTTGTGGAGAAGGCTGGGGAAGGGCAGAGGCCGGCTGGGCATTCAGAGGAGGACCCAGGCCCATCCCCTCTCCATCCTAGGGCACGCAGGCAGGAGAGGATAAGGGAGAGACATGGTCTACTGGGGAGGAGAAAGCCTTGATCCTCTTCATGGGCTGTAGCTGTGACAACTGGATAAGAGGACGGACATGCGTACAGGCAAGTGCTGGAAACAAAGTGTGGAAATATCTCTAGTTTATGGTTCCACTCTGAGTTTGGCGTCTTTCCCAGTGTGTGTTCTGATATCTGTGGACGTCTTTGAGCCCTTAACTTGCCTGGTTTGTGTTGTTTTTTACTCCTTATTATTTATAGGCGTTTTTAGTTTAAACAGCATTTCCTCCTTCTTGTAACTGCTTGTGTGGAAGTTTTTTGTCTCCAGTCAAGGATATTTGGAACTTGGAAGCAAAGTGAAGGAATAAAAGGGGCTTCACAGTGTGACTGTGTTTATTTTGTATCCTACCCTGGGTCATCACACTCGGAAGGGCCATATGTGGCCCTCGTGAGCTCCGTTTTCTTTGGGAGAGGCACAGCGGTCTGGTCCTTTGCTATTTCCAGGGCAGATCCACGGGCTTAATCTAAGCACCCTGTGGACTGGATCTGACCCCCCGGGCCTTGAGTTTGACACCCTTGATATAGAATAACAGAGTTGGAAGGGGCCTTGGAGGTCTTCTAGTTAGTACAACCCTCTGCTCAGGCAGGAAACCCTATGCCATTTCAGACAAATCGTTGTCTGATCTCTTTCAATGTTGGAGCATTCACAACTTGTGGAGGCAAGTCATTCCACTGATTAATTGTTCTAACTCTCAGGAGAAAAGCATAATGCATGATTCCACATGATTATTGAATCCCATCCCTGCCGGTGATGGCAGAATTGCAGGAGATCAGGGTAGGTGAATTTCACGTATAACTGAGTTAGGGAGAAGCTAGAATTAACTTAATAGAAAAAGGATCAAACTTCTCAGGTCTTGTTGCTTGTGTTTCCAGGCCTCATTTTTTTTTAAAAAGATATGTATTTGCAAAGTATATTCTTAGAAAAGCAACCCACTGAAGCATCTTGTAATTTGTGCGGACTTGTAGGATTGTGGTGGTCTAAAAATAAGTTAATTACCCACCAGTCTGCAGAGCTTAAGTCAATAAGGTTCAAAGATGCCAACATATTTGAGGTTTGAGTACATCTGTGGGTGTCACTGATCTTTTCATTGCAGCTGAACAGACAAACAAATCATAAGTAATTTACTGAACAGATTGGAGAGGATGATGGGAGAGAAAATTACTATCCTTCTTTAGAAGGGGTCTTGATGCCATTCTTCTATGTAAGAAAAACTTCTAATCAAATACTAGGAATTCTTCCTTGGTACGCCATTTTTAAAAAAATCTGTTTTAAAGAGGTGATTTTTCAGAAATAACTCTAGAATCCTCTTATGATTGGCTTAACTAATCAAGCAAATGGAGAATGTTTATCCCTGTTTATTGATATAAATTATCAAAATAATGCCCATGACTATCATAAAATATGTAGCTTCCTTTTACTTTATATGAATTTGCATTTCAGTTATTTTGTGTTTGCTTTTTGAGATAGTCCAGACAGGAAAACAAAACCATGAGTACTAATACTACCTTTAATATAAGATAAACTTCCACTCTTGCAAATCTGAAAGCCCTTCTCCCTCCCCTACCTTTACAATCTAGAGAACTAGGGAAAGTCCCATCTAAGATAGCCTCTCCATCCCCATTCCTCTCTGGACTCAGATTTCATTTGATCGTAGCCTAGGCTGTGTCTCTTCCTCCTGTGTCTCAAGGTTATTCTCACAGCCCACTACAATTTGTTTTTATGTAATTTTTATCCAAGAATTTGATTTATGGGCAGGCATTGTCTTGTGCAAATAATTATCAATTTTCCCCATGTCTGGAAACATGCCAAAACTTCTGCCAAAACTCCTTTCTCTCTTCACTCATACATTTACCCTGTTGTGCAATTTTTCTACTTGTGTATCCTCTCCCTCACTTATTTTCATTTTAAGTTGCTATTGTCACTATGTGATCAAAATGACCATATCTTGTCTAATCTCCTTACCCTAAATTAAAAGGGAAAAATCCTCTTTAGCATTAGAAACCGCATTGAATATAGTATGAGTTGAACTGTTAACAGTTGAACTGTTAACTTGGGTGAATCTACTGTGTGCAATATAACAAAGAATGTGAATAAAATTCAACATGCCTACGATGCATTCTAGTCTCTTTGCTGATAGCTACATGCATTAGACATCTAGTTGTAGAAAATATGGAAAAATACTTTTACTTTACTGTAGAGCATGAGACAAGATAATATTTGACCAACATAATACTTGAATAAAGCTCTATAAATTTACAGGCACATTTGTCAATACATCTATATTAGACCATCTACCACAACCTTCTTTTTACAATGCTTCAGTGTCTCACTTTATGCAAATTCACCTCTTGTGAGATTTTTGGGAAATTTAAAGGGAGGCATAAAGGGAAGGAAACCTGTATTTAGAAAGAGATATATCTCTTCAACCTTAAACTACCAAATTATCATTTCTCATCACTGCCCATGCTTGTACCAATTGGAGTCTAACATTTCTGAAGGTCAGAAATGATTTCTAAATGTGCCAATTCTCATTCCAATAATGATTAAATTTCTAGGCTGTTGCATCTTTATTTCCTAAGTATACATCTTTGTTTTTTGCCAAATTTACTTGATTCATTAAAAACACAGAGTTCTGAATCAAGTTGACTTGATTAGACCCTGTGTTCTAAGTCATATTTCTAATGCTTGCTTACTTCAGGAATGATGTTCAGAGATCTCTTGATACCCTCTTCAAAAATTAATCATATTCAGCTACGTGGTTTTGAAAAAGATATTGGACAACTGAGGTGCAAACATTTTTTGCTTGGCAGCTTTAAATCTCTGTTGTCTGTCCAGCAGTGACTAAAATTTCTGACAGACAGAGATCTCTGTGACTAATACATCTATTGCACCATAAATTTCTGCTCAGCTCTTTAATTGCACAGTAAACTATTTTATGATGGGGAGTTTGATGTATATGCACAGTGGAACATCATATACTATAAATTTGATCCAAGTTGCTGAAGCTAAGCCTCAGTGGTTACAACTATCAGCACCTGTTGCTGATATATACTGTAGGTTTGTCTCTTGACTATCTCTCTTTGTCTGATTGATTGATTATGAGCCATCAAATTGATGTCAACTCTTAGATATCTCTGTTTATAAAGATTTGAATATGAGCTGTTGCTATCCTCAGGTAATATTTGGGTGGATATTTACATTTAGCTATGTACTGTTATGCATTCTCACCAATATCCAGGTCTGTTTCAACCTTAGTGTCACTTTTGGGTGGACTTCATAAGGAGATGGTGATTTGGGAAAAGGCTTAGAAAGTGGATTTACCATGTTTCTGATAGTAAAACAACTTATGTAATTTATTTAATGGAATCCCAGTTTATAGGATCTATTTTGGGGAGGAAAAGCTGAACATGAACTGCAGCCTGAGAAATAGATGATGTGAACTAAATAAAATATTTTTGGTTTAATGAAATTGAGATGTAACTCTGAAACAGCAGTGCCTGTTCCTTAAAGCAATTTTAGATTATACTTCTCATCACTGCCTAGCCAGAATATTAAACCCAAGAATAAATAAGTTGTATAAAAGTATCTTAATACACTAGCTTCAAATCAACTGATTGCTCTCTTCTCTGACTGTTTCCTAGGTAGCATCTCTTTGCCCCACCTCCCAAAGTCTTTCTCACAAGCCATTAGAGGAACTGATGCATATGCATTCCTTCAGTTGCATTTGGAGCCTATTAGGGTTGGCAGAGAGAACATCATTAAAATTTTGAACCAGGACTTGGATCTAAAGCATAGTGCAAAATATGCCATTGTGCCATTTGCCACTTGCTAATCTTGGGATTTCCTAGTGATCACTCATCAAAATTCCTACCAAGCCTGACGCTACATAGCTTTGAATTAGTTTGAAGGCACCAACTGCTGTTAGATACTGGGGTTTCAAATTCCTATTCCACTCTGAGCTCTAAAATTTCAATAGATACATTCTTTGTGGGGACAGCATTTTTAAAGGGGATATCACTCTGAGTTCCTTGGAGGAAGGACATTATACTGTACAATAAAATAGTGATGAGAATTAGAATTAGAATTCTTTATTGACCAAGTGTGATTGGACACACAAAGAATTTGTCTTGGTGCAAATACTCTCAGTATACATAAAAGAAAAGATACATTCATCAGGAGTCAAGAATTATAAGGTACAACACTTCATAATAGTCATAGGGTATAATAAGCTATCAAATCATACTAGGAAACAGTCAATATAAATAGTAAGGATACAAGCGACAAAGTTACAGTCATACAGTCACAAGTGGGAGGGGATGGGTGATAAGGAGTGATGAGAAGATTAATAGTAATAGTAGTGCAGACTTTGTAAATAGTTGGACAGTGTTGAGGGAATTATTTGGAATGGATGATGGAACTACAACAAACCATCAAACCATCATTCTCCTATGCCCAGCCCAGCTTTTCCCTCCTACAGTAAATCAGCTCTCCCTTTTTCCATAATAAATTATAAAGATTATGCCAATTGAACTGCAACCACTGCTGATACAATACTTGTAAAATATTTTTTCTTGTCACATTAAAGGAATGTTTCCTCAGGAAATATTTTAATGTAATATTATTTTTTGTAATGCATGCAAATGGCCAATGGTGACATATTACTTTCATCTCACAGCAGCAGTATCATTAACTATTACATATACACAAAATGGGATATTTTAGACATCAGGGAAATTAACTGCTTTGCTTCAGCTCTGGATCATATATCACATCCTAGTGTTATATATCAAAACCAAGGCAAACTAGTCAGATATCTTTATTTTGAAAACATCAGAATGAGGGGAAGTTATTCCCAAGATAAGATAATTGTAATTTACTAATAAGAGTTTGCACATGAAGCAGTGCTGGTACCTGCCATTTCTCCAATGTTTTCTTCTCCTACAAAGAGGCTCCTGTTTTTTTCTACCTGAGGTTGCTTTAGAATTTATTAAATATTTCTCATGTGGATAACTTCGAGTTTCTTTGGTGGAGTTGGCGGAAGTGCAGCATTTTGTTATGCAGGCAGTTCCCAGTTTAAACAATGTCTTCTGTTGCTAAGTCTGTCTTCAACCCAGATTTGTACGTGAGTCAGAATTCATACTTATGAATGGGCTGTTTATTAGTAAAAATGGCAGGCAGCATTATTGTTTCTCAAGCTGATGACAACAGTTCATTCAGGGATCATTTAAAATTATAACAGCACTGGGGGGAAAACTGGTCTATGTCTGTTTTTCACATTTACGACCATTGCAGTGTCTCTGCAGTCACATGATCAACATTTGGATGCTTGGCAACAGGTATGCATTAATGTCCCAGGGTCATGTGATCACCTTTTGTGACCTTCTGATATGCAAAGTCAATGGGGAAGCCAGATTCACTGAACAACTGTGTTACTAACTTCAATGCAGTGATTCACTTAACAACTGAGGCAAGGAAGGTTGTAAAATGGAGCAAAATTCACTTAACAACTGTCTCACTTAGAACAGAAATTTTGGGCTCAATTGTGGCCGTAAGTTGAGGAGAACTATACTTATATGGCCAAGTCCCTTACTTTTAATGGTTTCCAATATGTTGATAAAAGCAAAGGCTAGAATATTTTCATCCATACCAAAGCAAATAAAGACTAAAAGAATCTTCAGCTCTTTTCCTAGCTGAACACTCAAGGAGCAAATGCTCCACACTGCAACGTTTTATCACAGATCCACTTGCACTTTGCATTTTTTTCTAGGAATGTGATATGCTCTTGTGGAGGTCAGGGAGGGATTGCTACAAAGGACATAATGATTCAACTAAACAGAGAATGAAGGACAAAATAAGGCTGCCGTTGGGAAATGACAGGTCTTGTTGAAAAAGCTTCTCTTTAGGTAATAACAGATTTAGTGTCATGTAGTATGTTGAAAATAGGCTAGATTGTCAGAATTAGTTACACCATGCCTGATTTTTCAGTTCCTTTGAATGAATTAAATAATCACAGTCAGCTACAACAGAAGAAAGATAATTTTTTCAGAGGGGAAACATTGATAGTTAAGTTCTTTGGAGGTGCTCCAAAATGTAATCTCTAATTTCAGTGGAAATTCAGTGAAGGTCCCTGCATGAAGATGAGGTATATTTTAGATCTCTACAATGACAGTATGTACTGGGCTTGTCACATGGCAACTTTTTAAAAGGTAGCAATTAAGAGGTTGTTCATCTAAGGCTCTAAGCAATTCACTGGTTCCACAAAACACAACTCTTTAAAAAGTTTCAGCTCAAGAAATATTGAAGCTGAATACATTCAAAGAGAAAAACTTTTTAATGACCTTCTGTAAGCATAAGAAAGCTATCAAATCAGCTTTATTGACCAGGGATAGAGATATAACATTTGAAGCAATTGATAACCTCCGTGGAGGTTGTTTTTCATCACCTCCAAATTCCGAGGTAGAATGGCTAAAGACTTAAAATTATGGCTATTAGAATTATACTCAGAAATATCCTAAGAATGCCAAGTTGGAGAAGGCTGTTTTCAGTGACTTTGGTTATAAATATTCAGAGTTCTCGAGATTATTGTACTTTCTAAATCTGAATCTTTGGAAACAGTCATAGTTGACAATGGGGAATATTTGCAAGATATTTATTTTGCACAGATTGAATGGACTCGAAAGACACGAATTCTGTGGCAGTCTTCCCCAATTAAGTTCCTTCCAAATTTATTAGATTACAGTTCTCACCACCCTTATCCATCTTGTGGCATCTGTGTAGGTGTGTAAGTAACTGTATATGCAAAATGTTGGGTGGGGCATCATTATTTCCTTTATTTGCTTTTGTAGACATATTGTTGCAGTCCAATATATCTAGGTGGCATTAGTTTGGGAAAGTTTGTTTTACTTTGATTAATATGTTTGGAGGTTATTTCAACATTCATTCATTCATTCATTCATTCATTCATTCATCCATTCATTCATTCACTTAATATTATTTCCACACAACTTCAATCAACTCTGGCTGGTTCACAAAATAAGGAACCATTAAAAATAGTTAATACCAATGCAATAAAAGTAATCCAAAAAGAACGAGGAGATAGTTACAGATGGCAATCCAGAAAACAGCGAAAGAAGGTGAAGTGGGGCTGTTCATACTCTAGGCCTGAGAAAGCAGACAGGTTTTCAAGGCCTTCTAACCATTTTGACATTGTTCTAAAAATGTGGAGATCTTTTAGGGTAGAATGACCTTTTTAAAATGGTTGAATAAACATGGTTTGTACAGACAAAGTTGTCTCTTTTAATTTTAGTTGAAGCCAGATCCTGAGCTCTGTCAGAGCTGAAGACAGAAAGTTGAATTGAACAATTATTTTCCTTTGGTGGATACTGTTTTCTCTGCTAGGCTGATATTCTCCAGGGTTCCAGACACAAATCTTTTCCAGGCATGCTATGTGAAATCTGTATTGTTTTGTCTTTGAAGGAGCCTTGACTGCACTGATGAGCACAGTTTGACCTCCAGGTCCTTTTCCAACGGAATCTAGCAGTTCCTTTGAATGCAGAAAAAAGTCAACTATGACATTGCTGTTGTCAGATATAGTGATTGCGATAAGTATGAATGTCATTAAAAGAAGACTAGATAAATTCTTGGATTAGGTTATCAAAGGCTACCAGTCATGATGGCCTAAGCTGTTGGAAGAAAATAAGCAAAGAAACCTGTTACCTATTCTCCATTCTTGTGAGTTTCCCAAGCACACTTAATTGGTCATTGTGTGATATAGTGTTTCTGCTAATGGAAAGCAAGAGAGAAATGGCTTATTTCAATAGGATGTTGCTTTTTTAAAGGCAGACTGCAATGCATAAATGATCTTGAAATGAAATACATGAGATGAAAGAATGGCAAAAGAATGGGTTTCAATACGTTATTTATTGTTGTTCTTCCTTGCTTTATCTATGTTAGCTGGGTGCCAAGGTATCTCTTTTCAAAATACCAAAACTTTCCAGCCAAATATTGTTCTAGTATTTTTAACAAAATACTGAAATTGTACAATTAATAACATACTGCTGGACATCATCTATGCCTGAGAAGTTAAAAGTTTATTTTGCTCTGAAAAGTTGGTTTGGGGTGGGGGGCTGCAGATCTATTTCTAATAGGCTTGGTTGCTTCAAATCTGTACATTTTAGTCTCTGCAGGATCCAGGGTAAGACAGAGTTTTGTATTTATGCCAATCTATGAGCAAAAGCAATGAATGCATGTGGCATTTCCAGGGGATTAATGACTGCCTGAGGAACAAATTGCTCAAAGCCATTAACCCTAGGAAGTCATTTAATCCCCAGAATATGGCCTATGCTTCCATCATTGTGGCTGCTATTTTGAGAGAGCATTTCTTTCATTCTTCTTTTTCTTTAAAATAAATGTAACAACATGAGACTCATTTGAGGGAGCTCCAGAGCTTTTTATAAGCCATATAGATGCTGAGATAAAAGGATTACTAAATTGCAGAGCAGTCTTGGGGTGAGGATTGATTTGCCCTTTTCTCTCTCCAAAACATGTCCAATAGTCACATTCATTTTGAAACTCATGCTGGGTTTGCTCATCCTGCCATTACTGAGTTGTATTAGACGCAAGATTACAATGCTCTACCTGAGGCTGCCCTTGAAGAGTATCTGGAAGCTTCAGCTGGTACAATGGCAGGAGTAATTACAGTATGTGTGCCTTAGAAGAGCCCAACTTACACCTCTGATTCGTAAGATGCAATGGTTACCAGTTTGCTTCCGGGTCACGTTCAGGGATCTGGTTTAACCTTTAAAGCTTTTCATGGCATGTGGTTTAGTTATCTGAAGGAATGCCTCTCCCTGATTATAGAGCTGCTTGTCAGATCTGGCAGAGAAGGCTAGAGACTCGTCTCATCTGCTAGAGACTTACATTTGGTGGATCCCAGGAGGGGGATCTTCTCTGCCATGGTGCCACTTTATGGAACATTCTCTCCTACTCTAAAGTGAAGTTAGCTCCATCCCTGATAATTTTCCAGATGTCCTTCAAGAGCTCACTATGTCTGGGGGCTCTTAAGAGAAATGGCTTCATTATTGCAGTTAACACATATTCTCCCTTGTGCTTTGTTTTTTTTTTAAATTTAATAATGACTGTTTTTACATGTTTATTGTTGTATCAATTGTTATATGCCTCCATCTCCTTTTTGTAAGATGGACTCCATCTCCTTTTTGTAAGATGGACTGAGAACCAGTTTGGTCTAGTGCAGGGATCTTCAGACTTGACAATTTTAAGACTTGTAGACTTCAACCCTCAGAATTCCTCCGCCAATCATGTTAGCTCAGGAATTCTGGGAGTTGAAGTCCACAAGTCTTAAAGTTGCCAAGTTTGAAGACCCCTGGTCTAGTGGTCAAGGCTAAAAAGTAGGGGACCATGAGTTCAA
Organism: Naja naja; assembly: GCA_009733165.1. Lineage (NCBI taxonomy): Eukaryota > Metazoa > Chordata > Lepidosauria > Squamata > Elapidae > Naja > Naja naja. The sequence continues at coordinate 29,463,343 of CM019154.1, read as the reverse complement.
GTCCCACTTTAGCCATGACCTAGCTGGGTGACTTGGGTCAATCACTCTCTTTTAGTCCAACTCACTTCACAGAGTTTTTTTTGGTGGAGAAAATAGGAAGAGGAAGGTGTGTTGGATATGTTCCCCACCTTGAATTATGTTTGTAAAATAATTCAAGGCGGCAAACATTTTATATATATAGGGCAAATAATGGGGAGTGGACCCTGCTGTAGGATGCTCAGATCCCTAACCCAGGCTGTCACTTTTCCAGCTGACAAACTCAGCTTCTTTAACTGCTGAGCCATTGTGCCCCTGCAAATGATAAGTTAGAGATATTTATAGGATAGCATAAATATCCTAATTCAGATTTGGATTTACCAATAAGCCTTTTGCTGTGTGGCTATAAGTATCTAGGAATGCATGTGAAATTCGATACGATATGAATTAACCAGAATTGCATCTTTGAGAATTGTATTTGGATTGGATCTCCTGATTAGTGTACTTCTTCAATATTTATATACAAAAACATGTTGATGTGATAGACTGCAGTTCCCATCCCCTTCCCAGCCAGTATGGGTTTAGTATTAGATTTTGGTTTGTTCAGAAATCATTGAAAAGAAGGAGGTACATTTATACAAACCTATAAGCCTATCAAGTATCTGCACCTGAAATCAAAATTAACATAAGACTGAAGTGTTTTTTTATCAGGGCAACCTGGTCTACTCAAATATGGGATGGAGCATACTGCTTCCACTTTCGCCTTTCAGCCCCAATCCAGGAGCCTTCGCAGGCAGCCGCTTTCGTGACAAACTATTTTTTGTGTTAACTTTATATTTACAAAGAAATAAAGGGAGACTAGTATAGATCTATTTCAAGCTATTTAGCTCTCATCAGCTAACCATACCCTTCTGAGATTCAAATGACTGAAGATTAACTAGTTGGTCATTGCCTCCAATGAGCCTGGAACATACTTCAGCATATCAGGATTAGGAAGGACTTGATTTTCACTGGTTCTTTCTCCAGCTATATTTGTACATACTTGTTTCATCTCTCGACAGGCATTTTGGGCGATGAAGCGTCTTGAGACATTAATCATTAAAGAAATCTTTTGAACCCAGGATGGGGGGAAATTGCATTTCGGATGATAGCATTGTTTCTTTGCTGGAAATCCTCTTTCAAAGTATTTTTTATTACAACATCAAATCCTTAATATTGCCATGTATTTATGAATTTTTGTACCAGATAAATATTTTGAGAGCTATAAGACAGAGCTCTCATAAGACAAAAACCACAGAGCCAACAGACTGGCCTTCACTCCCCTTATATCAGTGGGTTGGTGCTGAAACTTGATAGTAGTATGGTATCATTCATATATATATATATATATATATATATATATATATATATATTTTCATAGATTTTCACGGGTAAAGGTATGTAGGTCTTGGTGTATTCGGGTCTTGTCCCGTGTAAGATTGACAATACCTTGGCAACGTTTCGACGAAATCTCATCCGTCATCTTCAGGCTGGTACTTTCAGCTTCATGCTTGTGTGAGCAAAGTGTGATCGGAGCTGCCGTCTCTATAAATACTGGTGGGGAGGTGTGGTGTGCTGGCTCTGTTGTAAGTGGGCTGGTTGGCTGTGTTGTTACTTCTTGATTGGTTGACAACACTTTGTTCAAAGTGAAATGTCAAGTATTGACAATATCATTTTATGCACTGATTTTTGAAGGAATGTTCTGTTGTGCAAGGAGGTTGATGAACTCTTCAACTGGATTTTTTTTAACTTAATTGCCTTTTTTTCTTCACACTTTCATGCACCAACACCACTCATGCATCATGCACCATTCATGTACAAGCACTTTTGGCATTGCACATTATATTATATTTTAAAATATATTACATTATAATATATTTTATATATTCTTTGCTACTGTGAGGCAAAGTTATTGTTCACTTAAATAAAAGTATAGACTTTTCCTATATGATATTTTAAATACAGGGCTGCAGACTTAGATACTGATAACAATCAATTTGCAAAGTGATTCATTCAGTATAGAGTGACTACTTGAGTCACATTTGCCCTTGGAAAAGAACAAGAGAATATTTATAGAATAAATATCAGGAATCTTCGCTTCTACATATCTATCATCTCCCTAGCAGTGGGTTTTTATTGTCTGTTATTGTTTTTTCATCTCATTGCCTGCAGACTTCTTTAATGTATTAGAATAATTATAGCATACTGACTAGGAGAGCCACTCTGTTCCTACCTACCTAAAATGAAACTTCAGTGAAATTAATGGGACTTTATTTGAGAAAATACATCCAAAACAGCACAGGAAAAAATTAGGCTTTGAACTACTTTAGTTCAAAGCAATACTAGGCAATACTAAGCAAGCTAAAGGAGAATATTTGTAGCTCAGGGTTGAAATGAGGGGTCCTAGACGTTCTCTGACTTGGTGGTTTTCTTGCAAACATTTCATTATCCAAACTAGGTAACATCATCAGCACAGGTGATGTTACCTAGTTTGGGAAAGGAAAAGTCTGCAAGAAAACAGCCAAGCTCAGAGAACACCTGGGACCCCTCATGCTGTTTTGTCTTGGGACTTTGAAGAAGAGGGATGGAAAGAATAATGACACTTTTGAACTTAGATGTTGAAGAGGACTCTTGAGAATCCCATGGACTAGTCAAGAAATCAAAGAAATGGATTATTGTCAACCTTCCTAGTTGAACCAGATAGGAAACAGCCAGATGAAAGTGAGATCACTCTATTCTAAGCTACATTCTTGCAATTCTAAAAGTACAAATTTCCCATTTCTTCAGAGATCAACCTAGTCTTCATATTTGAGGCACAAATTACCAGGGTTAAATTATCAAAATAAATCATTGGAATAAAAGAAAATGTAACTCAGCTTAGTTTTCATCAACACTTTAACTTTAGTTTTTCATTTTTTTTAACTTTTCAAACCACTCTTCCTTTCATCATGTCCATATTTACTGCATTCTTACCTCTCTCTCTCTTTTTAGGATCTGATGAGCTCCGTCCATTCACAACTCCCCAGTCATTCTTCCTAATATCCTTATTTTGCATTTTCATTCTCATTGATTCTTTCCACCTGGTGAAGTCACCTGGATGTATTTCCTTCATGCTAGTCACTGACTTTTGTGCAGTTCACTTTCATTCATCACTCATTCATTCTTGACATTGTCTCTTCCTGTTTGGTTGCATACATTGCTTAAATAAGCCTTTCCATTGCATGAGTCAAGGCTGACTCAGCCTTCCATCCTTCTGAGGTGGGTAAAATGAGGACCCAAACTGTTGGGGGCAATATGCTGCCTCTGCAAACCAGTTAGAGAGGGCTGTAAAGTACTGTGAAGCGGTATATAAGTCTAAGTGCTATTGCTATTCATATGAAGAATTTGTTTCTACCGATTTTCACTTCCAGATAACCAACAGAGCGGAAGCACTGTTTTATACTCAGCCATATTTGCTTTTAAAAAACAACAACAAATACTCATTCCTTGCAACAGATTATCCTGCTATCTTTTTACCTGCTATCTGTGGTAAAATCCATTTCTGCATCTTTAGACAAATTCTATCAAAAACCATACACACTCTTGAATACATTCAGAATTTTATTTAAATTTGTGATCCTTATTGTTTTATAGTATATTTTTATTGAATGTCCATAAGCCACCTAGAGTTGCCTTTGGAGAGATGGGCAGCATATAAGTTTAATAAATACATAAAATTTAGTGTCAAATATACCCTCAAAACTGATTCATTTTATCTGCAGATGTGCTTATCCACAAGCATATTCAATAATACTTTATAAAAGTATCAGTGTATCCCATATATGCTCACAGATAAGCCCGTTTGCATATAAGCTGACCCACCCGCAAAGTTTTAACCAAACTATCATGAAAAATAGTTAATCCGTGGATTATTCACAGATAGATGTGAAAATTAAATCATGCAAAAATTTTGAGGATTGGCTCATCCATGAGTGGCATATTTTTTCATGGTGTTTTAGTTTAAAAACATAAAGTAAGTTTATCTGTGAATGGACTTATATGGGCTACCATTCATGTATATTTTGAATTTCTACTCCATTTTCTTTATCAAAAACATCTGGCTTGGACCTTAATATCATAGTTTTCAGATTTATACTCCTTATTGCATTGTTAGTTTATCATTTGTTGCAGAATATTTGTGTCAGCTGGCAACAGTGATACAAGTTGTGATCATTTAAATTTACATCCCTAACTAACGCACCACCAATATCACAAGTGTTCCATCTATGTTTGTATATAAATGCATTAAAGAAACAAAGAACTATAACATACCCTTGCTTTTAAGTCTGTTTCACATTCAAGAATGAAGAATATCACCCACATATAAGACCAACTTTCCCAACATTTATATAGCACTGGGAGTTCAAGTCCACATATTGCCAACACTGAAAAACATATGTAATATATGTGAAAAATTTGGAGCTATATATTGAAATATGCTAATGAGTTTATGTTGCATTACAAGGATTTTACATTTAGGTAAGGTTCTACATTTAGGCAAGAAAAACAAAATGCACAGGTACAGTATATGTGGTACCTCACTCAATAGTAGTAACTGTGAAAGGGATCTTGGAGTCCTAGTGAACAATCATTTAAATATGAGCCAGCAGTGTGCAGCAGCTGCCAAAAAAGCCAACACAGTTCTAGGCTGCATAAACAGAGAGATAGAATCAAAGATCACATGAAGTGTTAGTACCACTGTATAATGCCTTGGCTACACTTGGAATACAGTATCCAGTTTTGCCATGATGTAAAAAAAATATGTGGAGACTCTAGAAAGAGTACAGAGAAGAGCAACAAAGATGATTAGGGGACTGGAGGCTAAAACATATAAAGAATGGTTGGTGGAACTGGGTATGTCTAGTTTGATGAAAAGAAGGACTAGGAGTGACATGATAGCAGTGTTCCAATATCTGAGGGGCTGCCACAAAGAAGAGGGAGTCAAGCTATTCTCCAAAGCATCTGAGGGCATGACAAGAAGCAATGGGTGGAAACTAATCAAGGAGAGAAGCAACTTAGAACTAAGGAGAAATTTCCTGACTATTAGAACAATTAATCAGTGGAACAACTTTCCTCCAGAAGTTGTAAATGCTCCAACACTGGAAGTTTTTAAGAAGAGATTGGATAACCATTTGTCGGAAGTGGTGTAGGGTTTCCTGCCTAAGTAGGGGGTTGGACTAGAAGACCTCCAAGGTCCCTTCCAACTCTGTTATTCTATTCCATGGGTGTCAAATTTGCAGCCCACTGGCTGGATGCATCACGTGCTGGCCCCACCCCCGCCTGGTTTAGTAAAGGGGAAAAAAGTTCCAATATGTCACATGACACCGCCATGACGACCCAAGTTTGACACCCCTGTTCTGTTCTAAAGGATGTTAGGTTTTGTTAGTATTAAGATGATGGTGGTGGTGGTGGTGGTAGTGGTGGTGGTGATGATGATGATGATGATACCCATTCAGCTGTGCCTGACTCTTGGCGAATTTTATGGGCCAGGTCTCTCCACATTTTCTAATCTTGAATTACTTCTTAGAGTTTTTCTATGCTCTGGCTGGTGTCAGCCAAGTTCTTATTGGTTCATTATTTAATTAGACAGCCACTTAGGCATAAAAGCAAAGCTGTCTGAGTTCGCCAGATATTCTGTCCAAGGGAGTCAGAAGGCACGGGCAAGCAACTGTTAATCTCACACAAAGAACAAGGATTCTGACAGTCACAACGGTAGTTATTTGCCAGGTTTGAAGGGGCCATCTGATTAAGCAAACACTAGAAAAAGTCTGCGTGGCTTGGAATTTCCAGACATGGACTGACAAAGTATATTGTTGTATTATTTATGAATATTTCCCCAATGATTGTTTATATCCCCTGAAACTGAGTCCCACACAATAACCTGCAGCTGACTTTTTTCTTATTATTCCCAAGGAGATTGTGCAATCCTCCAGCATTTAATTTGCCTGGCTTTCATATTTGGTGCTGCCACCCTGGATTTAGATTTTGTAATCCTGTCCAGAATCTATCTAGGTGGTGGATCTCTTGGAGACATTGGTGGCTTCTTTTTCTGTCAGCATCCCAACACCAATAGTGTGAAATCTGATATTATTATTGGCTATAATTAAGTGGTGGAAAGGAACTGTCCCAGCAAATATGCTGTGTATATTTAATCAATCCTCTGTTGAAAGGAAGTAGCAATTGGAAATACAATAGCCAGTTTCAATAGGCTTAACAACACTTCTGAAAGCAAACCCAGCAAGGATGGATGGATAATATTAAACAGCACCAGTCATTCTTTTCTATATAAAGGGAAGAACATACAAATGAGCTCTTTAACAATAGCAGTTCCAGATGAAGACACCACCATTTAGAACTATAAAAAGTAAATTGTCTGCATGCACAGTTCTCCTTCTGTAACATCACACTGTAGCAATTCTGAGTTGTTTTTAGAAGGGTGCTTGAAGTCTCCTTTTGAAGTTGCAAAAACACACACAAAGACAAATGGGGAGGAGAATGATGTTTGTTTCATGGGTTTATGCAATTGTGGATAAAGACATTTACTAGGGTTTATGTGTTAATTCTAGGTTGAACTCCTACCACTTTTGCAGATGGATATATAAATTACAAATCCCTGACAGTTTATCTTAGAAGAAATTACAATTGAATGAACCTCTCCATTGGAAAATGTTTATATCGCATTACTAGAAAATGATGTTGTATCTTTAGAATTATCTCTAGATGTACCATGTTTCCCTGAAAATAAGACACTGTCTTATATTTTTTTTGGCTCCCAAAAACACACTAGGTCTTATTTTCAGGGTAGGTCTTATATATTTATGGTGCCAAATAGTGGGTGTGAGTGTGTAGGGGGAGTGTTTCGCGGGTGCACGGTTGCTCCCTGAAAAGTCTTCCTGGAACTGGAGATTTACACTAGGTCTTATTTTTGGGGTAGGTCTTATATTAGGGCAGGTTTAGAAAATAGTGCTAGGTCTTACTTTTGGGGTAGGTCTTATTTTCGCGGAAACATGGTAGATATACAGCATAGTGATGGCGAACCAATGGCACGCGTGCCACAGGTGGCATGCAGAGCTATTTGTGCGGGCACAGGAGCCCCAGCCAAATACCTGCACTGTGCATGTATGCCCTGCCCAGCTGATTTTCGGCCCGTTTGAGGCCTTTTTCAGCCTCCCAGAGGCTCGTGGGAAGTCTCTGCAGCCTTTGGAGACCAAAAAACAGGCCTGTTTTGTCACTTTCTGTGTTTCTTGAAATACAGGAAGTGATGAAATGGGCCCATTTTTCAGCTCCAAAGGCTGCAGTGGCTTCCCTCGAGCCTCTGGGAGGCCGAAAAAGGCCTCCAACGGGTCAAAAATCAGCTGGGAGATGCACAATGCAAGTAAGGGGGCAGTGGGGGGGATTGCACATGCATGCGCAGGGGATGTGGGTGGTGGCATGCGAGCGAGTGCAATTTTTGGCCCAGGAGCCCAAAAAGGTTAGCCACCAATGGCATATAACTTTCACAGAGGAAGATTTTTCTCTGTACACCCATGCCATTTCAGACTCTGCATGCTTCAAGCTGCCCCTGGAGCTTTGGGTGGCTCCTGACCTCCGGTCCTTCCGGCAGGGCCTGAAAACATGGTTGTTCCAACTCACCAACCTGGACTGAGGAAGGGGATGGGGTTTTAATGAATAGTGCTATTTTAATTTGGATTATTGGGTTTCATGTTTAATCTCTTTTTAAATTGTATAGTATTTATATTGTTTTTATGATTGTGCACCACCCCGAGTCCCTTGGGAGATGGGGCGGCATAGAAATCCAATGAATGAATGAATGAATGAATGAATGAATGAATGAATGAATGAATGAATGAAAAGGACCACTCCTCAATCTTCTAAATTACAATTTTTCTAAAAGGGTCAGTGGTGTTTGTTGTTTGGGTGGGCCTTTCTATTTTATTGATTTGTTATAAATGTCTATAATACAGTCTAAGAAATAATGATTTAAAAAAAAAAGACAGCCACTAGAAGTGTAAGTAATTCGAAAGAATTGGTGATTGTGGCAGATACAATGCTTAAAATTCTAGTCACATGAGCAGGAGATCAAGCAGGTGCTTATGTGATCACTGACTTGGAGCAAATGTTTTGCTGGTGTTCTGGGTGGAAGGATGTGTACGGGAAGCATTCCAGCTCTGTGCTCAGCCTTGCTTGCAAACACACAAGTTTAATAGCAGGCAGTTTGAAATCTAAGTCTTGTTTTAATTTGTTTAAAATCAAAGAATAAAATTGGAAAGAAAGAAAAGGAATACAAAAAAGAATGAAAAAAAAGCTGTAATAAGTAGAGAGATGAAACAGGCTCTACCTACTGGAAACACACCATTTTTTGACAGGGTTTTTTGGGTGGTTTGTGTCCCCAAAAGAGGAACTAAAAGAGAATAAAAATAGTTGGCTACTGTCTGAGGGCAGTGAAGAAGGAAGGAAGTAATCAAGGGGTCTGACTAATAGAGTTGAGGAATCAGTAACACAGACTGGGAAGATAGACAACTGCTATTATGAACCTCAAGCATAAATTACTTCCTTTCCCATATCCATTCAGATGAAGACAAAGCAGTAGTCATATGCATTTATTCTCAATGGATAATCACTTATTAAAGTCATATGCATTTATTCTCAATGGATAATCACTTATTAAAGTGATATGCATTTATTCTCAGTGGATAATCACTTATTAAATCCAATTGTCCATGGCTCTGATGGCATTTGTTGCGCTGATGAAGAGTTTTTCTGGCTGGTTGAGCCAAAGAAGGCAATCAAGTTGGGGAAGGCTGAACTGTGTAAAAGGAGAATAAAAACCAAATGTAATAAATCAATTTCTTTAATCTCTCACTCATCATTTAGTTATATATTACTCTGATAATGTGCGTATTGCTATGTATTGCTACAAGAATCAGATTCATGGTACATGAGATAGATTTTAAAAAATGTATATTTCATATTTTACCCAATGAAAATCCTCCTTTGGACTAAAGATGCTATTTGTTCTGTCAGCTGTTATCAGTAGGCAGTTCCTTCCAAAGCGAATGTCTATGGAGATTCTCAGTCATCAGGTTAAGGTTGTCCCAAAGGTGCTTTTTGCCTTTTGGGAAAAAAAACACCTTTGTGAACCAAAGTGAAGGAAAGCTTGTAGGATAGAGGTGGTGGTGGTGGCAGGAGTGGACGAAAATGTTATTCAGGATTGTAATGGGGGGAAAATAAATATCACAAACTTTCTATTGATAGAAAAACAAGGGGGTAATCATTCATATCGCAACCTGGAATTGCGGAGAAACTTCCTAACAGTGAGGACAATTAACCAGTGGAACAGCTTTCCCTCAGAAATCATGGGGTCTCCATCACTGGAGGTTTTTAAGCAAAAACTGGACAGCCACTTATCTGAAATAGTATAGGTTCTCCTGCGTGCACAGGGGGCCGGACTGGAAGACCTCCAAGGTCCCTTCCAGTTCTATTCTATTCTGAATACGTTCCTGATTCTTCTGTTTTTCATCCTAGAAAAATCACCACATCTGGTTTTCAAACATTCAGTTTTTAGAAACAAGGGTGGCTGATCTATGGTCCTCCAGATCCCGCTGTACTGAAGATATTCCAGCATCCCTCATTATTGGCTTGCAGCCTCAGTATGTTGCGAGTGGAAATTTAGTAACAAATGAGGGTTTATCAGTTGCTTTAGGAAATTCTTTTAATAATTGCAACACAGTGTACAAAAACAACTTACTTGAAAATGTAAGTTTAAAACCCTTTAGATTTATTACAGGGGTGTCAAACTGGCCAAACTGGTGGCCCGCAGGCTGGATGTGTCATGTGCAGGTCACGCCCACCCCAGCTCCACGAAGGGAAAAAACATCACAATACATCACATGATGGCAATGTGACGCCCCAAGTTTGACACCCAGCTTTCCCATATTAAATAGTAATGTCTATTACCAATTCTTTACCATTCCTCAAAATAAGATTACTTGGGTTTGGGGAAGGAGGAAGAATTTGGGTACATCAAATACTAAATTATAGTAATATTACTACTTATTATATTATTATTTTGTGGTGTATATTTATGGCTACCAATTTGATTTGTGGCAAAACCAAAGAGATCAACTACATTTTCACTGGATTTATAAATGTATTTATTTGCATCTCATTTGCCAAAGCAATTTGCACAAAATTAAGAAGCAATGAAACAGACATGGCATAGGCAGTATTGTGTTACAATGGTACAAACTAGTCTGATCTAGAACTTAGTTTGTCGGATGTATAAAAATATGGTCAGTATGGTTAGCCTCTCACATTAAGAATTACAATTTGGTAACCACTTTAAGACAAGTTCCAGAAATTGGTAGGTATCCCTGATATAACATATTCTTCGTAGGCTAGACAAACTGTACAGGATGTGGGTTTGTCCTGTACAGTTTGTGGACCTCCAGATGTTGGTGACCTACATGATGGATAAGGTTGATGAGAGTTATGCTTTAGCAACATCTGGACAGCCACATATTTTAGGCATCCAGGTACAGCAACCTTTTCTACTCTAGAGTCTTCAAATGTATTTAATTTCATGAACTTCTTGAGGTTATTTATGTTGTTTGTTATTTGAATTGAAGCCTAAGACACCTGGAGATCTTCAGTTCCATAACAGTTTCAGAAGATAACAGTAACCTCAAGGAAACTTTAATTATTTCTTCTATGGATACATCTGATAAATTTTTCAGGGAGTATTAAAATGTTTGCCCTTTATCCTTGGTGAAAAATAATATACCCAATATACACAAGTAATAGACTTGTGGGTATATTCATTATAAACAAAAAGTTCAGATTTATTTCTATTCATTGAAATTATAGGAGCAGCAAGAAAGAGCTGCATTTTTGAAACTGGTCATTACAAGATGGATATATTTTTTCTAAAAATAACATTAAAAAACTGAACAAGGCAAGTGGCAATTATATCCAGAAATATAATTCATATATAGGCATGAGACCCCTGTACAAAATAAACATTGGAGAACTAAATTAAAAACCATGTAAAATTGAAAATTAATACTGTTAATAACAGGACAATAAAAAGTAATTAACATAGTTTATCAAGATGGCCAAGTATTAATTATAAAGGATCATTTCATTTCCTCAAATGAAACAAAATATGCAAATAGCAATAAAGGAGTATCAGCAAGAGTTCTATATTTTTGTTTTAGGTTTTTTTTTTAAATTAACATTTAAAAATATTAAATTAAAAAAACAATAAAAATGGACAGAAGAAGTGGCTACCAATTTTAATCATGCTAAACTGATGCTAATATGCTAACTTTTCACCCTGTTTTAAAATTAAAAACAAAAGGCCCCTTCCTCCCATACTCTTAACATATATATTCAATCCAGAATTATTTTTCATCTTTTCAGTCCTGGGTTAGCAAAAAGTCATTTAGAAGCTACCATAAATATCAAATGTATAATCTATCTCTGATCAAATAATCCAACTTTATACTTCTTCCTTTTGTGCTTAACAATCTTGGCCTTCAATTTATTCCAGTAGTGTTGCAAGATTTTATCTTTCATCAATTTTCAAATCCTTTTCCAAGCTACTTTGTAAATCCAGTGAAGAGGATGGATTTTTTTTATCACAATCACTACCTTGTCCATGTCCTTTTCTTGATTTCTCTTTTGCATTTCTGGATTTTAGTAATCTTTTTAGTTTTATTATATTCCATACTAACAAGTTATATCTGTGTGAGGTATAAAATGCTTTCTCCATTAACGTCTTCTAAAGGTTTATTTTATTTATTTATTTTATTTATTTTATTTTGTCACGCAATTATAAGATAACAGGTATAAGTATAAACATAGTTATGAATACATGAAATGGATACATATAAGAAAAATAAAAAGAAACAATAGGACAGGGATGGTAGGCACATTGGAACCTGCATACTTTATGTATGCTTTCGTTATTAATATCACCATCCATTTTTCAAAGAATTCTTTTAATTAACTCAACAGTTATACCAGAGTTGTCCATAAACATTGATAGATGCACATCATTTTTTTTCTTTCTGTCTGGTCCTTTGGTCCCCTCTAGTGTCCATCTGCAACAAAAAAGGATCTCAGTTCCTAATACGGATTTAATTCCATTTCAGCCATTTTCCACAGAGATATTATTGAATTATACACCTGTTTTTCAAAGCTTAGAGCAAAAGTTCAAAAGTTCCAAATCCCTCTAATGTCCTAGTCTGTTTATAACTTTCTTATATCAAAATCTTTTTTCTTTTTCTCTTTTTCTTTTTGCCAATTATATATTGCTTTTAAACTGTTAAGTGTCTATTTAAAATTTAGTATCAAACGAAGAAAACTCACTTGGTATCAAATTAAACTCAGCATTGTGATGATCTCAGATACTCATAATATAATTAAATAGATAATCTAATCTAATTTTCTTTTGTGTGAGCAAGAAGTTGGACTAGAAGGACCTCCAAGTTTCCTTCCAACTCTGTTATTCTATTATTTCCAAAAGTGAATAGAAAGTGAGTTCAATTGAGTTAGGGTCCTTGGTAAAGGCTCCGCTGTGCCTGTATCATCTCCCTCAACTCCTGGCATTCAATTCCACAGCATGACTGCTGTTCTATGATCCACTTGTGGGGAGTTACTATTCAGAATGCTTGTGGACAATATCTTGGCCTCTCCTTCCCCAGAGAGGTTTTGAAGGATCAGCCTCCTTGATAGTTTCTCATTCTTCAATCAATCACAATAGAGATGGAAGGGACATTGGAGATCTTCTATTCCAAACCTCTGCTCAAGCAGGAGGAGACCCTATACCATTTCTGACAAGTGACTGTCCAGTCTCTTCATCACCTCCAGTGATGAAGAACTCATAATTTCTGATGACAAGCTGTTCCAGTGGTTAATTGTCCTCACTGATAGGAACGTTCTCCTTAATTCCAGGTTGCTTCACTCCTTAATTAGTTTCCATCCATTGTTTCTTGTCTTGCCTTCTGGTGCTTTGGAAAATAAGTTGATCCCCTCCTCTTTGTGACAGCTCTCCAATACTGGAATACTGCTATCATGTTACCCATAGTCCTTCTTTTTTCTAGACTAGCCAAACCCGAGTCCAGCAACCATTCTTCATGTGTTTTAGTCTCCAGGCCTTTAATCATCTTAGTTGGTCTTCTTTGCACTTTTTCCAAAGTTTCAAGGTCTTTTTTGTAATTTGGTGACCAAAACTGGATGCAGTATTCCAGGTGTGGCCTTCCTAAGGCTTTATAAAGCAGTACTAATTCTTCACATGATTTTGATTCTATGCTTCTGTTTATGCAACCATTGTATTAACTTTATTAGACTCATCTAAGTCATTTATGAAGATATTGAAGAGTTCTGGGCCTAAGATGGAACCTTTTGATACCCCACTGCTTACTTTCCTCCATGCAGTACCATTAAGGACTACTCACTGAGTACAATTTGTCAGCCAGTTACAAATCCATCTGGTGGTTATGCTATCTATTCCACATTTTTTCTACCTTACCAAGAAGTAGGTTGTAGTCTACTTAGTTGAATGCCTTGCTGAAGTCTTGAGTATACTATGTTCACAGCATTTCGCTGGTCTATTAATTTAGTCACTTTGTCAAAGAATAAAATAAGATTGGTTTGGATTGATCTGTTTTTAACAAACTTGTGTTAGCTTTTAGTTATAACTTTATTTGTTTCTAGATGTTTGCAGATCTATTTTTTTAAATTATCATTTCCAGTATCTACCTGGTATTGATGTTAGACTGATTGGTCTGTAGTTTCCTAGATCTGTTCCCCACCCCACTTTTTTTTTCTTTTTTGAAAATGGGAACCACATCAGCCTTTTTCCAATCCTCACGTACTTCCCCAGTGCTCCAGGATTTTTGAAAGATATGGTACGATGATTCTGAGATAATATCTGCCAACTCCTTCAGAATTCTGTCAGATTTATATTCATCAAGATCAGACAGATGTTCTCTAACTATTTTCTTACTTATTTTAATTTTTTATTTCTAGTCTATCTTTTACCATTAGGTTTTTGGTAAATTGGGCTATAGTTTCCTTTTGCATGAAGATTGAGTTAAGCAGTTCTTCTTTCTCTCTGCTGCCTGTTACTTCCTTGCTATCTTCTCTCTTTGGTGGACCTATTGTTTCCTTGACTTTTGTTTGTTATTTATATGTTGAAAGAAACTTTTATTATTACTATCTTTGACTTTTGTTGCAAGTCTTTGTTCATTCTGAGCCTTTGCTTTTCTGACTTCAACATTGCAGGTTTGGGCTATCTGCCTTAGTTATGTATCCCTCTTTCTATTTTTGTACTTTTTGTCTTTCAGTTTATCAGAGAGATCTTTATGCAACCATGCTGGTTTCTTCTTGGATTTCTTGCTTTCCTTTTTCATTGGTATTGTGCTGGACTGCACAATACCACTGCAGTAGTCGTCTTTGATATTTGCAAAGATGACTTCAGTCACCTGGAAACTCCCAGAATTTCTATAATTTTGTTTTAGAAGCATAATAACTAGGAAGGATTCTTTCTAATAGAACACGGACCTTTTAAACCAAAAAAATGATTTCCCACCCACAGGTTATATAGGTAATGCCAGCTGAAGATGCATAATTTCCCTTTTCTTATAAGAGACATGTTGTGATTTCACATCTCCTGAATCCAATCATACAACCATACCCTGGATATATGAAAGAGCTAGATGTAGCAAATGGCAGAACTCATGTTACAGAGAATCCCATTACAAGTTCAGAAAAGTCCCAGGTGACTGGCCAAAACATTATATTAGTCATCTTGTTGGAATCTGCCAATAGGAATACCAATCTGAGCAATTTTATTGGTGAACATTTTAGGAAATATGTCATTGCAACATGCTACAGATCCTCCTGCCATTTTCCTCCAGTCAGAAGTAAGCCTCTTAGGACAAAGGAATCAGATCATACTCTGTCCCAATAAGATTGGAGAAATATAGATAAATATAGATGCCACAGTATAGCTTAAATGTGGGCTGTTACCTATTTAAACTTATTACTCTCATCTTCCTCTAGATGTTGTTTCTGATGTTTTTTCAGAGTTTTCTGATGACAAGCAAACACCTATCCTAGTTATTAATTCTGGGAGCTATTGCCCTGTAGTTAGAAGAATTTAAAATCAGCTTTCAATATAACTCCTAAATCCATATGTATAGTTTTCTTTTGTTTTTTTTTTAGCGAGTGGGGCATTATCCAGGTATGTTTAAAGGGAGATATAGAAAATGTGAGAAAATTTCTCTTGTTCTTTTCAGTTTATCTAGTTCAGTGTACCTCAACTTCAGCAACATTAAGATAAGTAGGCTTCAACTCCCAGAATTCCCTGGCCATTTGTCTAGAGAAATCTGGGAGCTAAAGTACACATCTTAAACTTGCTGAAGTTGAAAAACATTGCCTAGTTGAATATAAAACTAGAAAACAGTCTGGATAGTCTAATAAAGAGAGTTGCTGAAAGGGGCTGGGTAATAGTTTTGCTAAATGGTGGTTCATTTTGTAAAAATACCTTACTGCACTGTTGAATGGATTTGGCTTGAAAGCAAAACCTGCTGTTTCCAGTTCTTTAGCATTTAGGATTGCTTCTTATGCTCTAGCTAGACCAGTCGGTGGATGGAACTTATCGTCATGAGTAAATGATAATTAACAGATTAATTGAAGCAGATCTACCTTTACCTTAAGTGGATAGCCACCTCCCGAGATAAGTGATGCTTTGATTTTTGGCATTTGATTTGGCAAACACAAGTTACTAAGATTTTTGTGATGCTAATTAACTAACCTGATTAGTAGGTTATAGGCCTATTTTAAGTATTTAATCTTCTAAAGTTTCCTGCTAATATTACAAGGAGATAAGATGTGTGAATATTCCCACCGGAAGGGAAATAAAATAGTAGTTAATGTCACTGCAATAAACTGTAATCATTTATAATGTCTGGTGCTAATAGAATTAACTGTTTCTTTACACCCTGTTGGAAGATGGATAGATTCCAGCATGCATTTCTTTCATTAACTTGGTGGATGCCTTTTCCACAACATGGTCTCATTTTGCATTTGGAAAAAATGGGAAGGGACAAATTTATCACTGGTGTTTTCATTAATGAAATTATCTCCTGCTCTGTCATGTGATAAACACAATGTTATCCTGGCTGGGATTGGTGGAAGCAGGGAAAGAGCATTCCATTCCCCCTAGAATTCTTTTGTATCCTCAGCATTCTCTCCTGAAGATTCAGATGCAATTCTCCACTAGTTTTTATGCAGCAGCTCTTTATTTAGAAAGACAATTCATGCCTTGTGCTGAACTATGTGACTTGCTGAGTTTTTGGTTAAAAGGGGTACTTTGGGGAATAATTTCTCATTTGAGAACATATTATGAGCTGTTTTTCCAGAGTAAACATTATTTATTTATTCATTATTTCCATTTATACAGCTGCCCATCTCAACTATATGACTCTGGATGGTTCACCAGCAAAGAATGCAAACAAAGCACAGGATTCTAGTCATCCACCATTCTATTTTGAAGAATTTGTTTGGAATAAATGTGGAGCTCAGAGGCTGCACTAGAAATGCCAGCTACAGTTGAAGGCAATGCTTTATAGTATTGCAGTCTGCATGAATCCCACTACTTTGTTTTCCAATTAACAGAATCTTAAGCACCATGTACAGATTGGCACCTGAGGGCAGAATGTGCCCACAAATCAGGAACCCAGACCTAGGGAGTTATCTGCACTAGCACTTCAGTTTATAAAGTTTGTGTCCTACTACAAAATAGGAATCCAGTTTTTTGTGTCTTATTCGATAAACTGTCACTGAAACAGACCATGATTGAATACAATGTGAAAATCTAGATAGAATCAAACTTTAAAGTCATCCATACTACAAGGATAAGTGGTGTAGTACAGATCTTTCCAGTGGATTACTGAATCTTGGTGTTTCAGCATAGCAGACATACATTCTTCAGCTAAGCTACTATTCACTTGACTTCACAAGTATCTGAATGTGATAAATGGTGGTGCCATGCTATATAGACAAGTTCAGCTATTATGATAAATTATCCCATTTAAGGCATTGAAAGTTTAGAGATAATTAGCTTACTCACATGGGCAAGGGATGAATTCCCTTACTGAGCAGAGTACTTAAAATATCAAAAATGATAATTCTTTTGTTAAAAACAAGTTTTAATTCTGCTTTGTGATGTGATTGACCAATCTCACAGAAGGTAAAGAAAATAAAATGTTATTTTATAAAGAAAGAGGGATAATTTAACTTTCTTTTACAACTTTTAAGTATTTACACATAAAAGCAAATAGAACACTTGTTAATTCACAGCAATCTTAAAAGAACCTCTAACAGGAAAAGTTACAAAAAATGATAAGCCTCAGAAAACCATCAGATGATGCAGATTTGGTCCTACTTAATACATGTATCAAGTTTCCAAACATAAAAAGTTTCTTCTTCTCTCACTACAAGCTTAAATAGCAGCACATATTCAAAATAAAAAAGTAATCTTTTGCAATATCTCTTGCTAAACTTACTACTCATTCCTTAAAAACATACCAAAAATGTTTTCTTCTTTTTCTTCTTTTTGGGGTTTTCAGATTCTTGTATATTACAATCTTAAATCAGAGGCTCCCTCTTTTCTTGGAAGTGAATTGGAAACACAGTTCTGCCTTTCTTTTGAAAGGACACAAAAATATTTTCCAAATCTTTGACTTCATGGCCTTCAACCATGATACAATTAGACTGAAATATGATTGAGCATTTGAAGCTGTAGGGTGTGCGGAGTTGGGAGGGGAGGTACACTAACAGCACCTGTATTGTACCTCAAAGAATTCACTGAAAGTTCAGATTATGGTGAGATGTAAATGCAGTGAAAGAATGTGTTAGATTTGCATGAAGAGTCAGACGCGGAGTGCTTCAGTGAAGAGTTTATTAGTGACTACAGCTCATAACAGACCCGATTTGGCTGGGCTGCGGCTGCTACTTATAGCCAGCAGCCGCAGTTGCCAGCCAATCAGAGTGCAGGGGTTTCCCGCACTTTTTAAACCAATCATATTTGACATTTTACAAGAACAATTCAAACTAAACCAATGACATTCAAACCTACATACATAACAGAATGAACTACAATATTTGTAGAAAACCCAGTTTCATCCAGTGGGAAGGAGCTTATAAAACCAGGATTACTCTTTGAGCATATATAGTTACTTCCTTAACTGATTTTACTCACAATATTGCTAAAGCGATCTTCATGATTACATTTTACACTAAGTATCAATGGAATTGAGTTAAAAACCCTATGACCAGGGGTGGGATTCAAAATTTTTAACAACCGGTTCTGTGGGCGTGGCTTAGGTGGTAGGCATGGCTTGGTGGTCATGGCTGGGTGTGGCCAACTCAATATCACTCACATGGAGGCATGCAACTTCTTGCCTGGCCTCTCATGACTGTGGAGATGCTACAACAGACGTAAGTGTGAAAAATAGTCATAAGTCACTTTTTTCAGTGCCATTGTAACAACCAAAGAGCAGGGGCAAACTCCAGAAGTCCTAGCAGGAGGGCAAACTCCAGAGACGTTCCTGAGACAAGTCTAGGCCAAGAATGTAATAAGGCTTAATGGAGGGGTCCACACCAGAATGTTTCCTTCCTGCCTTCCCAGATTAGCCAGTAATTTCTTCTCCACTTCTAAGAACTGCTTAGAAAACAACCTTCTCTCCTGCCTAAAATAAGACCTACCCGAAAAGTAGATGTAGAATCCCCAAAATAGGCCTAGCAAGCCGTTAATCTTTTCAGGCCCTGCAGACTTGGTGGCACCCGAAAACATCCAATGGCCTCATAAATATTAGGTTTCAAAAAAATAGTTTTTTGTATAAGACAGTGTCTTATTTTCGGGGAAACACGGTAGCAAATAGGTGCGAACTGGTAGAATCCCACCCCTGCTTATGACTGAATATTACATTCTCGTATTGCTCTGTGTTCTCGGGAGAAAATCTGACTTCATCTTTGCTGTAGCTTCAATTCTTATCCACTAATAGATAATGATAAAATGAAAACTAAAAATTTGAAATGGGAAAAAAAAACTTGTGCTTCAAACTGCTGCCTTCCCCTTTTCATTTCTGAGTTATATAAGACTGCTTTGTTGCAGTGTCAAAGATCTTCCTCTCTGATGCAGTAACTGAAAGATCGATCTCACGCTCTCAGGAACATGTGGAACGATGGCATATGATTCCCAGTCTTCCGCGCCGGATCGAACGGTGCTGGGGGTGTTCAGCGCAGCCATCTCGCTCAGTTGCTTGATGTAGGCGTAGTCTTCTCTTGAAATCCCATTGTCGCCAGTGTTAAGTTTGCATGAAGAGTCAGGCAGTTCAGCAAAAGACTTTATTAGTGACTACAGCTCAAAGACCCATCCGCAGTGGTTCGGCTGCCTCTTATAGCCTGCCCGTAGCTCCAGCCAGTGGGAGTGCAGGGTTTCTTCCCGCACTATTTAAACCAATACCATTTGACATTTTACAAGAACAGTTCAAATAAACCAATAACATTCAAACCTACATACATAACAAAATCCACACAGAATTTAAAGGCTGAGCATTTAGAAGCTGAAATATATCTGTCCTAACTTGGATATAGACCTTTATAGTCTGAATCCAGCATAATGGGCTAAAATAATTTCAGCTAGTGGATTTTAAGCTATTTTTGTTCTCATGCATATTATTTTTTTATTTGCTGCTTATGTTTATATTAGCAAGTAACTCAGGGTGGATATTCTGCAATTTGTGTGTATATTTGCGTATGTATGTATGTATGTATGTATGTATGTATGTATGTATGTATATAACTCCTTCCGTTACCAGTGCTGAACTGGGATGGCTGCTTATTCAAGAATATCTGAAAATCTAACTGAACTTCAAACTTGAGGCTTCTAATTTTTCAATAGAAAGTTGCATCCAATCCTGATTCTCTGGGTGCCATCTGATGTATATTTTCAAAGGTCTGTTTGTCATCTAAATTTTTACTTTTGGGAGGGGGACTCCCTTCTCAAGTAAACGTGCATATTAGTTGCTTTTGTCCATGCATTCTGCTATCAGTGTAGGCCAAGAAACAGCAGTGGGTTTTCTTAGAGGCCTCTGCTCATTTAATGAACTCTTTTGAGTTTCAGGTAGGCAGCATGACACCTTTTCATTTTGCCAAGCTATGAATTCATGCCATGCAGAAAATTCTCCTGCAGTTCTTTCTACTTAGCCTTGCTTCATTTGAATGAAGGTGCTGCATTCTGAAAATGAAATGAATGAAAATTTTAAGCAGTTTGCGATCATTTGACAAATACTATTTGAATCATGAGATGGTCTAAGGGGTCCTGTCCTGTCTTTCTCCAAATCATCTTTCCAGCAACCTTCAGTCTTTCTGGCTTCCCACACTTCTATTAAATCCCTGAGAAATACATCAGCAAGGAATGCCACGTGTGGGGCAGTCAAGGAGGCTTCAGAATGCTGGAAAAATAAGTAATAGTAATAGAATCCTGTGCTGTTTCTCAGAGTTTTTTATTTATTTACTAGCTCTATACCCATGCTTCGCTATGAAACTATGTGGTCAGGCTTAGTTTTTGGGGAGAAAAATAAGGGGAAAAATTCTGCCTCTGCCTATCAGCATCCATCAGTATTCATCTGGCTAGTGTCCTGTCAGTGAGAGAGTTGAGGGCTGTTTGGAAACTGAAACAGTATTTGCTATGTGAGCAAGAAGGAGACAGCAAGACAGCGTGGCTTAGCTCAACTGTTCTGTACTAAACCTGCTTGGTGCTCTGAAACTGAAACTGCAACTCTTCTCCTCTGCTTGTGTTTTGCATTTGGAACAGATTTCTTTTCAGGTGGGGAGGAAGGGTAGAACTCCTTAGCATCAGAGCGTGTTAATAATAATATACAAAATACTAATGCTCTGATGGTCATTTTGAAAAGTCCTTTCTTAGTGAGCACCTAGAAGCCAAGAGGAACTTACGTGCCAAATTTCAAGTTTGTAGGCTTTATGGTTCTGGAGTTTTTGTGATGATGCGTGAGTGGTATCTTGCTTTTTTTATATATAGATTAATTAATTAATCAATTAATTAATTAATTTAGCACATGGCATCTACAGAGGTCAAGCGATCATTGATATACAACACTAATAAACACATTAAAGATGAATAACAACATCGAGAGCAGTGCAGAAATAAATTGAATAAAGTAGAAAGCCAGAAGCTGTTTTACAGAGGCCAAGATTCAAAAACATTTGAGAAATTGCAAGACCTATTTTAGCATAGATTTTTATCTGAATGTATTTTAATGGGTTGTCAGTCATTCTCTTTAAAGAAGTGACTGCGGAGTATTATTTTGTTATCACATTATTTATCTACTTTATAATTACATTAAAATATTTTATTATCATACCATTTCTATTTATTAAAGTCTTTATATTTTATCTTTGTAAATCGCCATTTCAGCATCAGAAGAGAGCTGAGATATGGTATGCAGACTCTTTACTTGGTAAATAAAGAAATAATTGGCAACATCAATGTACAAAAAAAGAAATCTATAGTGTCATGTCGCGAGACTTCCCATGGTCCAGAAAAATCACAGACTTCCTGTAACTGTATTTCCCCTGTTCTATCTTAACATTCATGACAGGCAGTCTGGCTTTCCCAAATATCTGAGGTTTTTTTCCCTAAAATTCTCCTGAATGCCACTGGTAAGAGAATATAGGAATTGCAGTTCATCTCACTATCCTTGCCACAACTGTATTGCATTGGCTGATGTATTGCAATAAACTATTGCAAGAATCTGTGATTGCAAAGCCAAGAAAAGTATCCAGGGTTGCATTAATCAGTGGCAAATGGCCTTTGGATCAGGGCCACATATTACATGTGTTCAATTTTAATTTAACATTAACTTAAATACAATTTAGGCCTTGTTCTCCTGGGCCCCCCCAGAAGCATCCACAGAGCTAATCAAAATGATGAAATTAGTGTTGTGCAATAAACTCCGCCTTTTTTGTATCTGGTGGTGATGTCCAGTGCATGTACAAAAGGCAGAACTTACATCCCAATATTGCTTTGGTCATTTGTGCCCTTTACACCTCCACAACTGATGCCTCTGGCCTCACCTCCTTCTTTGGATGGCTCAATTCAAATTGTTAAGTTCCCTGCTTTATTCTTAAACTGATATCAGCCCAAAGAACCGAAAACAACATGTAGTTGATTTATTATTGTTCACCTACAGACAGCATCTTGCCAGACTAAAGCAATTATCTGCATAACTATAGCTATACTGTGCTAGGGAAAGTCTGTCTTTGCCCTCTTCCTGCCTACTGGACATTCCAAGCTCTGCTATCTCTTTGCCCTGTGAGAAGGAGCCATTTCCTCCTGTGACTACATATCACAACATCTGCAGACTGATACATATTGACTTGTGAACCAATCTTATTGCCCTGACCTAGGTATGCTCTGGAAGATTTTATACAAGTTCACAGGAAGAATCTTTTTTCAAGGAGCAATATATCTCAAAACTAGAGATGAGAAGGTATTTTCCTCATGGTAAAATATGGAAGAGATTATATCTTCTTTGTTATCTGAAAATATTAGGGCAGTCTGATATCTCTATATGTATTTGATTACAATATCAATAATTAATCCTGTTGTGTATGTAGGTTTGAATGTTATTGGTTTATTTGAACTGTTCTTGTAAAATGTCAAATGGTATTGGTTTAAATAGTGCGGGAAGAAACCCTGCACTCCCATTGGCTGGCAACCACGGCTGCAGGCTATAAGAGGCAGCCGTAGCCAAGCCAACTCGGGTCCATTCGAGCTGTAGTCACTGAATAAACTCTTTGCTGGAACTCCTCGCGTCTGACTCTTCATGCAGACTTAACAAATCCCACTTGAGAATTATGGGGATTACAGTAGTTTACATATCAGTTGCACATTGTGAGAAGGCTCAAGCCACAGATCTTAGTGTTAAAACTAATTTTACTTCTAAACTGTTGCGGGAAATGTTTGACTTCTGGGGAAGAAATAGCAGAAGTGACATGACAACTATGATAAATGAGTGGATTAGCTCTTCAGGATTACTTTATGGACAAGAAAAGGATTTTATATTGCCACAAATGTTCCAGACAGTTGTTCCTTGTGAAGAGACCACAATATAGTAGTCTGACATAGGTTTAGAGCTCCACCATGGAATGGCATATTTTCCCAAACTATGGTTAACACCCTTATGGATACAACAAGGTTCACATGCTTCCTTTTCTAATCACTTTGGGAAGTTGTTTATTAAACTATTTTCAGCTATTAAGAAGTTTGGTATGATAAATTTTACAGCACTGGCTTTTCAATAAGAGTTTTAAAGACTTAAACAATCTTTTTTAAAAATAAACAATAAAAGGGTGATGTTCTAATTTGGAAAATTACAAACAAAGATTTCAGACGAATTTGAAATGAGGTTTGAAATTAATTATAAGAATCCTTTCCACAGGAAGAGATTGTTGTTTTAAATTATTTTAAAAAATAATAAGATGGCAATTTGAACATTGGACACTAGAAGATGGAAGATTATAATTCAAGATTATAATTCACTAATACAGAATAGAACAAACATTGAATATATTGAAATATATTTGTGGACAATGGACTCAGAAATTAATTTTAAGAGTGTCTGCTATCATAGACTGTGTTTGAAGGATGGTACCAAAGAGGAATATGTTTTACTGGATTAGACTGAGACTGGTTTAAAAATGATAAGATACAAGAATTATAGGGGGGAAAATGTGCTATACTGGATATTCGTTCAATCTTTTTTCAGTCTCGCTTGCAGGAACCTGCCAGAAAGGAAATAAAACCAACAAATACATGGAGCTCTGCTGTCAATAATTTATCACTTTCTCCCTACCATACATTTGCTGTAAAAACAACAGCTCCAGACTCCTGGTATTTTTAACCTCATGTGGGACTGCGGGAAATGTTTGTTGCTGCTGAATACTTCAGCCTTCCTGGAACAAGATTTGGCAGGAAGATGACAAACCAACATTCTGAGAGACACACTGAGTCAATTACACTTTAATTGTAATTTAATGTGTCCCCTTCCTAGAGCCTGAAGCACGGATCTAGCTCACAAATTGTCCCACTGTCATTCTGGGATTGTAGCTGAGCACAGGAAGCTGAGCACAGGATTATAGCTGAGCACAGGAAGCTGAGCACAGGATTGTAGCTGAGCACATGCACAGGAAGATGTATGGCCTAGACCAGGGGTCCAAAACTTACAGCCCGTATGCCAGTGGTGGGATTCAATTTCTTTTACTACTGCTTCTGTGGGTGTGGCTTGGTGGGTGTGGCAGGGGAAGGATACTGTAAAATCTCCAGTCAGAGGTGGTATTTGCCGGTTCTCTGAGCTACTCAAAATTTCCGGTACCGGTTCTCCAGAACTGTTCAGAACTTGCTGAATACCACCTCTATGCTACATGCACTGGCCACACCCATGTCCAGTTTAGCAAAAGGGAAAAAAGTTGCAATATGTCACATGACATCACCGTGAAGATGCGAGTTTGACACCCCTGGCCTAGACTGAATGGGGAACAAAATCTATGGGTCTCTGGCAAACTTTTCAACCAACTTTCAACTATCAAGAAACAACAGCTCCATTGTTTTGCAAAAAAACAGAGGACAACTGGATGGGAAATTAATTATACGGCGTAAACTTTACAAATATTTTGACACTGTCCTCCAAATTAAACTGGCATAGAAGGCACATGCTAAATGCTTGAGGATGAGGATGTTCAGAGAAATGTGACCCCCTTTGCTTTGCTTTTTAAGGATAGTTGAATGTTATATTTTAGCAGCTACAAGAATCTTTGGGGTAAGAACTATGTCCAGAGGAATCGGCACGGGAGGTGATTTGGACTTAATTTCTGTAACCCAGTCTTGCAGGATTGAAGTTATTTTTTCTTGAAGTCTTGAATCTATGAACTCCAATGTTCTGGCCTTTGAAAATGTTTAAAATTTTACTAAGCAATGAGTTAGTTATTGTTAACTCTGTTAATCTGTTAATTGTTAATAACTAACTCACTGCTTAGTACCCAAAGAACAATGAATCTAATCTTTTGCAAGAGAATTCCAAGAATCTCTTGTTTTTCAGTTTTCATGTCTCCAATATTGCACTGCTGATGGGCCACCAACACCTTGAACAACAATTGGTTTGGTACTGCTTCTTGGACAGATAACAAAATATTCTTGATCTACTATTATGTTTCTCCTTGTTAATTAGGAAGGGCAGAAATGATAAATTCACTCTGTGAGGGAGATGGACATTTTTAAATATGATATTTAAAGAAATATAAATAAGGGCTCTTCCAACTTTGTTAATCTGTTAATTTCCTTCCACATTGCTCTCATTATATGAACTATGTTATGTTGGTATCGCCTATCTACAGACAAGGTGCTGCTACTTACCTATAAAACCCTACATGGCTTAGGACTGGAGTATTTGTGGGAAACCCTGCTGCCAGCAACGACTTCCCAACGTCCCATGCGTTCCCATAGACAAGGTCTTCTTGGGGTACCGTCGGCCAGACGATGTTGGCTGGCGACCCCTAGGGGCAGGGCCTTTTCAGTGGGAGCACCCACCCTGTGGAATCAGCTTCCCCTGGAGCTTCGGGTGACCCCTGACCTTCAATCCTTCCATCATGGCCTGAAAACATGGCTTTTCCAGCTTGCCGACCTGGACTGATGGAGGGGATGGGATTTTTAGCGGTAATTTTATTAGTTTTAGTTTTAATTGGTTTATTGGGATTTTCGTTTAATTGTTTTCTAATATTTGTATTGTATTTTTTATCGTTGTGAGCCACCCTGAGTCCTTCGGGAGATAGGGCGGCATAGAAATCCATAAATAAGTAAATAAATAAATAAATAAATAAATAAATGCATACAAAGGGAGGAGTCAGTGATGTCAAATTGTAGGTGTGACTGAGAGATATGTCTGCCATATCTCTAAAAAGGGTTGTGACTTCAATTGCCTAACCCTAACCCTAACATGCCTATCAGTTTGAGGTCATTGAGCCCCTCTACTGCAGCCTCTTCCAGATAGCCTAATTCTGTTGCCATTGCGGGTTCCACATATCAACCGTTGATGCAGAACTCTAATGGATGAAAGAATACAGTTGCGATACCTTGGTCTGTTTAAGTCTTCACTGAAATACCCACAATAAATATTACTAATTTACCTGCTAATATAGAGCACAGATGGTGCAAGGAATCTACAATATTTCCCACTCTTCATCATTGCCACCCGCTAAGACTACTAGAGTACATCTGAATAATAAATATGTTCTGGATATACTTTACTGTTCCTCATCCAATGCTTCTTTCTTTCCCTGGGCTAAAAGCTGAGGTGCTTGGTGGTTACCTACCATGTTTCTTTTATTTCACCTGGTTTACATTTCAGGTTTTCTTTTAATAATTTACTGAGAAACTGTTTTAGGAAACTAAAGAAGAGGGAGGAACAGTAATCCTTGAGAGACTTGGCTTGGTTTATTGGGATTTTCGTTTAATTGTTTTTCTAATATTTGTATTGTATTTTTATCGTTGTGAGCCACCCTGAGTCCTTCGGGAGATAGGCGGCATAGAAATCCATAAATAAATAAATAAATAAATAAATAAATAAATAAATGCATACAAAGGGAGGAGTCAGTGATGTCAAATTGTAGGTGACTGAGAGTGCCCTTTTATATGTCTGCCATACATCTAAAAAGGGTTGTGACTTCAATTGCCTAACCCTAACCCTAACATGCCTATCAGTTTGAGGTCATTGAGCCCCTCTACTGCAGCCTCTTCCAGATAGCCTAATTCTGTTGCCATCTTTGGGTTCCACATATCAACCGTTGATGCAGAACTCTAATGGATGAAAAATACAGTTGCGATACCTTTCTGCATGTTTGTTTAATACATGTCAGTCTGTATGTAAGTCTTCACTGAAATACCCACAATAAATACTAATTTACCTGCTAATATAGAGCACAGATGGTGCAAGGAATCTACAATATTTCCACTCTTCATCATTGCCACCCGCTAGAACTACTAGAGTACATCTGAATAATAAATATGTTCTGGATATACTTTACTGTTCCTCATCCAATGCTTCTTTCTTTCCCTGGGCTAAGCTGTGCTTGGTGGTTACCTACCATGTTTCTTTTATTTCACCTGGTTTACATTTCAGGTTTTCTTTTAATAATTTACTGAGAAACTGTTTTAGGAAACTAAAGAAGAGGGAGGAACAGTAATCCTTGAGAGACTTGGCTTAATTCAAAAGAATGAATTTTTAAAGAGCCTTAGCTAATTCTGTGTGTCTGGTAAAATCAATTGGGAGACAGTTAAAAAGCTTTTAATGGAGGGTAGCAAAATGTGGGCTGTTTGTAGAGTGGCCTGTTGTCCTCCAGCAATTCCCTACCACCACCAATCCTAAGAATGAAAAAGGTGAAAGGTGAACTCTTTTAATCTTTGACACAGCTAGTGCAATGTTAATACCTTAATCATGGTTACTGTTTCATACATTCCTTTGGCTCTCAGATATAGAATACTTCAGCACCAAGTATTCTAGGAAGATAATAAAATCCAAACATTTTAGAAGACAGTTTTAAACATGTTGTAAAGGATCTTGGGTTCAAAAACCAGGAACATATATAAACAGCACCAAAGATTTAATTGTGAGTTCAGCAGTATGATTCTGCAGTACAGTGGAGCCCATAATATGCCCAAAGTGGTTTTCCAATATTGCTTGAAATGTTTTTTTAAAATTAAAATTTTGCCCAGCTTTGCAAGGTATCCAGATAACCATAAGATTTCATGAAATCTAGTTTATTTCCCTTTTGGATTTTTATTAATTTTGTTTCATACTCATAAAATCATATGGTGGGGTTTAATAACTGAAAAATGTGATGACCTGTCATCTAATCTTTCATAAACACGTATTTTCCTGACCAAAAAAGAAACACAAATTGACATATTTCTCTTTTTGCAAGCTTTTATTCAGAATCTGTTAATTTTTTGCCATGGTTGCTATTAAAGATCTCTTAGATCTTGAAATAGTGATCAAAGGAAATGATTACACACACACACTTTTCATGATTTTAGAATAGAAACATTTCAGGGTCTTCCTTATGGCAAATAAATTACCATCCTTCCTGTAATATTATATTTATAAATATGTCATTGAACTGAACATCACCAACCCATTGTAGCTTCCATATTCAACTTGGAAAGAGAAGAAGCATGCCTGATTCTAATGAAACTGACATGATAGTTTTAAAAAATTGAGATCGCTTACACCCAATCACCACTCAAATACCAGCTTGGTTTTTTTTTTTTGACATGAAATGCAATATATATCAGGCTGAGATTACAAATTCTTGCCATGACAGATATTGGGTCAATGGGTCTGTATAACACTTTATGTTTTAATATATCACTCCAGTGGATAACATCTTGACACTGTTGAACTTGGTAACAGAGATCCATATGGTATGGTGAGATAAACAGAAGTAATTGCTTGTGGTTTCTGCAATAATTACAAGCACTAAGTCATAATGAAGTAGTAGGGACACATGGTCCTTTTGTCTTCTGCTTGCATAGTACATAGCATGCTAGTTTGGTGACTCTGCTCCTTAGCAAGATTTATATTGTTTTATGATTGTCTGATGAAGACTTAATTGAGTGAATGATCTTCAAAGTCTCCTGATATGAGAGGGAGGGGGAGGGAGGAGAGGGAGGGGAGGAGAGGGAGAGGGGGAGAGAGAGAGAGAGAAAGAGGGAGCATAACTTTGCCTTTTTTCTATTAAGAAACACATATTTTTCTATTTTAGGCATAGTCTTGGAGACTAAAAACACTTTATAGGTAAAAAGGGGGAAAGGATTGTCAGTAAAACACTATGCTTGATAGAAAATACTATGAAAGAATTTTCCATTGGATCCACTGAGCAGTTTTGAAAATGAACAGTGATTGTGAAAATAATATGCAATTTTAACAATAAAAGTGAAGAATAATCCCTATAGTTGCATATTTGTAGGAGTTTCTCTTTCCAAAGGGATTCCATTGAGGGGTACAATATATCTCTGGATTTATTGGAAGATTTATTGGCTCTTTTGATTGGCAAATATTTCTGATTCTTAATGGCTCTATTAATAGAAGTAAATACCAGTAGCTCCCTTCAATCCCAAAAGTAAAATGAAAAGATGAAAAAAAAGTAATGTAGCTACTAGGCCGGGTGGAACCACATGTATAAAGCATGTTTGCCATTTAGTTCTGATATTTTAAGCTGAAATTAAATTCTGAGTTCTCAATTCTTTAATTTGATGTTTCTGTTTCTCCTTTCTCTCCTGGATTCCATGCAATTAGTTTGCACACCTTCCATCTCATCTCACTTCTGTCATCAACTATTCCCAGTTTTGTACAGAATCTTGTATCCATAGATCCAAGAAGATGGGAGACATAGGATTATTTTATAGTCTGAAGAGATATCTCTCTGAGTAGGGTAACACTCACATGGAGAATTTTCTCTTCATGTTTATTTTAGTTTTGCATGCATAAGAATTCATCAGATATAAGGGTAAAACACTTTTTAGAAATAGAGAAAATGGGCAATTGATGAAGCAAGTGAATGAAATAAAATGGTCATTCTGTTGATGCCTCCTATCTACAAAATATGGTTTTTATACAGTAGGCGTTCAACTGACATCATTAGTAGAATTTTTAAAAGCACTAGTGCTGTTTAAGCTGTTGTATTCAGCACTTTCCAGGTTTACTCAGATGCTGAAATGTTAGGAAATTGTACCTGTGACTAGACTAGAGAATAGAATAGAATAGAATAGAATAGAATAGAATAGAATAGAATAGAATTCTTTATTGCCCAATTTTGATTGGAAACATAAGCAATTTGTCTCTGATGCATAAGCTCCCAGTGTACATACTGTACAAGTAACAAGTGATAAATCATGATTCTAATCATAAAATACAATCATCACATATGATGCTGTTATTCAACCCAGATGGATCAGTTATGGTGAACTCCAGCTTTACAATTACCACAGAGTGAAATGGTAATAGAGTCTTTGAAGTACCCTTCTAATGAAATAAGGCAGTGGTGGTATTCTACTGGTTCAGCCCGGCTGAACTGGTAATAAAATTTTTTACAGTTTAGCCAAACTGGTAGTAAAAAACAGCTACCAGTTCAGCCAAACCAGTATTTTTTTCCCTCCCAAACAATCAGCTGTTGTTCCGATTATCAGCTGTGCCAGGATCCCCCTCGCTGTCTTACTACTTCGCCCAGGAGGCAGAAAAAAAAGGAGCACTGGGGGGGGGATGTGTTGTAAAAAAGCTTCACCCATCCAGTCACATGGCCATGCCCACATAGCCACGCCCACATAGCCATGCCCACAGAACCAGCAGTAAAAATATTTGCATCTCACCCCTGAAATAAGGGCATGTAGGTCTGTGCAACTGAAGATTGTGTTTTGCATTATATTGATCACCAATCAGCCAAAACTTTTGAGGAGAGATGGTCACCCAAGAGCTCCCACTTTGGTCTCT
Source organism: Naja naja (assembly GCA_009733165.1). NCBI lineage: Eukaryota > Metazoa > Chordata > Lepidosauria > Squamata > Elapidae > Naja > Naja naja. The sequence continues at coordinate 29,432,654 of CM019154.1, read as the reverse complement.
GGACACAGGAAAAAGACAACAGTAGGCTCTGGCAAATTGACAGAGCAATCTTCCTCAGTCTTCTACCCAATACACCTCAGATGCCACTTCCATCGATAAGACTCCCAAAGGTGCTTTTTTTCAAGAGGCAACTGGGCTTTCTGGTTTTTCTTTAAAGACATTTTACTTCTCATCCAAGAAGCTTCTTCAGCTCTTGAAGAAGTTTCTTGGATGAGAAGCAAAATGTCTTCAAAGAAAAACCAGAAAGCCCAGTTGCCTCTTGAAAAAAAGCACCTTTGGGACAACCATGACCTGGATGACTGAGAATGTCCATAGACATCCATAGGACTGTGAGATACCTTAGTGATTCTTACTTGAAAAATTCTGAAATCGAGTTCTGGATTTTGATGTGGTTTTCTTGTAGCTCTGCCTGGCTGCTTAGAGACAAATGGCAGATTTTTATGCACAGAGTATTAAGCTTGGACTCAGTTTGTTCAAAAGTTAAGCATTTAATCTTTGCATGTTTTAAAATAGCAAATGTTTGCCAATATTTTAATAATATTTTGATCTACTGGAATAAAAACAAATCTAAATTTAAATATCTATCTGTTGCCTTTGTATTATTTCTTATACCAAGCTGTTAAAGAAAATAAATGGTCATAATGAATTTTAATGCAGAGTAATAGCTCCTGGCAATTCTGAAAGCCCTTTCACATTTTATTCCTCAGTGTTTATTTAATTTTGGGAGAGCCTTCTCCGTGCATACCATGAGTCAGGTTTATGGCCCCTTTCCACTTTAATTGCTGTACTATTTTTTTAAAAACAGCCTTTTATTTTTATATTTAAAGCTCCACCGGGCAGTGATTTATTGGCACTGGGGAATGATTGATAAATAATAAACAGAAAACCAGGAATCTTTGTGCAAAACACAAATGGTGCCAGACTGACTGCATAGAGTGAATATTACTGGATATTCAACGTGATGCTCATTATGCAACCGCTCTGGACATGAGCAAAGAACCCATAGATGTCAAGTCTTCCATGCACAGAATTTTTAAAACCTACGTGGGGTTTTTTAGCTTGGCTTTGCTATAATGAATGATTCAACTCCTAGGCTAAGTTTTCCTTTTTGGTTAGATTTTTTAAAAATGCTTAGGATTTATATTATAGCTATCAGGTTTCAATTCAAAAGGAGCCGGGTTACAGAATGCAATTACCTCATCTTCCAGAGCTGAAGGTTGAATTGTATTTGGTTCAAATATGGATTATGCATTTTTTTCATATAACTCTGAATGGAGGTTTAATTCATCTGGGGTGGATGAAATTTGGAATGAGAGCAGTTACAATATATTAAGAGAACTTTGGCCTTCTCTCTTAATATAAGTAGAGACCCACTTAATTTTGCCATTAAATGTACCTGGACAATTGTGATAATAATAAAATATTTAACAGTGTGAGACACACAACTATACAGAATGATTGTTGCTATGTTCATATAGAAGTTCAGGTGTACTCCAAAAATAATATTCAATGATGGTTCAGTTTGTTAAGGGATCACTCCCTCCCTCCCTTCCTTCCTATGATGTTGACTATTAACATCTTAGAGCAGTTTGCAATGAATTATAAAATTCAAATTCAAATGATGTTAAAGATAATAACTGAACACTTATTTTCAAAGAGGTACTTCAGGGCATTTTAAAGGCCAAAAAAAGGGAGAGAGTGAGAAAGAGATTGGGCCCCTCATCTCAGCATACCGTTCATTCCAAAATAATTGGGGTAGACACAGAGAAGTCTCAACCCAAAGTTGCTTTGAAGTAAAGCTTTAAACAAGTCTCCTTAGACAAGTTGCCTCCCAGAAAACATCTTGATCAAAAAAGAATGGCACAATAATATTATTAGAATAAACTCTAACTTGGTTAGCTTAGGAATTGATATCAGGAGCCAACTAGAACGTGGGACAAGAATAGGTATCCAAACCAATTTTAATCTAAGATTGACTGGGGCATATTCTTTCTTGAAGCCTCCGCCCCCACACTAACATTCATGCAACTCAGCTTTGTGTTTTACCTACTTGGAAGTAACTGCTTCCTTTCCTATGGAATTTATTCCCAGTTCCAACTTAGTTACTTTCTCTCTGAAGGCATCCTATTCCTTTACACTGGAACAGACTGCAATGAACTCAGAGAAGCTGTAAAGGCAAACAACCAAACAATGGACAACGCTGTTTAATATCAAGCATCCCAAATGACTACTCACTGGGTCCTGGAGGTTATATTGAAAGGTTTGGGGAACTACATAGTCACAGAAAGGAGGTCCATGAAAGAATTTAGAGGGGATAAATTAGTAAGAAATAAAGATGAAATCGGCTTAGTTCGCTTGTTAAATCTTAGAAAATTGGAGGATAACAAAGATGAATGCTTAGTCCCTTTTAATCTCTTGTTCTTTAAAGAGACTGACCAAATCCATTGTTAGAAGTGAACAGTGTATAAATAGTCTTCAACTAACGATAGTAAGAGGGACTGGAATTTCTGTCACTAAGTGATGAAGTTTTAAAGTGTGATATCATGTGACCACATAGGTTAACAACAGTCCTGCCCCTCCCAGTTACCATTGTTAATTGAGGATTGCATGTTATTACTCGTTCCAACAGCAAAGTCAATGGAAAAGCCAACAGGAAATTGGGAGTCTTGGAAGGATTAGAAGCAGGCAGACAGGTAGGTAAGTGACTGCTGTGGCCTGACATGAGCACAACTAGGCTATGAGGTGGCTTCCGCAGGAGCAGGAGGACATACAAACTGCCCTGTGCTCCACCAACCCTATTGCTGTCCTCAACTGACTTTTGCCATCCTCTTCCTCCTGTTGCAGAGCACGTGCACCCAGCTTGCCCTTTCTCAAGGTGGCAGGGGTGGCAGACCACAGTCATCAGGGTGGCAGAGCACAGGGTAGCTGGGGCAGCAGAAGTGGTAGAACCAGCAGGTGGTAAAGGTGGCCAAGTGCAGAACAGCAGGGGTGGTAGGAGCAGAAGAGGTGGTGGAGTATTCAAGGTGAAGCTTCTCATTCAAGAAGCTTCTTCAGCCTGGAAGTTTCTTCAGCTTCTTCAAACCAGAAAGTCCAGTTGCCTCTTGAAAAAGCACTTTTGGAACGACCAAAAAGTTGTCAAAGTCTGGAATGCTCTATCTGATTCAGTTGTCTCAGCTACACATTTTCACAGTTTTAGTCACAAATTGACTTCTGTGGACCTCACTTCATATTTAAGAGGTCCATAAAGGAGGCGTGCATAAGTGCACTAGCGTGCCTATCGTCCCCGTCATTTTATTTTTATATTATTCTTGTTTTTGCTTTTGTTTGACAAATGATAAATAAATAAAAAAATTTTAAAAGGCAGACACAGGAGAAGTTACTGGGTGGAGGGAAGTTGAAGTGTATCCTCCAGTCATAAATGCAGGTTGGCTGGCAAGCACCCAAATTTTGATTACCCAACCATGGCAGTACGGCAATGGCTATTGCTTCCACCTCTGGGCACAAGTATTGTTTGTCCAGTGCTGTCATAATTTTTAACAGTTGCTGAATGAAATGTTTGTTATGCATGAACTTCCTATGCAGTGTTTAAGTTACTGGGTGGAGGGAAGTTGAAGTGTATCCTCCAGTCATAAATGCAGGTTGGCTGGCAAGCACCCAAATTTTGATCACCCAACCATGGCAGTACGGCAATGGCTATTGCTTCCACCTCTGGGCACAAGAGCCTTGGTGGCTCAGGCTGTTAATTGCCTGCACTTAAGTTCCAGCTGCCTACAACTGCTGTAGGCTCGAATCCCACCAGGCTCAAGGTTGACTCAGCCTTCCATCCTCTCAGGGTAGGTAAATTGAGGACCCAAGATTGTTGGGGGCAATTAGCTGACCTTGTAAAAATGCCGCTTAGTAATAAGCAGGCATATACAATGGAATGAAGGCTATTGCTGAGCACACTGGGTTGCATCCCAAAAATTGTAAGCCGCCCTGAGTCTCCGGAGAAGGGCGGCATATAAATGTAATTAAAAAAAGAAAGTGTACCTTTAGAAAAGGGAATGAATTAGCTCAACCTCTCCAAATCTGATAAACTCCAAAGAATTGGACTACAGATCCCATAAAACCTAGCCAAGGTGTTATACTTTATTGTTCATGAGGAAAGCTACATTACACACCACAGGTTTTTATAAAATAATCAAAAAAACAAAACAAAACCATAAACCAACTCATAACCACTATTTGTTTAACAGACTGCCAGTTCCTGGTAAAGCTTTTTATAAATATCTGTGTAATAGATCACTTGCAATTTATTATGAATGCTTGTTTTTTTAACTGCCTCTTGTCAAAGTACTTTGAGACAAGCAAACTCAGGGGATGAGAATTTTGGGAAGGATCTTTATTGATAGCCGAGTATTGTAATAGAACGTCAAAAGCCTGTTAATTCATTTGGAAGCTCAATTTATACCTTATTTTAAGGCAGAATTACTCTTCTTATACTTTCTAATAGAATCTGTAGACTGTAGAATCTGTGGGTGGTTTTCCCCCCACTCACTCTTAAACAAATTATTGTATCAAGCAAGAAACAGATCGAGGAAGCCAAGAGATTTGCCAGTTTTGAGGTATCATAATCTATATCTACTAAGTGCATGTTTGAAGAGGCTTATCAAAAGAGCATCAGCTGAAAGATTCTGTAATTTGAACAATAATGTCCATTACAAATATATTTCTGTTTAATTCCTTTGAAAACTTGGGGTATCAAGAAGGACACTGCACGTAATCAGGTACACATTTTCCTTTTTGGTTTGCACAGCAATTTAACCAGAAGGCTAAATTCCATTAAAAAAATGTCATTGAATTATTTAGTGTCATTAAGATTAGAATATTAAATCAATTTTGACTATTGTTTACAAATTACATAGAGAAAACCAGCCATTTCTATGGCAACTTACTCTTGTTCTTAGAACATTTCTTAATTTCCAGCCAACTTCCAGTTTTAAGTTTTTTGAAGCATTTTTCTGCCTATAGTATAAATACAAGTTTTATGATGGTTATAGTTTTTTAATGGAGAGAAGTGGCATAGAATAACAAAAAGCTTCAAAGCATGTAGAACATGTGCATAACACAATCAGCTCACAGTACTGCCAAGAAGTGGGCAAAATGCCTGGATTCTGTTTTTTTTTTTTTTGATAGCTTGTTAAGATATTAAATAACAAAGTCACCAAGTTTGAGGAAGAAGTCATGGAGTGACACCAGATGACAGTAAGGCAAATGTTATTCTATTGCTGTAATAATATATTGCTACATTTGTGCCAAATGGTGTTGGATTGGATTATTTTTGGTCAAACCATGAGATTTCTTTGCCTTTTTTTAAAAATTCAGCTGTCAAATAGCTGCTGTTCCAATGCCTTCCCCTAAAAGAAAAAGCAAATAAAGTAAAAATTGGTATATGTGTGAATGAATGAATGAATAAAACTTTATTACAATAGACACCACTATTTACATATACATAAAAATATTGTCATTATAATACATTACTAGTAGATAATAACATCCCTATTAAGAAAATACGTGTTATCAAACAATTAGGGTCACTCCCTAGTTTATATTAGTGGAGATCCAATAAGTATGTGTGTAAATATCGTTTTCCAAAGATTGTTCTATCTACAAAAATTGTCATAAACTGACCGCTATAATTCTGTAACCAGTTTTTTCCTTGTAGACATTGCAGCAACACAGAATTTTGCTACTACACGGGTAATACCTGGGTTTGAATCCTGGAGGAGAAAGTCTATATAAAAATTGTCTGCCCTCCCTGGCGATCTCTCTAGTAAGGGGAGAATATACAATGACCTATAAACTCTGTATAGCTCACAGTACAATAAAACATGTGAGATATCTTCAACTTCTCCTTTACCACATAAACATACCCGTTCTGCTATTGGTGTTTTCTTATACCTGCCCTGTACAAGTGCTGATGGGAGAAGTGTGTAGTATATGTGTGGAACACAGAAGGATTGTTTTTGCAATAAATTAAGAAAAACTATTGCACTGCTATCTGAAGATAGGCCTTCCTACTCCCAGGAAAATCTAATCTCAGTTAATTCCTGAGTTGAAGAACCCTGATAGCTCAGTGGTTAGAATGTAGGATTGCAGGCTAACTCTGCCCAGAGTCCAGAGTTTGATGCTGACTGGCTCAAGGTCGACTCAGCCTTCCATCCTTCCGAGGTCGGTGTTATGTATGTAGGTTTGAATGTTATTGGTTTATTTGAACTGTTCTTGTAAAATGTCAAATGGTATTGGTTTAAATAGTGCGGGAAGAAACCCTGCACTCCCATTGGCTGGCAACTACGGCTGCTGGCTATAAGAGGCAGCCGTAGCCCAGCCAACTCGGGTCCATTCGAGCTGTAGTCACTGAATAAACTCTTATCTGAAGCTCCCCGCGTTTGACTCTTCATGCAAACTTAACAGTCGGTATAATGAGGATCCAGATTGTTTGAGGCAATATGCTGACATTTGTAAAATGCTCAGAGAGTGGTGTAAGTATTGCTATCTTTCCAGAAGATTCTCTCAGCTGGCCCTTTTCTTTTTGATGGTTTTGTATCACACAAAGGAATGGTAGTCAGAACTTTCAAGTTTTATTTCAATTTTAGTTGTGTTTAGCTCCTTCAGCGTTGGCATAAGTAGATAATGAAATCTTTTAAGAAACTACTAAGGTGGAGGAAAGTGAGAAAACGGTGGTTAACAAAGTGGGAATATTATTTGCATTCTTTGGCATGACTGACTGAGCAAATGTTATTAGAGTAGGGGAGAAAGCCCATATGGAAGCATTTGCCATGTGAAGAGTAGCAAATGAAACAGATGGATTTGTTGATGTGACATCTGAGCTGCAGAGATTCTTTGGGGCTCTGAGGATGTGTAGCAACTGAGATAAGTCTTTGAAAAATAGGAGAAGAACTTCTCTAGCGGTAGAAAAAAATGACTGAGTGAGGTATAGTAAATGCAGAGGATGCAGATATATGTTTCTGAGGAAGTAAATGTGGATAGATTTCATTTATCTAAGAATTTTAGAGTTACCAAACTACTGACTTTCAAATACATTGAGTGATAACTGATAAGGTAGGGGTGTCAAACTTGATATTATTGAGGGCCACATCAGGGTTGTGTTTGATCTCAGGGGCCAAGGGGCGTGGCCAGGGTGGGTATGGCCAGCTTGACATCACTCATCGAGGCTCTTTTTTGGCCATGACGGCCTCCTGCAGCCCTCTGCCAATGAAAAGGGAGCTAGCTCCATTTTCACTGGCAGAGGGCTGCAGGAGGCCGTCATGGCCAAAAATGGAACTCAGGAGGCCTGCGCATGGCCCTCCTGAACTCTATTTTCACCGGAAGAGCCACCATGGGCCAGTCCTTCACTGTTTCCAGGGCAGGCCTGCAGGCCAGATCTAAGCACCTTGTGGGCTGGATTTGGTCTGCAGGCCTTGAGTTTGACACCCCTGTAATAAGGCAATGATACCTCTTCCATGAAGAGAAAAAAGAAGCACACAAAAATAGCTTTCCAATGTTCCTGAATATTATGGTTGTGTCTTGCCAGAATTCAAAAGCTCAGATTACCATATGATATAAATGGAGATAAAAATGTATGGTTCTATTTTACACCCAAAAGCTTGTGTGATATTTTTAGACTGGGGACCATCCTTAACCTTTGGCTGATATTTTAGGAGCTATATTTCAAGGAGGTGAACAAAAGATTGAGCAGGGCAAGCTGAGAAACTAAATTTAAATGAAATTATGCACAATTAATATGATTGGACTAGACAGTTGTTTCTACTGGATTTGATATTTTTATCCACCTGTCAAGTTTTTCCAAGAACTAGGATAGGCAGACATTTTTGTTTAATGGTGTTAAATATATCAACTGAGCAATGAGCATATAAATTGTTCTGACTGAAGCTGCCTTTTGAAAATGATTGATAGTGCCAGTAGCATTCAGTATCATTGCCAGTAGCATTCAGGTTTGAGGGCCAGTTTGGTCTAATGGTTAAGGCACTAGGTTAGCAAGCAGGAGATTGGAAGTTCAAGTCCTACCTTAGCCATAAAAACCAGCTGGGTGACCTTGAGTTAGTCACTCTCTTTCAGCCCAAGGTACTGCACAGGGCTATTGTTATGGGGAAAATAGGAGCAGGAAGCTGTGCTGGATATGTTCACTGCCTTGAGTTATTTGTAAAAATTATAAAAGAATAAATGAACAATTGAATGAATAAATAAATAAATTAAACAAACAAATAAATAAGTTATTATTATTGGTTGCACAGTCAACTAGATGTTTAAACTGGAATTGACATTATTGTTGTTTTTTTTATTGTAATTCTTATATACATAACTTTTTAGGAATAATAGTTTACCACAAAGAACAAGTTCTTGTTGAATCTTAGGTTTCCAACTGAAGATATTCTAGGAGGGTGGGGGACAACTTAAGAGGGAGAAATGTAGTTTGATGGAGGGCCTCTATAAGAGCTGAAGATCCAGTAGTTTTAGAATAAAACCGGACCTTGATGGGGTGGCATAGAACATAGAATAATAGAGTTAGACGGGACCTTGTAAGTCTTTTATTCCAATCGCCTGCTCTAGCAGGAGATCCTTATGTCATTTGAGACAAATGGTATACCACTGATGTTACCTACTTAGGATAATGAAACATCTGCAAGAAAACAAGCAAGCTCAGAGAGCACCAAGAACACTCCTCAGGCAAATGGTTGCCCAGTCTCTTTTTGAAAGCCTCCAGTGAAGTCTCCGGTCATGGAGCACTCACAACTTCTGAAGGCAAGCTATTCCTTTGGTTGTTTGCCATCACTGTTATGAAATTTCTCCTTAGTTCTAGGTTGCTTCTCTCCTTCTTTAATTTCCATCTGTTGTTTCTTGTCTTACCTTTTGGTGCTTTGGAAAATAGTTTGACCCTCTCATATTTGTGGGAGCCCCTCAAATATTGGAACATTGCCATCATGCCCCCGGTCCTTCTTGTCATTAGACTAGACATACCCAATTTCTCTTACTGTTCTTTGTATGTTTCAGCTCCCAGCACCCTGATCATTCTTGCTGCTTTTCTCTGCTCTTTTTCCAAGTCTCAACATCTTTTCTTATATTGTGGTAACCAAAACTGTTTGCAGTATTCCAAGTGTGGTCTTATTAAGGCTTTATAAAGCTGTACTAGAATTTCAGGAGATCTTGATTCTAGCCCTCTATTAATGCAGCCCAGGATTGCATTGGCTTTTTTGGCTGCTGCCACACACTTTTGGCTCATGAAGTGATTAAGTGACTAGGATTCCAAGATCCCTCTCACAGTTACTGGCATACATTGGTGGCCTGAAGTGAATCATAGTATTTTGGAAATAAGTAGAGGTTTTCTTTTTAAGGAACAAGGTCACCGTTTCATGAAGAAATAGTTTTTCAAATGCAAAGTTTTGGGATGGAATGTCTTGGAAGAAAATAGCAGGTTGTATTCACAGTGATTTCTTTCAATCCTCCATTTTTTCCATAATTGGCTACTGGTCATTTAGGTGGATTAGCAGATCTGGCAGTAATATTTGGGGATTTGTCTTTAGTTCCTCTGCCTTTCAGCAGCCAGCAACATTTTCCTGAGAAATACCTTTTTAATCACGTTTTGTTTAGTGCTGGATCCTTAACAGGATTGTCTTTTTACTGCCCTTTAGACCAGCAATGAAAGGCCATGGAAATGATATGCTTTCTATCATTTCATTCAGTCAGACCTAAACCTTAAAATTCTGTAAAATTTGCTCTTATGAAAAAGGCTGATTTATCACTTTAGAAAGTCTTTGCATGATGATACAAAATAAAATAGCTCAAGTTCAAGAATGTTGAATAAAAGGAATGCTTTCAAAGTTTCTGTGAATTTATGAAGGTTCTTCATATCTTTATCTTTGTGACTAACTTCATCATGTTTAAATGTTCCCATTGTATAAATTTTCTTTAATAAGACCACAATTGGAATATTGCATCCAGTTTTGGTCGCCACAATGTAAAAAAGATGTTGAGACTCTAGAAAGAGTACAGAGAACCACAAAGATGATTAGGGGACTGAAGGATGAAACATATGAAGAGCTGTTGCAGGAATTGGGTATGTCTAGTCTATGAAAAGAAGGACTAGGGGTGCCATGATAGCAGTGTTCCAATATCTCAGGGGCTGTCACAAAAACATATTCGCCAAAAAGCACCTGAAGGTAGGACAAGGAGAAAAGCAACTTAGAACTAAGGAGAAATTTCCTGACATATTTCCTGACAATAACATTTATAATTTATTGAAAACATTAATATCTTAGTGTGGAGCAAAGGGAGGGAAATTTCAACAAATTCAGTATTTCTTAATCTTACAGGACAAAATTCATTTACTAAATATGTATTTTCTGGATAAAGTTTACTTAAGGTTTATGAATTCTGGTTTACTACACTTCTGCTGCTTACTTCTGGTGTAAAATGTTCTAGAGCATCAAATTTGAAACACTTTGCTCCATTCCCATTAACTTGAAGAAAGAGCAAGTGGAAACTGTTTTCCCCATCAACTGTAGTAAAGTGTTCCATTACAGGAGACATTTTACAGAACCTTGCACATTTTCATTTAACAAAAAATACATTTATCAACAAAATCAACTTCATGTGTCTCAAAAATGCAGCCACTTCTCTCAATATATTAAAAAAAATGGAGGTAATGGATCTGATAAATTTAAATTGCCCCAATTAATGCATTGTTATATTCCTTCAATAGAACTTTCATGCTATCAAAGTCAATCAGAGGACTTTTGATGGCATCTCACCAGTGCAGCAACACTTTGAACATTGTTGGATGTCAATTTGTCTCTGAAGGGATGGCACCACAGCTTGTTTGTCTCTAGTTACTCAGAGATAGGAGAAGAGTCGTCTTCTTCCTCCAGATTTAAGGAGCATACCTGAAATCAACCCATTTGACCTCCAGACTCTCCTTCTTCACCAGCAAGTTGTAGAAACACAGATTTCCCCAATTGACTGGTGAATTGAAAAAGAGGGAGGCAGTCTTCTGTCAAGTTCACAGCTGCAATGCATCATAAATTTATAGAAACTAAAATTAATCTTCCTCACTTCTAATGCACTTTTGAGATTATAGTTTGTTTTTCAGTTTAAGAGAAACTTTCTTCACATATTGTTTGTCTTTGGTGATTTTCCTTATTTCTGGGATTAAAATATTTAGAAACCTCAGAGAAATTTACTGACTTTAACTTGTCTCACAAATAGAAAAGATTAAAATATTTAAACAGAAAGAAATAACTTATTTTTGAAAGACTGAATAGGAAGAACCTCTTCTCTGGGAAAACTGTGTTGTTTACATATCAGTTGTAAAACAAAACCTTGAAGGTCAATCACCAGAGCACAAGATGGCTACTTTAAAGGAAACATTTGATTTATGGGCCTGTGAAGTGCTTGAACTTTTTAACCCTTTACTGGACTAGAAAGACCAAAGCTGAACAAATCCCTCTGGGCACAACAGAGATGCATTTACTGGATTTCCAAAGCAGTTGGAGATTATTTTAAAATTTGAAAATACATTATTACCCTTTCAATGTGAAATATAAGAAATTTATTGAGTTATTTCATGGAAACTACAAGAGGACATGAAAGATGATAAAAATTTCGAGAGGAGACTAAAAGATACTAGGAGAAAACAGGAGTCAGAATTTTATTCATGGGACTTAAGGATAGTTTGTAGGAAGAAAGAAAAATATAAAATTGGTTTATTTGGTTAAGAGTAAGTGATGAGTTTTTATTTGTAGCAAAGTTGAATGGTTATCTGGATTGGATAGTGCTTCTTTTGGAAATGTCTAATGGGGTAATCGATTAGTTTTGGATACTAAAAAAGGATGATCGTTTTTAGTAGCGTTTAATAGTTTTTAATTTTTTTGCAATATTTAATTGTTAACAAAAGGAATAAAGGGAATGTATGTATACTAAATGGAAAAGGGGGCTATATATTCATGTTATTTATTTTGTTTATTAAACTTGTATGACACTTATCCTTCTACCAAATCACTCTGGGTGGCTTACAATAGTATTAATAACAGAATTAAACATTAAGATATCAGACATTAAAATATCAGATATTAAAAGTTTAGAATCTGGATTTCCCTGGCATAACTGTTGAAAGCTCATGGTACAATCTCCTTCCAACTTTAGGTAGAAAACCCAGTTCAATTGTTAGGCAACACCAGACCAGCATTTTTAAAAAGGATGGTGTGTGTGTATGTATGTGTGTGTGTGTGTGTGTGTGGTAATGAGGAATTTTAGATGAGGAAATATCTTCAGAGGGAGAACAGGAAGGCCAAAGCTACCAACAGAGGCCTCCATTGCAAGATCCCTAAGATTCAGCTGTTGTTGGGTTTTTTTGTTAGAAATATAAACTTAATGCATAGTTTTGAGACTCACAGGAGAATTAGAGAAGGTAGCTTAAATGAAACAAGGGACATGACTGCAGTCTAAAAGCAAGCAGTAGCTGTGGACAATCGTGATTCAGTAGTAATTTGAGTAGGAGATTGTTCCTTCATATATATACAGCAGTGTCCCCAACAAATCCACCCTGGTAGACTGAATGCTATTTGATCAGGTAGAAAGAGCTTAACCTTGTCACAGCACTGTTAAGTTTTTGTAGTAAATCTCTCTGTTGCTGGAGGGATGTTATCATTTGAAGGCTCAGGAATGCCAGAATATGTGTGGTCCTTTCAAGCAGTTGGCTTCATAGAACACAAAGTGAGACTTTCCTCAGCTTTTGCTCCCCCAAAGAAAAATATGGCACAAAAGTATAAGACAGCACAGTATGACAAAAAAAAGTTAAGTATTGGAGTAGTTCCTTTCTGCCTTGGATTTATTTCAGTACTCAGTATGTTTAATCTATTACTTTGATTTGTCTCCAAATATCCCTTTAGTCAGGACCCTTCCATAAGTCATTGTAAGACACTGGCAGCAGAATGAGAGAGGAATAGTATATATTCCAACTATCTCTAATAAATAAATCTCCTACTTTCATTTTTTCCTGTTTAAGAATCCCTGTTTAAAAAGTCTTTTGAAATTATGTCCTGGCATGGGGTAGATGGAAACATTTCTAGAAATTGCTTCTGTCAATTGAGTCAGACTTATAGCAAACGTAGTGGCAAACATGGAGGGAGTGTGAGATCTTCATCTGCCCTTGAGTGTTGTGTCAAGGTCATATTCAAAAACAGTGGGCTGGGTTGGGGGAGAAAAATGAATAAAAATAAGGGGAAAAAAACAAGAAAAGCATAGATAATGATATATTTTCAATTTTCAAATTCTATTTGCTGGGAAAAAAAATTCTCCCAGAAAAAAATTACCTCAGAAAAGAAATGGTGCTTTTGAATCACATATGAGGAGAGATGCTTGGAAGTTACAAGTGGATCGTAGACTGCCTACTTCTGACTGACATCTTATAAACTGACTGAAAGTAGCTGTCCAGGGTCAAACATTCAGTAGTCTGACTCTGGCATCTTTGCTTGACTGAGTATATTCTATTGCTGAGCTACAGTATGTCTGTTTTCCAAAGGACCCACATGCCTCAGCATACACATAATTCTCCAATTCTCTGGAGTCTGTGGCAAGATCTATGAGTAAGAATGAACTTGAATACCAATTTCTTTTATAAAACTGGGGATGGAGGTATTGTTAGTATCCCTGTGTTCACCTACACAGGGTTACAAGCTACAGGAATGAAATTATAGCACCAGTGTTCATGTGCCTGCTTCTGATATTCTGAATATTTTAAAAAATCTTTTTAAAAAAAGGCTCAAACCTGTGCATAGATATAATGTTCAGCAAAGGGCTGCTTTTGCTTGCTCTGCCAAGGAGAAACAAAGCACTTCTCATCTTGACTTTAACAGAAGAGTTTCTGTGTAGTCACACCACAAGCCTGGACAGGCCTAGAATTCAGGATTACAGTAGGGTAGGCTATTTTGTAATTTCTAATATTTTCTGAATGGAAAATATTAAATAAAGTCTAGATGAATCTGGCAATCAAAAGATAAGGAAAATAAAATATTTTGGCTAAAAAGCAAGATGCCTATATTCATTTGTATTAATGTTTTATGTGTTTTAGAATTTTAATGTCAATGCACTTGTGTGTTGAAGTTAATAAAATTCACATATTATAAGGGGAAAATTTTGCGGTGTGACATTTATCCCTACAAATTGCATTCCAGATATTTTATCACATCATCCCCAATGAAACTGGTCTTCTTCAGCCTTGATAGTTAATTTATAAAATAATTAACTTGTAGAATGTAAAGGAGTGTAAAACAAAACCTATGGGAGAAAAAAAAGATGACCATAATAATAATTGCACTATTTTTACGTTAATAATATCAGATGCTTGCTGATCTTTGGCACTTTACAGAATCTTCAAATGTTTCCCAAAAAGGTGAAGCACTAATTAAGCATTTTTATAACCCCTTTCTCTCTTTTATGTATCTGAACTGATTTGCAGTTTTTATCTGGGGGAAGGAATGCAAAGGGAAGAAGTTAATTCTCTTTAGCCTCTGAGGTATTTTTAAACCATTAAATCAGGGTGGTTTTAGTTTGAAGACTACCAATCTTTGGACAGACACAAATATAGGAGACCTCTTAAGATTATTATTGATATTTCCTTCAGATAAATTGCTTTCATGCAGAACATACCAGACAAATGCAATTTTCCCCAATTTGATATCTTCTAGCATCTCAGAATTCTGCATGATCTTTGATCTGCTTCCTAGAGAATTCTGGAATTTGGATTTGCAGAACATTTATATGGTACCCATTTGACTAAATTCAGTAGAATTGTTATTGTTTTAGGTGGTTTTCAGTTTCACAAATTTTGTTGCCTGCCTTTGTCTTATTATTTTTAAAAAATGATAGAAATGAGTGGGACATTGGAATGTAGAGGAATGTTGTGTTTCAGGTCAAACTATTTGCCTATCTATAAACTATATCGTCAATATATTTTACAGATACTGGAAATGGTGCAATTATTATCTATTCTTTCATAGGACTGGGAGAAGGAGAGGCAGTTGGAGGCAGGAGGGGAGGCAGCCATTCCAAGAAGAATAACCTAAGGGAGAAATGATGGCTTTTAGCTTTTAACTATGCTATCACTGAAGATTGGAGGAAAAGATAGATGCTATTCATTCTATTTCATGAAACATTGTCAGCCAAGATTCTGGGCAGTGGGGTGGTAATTATGTACATATCTAAGGGTGGTGAGCACAATGTCCCAAGTCCTACATTTCAAGTATCCCATACTTGAAACACACCAGTCCTGACAGTTCAGAGTAGGGCTGCTTTGTTTTAAGCTCAGAATAAAATGTGGGAGACAGGTTAATTCAGGGGTGTGCTTCAAAAATTTTAGCAAGGGGTTCTCTGCCTGGTTGCTGGGTGGGCATGGCCATGGTGGGTGTGGCCTAGTCGGCCTCCTGCACCACAGCAGGGGGGCTTTTTTGCCTTCCCCGGGCTCCAGAGGCTTTCCTCAAGCCTCTGGGAGGGCGAAAACAGCCTCCCAGGGCTCCAGAGGCTCTCTGGAAGCTGGAAATGGGCCCATTTCTGGCCTTCCTGAACTTCCAGGAGGCCCATTTCCCCCTTCCCTGAGCCTCAGTGCATGCCCTGCACTTACCTGCATCCAAAACACTCTGTGGGTGTCTCCTGGGAGGGGACGGGAGGTGTGGGTGGGGCCAGCCAGGAGTGGGACTTGCGAGTTCTCCAAACTGCACAGAATCTTAGCTAGGGGCTCTCCCAAACCCCTGCGAACCCCAGCAGCCCACCCCTGGGTTAATTTTCATATACCATTGGTATATAAATATGATGGTTTTAAATGTTGGATGAATAAACTGGAATAGCCTGATCATGAAGATTATCATGAAAGAAGGTGTGAACTGATAAGCAATACAAGGGCTACATGGAAGGGGGCTTTGAGGAAAAAATTATTAAAGGGAATTGTACAGGAGCACGTAGATAGAGGTGTGTGTGTGTGTGTTTGTGTTTGACTTATTTTGCACTGGAGTATTAGGCTTCATATATTCTACTGTAGAGTTGTGGAATGTCAAGAAAGGAATCTTGCAGGATTGGTCCAAATATTGCTAAACTACAATTACCACTGTCTTTCAACTAGCAACAATTGGAAGGTGGTTAAATTATTCTATCAAAAATAATCATATGGGAGCTATGAGAACAAATGAATCTAATTAATTCATCTTAGCTGTTATTATTTTGCCTTTAAGGTGGATGCCATCAACCTTGAACTCTAGAAAAGATTGAAGGGTTTTATCTCCTTTTTTATTTCATGAGATTATGTTGAAGCTCAGTTTTGACAGCTGTGGAACACTGTGTAATATCTCCAGTCGCTTGCGTTTCAAGGAATGATGTTTGAAGGCCAAATATAACTTGCCCATCAATTCTCTTGCCACTTACAGAAAATTCACGCTATCTTCTTAGGCATACTGATCGCAAAAAAGCAGCAAAATGGCCTTGTGAATTGGCCTTTAGTCATCTGTCACAGATGCTATTAGAGCATAGTGTCAAAATTGAGTGCCTTTTGGCAGCAGACCAGTCACTTCCTATTTAACTTGAGAGAAAGGAAGTTATGCTAGTTCCTCAGTCTTCCTCAGTTCGTTCCTCAGTCTTCTGGCATGACTTTAGGTATAAATTCCCAGGACTTGTAACAACAGCTTCCAGATGCCAGTTAGTATTATCCAAGGTCATGTTATATCAGTACATCTGGGATATTTAAAAGGATAAAGAACATAGACCAAGATCTATCAGAGACCACATTAGCTCTTATTTGTCTTGAGTCATAGCTATTATTGCCATCATCATATCATCGCCATCATTGTTGTGGTCTTATATTTCTTTCAGGAATTCCCTGCCTATATATATGGGATTTCTATTTATTTACCTTAACATATGTTATATATACATCTAGTCTCCAGGTGTATCTTTTTAAAAGCAATTAGTGAGGGTAGCAAATTTCATAGATAAATACAGTGCATTAGAATCTCTTGTGAACCCAGAACCTAGGTTATTCTCAGCATTTAAGACCAGATGCCAATCTCATCATGTTCTCATAATGGGATTCATTATGCATATTTGTACTTACTAAATTTCAACTCTTTTTTATGAGAAGGTGTTTATACCTTTTATATCTTTACTTTAGGAAGTGAAAAACCTTGATATACACATACTTAGATGTAGAATAACTTTATTGTCACATTGAATGTATACTAATCAGCATACATTAAAATGAAATTTCATTGCATACAGCTCTCAGAAAGTCACCACCTCCAATATATACTACATAAACATGACAAATAAATAAATATAAATAAAACATAAATAAAATGCATATATCTACATACATTATATGACAGAGAAACAACACAGTCTAGTTTGGATGTATACATGTACATGGTGAGAAAAATGAATCTTGCAAGTTTACATACATATATACATACATAAATACATACATACTTACATACATACATACACCAACATTCTGTTTTCTTATTAGTTTGGAAATACTTTAATGCAGAAGGCATTTCTCCAATCCTCACAATCTTTCAGGAATGCCTCAGTTATTTCTTCAGGTTTCTCAGATTACAGATTGAAAATTCTGCATGATCCCAATATGACTACTGTAGATTTCAGAAGCCACAATACACTCATATGATTGAGAGACTGGGTCCAACAAGCACATTCCCATTCCCAAGACAGCAACAGGCATCACTTAAAGTGAATCTAGATGTACATTGGAAGGATCAGTATACAAATATATCATTTCCACAATGTTTACCTACAGTGTCTTGAATTTCCTATGAAACAATTTGAGACTTCTGAGCAATTTGCAATTCTAAATGTGAAAGAGGACCATGACAGTTGTAGCTTTGCTTACCTTTAATGACAATTAAACTATCATTTATTTTTATTTGACAAAAAATGGATTTTTAAAAAATTGTTTATTATGTTCCTTTTTATAGGTATATAAAAGTGCTTTTGAATATTTGTTCATATGAATGAGCAAAATTAGTCACTCTGGGAAGAGTCTGTTCCAAAAAACTTTAGAATATTTCATTTCCCTTGTGCCTGGCTGTTCTCGGGAAGGGCGATCTGGGACATTTCTGGAAGTAAGTCCTCTAAACAAGAAGTAATTTAAGATGTTCCTGGGATTATCTTATCTTAAAACCATGCCTGTTTGGGAATGTTATGTTCCAAGCACCTTCAACATCTTTTGGTTCAGAGAATATACTCCTGGAAACTTTTGAACACCAGCCTCCATAATGGGATCTAGAATATGTTTGGTCTGGAAGCACACAGACTGGAGTTAATTTTGCACATCCTCATTTGTTTATTTATTAAAGAGAGAATTAAATATTTTTGACCCAAAGGAGGAAAGCATACAATATCAATCTATAGTGGGTGTTAGACTCCCTATACTTATTTGCCTACGTTCAATGGATTCCATTGAACTCTTCAAATACATTGAACTCTTCTGAGCTTAAATCTAAAAATGGTTGTCCTCTTAATTTGACAAAAAGGTTTCATGGAGCAGGATTTTAAATATATCAATCTCGTATTGAAGCACTATCATATTTGTATCTTGAAAACATGACAAGTTTCTGGGATACCTTATATAAGCTAGGGAAGTTTGAGCAATTAAGGGCAGTGAGTTATACAGTGCAATCTTGTTTCAAGAAGTCAAAGGCTGTCAGTTAGCTCTTAAGCCAGCTGGTAAGAAGGCAAACGGAGAGAAGCCCTATCCTTAAACTTAAGGTCAATTTATACTGTATATAGAGTTCTTGCATTTCACTCATTCCATGTTGGCTTTGGCTGAAAGCCACTTTGTATGCAACAAGTCAACCTCTATATGTATTTACTCTTTCTAAGAAGATTTTGTGTTTTCAGCATCTGGCTCTCATGATTCAAGAGATCATGGTCTCTGACATGTAGCCATCTCAAGACAGCAGTGGATTGTAAGAGTCATTTAAGCAGAGGTGGTATTTAGCAGGTTCTGACCAGTTCTGGAGAACCGGTAGTGGAAATTTTGAGTAGTTTGGAGAACCGGCAAATACCACCTCTGATTGGAGATTTTACAGTATATCCTTCCCCTGCCATGCCCACCAAGCCACGCCCACAGAACCAGTAGTAAAAAAAATTGAATCCCATCACTAAGATAGTGATGTATAGATTGTAAACTGAATTCTTACTGTATTCTCAATTGGTAGGATACAAACAGAAGACTGAAGTTAGAGGTCCATTGTGGATAGGTAAAATAACACCCAGAATTATCATTCCATTAATGACATTGTTGGAATTAAATATATGTTTGTCTCTGAGAGCCAGTTTGCTTATGACTTGGATATCCATAACATTGAACTTCTCTTTATTAGCTTAAAAGCAACCACTGGAAGTTTCAAAAATACTATCGTGATAGAGTAGTGCTTTCTTTCCATACAGGAAGTCCTTGACTTAACTATTCATTTAGGGACCATTACAACAACACTGAAAAAGTGACTTATGACCATTTTTCATACTTTCAACTGCTGCAGCATCCCCATGGTTCTGTGATCAAAATTCAAATGCTTGGCAACTGGCATGTATTTATGACAGTTGCAGTATCTTGGGGTCATGTGATCACCATCTGTAACCTTTCCAGCTGGCTTCCGATAAGCAAAGTCAATGGGGAAAGCTGGAGTCACTTAACAACTGCAGTGATTCTCTTAACAACTGTGGCAAAAAAAAGTTGTATAAAATAAAATGGGGTAAAACTCACTTAACAACTGTCTTGCTTACCAATGAACATGTTGGGTTCAATTGTGGTCATAAAGTGGCTTTATTTTTGTCTTCATATAAATTGTACCTATTTTCCTAAATGTAATACTTGGATAACTTTGAGCTATTTAAGTGGAATTGGGCTTAATACCTAAAAGAGAGGCTATAAAAACCCCAAAGGCAGTAGACTAAACTGAGAAATAAAAGAGAAAATATCAAATATCCTCCATATTAGTGACATGAAAACAAAATGGATTTTTCATATATTCACCTGAAATAGTCACTAGAAGCTAAACCCAGCTTGAGGGAGATTTTACTTAGCATTTCCATAAAGTGGATATTGGCCCTGCTGCTTGTGAGGATAATGATTCTGCATAATTACTTTTACATTTTACCCACACCAAAATGAGATTTAGTAGTTACTGGGAATGGGGATTTAAATGGAGAAAAGTCCAGAAAAGCTTCTACCTTCATCTGTTGCATAAATTTTGTTTGTTGATGTTTCTTTCTTTTTTAAACTGAGCATACAGATTTTACCAATATTATACCTAAGTGATACAGCTTTTCCTTCAAAGCTCTCAGATTCAATCCCTAGCATCTCTTATTAAAAGTGTCAGATATTTGTTAATAAGAAAAACTAATGCCTGAAAGAGTCATCACCATAGAAAGTAAGCAGTACTGTCCTTGATATGTAAATTATTTTATCTGACAGAGACGAATTCCTACTATTGTTCATCTGCCTCAGAATGTGAAACTCTATGACAGTTTTCCCCAATTTGGTGTCCCTCCTGTAGACTCAGCTTTCAATATTTTCAGTGTTACCTGAAGATAAATACGTCAAGCCACATACGTGCTTATGTAGTAGGCAATAAGAAGGATGACAGGCAAGTTCTGAGCGATATCATAATGATGCATCCAGTGGTGGGCTGCAATTGGTTTAACAACAGGTTCTGTGAGCGCGCTTTGCGTTTGAAAACCACCAATTTTAGTCTCTAAAGCTTACCTTCTAGAGCACTGCCAGTGAGTTAAACAGCTGAGGCGTGGCACTCCACTGTGCCATGCAAATCAGCTGAGCTGAAAAACACAGAAATATAGAATAGAATAGGGCAAGTGCGGGTGGGCCAGGCCAGCTGATTGCCGGAATTACTAGAACCGGTCCGAACTGGCAGGAGCCTACCACTGGATGCATCATGATCCTGTTCTGTTTTGATAATATGAAGGGGCAATATGAGATAAGACAGTCTAACAGTTTCAGCACCATGGAAAGCTCCAATTAAGCAAGGTCTTGCTGCAAAACTATGTGAAGGGACTGTAACATTTTATTCCTGCAAGAGCTCACTTTTCCTGTGCTCTGTCATTCCATGAGAGGTGGAAGGCTTTAAAAGGGCCAGGCCTTTGCCTTTTTTCTTAGACAAGTAAGCATTTCTAAACACATTTGTTACACTCAAATGGGGGTGCAGCTGCCTGGGTAGCAATTTCTTAGGGAAGCTACTAAAAGACTGCACTCCAAAAAACTGATATTTCAATTTTACAGGCTGGGTTCTGGAGACTTGGTTATGATACGGAGGTGAGATTTTAGCCTCTTTGATTCCAGTGTCACTGGTTACATTTTCTATATCAAAACCTAAGGTGCTTCTTGGTATGCGGATGGAAATAAAGACGCTCCATAATCTTTAAAATGCTCAGGCAAAACTGAAATCATGATAAACAGTTTGATCCTTGAACAAGTGGATCTCTCTGGGTTGTATAATCATTGCACCCTATTTTTAAGTACATTTTTATCTCTCTTTCCACCAAAATCCACAAAAGCACGTTCCTATATACAGGAAAGCAGAGTGGAAATATATTAAACATTCTGTTCTCAAGAGGGAAAGTTCTGGAAAATTCCAGAATGTTCTATGCTTCCTTTGCACCATGAGATTTCTGACTCTACTTCTATCTCAAATGAAAATTCTAATAAAGTGTTATTACACTGCAAAACTGGGAAGCCTTCTTTTCTTTTTGTTGAAGGGCTCAAGAATAATGTTCTTGGGAATGAAAATCTTTGGCAAAAAAGAAGCCATTGGTAAGATCAAAATCTTTCCCCCCCTTGTTTCCCTCTTTTCTTTCTCCTCAGGAAACATGGTGCTGATGGAAGTGATGCAGTGTTCTTTTCAAACTGTTCACATACAAAAGAGTTTTGAACTTAAGAGTTCCATGAAGTTAAAATCAAAGGCCAGTTGCATTCCTATGCACATGAGTTATTCGTCCTGGTTGCATGGAATATGTTTGTGCTTATACTCTATGGAATGTTAGATCTGGCTTTCTGAAAATCCCAACTTATATTTAGGAAAGCCATGATTCAAGCATTTAAAAAAAGAACCCTTTGATTTATATGAAGTTTTGTTTTCTTTAAAATCAGCAGAGTTTAAGTGTACTAATTTTTGGATGGAAGGAAGTTTCTTATCCTCACTATTGTAGAGGAAAAATTAAAATATATTAGAACTGTCTGCTGTAATTTGCTTTAGCTTTTTAAACAGATCTAAAAAGAAATGGAAGATTTCCATCTTTTTCCTTTGTGGACAGATGAGCCTGCCTAACAACATAGGCAGCCTCTTGGGATAATTGTAAAAATACACCCATAAATCTGGAATGCTCATAAATTGAGGCTATTGGAGGTTAAACCATTTGATAAGAGGCCTTCAAGATAATCTCAAATTTAACTTGGAGAACATTCTCTTCAGTGCCCTTCTATCTTTCTCCCAATATTTCTAAATGATTCTAAATGAAACAGATTCCCGTTGCTTCAAATTGTGAAATACAATAACAATAACAAGATATTACTTAGAACAACTAGGCAAAACAGGGAAAACATGTGTTGGAATTTTTATGGAGAGATGATAATGCACCTCATGATATCACAAATCTTCCTCTCTCAGGATAGAAAAGCTGTACTTGCAAAATATGCAAGTCCCAGTAAAAGGTCTAGGAAGATTATGCAAAAATTCAAAGGAACATCATCACAGATTTAAAATGTGCCCTGCAGGCACTATATTCCAATCACTGTAAAGAAGTGTGTGAGAGACAATATCTAGCAAATTTGTAGAAAGTACAAGAAGGTGTGATTTGTAGAAGCAAATTGTGCATTTAAAATTCTTTTTCAGCATTTACTGTTAATATTTTTCTATTCCTAAGTGTGTTTGTTGTTTGTGTGTTTTACATACAGTAACTGTTTTTTTAAAAATAAGTCACTAACTGTACTTTAAGAAAAGAACTAAACTGCTTGATGGCTTTTCATGTTTGGAGCTGATAAAGAAATGCTGAAGGAAAATCCAGGTGGAACCAGAAGATAATAAATAAATGATTTTTAAGGAGAGAAAAAAGTTAGCTCCTTGTTCATTGCTAATAGCTGGCTTATTTGAAACAATATAATTAACTCGCTGTGCCATATTTTGGCCAGCTAAGGTAGCTGACAACAGGAAAGCCCTGGAGCAGGGAATCTAGATCACCATTTAGTAGACAAGTGTTTTTCATTTATTTATTACTACATTCATATCCCCTTTCCTTTAAAAGCTTAAAGCTGCAAATGGGAATGTTTCCCTTTGTCACATCTTCATAACAAACAAACATATGAGGTTACTGGGATATGAATTAATGATCACCTCAAAATTTCCAAGTGAGTTCCCTCTGAACCTAGGACTTTCTGTTCCCAGTGTACCATTACATTTTACTTTGAATGGGTAAATGGATACAAAGGTCTATAAGAATATAAGATTGCTTTCTATTTATTATAAGTACAGCTTTAGATATTGGACTGAGATTGGCCCTTAAAACTCAAGCCAAATTCTCAGGTCCTCTTAATGTTTCCTATTATGTTTATCTCAGTACTTTTATTAAAGATCTTTCTCGGTAACCTAACTCTTCTGTTCGAAGTAACAGTTTGGAGTTACAGTCATCCAGTAGTTCAGCCAGCATATTTTGGTTCAACTTGTGACCCATTTTACTTAGCTTGAGCTCTTGGATATGGAATACAAAAGAAGGCTTGTTGGTGCTAACATTTTAGTAAAATTTAGCAAAAACTCAAGGATAACAACTTATACAGAAGAGCATGCCTTAAAAATAGTCATAATGGTTAACACTTTTAAAATAATATTTCAGAGCCACTTTTGTTCATTCTACAGTTCCTCTAAAAAGCATCTTTGTATGCTGGGAAAAGTTTGTGTCTATTTTTTAAAGTACTATTGTATAGTACTAAAAAGTTGTGGGAAATGATTGTTTATGTTTGACAAAGTTGTTTCTAAGGTACTTACCAAACCACAGGAAGTCTGTGTAGGATGCAAGTGCTTTCTAAAAAATCTTCACTGTAATTTTATTTAAAAATGGTAACATCTCATTCAACTTCCTTGGTTATGCTGAAAAATCCCTATTGCTATTCTATTTGTCAAGCAAACATGTAGAGTTCATAATATTGCATTTTAGGGCAATTGACTGTATTTTAAAGCTGCAGCTATCCTGAAAACTGGCAGTTATTCTTAAAATAAAACCATCCTTATCCTCACTGGCATAAAACAATAAAGTCAATAATGTATATTTCTCTCCCTCCTGTAAGCATATATAATTGTGGGTTTCTTTCATAATAGTTTCTCAGCTATTCAGTTTCATATTTAACAAGTTCTGTTTAGATATCATTATGCTATATTTGCCTGATGACATGTTTACACCCTCATGTTTTGTACACTTGCAGCCTTCCCAGATATGTAATATTCCTCTGTAATATTCTCTGCAAAATAAGGCTAGGCCTCAACTTACAACCGTAATGGAGCCAAGTTTTTTTGTCATAAGGCATGGCAACAATGTGATCAGACTCAATTTATGCCATTTTTGCAGTGATCGTTAAGCAGGTGCCATCATTGTTAAGCAAATCCATATGTTCCTACAGGTATTTTCTAGTGGAAACTAGTCAAAAAGGCCAAACACAAAAGAAGTCATAAATTGCAGTCATGTGATTGAGGAGCACTGCAATCTGCTGCAAAGGTGATCCAGTTGCTCTACGCCTGAAATGCATTCATGTAACCCTAGTGGTTATGGCATTTTTGGAACTCTGGAACCACATTATAAGCAGCTTTTGGGGGGGTGCAGGCTGTCATAACTTGAAATTATCACTAAACAATCATAAGTCAAGAACTGCCTGTATACAGAATCTCATTTGAAAGTGTTGTGCAGAAGTAGAACAGAATAAGTATGTGTTTTCAATAGAATGTATTGAATATTGAAAGAAAACTTCATCTTTACACAGCATGACAACAACATTCAAAGTACTTGAAACATGCATTTGCAAGGGTTATACATGCATGACCTTAGAGGGGTCCCTAACTTTTCCTCTTAAACTCTTATTGTACCCTTGTCCAAAATCAAACACCCTGGAAGCTTATTTATTTTTATCCCAAAAGATCATGGTCTATTGAGGTGGAAGTAAAGTCCCTTCATTTGGGGTGGTTTAATCAAGTGGAGACAAGCATGTGCTAATAAATAGTTTTCTTTCTCTCACTCACTGATTCAGTAAAAATTCAAGTCTTTTATTATGTACAACTAAAGAACAAGGCAATTGAAGAAACAAAAGAAGAAAGATTTTATGGGGGTAGTGATTAAGGCAGTGGGTTAGAAACCAGGAGACCATGAGTTCTAGTCCTGCCTTGGCAACAAAGCCAACTGCGTGGTTTTAGCCAGTCACTCAGTCTCAGTCCTAGGAAGGATGCAAGGGCAAACCTCTTTCAATGTCTTGCCAAGAAAACTGCATAGACCTGTCCAGGCAGCTGCCAGGAGACAATACTGACTTGAAGGCACAGAGACACCATACACAAAAAGAACAAGGCCTGATGAAATTGTTGAAACTGATGATCACAATCCTTAAAGTAAAGAATAAGTCCTATTCCTCATCTAATGTTCACTCATAAACTTTCAGGATTAATAATTGATCCTCAATCCAATTTCTATACATTGGGAGCTGTTCCTTGCTCTTTTAATGCCCACCCAAAGGGAGACTATTCTTGTTCCTGATTGACTGCTTGCTGCTTGATTTTTCTGGATGTAGATTGCCCATTCCTGGACTGACTGGTTCAGATTTTCCCATTCACTTCTGCATTTATCTAGAAAAACCTTTTAAAATTCTTGCAAAGTAGAGAATTATCATAAGTCTTTCTTTTCGGGAGTCAGTTAGGAAGAAAAATTAAGATGAGCCTGCTCTTATATACATCTAAGAACTCATTGATTTATAGAAATTAAGTGAAACATTTCAGAGCATAAAGATGATCACTTATGGCAGGGGTGTCAAACTGCTGGCTCGCAGGGCAGATGTGTCACGTGCTGGCCACGCCCACACCCGGTTTAGCAAAAGGGGGAAAGTCCCAATACATCACGTGACACCACCATGACTACATGAGTTTGACTTATGGCAATTCAGATGTCATGATGTGAATAGAAAACTTAGCAAGCCCATTTGCCTATATTAGAGGTATACAGGCATATCTGAAGATTAGCTCACTATTAGTTATCCAGCCGTTATGATGGTAACCAGATTTTCTTTTTCAGTAAATTGATAAGGCTGATGGTAGGAATCCCTGCAAATGTTGCTTGCTCTGCTTGTGTAAAGTGGTAGCATCAAGCCAACTTACTGATCTTGAAAAGATGAGCTCAGTTGGATTTGGTTAGTATTTGGTTGCAAGTCCACCAAGAAATTTGAAGCCAAACTTGGAAGTTGAAAAAAAGCTTCTTAAAAGGAAACAAGTTTCCTTTTGCTACTATGAAAACTTTGAAGACATCTTTCTGTAATGAATCATTGTAAGTCAAAACTCCAAAGAGACTTGATATATTTTGTTAAACTTTTCTGGACAAACTAGAATCCAGTTATCTATATTTACGCTTCTTCAAATTTTATAGTACCAACATGCATCCTCCAAATGGGAGTTTCAGGCTAAAATAAATATAAACACTCCTATTTTAGGATTAAATGTATGCCAAGGGAGTAGTTTGTAAAACCCTGTGCTTGTTTTAAAATGTTTTATTAATGCTATTTTCCAAAACTGCAATTTCATGCTGAAACAATCTTATGAATTAATTTATGCAAAATTGATGGGACAAAAAAAATTGACTTGACTGCTCATTTGTACATGTAAACCAGCAAATAATACCTCCACTGAAAGAATAGCTTGGTATCAGATGTTGCTGCCTTCTGATGATAGAAGGATAAAATGAGGCATTGAGATTATGACAGAAATTAAGCTCAAGGGAATATTTTTAAAACGAGCACATTTTGTTACCAAGTATTATGTCACTGACATGGAATGACAAGAGTTCTTGGTGAAAGGTCTATGACAGCTTTTTAAATGAGGACAAGAAGTAAGAGCACCGCATTAAGGAAAGGAGGTCGTCACATCGGATAAAACAGGGCTCTCCAACCTTGGCCACTTTAAGACTTGTGGACTTCAACTCCCAGAATTCCCCTGGGTGTTGAAGTCCACAAGTCTTAAAGTGGCCAAGGTTGGAGACCTCTGGTATAGAGCCTCAGGCAATGCTGATAGCTGTCCAGCTCTACTGTTACCCCTGCTTGCCTGCAAGGACTGATTGTCTAGCTGAATTACAAGTTTGTGACAGTAAGTGTCAGAACCCTGAAAATCTGTGAAAGAACTAATACAAGCAGACTGAATTACCACATATTGTTTTTGATTTTCATGGTGAGGAACTGAATTGGCAAGACCTTCTGTGG
Organism: Naja naja; assembly: GCA_009733165.1. Lineage (NCBI taxonomy): Eukaryota > Metazoa > Chordata > Lepidosauria > Squamata > Elapidae > Naja > Naja naja. The sequence continues at coordinate 29,405,092 of CM019154.1, read as the reverse complement.
TTATCGCTTTTGGATAAAACAGTAAACGCTAATGCCCAGATCCAGGCCAACTCTGTAGGAAACTCATGTATGTAGCACTAAGAGCCATTACTTGCAGAGCACCTCTTAGATTAGAAGGTAATAACTATACCTGTGATCAGTCATCTCATCACAAAGTATCATGGAATAGTTTTCACATATGTGCTTCTTCTACAGAGGACATCTACTTGATTGAACAGTTGTTCACTGTCTTTTGAATTAGAGATGAGTCTAACAATATCCTTACCAATCAGAGTTTTTAAACAATCAATAGAGGCAGGGTGATTTTATCAGGATTGAATCCACTAGGATGAAAAGCTTCAAACTACATTCCAAAACCAAACTTTTTTTAATTGAGGACTTTAGACCAGAGAGCAGAACAATAAAATACTAACTCTGTAATGATCATGGTTTGATTTAATACTACATTCATTCTAATGCAATTCCAGTCTGCTTTTATGGTTGCTAGTAGTCCCAGAAAGGAAGTTCTGGAACATTCTGTGCCTGAGCTAACAACTGTTTCAATGGAAGGGGGACTTTCCTGGAGACCACAAGGTGAATGGAAAAAGTTGAACTTCCATTCCTACATATACTCTTACAATATGTGACCATAAAGCCTCTCTATAAAGGTTCCCAGTTCTAGAATGCTGTCTGCTTTCAGGTGCAGTTGCTATATCTGCATTGCAATCTGTTCAATATCAATTATATTTCACAATTGGCACGGCCGCTGTAATTGGTTAATCCGATCTGTTTATTGCCTTCGTTGATTTTTTGCCATTTGCTGAAATGATTCTAATTGCCTTTTTTGTACATTGTATAATAATTATGCTGGCAGCCTTTTGTACTGCTCTGATAACTGCAAGGATGAAGAGCAGCCCCAAAATATTTTAATGAATGCGATTATGAAGATCTTGCTATTCTTTATTCAGATTGTTTGAAACGATGTTGAAGATCTATTTAGTGTCCTACTTCAGTTGGCCCTGGCTTGGAAAAGAATCAAGTCTTGCTATCTTCTAGTGTGGTGTTTTTCAATCTTAGCAATTGTAAGATATGTGGACTTCAATTTTCAGAATTCCCAATTAGAAGTTCATATATTTTAAAGTTGCCATGGTTGAGAAATACTGTTCAAGAGGCTGGAGCTACTAGAACTGTACCTTATTTACTAACTGAGGACTAACTATGTAGGCCACACTGTTTCAAAGAATGTCATGGGTATTCCTAGTACCTAATAGTGATTTTTAGTGCAAAAATCTGAAATCGCTTGATAATGGCACCAAACAATGTGAAAGAAGGAATAAATACCGTGTTTCCCCAAAAATAAGACACTGTCTTATATTATTTTTGGCTCCCAAAAACACACTAGGTCTTATTTTCGGGGTAGGTCTTATATATTTTTTTAATGAAACAAAAACACTTACCATATTCATGTAGAACAATGTACATTTATTCATGTACGAAACCACGAACAAATCGCATACCGTGTTTCCCCAAAAATAAGACACTGTCTTATATTTTTTTTGGCTCCCAAAAACACACTAGGTCTTATTTTCGGGGTAGGTCTTATTTTTGGGGTAGGTCTTATTTTCGGGGAAACACGGTAATTGTCTTTGCTTTATCCATCTGTAACTTCACAGTAAAAAGGCTAGAGATTAGCATCAAAGCTTAAGAACTTGGCATTATGTTTTAGAGTTTATACTGTCATTATTATTTTTTCTCCTTTTTGCTTCAGCTAAATTACCCCTATATAATATTAAGAGCTGTAGTTAAGGTGCATATCCTGTGCAATATCACCTAGTTTCTGGGTTTGCTTTTTTTATTTCCCCTGGGAGCCCATCATATATTACTGTTTATTTACTAGTTGTGCTGAATATCAATTGGATGGACTGAAGCCTTGACTGCAGGGAGATCGTTGAAAAGCAAAATAAGTCAAAGTGCAAATGAACAATAACAACTACAAAAATACAGAGAAATGCTTTCCATACCAAGTACCTCACTGTAAATGAAATCCAGGAATCTCTGCATCTAGTGTTCATTGTTATGGCAACAGGATCATCACAGAACAGATATTGTACCAGTCTGGTTCTTATTTACAAGAATACTTTAGCTCAGTGGCCATAGAATCAATATTTGTGGCAAACCCCCTTCCCCACTTCCCACATTTTTTGCTGGTCATTGGGGTAAATAATAGGGGGACATTTCAATATACAGTATGTGCTTTATTTTTTATTATCTCTTTCATAAGCGTCACTAGAAATGTGTTATTGATTCTTTTGCTGCAAAAGTGCAACTACCAATTTGATGACAAAAGAGCAAATTTTGCATTGTTTCATTTTTTTTCTGGATCTCTTCATTTAGTTTTATCTTTCATTTACTGCTTTGGATAATAGGAAATTGCATAAGCAATCAAAGTTTTGTGTTTCGTGCTGCCATCTAGTGATTAATACACACACAGTGATAGTTACTGAAGAAACATAATTCAGTTAGGCCATGCTGTTTCTATACAGTACTCTTATTTTATGTTTGCATGACAATTCTCCCATTATTGACTGCAGAACAATCATAGAATGAAATGAAAATAGAATAATGAAGTCTCTTTTTAATGGACTAACTAGGAAGAAGAATAATTATTTTCTTGAAAATCTAGTAAATCAAAGATATGGCATTATATTGGTACAAATGGTATAAATCTCCCCATTTGAATCATATGTCATTTTTGTGATGATGCAAATGTAAGAAATTGCAATGGAACATGGTAAGTTGCACATGAAGTCAATTGAATTGAGGTTCAGAAATTTGATTTTTCACTGAATACTAAAGGCAGATATATCAGAAATTGCCTGAAGTAACCTTTATTTACAAGTGACATTTATACTTTTGTATGTTAGTTCAGACTTCTTTAATTTTACATGAAGGCTTTATCTTGGAGGTCCTCCCTACCATAAACTTTAGAGAAGATGCTAGCAGAAGCTATACCAAGATCCCTGCTAATATGCAATAGGTTTCTCAGTTGTTTAAATCAAGATAGAACAGAACAGAACAGAATAACAGTGTTGGAAGGTCTTCTACTCCAACCCCCTGCTCAAGCAGGAAACCCTATACCATTTCAGTCAAATAGTTGTCCAATTTCTCCTTAAAAGCTTCCAGTGTTGGAGCACCCACAGCTTCTGGAGGCAAGTTGTTCCACTGATTAATTATTCTAACTGGTAGGAAATTCCTTCTTAGTTCTGGTCAGTTTACTTCTTGATTAGTTTCCATCCATTGCTTCTTGTCCTATCTTCAGGTGCTTGGAGAATAGCTTGACTCCAGTGGTGGGATTCAAATATTTTTACTACTGGTTCTGTGGGTGTGGCTTGTCTTGATGGGTATGGCTTGGTGGACATGGCAGAGGAAGGATATTGCAAAATCCCCCATTCCCTCCCCACTCCAGGGGGAAGATTACTGCAAAATCCCCCGACCCCACCCCACTAACCTGCTTTCCAACTCCGTTCTTCTGTACAGGACAACAAAGAAGACCCAGCTGATCAGCTGGGACTTAGGAGGAAGAGAATAGATGTGGGTGGGGCCAGTCAGAGGTAGTATTCCAAACTACTCAAAATTTCCACTACCGGTTCTCCAGAACTGGTCAGAACCTGCTGAATACTGCCTTTGCTTGACTCCCTTTTCTTTGTGGAAATCCCTGAGATAGTGGAACACTACTATCATGTCACCCCTAGACCTTCTTTTAGTTAAACTAGACATACCCAATTCCTGCAACTGTTCTTTATATGCTTTAGCCTTCAGTCCTCTAATCATGTTTCTTGCTCTTCTCTGCACTCTTTCTAGAGTCTCAGCATCTTTTTTATATCGTGGCAACCAAATCAGTCTCCCACAGCCTGGCACTCTGTTGGAATTCTAGGCAGCATCAAGTAGATATCCGAGATGCTTTGACGGCAGGAATCCTTACTATTTTGCCTTGGGTGGCTCAGGCTGTTAATTGCCTGCACTTAAGTTCCAGCTGCCTACAATTACTGTAGGCTCGAATCCCACCAGGCTCAAGGTTGACTCAGCCTTCCATCCTCTCGGGGTAGGTAAACTGAGGACCCAAGATTGTTGGGGGCAATTAGCTGACTTTGTAAAAATGCCACTTAGTAATAAGCAGGCATATACAATGGAATGAAGGCTATTGCTGAGCACACTGGGTTGTATTCAATTGTAACTGAGTCTTCATATAAATGTAATTTAAAAATATATATATCAAAACAAGCTGGTACTAATAGTAAAATTGGATGCAATCTCAAACATCTGTAGTATCATTTTACCATTTTGAATTTTTTAATTAGTTTATCAAAATATAAAATACAAAGAAAAAATTAAAAGAATGGGAAAGTAAGGGAGGAAAGAGGGAAAAAGTGTAGGGGAAAAAGAGGAAAAGGGAGAAAAGCATTGATGTCCAACCATTTTTAGCACAGTAGTATAAGGCAGTAACACAAAGCCTTAACTTTTTGCTTTTACGTAGTATAATATATACTAGCCATTTCTATAGCAGCAAATCTGTAATGACCCAGGGTGGGATACAAAACAAACACAGTCACAGAAAACATGTGAAGCCCCTTTTATTCCTTCACTTTGCTTCCAAGCCCTGAATATTCTTGATGGAAGACAAAAAAACTCCCACACAAACAGTTACAAGAAGAAGGAAAAAAGCAACACAAACCTGACAAGATAAGGGCTGGAAGACGTCCACAGATAACACACACTGGGAAGGACACCAAACTCAGAGAGGAACCATAAACTAGAGATATTTCCACACTTTGTTTCCAGCGTTCACCCGTATGCAGGTCAGTACTCTTATTCAGTTGTCACAGCTGCAGCCCATGAAGAGGATCAAGGCCTTCTCCTCCCCAGTAGACCATGTCTCTCCCTTATCTCTCCTTCCTGTGTGCCCTAGGATGGATAGGGGATGGGCCTGGGTCCTCCTCTCACTGCTCAGATGACCTCTGCCCTTCCCCAGCCTCCTCCACAACCTCCGGAGCCACACTTCCACTCCCTGTCAGCTGTTCCTCCTGTGCCTCAGAGTCAGTCCCCACCAGGGACATGACAAAATCTATATAATCAGCAAAACACAAAGTCAAAGTTTCATTTTTCCCCTCCTCTTGGAGCACCATTTGAACTTCATTAACATTGATAAAAATCACCATTATTCAATGGCAAATGGCAGCTTCGCTTGGAACAGCTTACATCTTATGACGATACCATTTATACAATCAAACAACAATATCTTTCTATCACAGGGTCTTGGGAAGAACTGACAGGTGGATTAAAAAAATGCCAAATCCAATCCCAAATATCTGACTGACTGTGTTTGCGATGCTCTGATGAAGTTGAGAGCTTGGTGGTAATAGTGTATTCTACCAGAAGGGTCGCCCATGCCAGACTAGCCTTAGCAGGGGAGCCAGACTAACCATACTCATCAATCCATTTAATCTTTCATTGTCTTTTAATGACCCATAATCCCTTGCTGGTTGGAGCCTGGGCAACTGAAGGGAGCTAGCAGAATGTTTTAATGGCCAGATGCCCTTCCTGTCACCAATGCAGAGTTTTGTTCAGCAGATATATTCTCAGTGTGCCCAGAGAGAGAAATATCTGCCTCTACCTACACAGCCTCCTGATTGTGAGGCGAGATCTCCACCTCTAAGCCACCGCACCACTCCCATCAACCCATTTAATATAGTAAGAATTTTTGTTTTTAAGACTCCTATATGAGATCGGTATCACCCAGATCAACTTTGACTGTATCAGATGTTAGAGTTTTATCTGTCAACAAATAGGCAATGGGACTCAGGAGCAATGTCTGAGCAACCAGGGCCTAACCCTGTAGCACCACTGGAAAACAACAAATGCAGAGAAGGTAAAAGATATACTGTAAATTGCTTCATTACAGCTTGCTATTATAAATCAGAACCGACAAAGAGTAGGAATACTTAAAGCAAATGTTTGAACATTTATCCAGACTCAAGTATCATTGAACATGGATTGGCGGATCAAAAGAGATTAATTTCCAGAAGGAAAAAAAATCTGGGATGCAGAACTGGAAGAGAGTTTAAAAAATGTGAAAATGGAAACCCCCAAAACAAAGAAGAAGAATAGAAGAATAAGAAAAAATACTTGTTTTGTTTATGGCAAGCTCCCACCCACCATCTTACATCTGTGGACTCCCTGGTCAGTGTTATTAGAAAAGATGCTTGCAATGTTGGCCTCTCCTGCTGCATGTAAATTGGCCTTTTGGTGATCCATCTTTTTCATAGACCAGATTTCCTTTGAATGTTCTTTGTTCACTTGCTGCTTGAGAGGTGGCTCCTGGGGCTTCATTATTAGCTAAGCCAAGTGTTTGAAACTTCTTCCATGCATCAGTGCATTAGGGTTGTTGTTTTTTTAATAAAAAATGAACACATGTTCAAGTGTCAGAAGAGTGTAGACAATAGGCTGTAATGTGCAGTTAACTCACTCTCTGGCAGCAATATTTTTGGCCAGCTGAAGGATGACAACTTTTCATCTGTCTCATTTGGATGTGAAAAGAGAACGAGATCATCTGCACAGCATTTTTCTGTTATTGGCTGAAACTCTCTGGAGGATAAACACATATTTCAACACCGGTTAATGTGGTGCAGCTAAAGCTGCTATCCTACCAAGAAAAATCTGATGCTGTAATTCTGAGTTTTTTAGTCAAAACAATAAATAATCCTGAAGACTACACTGTGTTGAATTAATGTTTACATAATAATTTAATTTACTAGATTTAATAATACTTGAATAAATAAAAATATTTGCCTTCATTCATGAAATAAAAATATGCAGTCTTTGAATTACTATTGTTGAAATGGTTTCAAAGCCAATATAGAGAACCAACGTACCCCCTCAGGACTTCAAATTTAATGGCTCTGAAACCATTTTATTCCTTTTAAATTTCATCAAATTGTTAGCAATCATTTTTTAAAGAAACCTATTTTAAGATTATCATGATAAAAATGCAAAAAGAAACAAAAGTTAGAAAACAAAGAGAAAGTAAGTAGTGGCTTCAAACTTCTTCAGTAAAAGTGTGTGTGTGTGTGTGTGTGTGTGTATTGCAACAGGAGTATCAAACTCAAGGCCTGCGGGCAGGATCCAACCTGTGGGGTGCTTAAATCTGACCTGCAGGAAATTTTAAAGGACCAGCCCATGGTGCCCCTGGCAGCCAAAATGGGGCATGGGGCGGTTGCGCACCCCCTGCATCCTGTTTTCAGCCTGGACGGCCTCCTGCAGCATCCTGCCAACAAAACAGAGCATGGGGGACCCCCTGTGGCCCCCGTAGCCCATTTGGCCGGCAGGGTGCTATAGGTGGTGTCCGTCCCGTCTCCTCCTCCTGCCAGCCCATGGAGGATGCTAATCCAGTTTGAAACCCCTGAATTACAACATCAACTTTTACTTTACATTTCTCAACATTTCAAGCTGTTTCTATAGTAACAAAATCATCAAAACCCAAAACCAAAGTTTCATTTTCTTCAGGTTTCATGCAAAAAATCCAGAAGCAGTTTCCAAGGAGAAACAAAATTAGATAAATTCTCTTCAATTAAAACAGTCAGCTTTGCCATCTCCACCAATTCCATCACCTTTACTAAACTTGTTAGCAATATGACTGCTCGAGTCCAGTCCATTCGATCTGGCAGAGGAGGCATGCTGGGGGTCCCATCTGCTAGGGATTTACCCTTGGCAGATCCTAGGAAGTGGGCCTTCTCTGCCTTATGGACCATTCTTCCTCTCTGAGTTGTTTTTAGATTTAAACTTGACAGCTTCCACTTCCATCCCTCTGGCTGGTCTCTAGTGCCAGCCTAGTTGAAATGGAGGTAAGTATGAGATGGATGAGCATCCTAACTATTTTCCAGCTGTTGACAAAGACTGTTAGTGTGTGAATGAGTGACTATAAGCCAAACCTGGGACATGTATAATATGGGTGGCCATATAAATTTGGTAGATAGATAGATGGATGGACAGATGATTGATAGATAGATAGATAGATAGATAGATAGATAGATAGATAGATAGATAGATAGACAGACAGACAGACAGACAGACAGACAGACAGACAGGAGGATGGAAGAATATATTTGCTTTGGAAAAGAAGGATGTTCTTTTGTCAAAAGTGCGTAGGAAATATAAATTAGGGTGTGTAATGTGCCCTGTGGATTTCTAACTGGTTAAAATAAATTGCATGCATGCATTTTACATGCCCAGAGCAAATTCCCATTAACTGAAAAGAATTGATCCTGCTAGTTAATGATAGATTTGTGCCAGAAGTGCCGAATTTTTAACTGGGGAAAACGAGGAGCATATGATAAATGGATAATAATATGTCTACTTTATTTGTCAGACAGATATGTAGAGTTCGTATCACTGCATTTTAGGTTGGAAAACCATAATGTAAAGGACTACAGGCAATCAGAATTAATAATCAAGAACAGTCTATACATTTTGGCCTTATATCAAGAAGGAAATTCAAACATAATTTTGTAACAAGAGTTCCACTTAAGAAGTGGCGTTAACATAACTTAATGTTTCAGCATTGATGGGTCATTTTTATTAATATGATTGAATCTTAAAACTGCAAAAGACTCACTGATGAGTTACGTAGCTCTTGGCTTGTCCCTCTATAGCATGCGATACCGAGAATGCTCTTAGATATTCAGCTATGTGACAATAAATAAAAATTCAAACCATACAAAAATGAAAGAAAAGAAATTCTTCTAGCCAGTTCTTTAATATCTTTCTATCAATATCTGTTTTTTGGTAGTTCCCAGTACTGAGGGGATGGGGACAAACACCTGTAGCACCTGCTTCAAATGATACCTCAAAACAGGGAAAGCCACCAACTTTTAACCTAAAGGTTTTGCTGAATTTTTCAAGTTTTGCAATTCAGACCACAGGACAAAGGAATCTAGGATTTCTCCATAAGCCTGCTTGATGGGAGCAGAAAAGAAAGGAAGGTGTCAAAAAGAGAGAAAAATTAGATGTCCCCCAAAATGTCTTAAGAGAGAATGAATGTCCCCATCCACATTCCAGCAAGCAACATGGGACCCATCCCTGCCTGCCTCTCCCAGATTCTTCCCATGTTCCTGCTACTTTCAGTGGGAAATGGTTGCTTGCTCCAAAGGATTGTTGGCTTGATTCTATACAACAGCCCTTATGTTCTTCAGTCCCTCTCCCAACACAGGTATTTGCTTTGGTTAAATATACATGGTAATTTGGGTGTCTGAAAGTGCATTCCTATGAAAACACTGTTTTTCGTAATTAACTCTAGGCCTCTAATCTTGTTCCTTTGGGTACATTATAGCTCAGCTGCAGAAACTAAGCTCTCCTTGTCTTCCTTCCTGTGGTATTTTTCCAAGGGAACAACACAAGAGTCTTGTGATATCTCCCCATTCGGTGCCCAGGATGGTATCCCGCCAACAGAACTCTGTTTAATGTTACAGTCTTCACTTCAGAGTAAAGTACACATGACACTTTTTAATTTGTTTCCAAAGGATTTTGTATTTCTGGCATGCAGCGTACAGAAGCCCACTGAATTTTTTTGTGTGTGTGACAAAAATTACTTGTTGCATAGCCAGCAGTAACAGAGGTATATGAGATGAGGCTTCAAATGTGAAGAGTAAATATTGTTCGTTTCACAAAAACATTGACACACAGGGCAAGTATGTGCAAACGTATTTGGTGTTTGGGCAAAACAAATAGACTGGGTTTTTGTAGTTTTTGTAGTTTTATTGTTATTGTGAACCACGCAGAGTTGTGCTCTAAGATAGGTAGCCACACAAACCTTTTTTGGATTTGTGTGGCTTCCTATCTCAACTAATTCAATTAATTATTGAATTGCCTACAAGTGCAGTGCCACTCACCTATTCCCATGGCTATTTACTCTAGGCAATATAATTAAAGTGCTGGGATTCACAGTGCCACTGGTTTCAGAATTGTAGAATTATGGGTTTGGGAGGTACTTCAGAGATCATCTAGTCCAGGAGTCGCCAACCTTTTGGACTTCAGGGACCACCAAACTCATAATTTTACATCCCGCGGACCACTAATACGAATTTTGACTGACAGTGGCTTGCTGACGTTGGTGGGAAAGTCGGTCCCATATTCCAGAGCTGCAGTAGTCACTGGACTGGCCCTTTGGTCATCCCAGAGCAGCTGCTCCTCCACCACCCTGCCATGAACTGGAGGAGCTGCTCCGGGATGACCAAAGGGCCAGTCCTGTTACTACTGCAGCTCTGGAATATGGGACCGACTTTCCCACCAACGTCAGCAAGCCACCCCGGGGCAGATTTCCCTCCCCCGCCGTTGGTCTTACCTTCCAGTTCCAGCTCGCGTGGCTCTACTCAAGGTAAGGTTTGCACTTGGCTGAAGGGTGGGGGCCAGTGGGTGGGCGGGCCATGTGGGCGGCGCAGCCTTGGGTTCCCACGTAGTCTGGATTAATTGCTTTGGGGGGAGTGCTTTGGAGGGGACATTTCTCTGTGGACCACCAAAATTTTCTCAAGGACCACCAGTGGTCCCTGGCTCACTGATCTAGTCCAACCCTCTTCCATGTGCAGGAAAACCAATTAGAACATCCTTGAGAAGTGACTTTCCAATTTTTTAAAACCTCAAGAGAGGAAGTACACCAGTAAAGCTGGGATTAACTCCATTGTCTTAATACTTATGACTGCTATTAATTATTGCTATAGGCCACACCTGCATTTTGTTTTTGCTGCTGCTTGATCTGACTATTTTGATTTTTCTCTTGTGCCTGCCAATTACTTTCTGTATGACTCATGACATGTAATGTAGTCAATAAAAGATAATGCCATAATTATTTAATAATTATGCCAATAAGATAATGCTATAATTCCTAACCTATTGTCCATGTGGGAAGTACACACAATTGTGGCGGGGGAGATAATATAATCATATATATCTTTTATGTATGCCATTCAATGTTGCATTATTATTCACCATAAATTATAATTCAATCAATATTTATTCAGTCAATGACCAGCAAAATTTAAAAGAACAAAAACAGAGTGAAGCAAATAAATACCACAATATACTAATGACTAGCAAAATAAATCAGATAATACAACATTTGCTCCTTTATTACTATGTTAATATAGTTGTTACCTGGATAATAAATCTAAAACATTGATAGGTATATGTGTGTGTGTGTGTGTATCCTTTAACAATTTATTAGTTAAGGTGCATCAAACCAAAAGTAATATTTAAAACCAAGTAATTAAGTATTTAGTCCATTATATCTTACTTTAATCACAGGGACCCAAAATTTAGCTATTTACATTTAGCTATTTAATGAATGATTTTAAATCCTTAGTCCTTAGGGAGATGGTGCAGCCTAGAAATCCAATAAATAAATAAATCCCAAAGGAGATGATTCATGTAAAATGTATTTGGCTTCCCAGAAAACTTACCTATTAGTGCCACAATGAAGATTGACCCACTGTCTTTATAAAATGCAATAGTACATGACAGATGATTTCAACCTTCTTGAAGGCTAACCTTACAAGGGTAAATGTACTCAACTACAAGGATTTCATTATACCTCCTTGAAGAAGTGCAGATGGAAGCATATTAAATCTAAGTTTAAAAAATGTGATTCTCAGCTTAGAGAAAGTTAAATATACCAAATAACTTGCTGGTTTCCATATACTACTTCTCTTTATAAATTAAAACTCTTAAGAATTATTACAAATAGATGCATTTTCCATATGTCTTGAAATAAGTTTGTTTAAATTTGTGTAAAAGCAACTTGCTTAGGACAGTCCACATCAACAGGTCATAATACAAGACTGGCAGCACTGGCTCTGGGTAGGTAGAAGACGATGTAAAGAAATCTCTGCAGGCCTCTATTATTTTCCAGTACCTGCACTTGCTTCACTCCCCACTTGGAAGTAGCTTGCAACCTCAGAATGGGGCTGAGGATGTCAGACTCCTTTCTAGTGTCAACATAAGCTGCAAGTTAGCTCAGTTTCTTTGTATGGAACAGGTGGACATCTGATACCTTTTCTTCACTGGGACAATCAAACGATTCTGAAGTCTCTTTCTTAGCTTAGACAGGATTTGAAACTCAAAGATAAAAACAAAAAAAATACTGATTTGTGTTATGTATACTGATTTGTGTTAAAGTCATTGGTTTAGTTTGAACTGTTCTTGTAAAATGTAATAAATGATTGGTTTAAAAAGTGCGGGAAAACCCTGCACTCTGATTGGCTGGCAACTGCAGCTGCTGGCTATAAGTAGCAGCCGCAGCCCAGCCAAAGTGGGTTCGTTCTGAGCTGTAGTCACTAATAAACAAAGAGCTTGAAGCACTCCGCGTCTGTCTCTTCATGCAAACTTAACAATTTCTACACTCTTCTGTTTCCTATAATACCTGTTTGTCTCTCTCAATCTTTCCCCCCCTTTTCCCTTTTTCCCTTGAGCTTTCTAACAACATCAATAATTTACATTTCTTAAGATACAAGGGCAATCTAAAAGACAGCTTAAGAGAGAATTTAAAAGAATGAATCTCCTTATTTGCCTGAATTTTCAGCCTGTTGGGTTTCTTTCTGAATATTCAGTTGGGCACAATAAGGATTCTCTACTTCTAGCAAGAATTTTATATTCATTTATATCCGTTCTATCTGGACCCGACTTCTCTTTACAAATTTAGGTAAGAAAACAGAAATGGCAGAAACCTAAGCAGGAGCAGATGTTTTGCATCGGGTGTAAAGTAGGACAGCGGGAGTTGTGTTATTTTAATCTGTAGACTCTTGAGGCAAATTTCAGTTATTTGTGTCTTGGCCTCACTACTGTGTGTAAATATTTGCTTTGCTCTCTTTTGTCAGGTTAAAAGCTCAAATGGAATAAGCACTCTCAGTTTATGCTTTCCCTAAAGGACAACTGAGAAGTTTGTGTAGGAATAAAGAAAAAGACAAAAGAAAGAAAACACCCCCCCCCCCAAAAGCAGATTTCTATACTGTTTCTCATTTGGGGACTTTCCTGCAAGTATTTACAGAAGGAAGCTATAGAGTTTGTGGATGTTGGTACAGACAAAATAATTGGAGTTTCACATCAGAGTAAACCGTAATGTGATTATTTGGGTCTATGAACTATAGAAGAGTTTATGGTTTGACATTATGATCAGCTAATCAGAGGGACCATTACTTGAATTTTATGCAATGTGGATGGAAGGAAGAAAGGACATTTTTTGCAGAATCTCAAATGTGAACATAAAGATTATCTTCTAAAATTTTGGTACTGTTCTTATAATTTTAACCTATACCGTCAAAACAACTGTCATTCAGGAATGTTCAATAGAAATTTCTATTTTGCATTTTTCTTACATGTTGATTGCATGGAATCCAGTTCTACTTAGCACAGTATTTACAGCTTCATAATCAGTAACTGCCTTCAAGTCCTGTTTATTTCTCATACACACACAAACTACTTGTGCTATCACAGCCATGCACAAATGCAACCATTTTTAGGTTATGATCCATTAGAGGATGTAAGAATGTTACAGTCAATTATCTACTGGATGTCTTCATAAACCAGAATTTGACAGCCACTGTTTTACTAGTTTTATTCAGGTGCTCTCAAAAGTTTCCAGAACAACTTTAAAAAGCCCATAAAGAAGTTGTCACATCCAGCTGACATTTTGTTGAAAAGTACTAATGAGCTTCATAATTTTAAATATCAAGCTTTTAAAGTAGATCTGAAAATAGGTTCTAATTCCAAAGGATGGTTTACAACGTTAACATGCCTTTTTGATGTATGACGCTGTAAACAAATGTAAATATAAAAAAAGTGCCATTATAATTATTGGACACATCACAAACAAGAGGGCTGATTGCTTGGGGTTGGGTGGAGGTTATTTTTTTTTATGGGAAAGCCTTGTGCATGATTGTCAGCAATTCTGTCTTGTGAGGATATATCTCACTATTCTTTTTCCCCTTTCATGCATTTGAAAGATGATTTCCTGGTAGTGGAAAGCTCATCTATCATCTATTACACACATGTAGCTTTCATTTAACTTTTCAGTTTTATGTTATTGTTGTTGCTGGTTGAACAGAGGAAAATGAGCTCCTCTCAAGACACACACACACAAACACAAAACAAGGACAAAGGGTAAAAATAAAAACACAGGCCAGAAAACCTCTTCCAGATGGCTGTAATGACAGCATGCCAAAGAATCTAAGCATCTTTCAAAGGTCATAATCACTGAAAAGCAACAGAAGGGAGGTTTGACCTCATAATGTTAATATCACCTTCACAGAAAGAGAGGCTGCCAAGGCTGCTATTTTATAGTCAGACAAGTGGGGAAACATGGAGTTGGAAGAACATTTTACCATCTCCATCTTCCAGGCATCCAGATCAAAGCTACCTCAACAAATTAATATTCACCATTATCTTGAAGACATCTACAAATAGTGTTCACCACTTCTCTGGGCAATTTACTTCTTGAATTGCTCTTCTTAGTAGTCCTTCCCACCCCAATATCTATGTGGAAGTTGTCTTCCCATAACTTAAAATCATTAGCCAATCCATTAGCTTATGTCCTACAGCAGGGGTATCAAATTTGATTTAATTGAGGGCCGCATTAGGGTTATGTTTGACCTTGGGGGGGGCAGGGGGTGTGGCTAGGGGGCATGGCCAGCTCAACACCACTCGTGTCAGAACTGCCTATGTGGGCCCAAGTGCGCTGCCAGCAAAAATAGAGCTCGGGAGCTCCATTTTCGTCTGCAATGGTTTCCTGCAACTCTGCCAACAAAAATGACCCTTGTGAGTTTCGTTTTCGGCTGCAACAGCCTCCTGAAACCCTCTGGTAGCAAAAACAGAGTTCAAGCAGGCCAGACCTTCACTGTTTCCAGGGCGGCCCATGGGACAGAACTAAGCCCACAGGCCTTGAGTTTGACACCCCTGTCCTGCAGGCTTAAAGAGTAGAAGTCAAGTCTTGATCTTCATCTTTGAGATATTATTTCAGGTATTTTTAGCGATCTATTGCACTTCTCTACTCTAGCTGATGATATATATCTTTTCTGAAGGAGAAGCAAATAAAATTTGGTATGACAAGTTAAAAAAAATACAACCACTCTGAATTAGCATACCCATCCCTTGAACGTGGGTACACTAAGAGGTTAATTCTTGCCAAAGTAGAAATGATGAGTAAATACTCTGAAAAATAGAATACTTTTGTGAGGCTCAGGTTGGGGTGTTTGGCTTCCGATTAGCCACATTTGTGCTGCGGGGGGGGGACACTGCAAAAAAGTGGATGGTGGAAAACAATAGAATTTGATGTAATTAAAATTTAATTCATCTTAAATTATTACTGACAGTATGATTATATACATCAGTTAATTTCACCATTTTATTATGCTAAATTAATTTAATAGCAATGGGGGGAGTTCTTGGAGCTACACCAAAGATTTAGAAAGCTATGTGTGGATTTTCCGTGCTTGGTTTAGGCTGCTAAATATGTATCCTAAAATTCATTGCACATTCTTCCTTTATAAATGACTCTGACTCAATATTGAACTGAGAGCTTAGTATCCAGTCAAACTAA
Source organism: Naja naja (assembly GCA_009733165.1). Taxonomy (NCBI): domain Eukaryota; kingdom Metazoa; phylum Chordata; class Lepidosauria; order Squamata; family Elapidae; genus Naja; species Naja naja. The sequence goes on along the minus strand of CM019154.1, from coordinate 29,389,479 downwards.
ATGCTGGCAAAAGATGTGAGCATTGCTTTCTACCAGGCCAAAACATTCTCCTCTATTTTTCTTCACCAAATTCCATTCAGTTTAAGAAGGTAAATTACTTCTCTCCAATATCTAAGACAATCCTTCTCAGCTTGCAGCCATTGTGTTTTGTTTTTGGAATCTTAGTGAACCAGCCTGTTGCTTCCATCTTCATCACCTGCAAATTGATGGTATATTCTAAGAAGCCCAGGAGAACCTTTCCTTCTGCTTGATGTCAACATCCATTTCCTCTCTTGCTTTGCAAGCTGTAGTGGCACAGTGGTTAGAATGCAGTATTACAGGCTTGCCAGGATTTCGATCCTGACTGGCTCAAGGTAGACTCAGCCTTTCATCCTTCTGAGGTTGGTAAAATGAGGGCCCAGAGGACAATATGCTGATTCTGTAAACCACTTAGAGAGTGCTGTAAAGTAATGAAATGGTATATAAGTCTAAGTGTAATTGCTATTGTTTTTTGTCCACTGGAGACAATGGCCATATCAAAAGGAATATATAAGAGACCCCCTAAAGTTGAAATAACATTTGGGATTATATTTAACTATTAGGTTGTTGCTGTTGTTTTAACTGAAATAAAAAAATATAAATCCATCTGATCATTTGAATTAATGAATCACGCACAAAGTGTGTTACACCTACATTATTTATCTGTCCTCACAAGGAAATTATACTCATTATAATTTGGCTGACTTACAGGTGAAAACCCAATGTATTGCTTTCCAGAAAAGAACTTACCCAGAGGGTAAGTGGACACATAAGGGATGCTTGAGAAGGCTTGGGATCACATTTGGAAGTCATAGACCATGGGGGTCTCTCAGGACCACCATATCTGATTGTCTCTTGAAGTCTAGCAGGGAGACAAAGAGGAGTGCATATACCTGGCAAAGATGCCTAGATTTCTGGACTTGCTGGGCAGGTTTATGCAATGAGTTGGGATAGAATGCAAAGCCATCCAAAGTGAAATTAGCATCTTCAAATGCATCAACAGAATGAATGGACCTGGGAGATGTTCAAAACTGATGAAAGGATTATAATGCAAGGCAGACAGTGTCTGTCTGCAAATGTAGTAAAATTACTGTAGAAGCAAATGACAAAAGGGAGGAAAACTAAGAAGAAAGTAAAGAAAATATATGTAATACTTGCAAGAAATATAGCAAGAACCCACTGAAGGTAAAAATGAAAGGATTTCCCTTTCATTCAGAAAGAAAATAGCGAGCTATGATTTACAGGAGTTTTAAACAAAGAATGTCTCCCCACTCCTTCAGATATGTCTTAGTTAAATGTGACATGAAATGAATTGCCTACAACTTTGGGTTTGTTTGTTTTTTAGTTAGTACAGGGGCGGTATTTTGAATTGGGACCTGTAACATTTACCTCTAGCCTTTCCAATCTATGATGTTCATAAAAATTGGGGCAGGTGTGCTTTGTTTCCTATTCCTAATTTCAGCACAATTGTTTAATATTTGAGATTTATCAGATGGAGCAATGCATTTAAGGTAGCAAAAATAATCAGTTAAAAGCAGTAGTGGGATTCAGATTTTTTTTTACTACCGGTTCTGTGGGTGTGGCTTGGCTTGGTAGGCATGGCAGGGGAAGAATACTGAAAAATCCCCATTCCCTCCCCACTAATCTGCTTTTCATACAGTTGGGAAGATGCCAGGAACACAGATAAGCCACAACAATACAAGATAAAGTCCCATTTGCTGCCAGCAGCCTGCTGTACGCAACTTGCCTTTTTAATACACTGTGTTCCCACCTGCAGCTAATGAAGGGAATCAGGGCCCTTTCCTCTCCCATAAGCCACACAACTCACGTTGCTCTCTTCTCTGTTCCTCCCTGTGTGCCCTAGGATGAAGAGGGGGTGGACCTGGGTCTTCCTCTGAATTCCCTCTCCCTTGTTCTACCTCTTCCCTGCTCTGCCCAGCCAGATTTTGCCCTTCCCCAGTTTCCTCCACAGCCAACAGGGCCAAACTCCTACTCCCTGTCAGCTGTTCAGCTTCCTCCTCAGATTCAGACTCCGACAGGGCCAGGACAGTCGCAGTGCAGTTTCAATCAAAAGACCTGCTAGCTTGAAAGTTAATTTGCAATTAAGTCTGTGGGTTTTTTTTAAATTGTTTGAGGGTCTCTAGGTATGTCAGCAGTCAAAAAAGCAGATATGACTCTTAATTTGTTGTCATTAAGACTTTGGATAAAGGGGCCATTAGGTCAGTTTTCTGATACGCACATTAGGAATGGCAGTCACATATGGCAACAACAAGCTCAAGGTTACACAGAGACCTCACCAGAAACAAAATGTAAACACTGGAGAGTGGGGGTGGGATCTACAACTCATGAAAATATGATTCCAGCCAGGACCTTGATGGAATTTACATGGCATTTTATTTTAAATGCAAGTTTAACTTTCAGATCGAAGGAATAAAATAACACAATGCAATGTGAGTATTAATTAAGGAAAAGTAGGAAAGACATTGATTTCTATTGGTAATATATAATGTCTACATTCCTGCTGCAATTAGACTTTGATTGTGTAAATTATGAAGCCCATTAATGGTATCGGAATGTTTATGAATGTTTGCATGTTCATTCATTCATGGCAAATAACTGGGATTTTTGAATAGTCTTGTTCAAATGAGGGGAGGACAGGGGAAAAGGAAGATTGGTTATAATCAGCCTTTTAAAGTAGTCCAGAAAATGGGGTATTTGAGCTCTGTGCTTATGAATAATGTGGTTGGGGGGAATAATACCTATTTTAATGGATGCAGCCAATTCTAATGCAAATATAAAAAATACTTCTTATGAGAATGCATTCTGGATATTAGAATATTGATAATATCAATATTTCTCCAAAAAGGAAGGTCAAAGTATATTTAATGGGTCACTTCTCATAATGTTATAGCATTATAGTAAGCTCAGCATGTTAGATGAATGCAACACTTAAGAATTATCCCTACATGGATGTCCAGAAGTGGCAGCAAGGGATGGTACACGATGTCCTATCGGTCATGATTTTGCACAAATAGCGTAATTTGCAATTAAATTATTGCATTGTAAATTAACAATGGTTGCTTGTGGGAACCAATCCCATTGTTCAATAAGTCATGGCTTAACACTATATTGGTCAATATAATGGAACTTAATTGGGTTAGTGTAATTTTTACAATAAATATTCCTGGTTATGGTGAAAAGCAATTTGGGATGTTAATGTATAAGCTGTAGGTGTCAGAGTTCCAAGTAATACACCCAGAGCAAACAAAACTCTGGGGCAGGTAAGTTCCTCAAAGAATAGTTTTATTGGACATATCATATTGGTACAATCTGGTGAAAACTGATTCTGAATGTTCCTGTGATTTTCACCTAATTAAAATTGAAGGGCCCCCCTTTTCAAATGATCAGACACATGGTCCCATCAGGGTGCCATCTGGTTGCCTGGTAACTTTACTCCTCCTTCATCCGGCTACTTGTAGAAATGTCCTTGGTTCCCAGGAGAAAGTATTTTGTTTTGGCTACAAAACTCCAGCTATCTAAATTCCTCCCTCCCTATCCCTCAGCTCCAGCGTGGCAACACTGAAACGTCCAAGATGGCTTCGATCAGGTCAGCGTCAGGGTTGACAGTTGCTCAATGATTCTGGACATCATTTGACAACATATTGTAATAATGGCTTTTTTTATAGATTGGAACATCCATGAGCTATGTCCCACTGCTTTCTGCTGCGATATCTTAAGCAACTAAACAATCTACCCAGAAAACTTGCAGTGTGACAAGGATTAGAGGAATAAAATAGGAAAAAAGAATGTATTCCTGTCCTATACTTTAACCCATTCTAAAAAAGAAAAAATATTCAATTTGGAACTACAAAAATCTTTAATAAATGTATCCATCTAGAAACAAAGAATAAGCAAAAAGTATGTTAAATGCCAACTGATGCTTGCCCTATTTGATGTTGTGGGCCTCAAAAACCAGCACTGATAGCAAAACAAAATAAAACAAATACTTCTGGGAAGCATATTTTAAAATTCCTTTGGTGCATTTCACACACCAAGGTCACTGCCAACAAGGAAGACAAAACAATTAATCTTAGGCTAAGATACATATCAACAGCAGGAGCACATACTGTGTTTATTTTCACAAGTGTTTAGAAACCAGTGTTCTCCTCCTGTTCTTAGCAGCAAAGGTCACACCAAGTTTTGATCTTCTTTCAAAATGAGTTTGACAAGAGTTGCAGGAAGAAGTCTTTTTAGAATAAGAGAAAGATCTATATTACCTTGTTTCACAAAGGTAGACTGAAGTATTTTCAGTACCAGGTTATGACTGCATTGTCCTTAGGAGCCAATAAAATGTGCTTGCTTCCATCTGTAGCTTCACCTGTAATTATGGCTATAAGAGTCTCTGCAGGTCAGGCAGGACTAGGATAACAGCCACAATTATCCTATCTGCAAAAGGAACATCTATCCATAGAGGCATTAGATTTCTGATTGTAGGATTTCTAGGGCAAACAGTAGGGAATTCATAGTTATTCTTGCTTCAAAGCCAAAAATCTTCTTGGCAATATTGGAAAACATGGATTTTTTTTCACTCTTTAAGAAATACAGTTATTGTAGGTAGAATACCTTGAAAGGACATTATGTTCTGGTAAATGGCATTCCACATTTCTGCAGAACCAGATCCTCCATACCCTTGTCGCCAATAAGATATCTTAGCTCTTACAGTAGGGGTGTCAAACTCAAGGCTCACGGGCTGGATCTGGTGAGGTGCTTAAATCTGGCCCACGGCCGGCCTGGAAATAGCAGAGGACTGGCCCACAGTGCCTCTGGCAGCCAAACAGGGTGAGGGGGGCTGTGAATGCCCCCGCACCTCATTTCTTGCCTAGACAGCCTCCTGAAGTACCTGTGCCCCATTTTGGCCGTGGGTCTCGCGCACCCCCATATGCCCCATTTTAGTTGGCAAAGTGTTGCAAGAGGCCGTCCAGGCAAAAAATGGGGCATGGTGGGGCCACACACAGCACCCCCATGCCACATTTTGGCCGGCAGAGTTCTGCAGGAGGCATCTGTCCCATCTCCCCCCCTCTCACACACACCTGGCCGTCCTGCAGAGAACTACAATGCTGGTCTGGCCCTTGAAGAAATCCAGTTTGACCCCCTGTCTTACAGAGATAGCAACTTGATCTGACCAGAGAAGAGATCTTTTGCTTATAGTCTTTCTTTCTGTTATCCTTCATTACTGCCTGGGGCAGATTCCAATGCAGGTAGAATTAATCAAACTAATTTTCATTGCTTCCAAATAGGTACACTTTGGTTTATTTACTAATTAGAGACTGGAAATGAGTCAGTATCTGATCCTACTTTGAAGTCCAGTATAAAATCTATTTCATAATTTGAAGGTAATAGGGAATTATGTATTGATAAACCACAGATGCATCAAAATATAGCATAGGGGAGAAAAAAGAACAGAAAGAAAACATGCTACACAGATTTCTCTGCTGGGTTCCCAGCTGAAGTGTAATGTAGCAACTGATAAGTAGAATGCTATCACCATCAAGGGATACACAAAGGAATTGGACCTTTTTTCTTAGTAGAATTGCAAAAAGTGTACTGTAACTTATGAACTGCAGACTGCATTTAAAGAATATACCTATAAAATACAAGATTCAGCATCATCCCTAAGTTGTAATATTGGTTTTGGAGATGGAAAACTGGATAGTGGGTCTTGAACAAGCCACTAGTTTTCCAGGAAAGTGCATTTTTAGTAACTGTTTTATTTCAAAGTGGTAAAGGAAGTTTTGTGTGTCAATAAAACAGCAGAAGAATGTCTGCAGAAGATAATTAGAAGCAGCTCTTCAATTTATGCCTAGGATATCTGAGATCTGTAATCTTTGGTGGGTTTTAGCATGTGGGAAGAAATATCCATCTGGTTCAGTTCCAAGCCAGGAGGAAGGCACTGGACATAAAATGGAGGCTGGAGGCTGATTTGAAAGAGGGTCCATTTATTGATGAAGCAGAACCACCAAGCACATGTGATTCTGGGCAGCTGACAAAATGGAGTTGAGAATGGGTGGCTTTTATACTTTCTTTTGGGCTTTATATTTGAGCTTCCTGTTCCTGTGCAAGAACATGTCCTTTAATAATCTACTGGCTGTTGTCAGATTCCTATGGGGTCATGTAGGGGTTATGAAGGGGTCATAACTGGCTCTATAGGCAAAAGAGAAAATGCAACCCCTAGGTGCTTGTCTGAGCTAAGTTTGGTTGAAATTTCGACTGCTGTGGGGGTGGTGCAATGTCTGAAATACCCTTAGGAGATTGTGCAATGTATTGAGCTCTGTGTTTTCTACTAAATGGTAGTGGGTTAATCCTATTATGTCCTGAAGGGTCATGTCCTGTTCTTAATCCCATCACCCTGAAGCTGAAGGTCTTTTGTTTTGTAGATAGGCTGACCCAGTCTTTAATGGGCACAAAATATCTGTTTGGGGGGGGGTGTTGCTATTAAGAAAGAGTGAGTCTGCTTCCTGCCTCTAAAAAAACATGTTTGTCCATTTTTCATTTAGGGAAATATAATATTCTGCCTTTTTTAATATTCCTCAAAATATTTCATTCTTCTAGCAGGGGGGCTTCCCACAAGCAACAAGGATAGTAGAAGGTATTAATAACAAGATGGAAAAATATTTCCAAATAGTACTAAGTTGTCTTTATTTGTGTTTTATTTACATAGTTGGAATTATCCAGCACAGCAATCCTTCATCAAATCCGGAGGGATCAAGTGACAGATACATGTCGAGCCAACAGCATGTCCAGCAAGAAGCGCCGTGTGCTGACACCTAACGATCTCAAACATTTAGTGGTTGATGAGGATCATGAACTGATTTATTGCTATGTCCCCAAAGTGGCCTGTACCAACTGGAAAAGAGTCATGATGGTGTTGACTGGGAGAGGAAAATACACCAATCCAATGGAGATACCAGCAAATGAAGCCCATATCTCATCCAACTTGAAAACACTCAACCAGTACAGCATCCCAGAGATCAACCATCGCTTGAAAAACTACATGAAGTTCTTGTTTGTCCGTGAGCCTTTTGAGAGACTGGTATCAGCCTACAGAAACAAGTTCACCCAAAAATATAACACCTCCTTTCACAAGAGATATGGTACCAAAATCGTGAAGCGCCAAAGGAAAAATGCGACACAGGAGGCTCTGCAGAAAGGTGATGATGTAAAATTTGAAGAGTTTGTGGCTTATCTCATAGACCCGCAAACTCAAAGAGAAGAGCCATTCAATGAACACTGGCAAACTGTCTTTTCTCTGTGCCATCCTTGTCACATCCATTATGACCTCATAGGGAAGTACGAGACTCTTGAGGAGGATTCCAACTACATTCTTCAACTAGCAGGAGTAGGAAACTATCTCAAGTTCCCCACTTATGCAAAGTCTACAAGAACTACTGATGAAATGACTGCAGAGTTCTTCCAGAACATCAGTTCAGAGCACCAAACGCAGCTCTATGAAGTCTACAAACTTGATTTTTTAATGTTCAATTACTCAGTGCCAAGCTACCTGAAACTGGAATGAAATGTGGATGCCCAGAGAAAGAAAGAAAGAAAGAAAGAAAGCTGTTTAATTTAAGATTTTTATTTGTCATAATTATGTATGAAGAATTGGTTATTTTGTAAGTTAATATTTTTTTTCTCTCTTTTTTTTAGTAATGCTGCGAGCAGCATAGTTGGAAATTTATTATTTAAATGGTTGGTAAGAAAGGACAGCCTTGTTTGCAGGGTAAGAAAATTGCAGTGACAATAGCTCTAGATGTGACAAGTAAGTGCTACACTGTTTTGGGGTGGAAATGTTCCTTTTGCCCTGATTTATTTTTTTAATTATTATTTTTTTTTGCATTCTTAATAAATCCAAGCCTTTAGGTTATTTATGCTTACAGAATAGATTCCTCATTAAAAGCTGAAATGCAATGCTGTTTAGGCAAAAAAAGAAAAAAAGAAAAGTTTCTTGTGTTCTTATTGCTGGAGTTTCCCTCCTGTAATATTTTATTATTGGGGGTGGGGGAGGATAAATGTGCTCATAAAATTGGAAACATTGAAATGTTGCAGTGGGCAGCAAGGCCCAGGGTCTACAATAGATTTATGGATTTGGGAGCCTTCCCATTCTCTGCTTTGCAAGACATATAAAGATACGTGCATTTGGCTCTCGGAACATTTAGACTAGGGGTGTGAAACTGGATTTCTTCAAGGGATGGATCAGCATTGTAGTTCTCCTCCATGGGCTGGCCGAGGGGAGGGGAGAGATGGGATGGACAGCTCTTGCACCCTGCTGGCTAAAACGGGGCCGCCATGCCCCATTTTGGCCAGCAGATGGCTGCAGGAGGCCATCCAGTCTGAAAATCGGGCATGAGGGGCTATGTACACACACACCCGTGCCTCCGTGCCCTGTTTTGGCTGTTAGAGGCACCACGGGCTGGTCCTTTGCTATTTCCAGGCCGACCCCATGGGCCAGATTTAAGCACCCTTGAGTTTGACACCCCTGATTTAGACCATTAAAATGTCATACCTTTGTGCATCCCAAATACCAATAGGAGAAGGAAGGAAATGTCCTGGAAAGCGATGGCATGACTCAGTCTCTTGTCCCCTAAAGGAGACAACCAAGCCAGATACTTTTTTTTCCCCAGAGGATCTGAGACAGGCCAGAGCAACAAAAGAATCTTTGGCTCTTTTCCTATTCAATTAAGTGCAATCACTTCCTTTGCTTCATAACATATCTGAGTAATAGAACGACATGGTACCTGTACAGAAGTTCTCATATCTATACACTGCTGTTTGCGTCTGTCACTCTTCAGCTTGAGTCTGTGGAGATCATTCCACAAAAGGGAAAAGGGAAGAATGGGCCCCTTATACCCCACAGATTTAAATGACACTCCAACCCTAAACTTCACACCATAGCAAAGAATAATATGCAATTTAGAAGCGTCTTTCCTGAAAAAGTCTGTATCATGTTCTGAGTTACAGCAAAATTTTAAAAGGCTCATTGCATAGAGTGCAATATTAAATAATACCTAATCTTCTTTTAGGTGGTTACCTATATTCAAGAACAACAGGAGGAAAAAAATTCTGCAGTAAATTTTATCTCAGTCCCAGACCTCAACAATATTTATTTTTAAAGAAAGTGATATTTGTTATTTTTTAACATTGGTAACAAGAAGAAACACTGATTTTTACATATAAGTATATGCACATACACACACACATAAATATTGAAAGTTTGTGACTGAATGAAATGTGACTCTATTGTATAGAGAGAAGTATATTCAAAATTCTACTTTTCTGGTCATGTTAACATCATTTCTGCATTCCTACTTGTTTGATTTCAAGATGTGTAATAATGATGGTTTTTGTATAAATAGCTGTAGTAATATTATTTAGGATCCCAGTTCTCTTAAGTAGTTGATTAGTCTGCTGTCCGCACATGCACATGCACACAGAACTGTGGTTTAGTAGATTTATTAATATACTCCTGCAACTCCCTTCACTAAACGCCTAGAATTAAGTCCAGCCATAAGCAAACCAATGCTAGTCCATAGAGCAATGGCCAATTAGGGCACAACGCACTTGAAAGTTTCCCAGTCAGAATTAACTCACAACACAAAATTAAATCCACAATGCAAGAGGGTTCACGAGGCAAGAAAAGTCCAGAGTTCAGATCCAAGTCGAGGCATGGTATCAATCCAAGCAAGGCAAGAATCACAACAACCAGAAAAAGACAGCTAGGAAATGAACACATCATTCCCAGCATCACTTCCATTTGTCTGCTGTGCTAAATAGCCAGCTTTCTGATACAGCCCATCAAGAAGGATGAGGCTTTCTCTTCGTGATTAGTCTGGAATGACCTTCTCTGCTCCTGCCTTTTCTCTGCCCTATGTGTTCTTGGCTCAGATACAGAAGGCAGTTCATCTTCCTCATCACTGACTGGCTGCATGCTTTCTCCACCTGAAGCCTCAGGGCTTGGAGCCATTAACCAACTCCCCTCCAGAGGTGCCTGGAATTGGTTCATCTTCCTTCGAGCTGACATCTGGAGAGATATTTGGGCAAGTGTCCAGGGGAGTCATCACAGTTAGACTGATCAAATGACTTTAATCAATTCATTGAAAGGTGCTCCCAATTAATTAAATAGCAAAATTTTAAACTTGATAATTTTAAATGAAGGTTCCTCTCTAAACATAGATGGCAAGCATTTTAGGAAAAATTACTGTCTCTTCCCATGCTTTCAAGTAGTGCCTACATGCGTCATCTAAAACATTTGAAGAAGTATTTTGCTTCAGAACTATTGAATTATATGCAAATAAATAAAATTTAATCAACCAATTAAAAGCATGTGATTAATCAACTGAGATTGATTTAACTGGAGGATAACCCTAATATTATTGTTCACACGTAGCCCAACATATCCCAAATGAACACAGTAATGATTTTGAAAATCTAGCTTAGCTTCCTGATTTAAAGGTGAATATTTTCCATTTGTAGTGAAGATGAGACTAAAAGATACATAAAACCATACCTTAGTAGATTTCAGAAATACAGCAAACAACTCTTTCCAGATTCTATTGTGTTTTGTAGCAAACTTACACCTATGGCAAATCTATAAAGCTGTGATCGTCTTTGTTATTTTTGGGAGAGAAGAATCCAGGTATTTCTATGGCAAAAATATTACATGGAGAGACAGATTCCTTTTCCAATGACATAATTCCAGTCCAGATTGGAAGCTCATTCTTATTTCACAGGTAACTTTACTCAATGGCAGGATAGCTATTTGTCTTGCCCAAGACTTCTTCCAACTTGAGCAGGATGGCACATAAATCTCTGCAATATCTCAAAGGCTTTGGCCTTTCCATTCATGTGGTCACTTACTGGATCAAAAACAGTGTGATATGACATGATTTTAATGACAATCTAACTGGAGAAACTTTAAGAAACTGTAAGAAAGCAAGGAAGTTACTCCTATATATTAATCTACATCATCCTGATTTAAATTTTGGACTGTAATCCTTCATCCATGTAGCTCACTGAAATGTAGTATAAATATTCAATATCACTGATAAGGCTTTGAAAATGATTGGGAAGAAATGCTTCATGAAGGTTCAGCATTTATGCTATTCATTAAAGTGGCCTGACATTTTTTTAGACTTCCAGGCATAGCTCAAGCAAGCCAAAGTGTGAAAAAGGTCCAATGGCTTTAATGAATAACAGTCTTATCATCCAAAAATTGCAGCCACCACCAATAGTTGTCAGAGCAACCTAGGACTGTACTAACTTATCAGCTCAGACAAATGTTCAATTTTAATTTTATTGTAAAAGGAACTGGGACTCGAAAAGCTGCACAGCTAGCTTTGCACACTCATGAGGATTTGAGATATTTGTTTCAGCAGCCGACCAGTAGCTCAAAAAACACAGCATTTTTGAGAAAGGAAGACATTTCAAAAGCTGAATGTAATACTGCAGGAGCAGAGGGAGAGGGATCTGGTGACAGTTTGCAACTGAAGACAGAGGTGAAATGGTCTGGGCAGCATGCCTGCAGGAGTTCATTCTTTCATTTGCTTGTAGGAAGTGTTTATCATCCCCTTCTCATATCCTCTTCTCAAAAGTAAGCAAGTGAAGAGGTTGTGTGAAGGAGGAACAATCAGCAGGGGATGTCCATGACTTTCACACATACCTGATCATGTAAGTTGTAGGTGTTTTGCTCAAAATCAACTTAGGATCCTTTGAGGAAATACAAAATCCACAAGCATGTCTCCCATAGTTCTTTGGAATTGCAGTGATTGGTCCACCATCTCATTTTGGACAATCTTATAAAGAAGAAGAGATTTTGTGGACTGCAGTATCAACAAATTAAAGTAATTATGAATCACTATCATGAATGCTGCCTGAGAACTGATATTCTTAGAAAGCAAGTTGCTGATTTTGAGATCCTTCAGAAGGGGCATCCCTTCAGCAGTTCCTCTTACATATCTTGACATTGTTTTATCAAGACTTGACAATCGAGCATTTTCCAAATGTTTGTGGCTACAGCTCCAAAACCTCTTGAAGTGCTGGTTGGGAGTGAAGTCCAAAACCTCTGGAAGATATTATCATACTTGCTTCCAATTTAAGAAATATTGGCCAAAATGTAATAAGCTGGCTTTGGAACATTTAAAGCAGTAAAACATAACCAGTTTTAAAGAGTCCTGAAAATCCAATTTAGTGTCAGTTCCACAGAAGCGTATGCAACATTTCTGTCACACTTCCAGCAGGACGTGGGAGTAATAGCATTCTCCCATGTTTATACCAAGCAACTAATAAAGCAGAGGTACACTGCTTCTCCTCCTGAAAATGGTACTCTACATATGTTTCAAAAATGTTTCAGAAGAATGGCTTTGAATCATGTGCAAGCACAATTACAAAGTATGTTATTCATTAAACCAGGGATCCCCAAACTTGGCATCTTTAAGACTTGTGGACTTCAACTCCCAGAATTCTCCAACCAGTCTTAAAGTTGCCAAGTTTGGGGACCTCTGCATTAAACTGTAGCTTTCCTAGGTTCTCAGATTGCTTACAAAAGGTGGCTCCTTTAGAAGAATAGAATCATAGAGCTGGAAGGGTCCTCTTTAATGAATGTCATTCTTGAATGAATAACAGAGATGCTATGTTTCTATGAAGTCCAATGCAGTTCTTCTGAATTATAGGTGAAGCATGCCTAACCTAGAAGATAGAACGATTAATGGCCTGAAGCAATGAATTCAATGAATTATGTAACAAAAGTTTCCTTTGATCTATCCTGAAGAATTTCCATAAGCTCTTCATAAACCAATGCCTTTCTATTTAAAACCTGCTTATTTCTACTTTTGTTTGTTATGTTTGGTTTTTATGATCACATTAATATTCGACTGAAGTGCGATAAAATATCTAATCCATCCATGAATGATGAATTTAATGGTAGTCTCTCTCTCTCTCTCTCTCTCTCTCTCTCTCTCTCTCTCTCCCCCCTCTCTCTCTCTCCCTCCCTCCCCCCTCCCCCTCTTTGGCAAATTGTAACAAAATGAGTAAATTATGGACTAGAAATTGTTTTAAGCCAATTTGCATGACTGACTCATTACAATGAAGGTGAAAAAAATTATCTTTGATGAATGGCACTGCAAAATGTTGAGTTATGGTAGTTTGCAATTTCATTTTTATTTTTTACTTATGAGATGCACAATTGGGTAAGCAACTAGAGGACTATTTATGATGCAACAGAGTGATTTTTATCCACAAAGCTGTTCCACCGGACAGGAGAAAAATATACTATGGGGAGAATAAATTGGATTCTTTTCTTTACAGTTCTCATCTGTCTTATTTACTATGACTGAAAAGGGAGTGGAATTCCTGCTCTTATTAAGAGGGTCTTAATCAAGTGTTTGTCAGAGTAATGCTCAGGATTATCCTGAGAATGGGGAAGTCTAGATGGTATGAGTAAATGTCTGAATGTTCTTTAACACAGCTAAAATATTGGGGGATGGAAGGGGATGGACAATCTTGTTTATAAAAAGTTGTCTGAAACAAATTTTCTACACTCCAAAGGCTTAGGGTACCTTAAAAGTTCCCAGCAGTGTGTGTGTGTGTGTGTGTGTGTGTTAGACTTTCCAAATTTATTCAGACTGAAATTTCCATGTTGACTTGAATTTTGTGAATCCAACACATCCAACACACAATTATCCAACACAAACAGAAACAGTACCATTTTGACAAAGACTGATATAAACATATATGTAGACATGCAAGAGAAACAACAAATACCCAGTCACACACTCTTATAACAGTGAGGAAACTACCAGCCACCAAGATGATATTATCCAGTCATGGCCCATGTAATAAATCAAAATTTCATATTGCCAGACCCTCTGAGAAGAACATTTTCCATTGCCAAAAAGCAAGACTGGCATTGGGTTACTCCAAGTAATTTTCATATACAGTATATTGCAGTTTGCAGAAATTGGTTCTGTACCAATTTCTGTACCTGAAATTGGTCCCTGCATGACCAAAAAAATATACCGTATAATACTTGCTGGTTGTTTTGATTGATCAGTTTTATTATCAAAAGAGCAAAATGCATAATGCATTGCAAAAAAGTATTCTATATCAAACCTGAAGATATAAAAGGAATCCTGTGATGTTTGGTGAAGGAGCAACTGACTGGGGAACTGGAGATTAATGTTGCAGTCATATGCAAACTTGGACTGCATAGATTTATTTCTACCTTGAAATAAATCTCATTGACTTAATTGGATCTTCTGTAAAGAATACAGGTAGATGAATCTGCAAAATGAATGAACAAAACCAAGTTGGAATTACATTGTACGAAACAATACTGTATATTCCAGTGGTGGGATTCAAATTTTTTTACTACTGGTTCTGTGGGCGTGGCTTGGTGGGCATGGTGTGGCTTGATAGGTGTGGCAGGGGAATGATACTGCAAAATCTCCATTCCCACCCCACTCCAGGGAAGGATATTGTAAAATTCCCATTCTCTCCCCTCCCTCACTAACCTGTTTTCCAGCTCCGTTCTCCTGTGCAGGGCAACAAAAGAAGACCCAGTCGATCATCTGGGACTCGGGAGGCAGAGAATAGATGGGGTGGGGCCAGTCAGAGGTGGTATTCTGAACTACTGAAAATTTCTGCTACCGGTTCTCCAGAACTGGTCAGAACCTGTTGAACACCATCTCTGGTATATCCTTTAAAGACTGGATCAGCTGAGCATGATTTCAATGTTCTTCAGTATCTATTTAATGTAATGCAGATTGCTCTGATTAAGAGTGACTCCCAGGTGATGGCCCTCATCACCCGGTGTTTATGGTGTTAAAAACTTTCTGCATAAAAAACAGAGGTTGTTTGGTGGATTATTCTATCTCCCTAACAAAGAACCTGAGTATTTATATTTTTAGATAGCAAAAATATAAGTCAACGGTAAAGGTTTCTCCTGTCCAGTCATGACTGACTCTAGGATAGTGCTCATCTCCATTTCCTAGTCAAAAAAGCCACCATTTTCTGAAGATGGTTCTGTGGTCATGAGGTGAGCATGACAATACACACTATGGATAGGAACTCTGTTACCTTCCCACTGAAGTGGTACCTATTTATCTATTTGCATTTTCATGCTTTCAAACTGCTAGATTGGCAGGAGCTGGGGCAAGAATTATCCTGTCACACAGTAGCAATAGCACTTAGACTTATATACCACTTTACAGAGCTTTACAGCCCTCTCAAAGCAGTTTACAGAGTCAGCATATTGCCCCCAACAATTTGGGTCCTCATTTTACCCAAAATGAGGAAGGATGGAAGGCTGAGTCAATCTTGAGCCTGGTGAGATTTGATCTGCCAAATTGGAGGCAGCCAGCTGTCAGCAGAAGTAGCCTGCAGTACTGCACTCTAACCACTGCACCACCGTAGCTCATTGGAACAACGTACTTGGACCAACCTTCCGGTCTACAAGCCCATCATCTTAACAATATACTTCCCATATATGTGTAGTTGTGTAACAGATGCTCTATTTGCAAATGGCAATTGAGTAAACATAACAGCCTGGTTTCTCCTAGTGTGCTGGGCTGCAAAACCTAGGATTCTTAGCCAGCAGGTTGGGGAGCTGCCTGTTTAAATATAATTACTTTGTATTATTACATGAAATTTTTTAACAGCATCTAAATTGTGGAGGAAAAATAGTATTTGGCTATCACTCCTACGCCATAAATGACCAATGGGAAATGAAAAGTTCCATTTTAGTTTATATTTTATTGCATTACTTTGGCCTGGTCTACTCGTGTCGCTTCAGTCCACTCTACCCAATGCAGAGAGGAAAGATCAGGCCAGCAAAGCTTTGGCCCAGTCTTCCTGGTGTGAAGAGAAAAGATCAGGCCAATGTAGCTTCAGCCTGGTCTACCCAATTAGGCCAGCATGGCTTTGGCCCAATCTACTCAACGCAAAGAGAAAGCATGCCATCAGTTTGGGGAGTGGCATCAAGCTGGCCATGCCCACCTAGCTGGCCACACCCACCCAGTCAGCCCCCCCAAGGTTAACCACAACCCTGATGCGGCCCTCAGTGAAATTGAGTTTGACACCCCTGCTCTACAATGAACACAATACTTCCTATTTGTCCCTATCAATGGGTCTATAATTCACTCATAGCCATGCTTTTGCTCTCCACAAGTAATGAGACAGAAGGTCTTGTGTGTCAGGGCGTAAAAACAGCATCCCTGCTAATTAGAGATGATAGACTGTGCATTTCTTTACTGTCAACTTTGATTAAATAAAACCCGGAAAATAATCTAAGAAACATATTTTTATTTACAAAAATAACAAACCTAGCTGACTACATACTGGCAGCTAATCACACACAAAGGCATATATAAAAGTTACAGGAAGTGAAGAAAAAAACTTTTGAAGCATGCACAGTAAATCAGAAATCACAAGACATCCTTATCTCATTACTATGGAGACAAGATAACAAATGTTCTAGCAGGCTCTGGCTAGCTGCCCTGCCTGCAAATCTTAGCTTAGCAGACAAATCACAAAAAATGTAGTGACATTGTGTCTGCTTAATCTAAATCAGTTAAAATAGATGGTTAGTCAATTATGCATGTTTTATTTGAAAGGCATTCTATTTTCTGGATGCTCAAGATAGCAATAGCAATAGCACTTAGACTTATGTATAAGTGCTTTCCAGCCCTCTCTAAGCAGTTTACAGAGTGAGCATATTGCCCACAACAATCTGGGTCCTCATTTTACCAACCTCAGAGGGCTGGAAGGCTGAGTCAACCTTGACCCGGTGAGACCCAAACTGCCCAACTGCTGGCAGCCGGTGATCAGCAGAAGTAGCCTACAGTACTGCATTCTAACTACTGTACTGCCGCAGCTCATAGAGATCTACTATGCCTCTTACCCAGTTTATTTTTCTCCCCCTCTTTTTTCATAAATTATAATGAAGCACCTGTAGGCTTTTAGCTTTGTGGAGATATGGATGGCATGTTGATTGAGCACTTTAATATGCAACCCAAGGACCCAAGATTGTTGGGGGCAATTAGCTGACCTTGTAAAAATGCCGTTTAGTAATAAGCAGGCATATACAATGGAAGGAAGGCTATTGCTGAGCGCATTGGGTTGTGCTCCAAAAATTGTAAGCCGCCCTGAGTCTTCGGAGAAGGGCGGCATATAAATGTAATAAAAAAAAAAACCACCCCAGGGGCCAGCTGGCCTTGCTGATCCAAAAGCCCATCATTCAAGATGATGCATCTCAAGTATTTGAAGCTGTTTAAATTTGTCAACTGGCTGTCATCACCAGTGATTTTTGGTTCTACTGGCTTGATATTTGGCACAGGCTGGCACCGTTTTGTTCAAGCTATCAGGCTGAAGACCATAAAATCTGTAATTGCCAGGAGTTCACAGTCATCAGCAAATATGATTTCTTGAATTGACTGTATGAAGGCATCTCATCCATGCATTCAAGCAGCATAGATCAAAGCTAAACTAACCATCCAATTGGTCTCTGATGTACCTCCCTCCTTCAGATCCTGGACAGCATATGACAATATGCAAGTAAAGAACAAATTGAATAGAATTTTTGTTAACACAACCTTGCTTTACCCCATTGGAAGTAGCAAATGCAGCTGATGCACCTTTGTTAAAAAAAAAAACCCTGTCCCGTTGTATCCATCATGGAGTAGTTGAATCAGTGTCACACATTTCCTCAGGCATCCATAATGTCTCTGATTATCCAGAAGAGCTCTCTATTTATAGTGTCAAATGGACCTCAAGATTTCTATGCAGTAACTGGTGAGGCATATTACAGTCGTTTCTGGCTTCCAGAGAGCCTCTGTAGCCCAGAGAGGCTGTTTTGCCCTCCTGGAAGCTCGAGAAAAGCATTTGCAGCCCGGGGAGGGCAAAAGCGCTGCCCCACACACCATGGTGTAGGAGGCCAACTAGGCCATGCCCACCATTGCCACACCCACCCAGCAACTGGGCAGAGAACCTGTTGCTAAAATTTTTGAAGCTCATCCCTGCAAGTGACACCAAAAACGGATAGAAAACCATGAGAATAGCACCCAGAATAACACTCAGTTGCTACAATGGACTTCCAATGTTTCTATTGTGCTGACTCTGCACTTCCAGACTAATTTTGCAATGCCATTTCCATGTTTACAGATAATCTGCACAACTATGTGTCTTCTTCAAACTGAAGAACTACCATATAATGAAACTCTGAAATTGCAGGTGAAATTGAAAAAGTACGTAAAATTGCTGAAAAAAAATCTAATGACAGACTGGATTTTCTCTATCTTTTTTACAAATGTATAATTGTGCTTATTATTGTTCCAGTGATTTTCCTAGCAACGTTTGTTATATTTGCCTAGTTCTTGATATCTGGGTATATGTATTTGTGCTTCTCTTGAAATAACATTTATTTATTTTTTACTCTGCTCTTTATTCACAAACTTTGGGCTGGACATCCCCATTTAGTGTAATAAAACTTAACAGCATATACCTGCTATTTTCTCAATGGTGCATCCCGGTTTGGTGCCTAAAATAAGTAATCGTCATGAGTTTATTATCATTTTGCTTTAGTACTTAATACCATTCCAAACTTAACTTCCTCACTTCAAAATAACGTACATAACTGTATAATATTCTCAAGGTAGCCATATGACATTATTAGTTATGTTTCTGTGCAGTTGATTATTGTATTCCAATAAGAAGGACTTTACTCCACACTCTGGGGTGCAACTGGTACAGAATTGATATGATGAAAGCTGGCTGAGGGTTGAGAGTTTGCAACCCAGTTTACAAAGCAGACATTTGAGTATTCAGTCTCTTCAAACACATCTGCACAATTTATTTTGAGCACTGACAATGAAATGGGGAAAACCCTTTTTAATTTTTTTTTACAAAAATCTCTTTGTTGCCCATTGGGGAGGGTGTCATAAATGTAACCACTTGTTTCAAGGGAAAACCCACACAATTTTATGGCAGTACTTCCTATATTTTCAGCAATTAAGAAATAGTAGCTTTTAAAAAGAAGCACATCATCACCCTCCCCTGCAGAGCATCAGCTGGAGGCTAATGAAAACACAGTGGAATGAGGCTATGCTACTATCGAAGGTATCTCTTGGGTGTGCTGAACTGAGCATGTAATAAATGAGAAACCCTGCGTGATTCTGAGTAGTTGCTTGGTGTAAGATGAAACAATGCTGATACAAAAGAGATTAAAATCCTGATGCCAAGGATAGTTGCAGGGGCATCTGCAAAAAATGGTCAAAATAATCAAGAAGGCAGCCACAAGCATGCAATTGTTGAAGTTCTCTCTTATGTGCATTATGGGTGCATTAAAAATACATGTGTTTTGATTATATTCTATGGACACCCCAGATACCTACTTATCAAAAATACGGACAATATATCCAATAGACCAGGAGTGTCAAACTGGTAGCCCACAGACTGGATGTGTCACATGCAGACCACGCCCACCCCAGCTCCTCAAAGGGGAAAAACGTCATGAAACATCATGTGATGGCAATGTGACACAGCGAGTTTGATAATAGGCCAAAGAAAGGGTTCTTTCTTGCATTGGATAATCTCCAAAGAGCTTGACTGACCTAAGTTTTGAGTTGTGTGAGTACTATTATGAAGTCAGAATGTCCACAGGATTGTTTCATGTGCTTGTGGAACGTATATCCCAGTGGGCACTACTGCTTTCTTAAGCCTTAAATCATCCCCACTTACTCCATTTTGCCAGCTGGGTTTCTTTCTAGATACAGTCATTCTTTTTATGATGTTTAACAACTCCACAAATGTTAAGAGCACTAGGACAAGTTGGGAGGTGGCATCGCAGACAATGTTATTTGATGTTCCCTTTGCATCACGGCAATCTTGCCCTGTAACTTGCTGAGATTTGACCTTCTCCACAACTACTCAATTGTATTTTGCATATTGATAAATGCATTTAAGTGTCAGTGAGGTGGTGTAACCAAATGTTAATCTGCCCACTGCAGTAGGTGTGTAATAGATACACTGGGTAAAAAGCATCTGAAATCAAATTGGCCTTCTGAAACCTGTACCATTTCCAAGCAGAAATCATTAATGCATTTCAATGTGTCATTCCTTGTGTAACTATTTTCAGGTGGTGTAACCAAATGTTAATCTGCCCACTGCAGTAGGTGTGTAATAGATACACTGGGTAAAAAGCATCTGAAATCAAATTGGCCTTCTGAAACCTGTACCATTTCCAAGCAGAAATGCGGGGTGGGGGTGGGGTCATTATTTTTCCCTGTATCTCTTGTTAAAGAGAATATTACATGTCAGAACTATCATATGTAACAAATATTTAAATATCATTTAGCATCTGAAGATTTTGATGTTTTCTTGTTTGAATGCAATAGAAAGCCTGCTGTAGGTGAACAACATATCTGTATATAGCAGTGGTGGCTAACCTTTTTGGGCTCCTGTGCCAAAAATTGTGCATGTGCTTGCATGCTTGTGCTCGCATGCCAGCACCCAGAAGGCAATGCGTGCCCCATCCCCTACGCATGCGCATGCAATCTTCCCACCCATCCATCCCCCTTACCTGCACTGCACCTCACAGCTGATTTTTGGCTGGTTTGAGGCCTTTTCGGCCTCCCAAAGGCTTGAGGAAGGCTTCTGCAGGCTTCTACAAGCTTTGCAGACCGAAATATAGCCCCATTTTGTCACTTCCTGTTTTTCTGAAAATACCGGAAGTGACAAAACGGGGCTAGATTTTGGCAAAGCTTGTAGAAGTCTGCAGAAGCCTTCCTCAAGCAGGAAAAAAGGCCTCACTGGATCAGCTGTGAGGAGCGCACATGCACAGTGAGGTAAGTTTGCCTGCAGCTTGCATGCTGGCACAAATGGCTCTGCGTGCCACCTGTGGCATGCGTGCCATAGGTTCGCCATCACGGGTATATAGTATTGAGAAAAATGAAGGTAAGTTATGAATCGCCATCACAAATATAAATCATTTATGAATTGTTCCTGTGTAAATGTAACAAAAAGCCATTAAAGACTGATTATTTTTCTCAGAAATTTCAATTTTTTCAAAAAAGTGTTTTGCTCAGCCAATAAACCCCCAAACCTTCTTGGATTGCAATTCTCCTTCAATACTCCAATCTGTGGGCAACTTGTAGTTTTGGGCAAGGACTGCTGACTTACACCTTAACCACAATGTCATAGTATCATAGTGTGGTTTCTGTGGTTTTGGCTTAATGTTTTGTGAACCCAGCCGATTGTGTTTATTTAATAAATCATATTAAGTAAATAACTTTAGACCTTTTAGCCACAGCGACTACAAAATGACTCTCCACTCTGAAGTACTATATGTGATTAAAAGCTTGAGATAATCAGGAATGTTGATGGGAGGTCAATCACTGCTGCTCAGTACTATGGCTGTATTCTAGAGCTTAGGTATATCACTTCTGCCCATTGTGGAATTGTAGAGCCACAGGTCCCCTACAGTGGTGGTATTCAGCCGGTTCGCACCGGATTGGGTGAACCAGTAGCAAGAATTTGGTGTGGGTCACTGAACCGGTAGTAAGTTCTGGCTGGCCACGCCCCCAATCTGGTCGCCCTCCAGCCCAATGTTCGCTTACCCTGCCCGCCTGACATTCGCCTAAGGTATTTCTATTATTCCCCTCCCGACAATCAGCTGTAGATCAGTTGTGCCGGGATTCCCCTTGCTGAGGCCCAGGAAGGCAAAAAATGGAGGGAGGAGCTCAGCCCCCCCTCCATTTTTTGTCTTCCAGAGCCCCAGAGCCTTAGGGCAGCAAAAACACCCCCCTAGAGGCTCCTCTGAGGCTAGGAAGCTCCCAAAACGGAGCTTGGAGGGGTGCTGCGTGCCCCTCCCATGCTGTGTTTTTTTTCTTCCTGAGCCTTAGAGGAGCTTTAGGGGAGCAAAAACACTCCCCCCTCAAGGCTCCTCTGAGGCTAGGAAGCTCCCAAAAATGGGTGGGGGCTGCCAAAAAGCAAAAAAAAAAAGCCACACCCACCCAGTCACATGGCCATGCCCACAGAACCGGTAGTTGAAATTTTTGAATCCCACCATTGGTCCCCTATCTATCTATACAAGAGAGACTCTGAGTGGTGAGCTCTCCTTCTGAGTTGAGATAATCAAAATGGAAGGATTATGACAATTCCAGCAACCACCTTACTGTAGATTTCTCATAGTTAGCCAAAAAGGACCATTCCCATCCCTTTGGAAAACTCTTTTGCCATGATATTCAGGACTGTGGATCATTATTATTTTATGCAAATGCCAGATACCAAGCATTTTTATCTATAGCCTTCATTGCAGCCAGGTTTGCAATGCCAGTGCTAAGTATCACAATTAATTATTTATACCATGGCACCATTAAAAGACGTCTACTTGGGCCACTAAGCATCTTTTTGTTGTTGTTGTTAACATCTTTGTGTAGTTTCTCAAATCTTGGAATTTCTTCCAAAGTTTTAATGCCCCATTTTGTACAATGATTCTTTTACATATAATAAAGCTTGCCACAAGTTACTAACTTTTGCCATAGATGTTTCTAAGGATAAGAAAAGGCTCCAACCTATCCTTTTGCATTCCCTCTCCTCTGCAGTAAAGTACTGAACTTAAGGCCATTACACACCTTACAACAATCATAGCCAAATTGACCCTTTTTCTAGGAAGTAAGCAAATTCTCAATCTGTCTGAAGGTCTCCAGATTATGGCCTGTGTGTTATGCCATCTAGCCCTTCACGGCAGGCATGCTCAGGAAACCACACGGGTTTGGGGAAAAATTTTGATTGGCTAACCTAATTTTGAAAGCCTACCAAAGTAATTCTCCCCTAGAAGGTATCTCTGATATATTTAAGATAAAGTTTGAGTCTCTTTTTCACATCCTGGAACAAGGAATCTCTTCTGCAATGGCTAGTTTCCTTGCTTAAATATCTCCTGTCTCCAGGTAGGGATTCTATCACAGCCACATTCCACATGTGTGGTTGCCTACTAAGATAGTTTCAATAAGGCTTGCTTCACAGAAGCCACAGGTTCTTAGTTTGAATTAACAGCTACAATTCCCTAAAACTCCTAATTCCTCAATGCCTGCTAATTCCTCAATGCCTGCAGTAGATGAGAGAATGTAAAATGCCTTGGCTTATTCCTAGTACAGTAAGCCATGATATATTTAAATGCAGCCACTGCCCCATTATTATTTCATTGCAAGTAGATTTACTTACGTATGTTACATGTGTATGCCTTTTATTGCTATGACCTCAAAGAACAAACCAGAATTTTTTAAACAAACTTCTATTAAAAAGTACATAAGACTCTGATATACTCTGTCTGTGTGTGTGTGTGTGTGTGTGTATACAAAAGACTGAGAAAAAGCTACGTAACACATTTTTAGGCTGACATTTAAATTGCCTTAGTGAACCACGCATTTCCCCATCCATATTCTTTATTGGAGTCAAAAGATGAGACCTTCTGAAAAGCAGAATGATAGCAGCTCTCTGATCATATTTATCTTCATGAGTGAAATGGCCATTTATAAATGTTCCCGACATGCCTGAGTTATTGCAACATTTGTCTTCAGTCAAATGGAGCTGCATAACAGCTTGGCCATTTTGAAGTCAATGTGCATTATCACTCTGGAATATAAACATTATTACAGTGAAAGCAATAAGCCTGTATGTGCAACTGATATCACAGGTGATTTTTAAAAATCACTTTGCAGCATAAAAAAATAACTAGAAAAAGGCTGATCAGATTTTTTTCTTTCTCCCAGGAAATGAAAGTCTAGCAGTTTCTTAAATGGAAATCAAATGCAATTCAGATATGAAGAATTACATATCTTTAAGAGAATATTATTTAAATGGGAACTTTGTACAGCTTGGGACAATGTTCCCTTTTTACTAAGGGATGAACACAGAATCATAAAATTAAATGGGAAATCAAGCACCATCCACTTCAATCATCTGTTTAGTATCTGATTTTGTAGAAGTATGTAAACTTATTTCACTACCAGCTCTTGTTTTCTTTTGTTAACAGGTTGCCCCAGTGGTGGGATTCAAAAGTTCCCACCACCGGTTCTGTGGCCGTGGCTTTGTGAGCATGGTTGCAGGGGGGGTTATGCAACGCATGCTTTGCGCACGTGTTAAACAAGTAAAAACTAAGCTACTGCGCCTCTCAGCTATTTAACACAGCAATCCGCTCTGCCTCACCAAACAGCTGAGAGGTTAAAAAGGACCTAGGAGCAGGGGCGGGGGCAGGGCCCAACTGCAGAGCATGAGAGAGACTCGGAGCAAACCGGTTCTCTGCCAGCTGATCTTCGGCACTACCAATACGCCAGAACCGTGCCGAACCGGTAGAATATGCCACCTGGTTGCCCCATTAATAGGGAAGAAACTTGTGCAGCCTGGAAAATTGAAGTTACTTCACTGCTATTTGCAATACATTTAAGACCAAATGCATGTTTTTTTACTGATAAAAATGCAATAGTAGATTCAAAATGTACTATTCTCATCACTTCTTATCACCCATCACCTCCCACTTGTGACTGTATGACTGTAACTTTGTCGCTTGTATCCTTACTGTTGACTGTTTCCTAGTATGATTCTTGACTCTTGACAAATGTATCTTTTTTTATGTACACTGAGAGCATTTGCACCAAGACAAATTCCTTGTGTGTCCAATCACACTTGGCCAATAAAGAATTCTATCTAAAATAAATAATCCAAGAGACAGCAATCGAGTCTCCTCTTAAAGTTATCTTAGACAATATATTCTGATATTCAGTATCATGATCAAAACGTGATGGCCCTCTATTTTCTTTCTTCTGGTCTTACCTAAGCTGGTCTGCAGAATTTCTCGGTTATCAAACTCTTTCCAACTGGTGGTTGTTCTGCTTCCATTGTTCAAAGTATAATCATGTACTGAGACTTAAACGGATGGAATTTTCACCAGGTAAAATATGCTTGGGACAACTCTAATCAATACATTTATGCCCCTGCCATTTGACAGTTCAAATCTCACCAGGCTCAAGGTTTTCTCAGCCTTCCATCCTTCTGGTAAAATGAGGACCTAAATTGTTGGGGGCAATATGCTGACTCTGTAAACCGCTTAGAGAGGGTTGTAAAACACTGCAAAGCAGTATGTACGTGCTATTGTTATCTGCATAGACCATGACGATTAATATTTTATGAGCCCTGTATGTCCTAGGGGAGTTTACTGGGAAACAATTCTGCAGCTTAAGAAAAATACAAGTAATCAAATTATTTACCATAGCATTCTTACGTAGTTTATACTTGGATTACAAAACATTTCAGAAGAAACTGACGGTTCATTCCATATTTATTAATTTAATGTATATGCTGCAGTTCAAGGCAACTCTGGGCGGGAAGGAACACAAGGTTGAATCCCATCATAACTGAATGGCCAGCATATCTTGAACCAAATTGCTGAAAGCATTCTGAGATTCCCCAATAAGAGGAGGAAAGGAGGGACATTGTCTTCATGGGGTTTTAGGAAAGGTGACCAATTCTAATGACTTCAAACTTCTTATATATTAGAAGAGAGGTGTATACATAATCCCTACTATTTCTTACCATTCCATTCAGGTATATCCAACATCTAGTGTCAGATAGGATAAGATAGCATATACCGTGTTTCCCCGAAAATAAGACATTGTCTTATATTTTTTTTGGCTCCCAAAAACATACTAGGTCTTATTTTCGGGGTAGGTCTTATATATTTATGGTGCCAAATAGTGTGTGTGAGTGTGTGTGGGGGGGTGTTTCGCGGGTGCACGGTTGCTCCCTGAAAAGTCTTCCTGAAACTGGAGATTTACACTAGGTCTTATTTTCGGGGTAGGTCTTATATTAGGGCAGGTTTAGAAAATAGTGCTAGGTCTTACTTTTGGGGTAGGTCTTATTTTCGGGGAAACACGGTAATAGAACAGAAGACTTGGAAGGGAGGTAAACCCTATACCATTTCAGAGAAATGGTTATCCAATCTCTTCTTAAAAACTTCCAGTGTTGAAGCATTTACAACTTCTGG
The DNA here is from genome assembly GCA_009733165.1 of Naja naja. NCBI lineage: Eukaryota > Metazoa > Chordata > Lepidosauria > Squamata > Elapidae > Naja > Naja naja. The sequence goes on along the minus strand of CM019154.1, from coordinate 29,363,378 downwards.
AGGCAAGTTGTTCCTCTGATTAATTGTTCTAACTCTCAGGAAATTTCTCCTTAGTTCTAAGTTGCTTCTCTCCTTGATTCATTTCCACCCATTGCTTCTTGTCCTGCCCTCAGGTGCTTTGGAGAATAGCTTGACGCCCTCTTCTTTGTGGCAGCCCCTGAGATATTGGAACACTGCTATCATGTCACCCATAGTCCTTCTTTTCATCAAACTAGACTTTTCAGAGAACAGCTTGTATTCCCACTGTTCTCCAATCTTTTAGCCACTCAGTACAACCATTAACAGGGGCTTCTATGTGTACCCATCAAGTGCTATTTTTCAAGTGCTATTTATGCAATCATAAAGGAAACAGAACTGAATCGTCTTACGTCATTCCAACTAAGCTTGTCATGGTGGATGGGCAAGTGATAGAGGACATGGATTCTCAGTCTTTGCTTCAAAGGTTCTGTATCAAATGGCATTAGAGGAAATTTGCAGAAAGGTAGAGGCTTTAAAATAAAGGGGAATTTAAAATAATTGATTTGTTTGAAAAAGCACCTTGCTTTAACATATGCACTCTTTAAACATGTTTTTGTATTTTAAACATGTTAATGATCTGCCTCATACATATTACACACACACATGAATTTTATTCCATCCTGATCATTACTTATTTTTTCCTATGATTCAGTGTAATTTAGAACATGTGTAATTAGTGTAACCAGAACATTGTCTAATTATAGTTAGTTTGGTCTTTCTCAATAAATCATAAGATAGGCATGTAAAAACTAGGGAAAGCAAATGAAAATATCATGCATACATTATATTCGGGATATTACATTGAAAAAAGATGACATTTTATTCTTCTTGGTTCCAAGGATATATATTCTGTATATTCTTCAAATACTGCAATATTTTCCATCAGACTATGAATCCTTATAAAAAACTTCAACCAGAATTAAACCTTAATTGCTAAATCAAAGTCTCTTTTGGGTTATCATCAACTGCTTTTGTATGTAATGTTGTTTGTTGGTAACAGTGCATAGGTACTGAGAAGTAGGCCTCACAGAGTTCACTTACTTCCTGAAAAGTGTCTCATAGATTACAATCAAAGGGCTTATTTCTGTTCTATCTTTCCATCTACAGTACAGAAATAAAGACAGTCATCATGGAAAAAAATGTATCATTAAAATAAGGGAAAATTACCAACAGAATTTTTATGCCACCAGACTTGAAATTTAGACCTAGAAAACCTAGAACTACACCGCCTTCGGTCCGATCTAAGTATAGTATATAAAATCATACATTGCAATGTCCTACCTGTCAATGAATACTTCAGCTTCAACCATAACAATACAAGAGCACACAATAGATACAAACTCAAGGTTAACTGCACCAAACTTGATTGCAGGAAATACGACTTCAGCTACCCGACTCTGTGGTTTCTTCCTCAAACCCCAAAAACTTTAACTTTAGACTGTCTACTATTCACCTCACCCCTTTCCTAAGAAGGCGCGTGCATAAGCACCAACATGCCTACCGTCCCTGTCCTATTGATTCTTTTATTTTTATTTTCTTATATGTATTCATTATGTATTCCTATACCTATTATCTTGTAAGCGATTGACAAATCAAATAAATAAATAAAATAAATTTCAATTAGCAAGCTGAATAGTTGCCAGTATTTTGAACTATTAAGATGAAGATAATGACAAGAAATTATACTAGGCCCAAGAGTGTTTGTATTAATAGAAGTCCACATCTGAACATTTGAGTCCCACACATTAATCTACTACCATAGATTACCATGTATCTTCCTTTGAAATACATCACTCTGTAGCTTGGATTTCCATGTAATTTGAATGAAAATTAGATGCCAAATATAATTAATTTTAGTAGAAAATTAAACAATTATAAATTATAATGGTTAAATTCTCATTAGTGGCTTCCAGTGCAGGGAGTGGGAATCTATGTTTCCAAGGATTGACTGAATAATAATATTTAATGATAGGACAATTCAAGGAAGTCTACAACTCATAATAATCTACATCATAAAGCTTCTACAATCTTTTTCTTTCCCCAATATCTAAAGCAAAAATATTACTTAAACATTTAAACAAAAACCAGTTTAAACATTTACTGATTTTCTGTTGTGTAAGTAACAGACATGAATGGTATATAGTGGAAAATCACCATCATCATCAATGTACCACATAAACTAACTAAAGAGTACCTGTGACACTTCATAAAGATACTCTACAAAGTAGTCATACAACAAGCATTAACATTCTGGACACAGGAAATGTTTTCCCAGAAAAAAGGAATTTCTTTAGCCCAACAAAGCTATGATTAAAACAGTATTCAGTGGAATAACCTCTCATTACAAAATGAGATGGTACTCTAAATATAAATAAAGTTTGAACTGCAACATATCAGGAAATAACGTTGGTTGCCTATAATTGGCATTAATGCCTAACTGATTGATTGACTCATTGGTTTAGATTTCAGCAGTGTCTGACTTCAAAGCAATTCTGGGTGGCTTAATAAAAGATCTCCAAGATAAACTAACTCAATAGTATTTCTAATGATAAGTATTTCTAAAAATAAAAAAAATAAAAGCATCCACCTGTTATTTCAGAAGTTATATTGTAGTTTCCCCAATACATATAAAAAGCTCCTTTTCTTCTTCTTTAAATAGTCTTGATTCTTTATACATCACAATAAAGGACAAAACTTGAGTACCTTAAAACAGTGTCAATGTAACTTTTGAGTTACAACCATTAATTCAACATTATTATTGTCCATGCATTACCATACTGTATTATTTCTATGAGACACACCTTCCCTATTTCGACCGATTAATTTTCTAGAACAGAGGGTGTTCCATCCTTTTTCTGTCAGCAACTAAAATAAAGTGAATGCCATGGCGAATGTCTTACTTGAACCTGTTTTTCTTATTGATATGCAAAAATAATATCTTTTGCATTATGTGTTATCTCTATTTTATGTTGTGAACCCATTATATTGTATGACTTCAAATGCATAGCCGGACTGCTTAATGAAATGCATGCTACATTTCATTAGGCAGATACATCAGTGGTTTTTTTTTTTTAATTACATTTATATGCCGCCCTTCTCCGAAGACTCAGGGCGGCTTACAATTTTTGGGATACAACCCAATGCGCTCAGCAATAGCCTTCATTCCATTGTATATGCCTGCTTATTACTAAGCGGCATTTTTACAAAGTCAGCTTATTGCCCCCAACAATCTTGGGTCCTCACTTTACCTACCCCGAGAGGATGGAAGGCTGAGTCAACCGATGTGATTAAACCACATCGTTCTGTTACCCATCAACTATATTTTATTTCCTGACATAACGCTGGCCAACTTTCTCTTTCTGTGAGGAGATGGTGTCAACCAGCCTCAAACACACCTTTGCAGTGTAAAAATATTTGAAGCCTCTTATTTTAGTTTTTTATTGTTTTAAAAAAGTTAAGGCTGTTTAGTATCAGTGTCAACACTGAAGTTTTGGTAATGAAACTCAACTACTCTCTTCATATAGTTCATACAAAATGCTAAATCAAGTGGTCCCTACTCTCATATTTCAACTAATGGGATAAATTAGGTGTTATTAATGTATTAATCTCCTACATCTCCATCCCTATCCCCAATCAGCCACAGAAAATGAAAACTCAGGGCAAGTAAGGCAGTTCCAAGAAGATCTCCAAGTGCAGTAAGATAAGGAATAGAAAAACTGTCTGGATCTTTCCCTTTTTTCCAGATGTGGTGCACCATCCAGTCAGCAATCCATAATAAGATAAATACCTATGAGAGAATAACACAGTTAGGGACATGGTTAAATATTATACTTAAAACAGCAATAAAACTTTGATGAAAACGTGTCGTTGAAAAAGCAGTTAAAAATCAGCGGGTTAAAATATTGTTGGATTTCCAAATATAAACTGATAAAAGTTTTGGCTCACAACACAGCAGTTTTAACTGTGGTTGAAAAGAAGAAAGTGTGGAAAATTGATGTAGCAATACTAAGGAGTAGTAGAATAGAAGACAAAGAATTAGAGAAGATTGAAAGTATCAAAATACAAAAATTGAATCTGAAAGATAAACATAAATGGAGTGTGGTAGTTTCCTTCTGTCAATTACAAAAGGCCACATGTATATTATGTTGGTATACATCATGGCATCCTAGATTCTTGAAAAGAACTTGATGCATATGAAGGCCAAATACCAGAAAAAGAATTGGCAGCTGTGATTTCATTTTATTGTATATAGGTGCCTTGGGTGCAATCTCAAAAGAACTGGAGCACCATGTGAACACCCTTGGCATTGGCATTGACAAAATCACTCTCAGTCAATTGCAAAAGGCAACTTATTTGGGACAGCTTACATCCTGTGCTGATACCTTTAATAATAATAATAAACAACTTCTGCATATCCCAGATCCTTGGAAAGAATTCAATAGGTAGTTAAATATGCCAAATCCAGTCCAAACATCTGGCTGACTGTGTAACGAATCATAATCATACTAATAATAATTTCCTTGTTCTTTTCCTTTTTACAGGAATTGCTTAAATTAAATAATCAACATGCAGAGTTATAACTTAAACTAATTTAATCCTTTGGAAAATTATATTTTCAACCTATAGAGTTCTATAGATTTCTACAGGCAGAAACAAATTTAAAACTCTTTATGTGACACAATATTTTAGAGACCAGTCTGAAAGTTCATATTTCATTAAAAATAATTTAAGTAATCAAAGTCCCAAATCAGAAACATGTTAACTATTAACACTCTGAAATAATTTAATACTTCAAAAAGCACAGAACGTTTGATTTTATGCTACAAAGGAAAATATCCATATGGCTACATGATTTTCAAATTATCAAGTTTCTTTCTAGTTTTTCCATTAAAGAAGTAACATGCATTATTTATTTAGATAAACATCTTTACTGAAAAAGTCACTATGTAGTTTAAGTTAATTATATGTGTGCTAGGTGTGAGCCTAAGCTAATTATATGTGTGCTCAATGTGCTACTCTGTAATCCAAACAAATATATTTGAAAGCCTCTCTTTTCCCTAGAATAGGATTTTTTGAGACAGTTCCTCTTTTTTCCAAGACAGACAATACTGGCCATTTAAAATTTCATTAGTTAAACAAATATTTGTTAACTAAATTTCATTAGTTAATCAAACATTTGTTAATCTCCTATTCTTCAAAAACCCTACAAGACAACACTAACAGCACTCATCCCTACATGAGCAATCTCCTGTCACTTCATATCAAATATGGGATGTTATTACCTAGCCCCATTATTTTAGATGACCAAGAGGCCAGCATAAAGCATTAAGTAATGGCAAATATTTTCCCCTTCCAGTAACCTGAGTAGGTCAGGACTGACTTCTGTGCCTATGTCCAACACTAATGATAATGGCAGTGGGAGAATACAAGGAGTGAGGAAGGGCAAATAAAAGTATGAATGGAAAATGGAGATTAAAAATATTGTAAAATGTAAGCTAACTAAAATAACATGACATAACATAGAGATTTTCAAAAAGCCCATTAGAACTTTATTCATTGGGACATAACAAATACTGTCATGTTAGTTTGAATGAAAAGAAGGTTTTTAGATATCACATAATGTTTAAAAAATGCTGATTACCACAGCTTATGTTACAAATAAATATATATCTGCAGAGGAATCACAATCACTGAGACATGGTCTGATGCCAATCAAGCTAATCCATTGCTCTTTCTATAAATTCTGACAACAACACAGAGGCACAACCTATATGCCTTACATAAAAATCTGAGCTTTCACTCCACCTTGAGTTTTACACTGCAGAATCATTTCTCAGCAAGGAGTATTCTTTCTTATCTTATCCTCTTGCCTCCTATCAAAAATAAATGATGTTAAATTATGTTGAAGAATATTTGGTTTTTGAAAGCTGAATAGAGAGAAACACTATCTTTTAATGGCTATCTGCTGATTTGTCTTTGCATCTCTACACATCCAATGTGTGATATATTTAAAAATCCCCAAAAGAACTACTAAGACTATCTGATGATACAATCACCCCCATTACTTAGCTGACAATTTTCCAACCAGTCTTTTGTTATTTCAGAGTGCCAGGATCTGACTGCTAAAGTGAATTGTTTACTTGCAGATCTCTGCAATTTTCTAGCTGTTAGTCTTCACAAATATCTGATAATGACCATTGATTTAGAGATTATGCCTCCTTTATATTGCTGAATCATCAAGAAAGGGCATCACACAGGTACTCATGTTATCATTTTATTAATTTTTTCTTTTCAAAATCTAGTAGTGTTGAATTGCTGCTTTAAGTCATGTCTGTCTGGCTACCATTAGAAGATAAATATTCCCACATGAACATTTGGATCACTATTCTTAGTAAGAAAGGATCAACACCCAATCTAATGAATTCTAGCTTACATGAAAATTTGCAGAACAATTCTGATTTTAAATAAATAGACAATTTCTGTTTCCAAGATAAAGTTCCAGGTGAATTTCCCCATTACTTGTTTAATTCCAGTCCTGCTAAACATAGTGTTTTTCAATTTTGGCAACTTTAAGATTTGTGGACTTCAACTTCCAGAATTCTCCAGCCAGTGTGCTGCTTATGGGATTCTGGAAGTTGAAGTCCACACATTTTTGAAAGCTGCTGAAGAAGAATATTGCCTTAACATAACTGTGTTCTGGGATTTCTCATGAGGATGTGAACATATTAGAGAATTCTTTACAGATTTAGCCAAAATGGGGAAATACAGGGACAAGCTTTGGAAGTCACAAAGTCTGAATCATTAAACGGGTGACTTGGTTATTGCAATCTGGCATTCAGTTTTATGTGGCTGACAAGTCTAAAAATGAAGACTTAAAAAAACTGAACATTGTGCAAGGCAATTATACGTTGTTATTGTCACTATTATTTTGCTATTGTTTCTACTTTTTAAAAGAATCTCATTAAACCAGGTTTCCTTCCAAAGTTGTACCATCACTGGAGCTTTTTAACAAGAGATTGGATAGTCATTTGTCCAGAATGGGATAGGGTCAACTGCTTGAACAAGGGATTACTCTAGTAGACCTTCAAGGCCCTTTTCAGCTCTATTATTCTGTTATATATGAGTAGTTGTCTCAAAGCAAGAATATCCATTTATTTATGTATGATGTTATCAAGAATATATCCATCACTTGAATATGGATAATTTTCTCTATTTACTGCAGCGCTATAGGTAGATTTTCATTGAATTGAGGCTTTGAAACAGTGTCAGGGATTTCTTGATTCATAAATGTAGCAAGATATGCTGTAGTATGTAAATTATGGTATCTCTGATCTTGTAAAGGTAATATGTATACATCCTAAGGCCATTCAATACCGTAATAATAGTTTTTTAAAAAAATATTGCATGAACAACTACACGGCCATAACTACATGTTTTTCTTGGCATCAAGAATGGAAGAGGTTTAGCACTATCTTTCCTGGATTGTGTTTCTACTTCCCAGTTTGGCCTACAACTTGGTATTCTCTAGTCCAAGGGGGTCAAACTCGATTTCATTGAAGTCCACATTTGGGTTGTGTTTGATCTCAGGGGGACGGGGGCATGGCCATCTCAATATCACTCATGTTGGGGGCACCTGTGGTGGCCTGAGCACTCTGCCAGTGAAAACAGGCTCCCAAGCTCTGTTTTCAGCTGCAACAGCCTCCTGCAGCCTCTGCCAGTGAAAACGGAGCTCAGGAGGGCCGCTCCATTTTTGCTGGCAGAGGCACCGCAGGCCGGTCCTTCACTGTTTCCAGGGCAGCCCCACAAGCCAGATCTAAGCACCACACGGGCTGGATACAGCCCACAGGCCTTGAGTTTGACACCCCTGCTCTAGTCCATCCTAGGGCTAAAATTCATCCTGTGGTTAAAAATTAAAAGACAGGTAGGCAGATAGAAGAATAAAATTAAATTATGTTAAATTTGGCTATTTAAATTTCTTACAAAAATCATGATATCTTCACTTCCAATTTCATAGTGAATCTACAAATGTTGAGAAGGTACAGGAATAAAAATAAGTGTTACATCTCTTTGAACAGTACAACCCCAAATTGTGTAGCTGATTAATTATACTGGAAAGTACATTTAGCAGTTTTAAAGTTTTCATAGGGTTTGTAGGACATTTAAAAACTCAAATCTTGTGTAAGTTAAATACAGTTACTTTCGTGTCAACATTCTAGTTTTTATGTTCTGGCTTCTTTAAGATATTGAACACAGATAAAAATTAGGACTGGGGTACAAATTAATATTAAAATGCATTGAAAAACTAATAATGAAATTAAGAATTGATGTCAGTGTTAAGCTGCCATCATCATAAATGCTATTAAGGCTTGTTGAATCAGATCTTGATATAGGTGTGTACAGTTTAGCTACAGTATTTGCTTCCTAATTTTTGAGGACAACAGATTTTAATGTAGCTAATAAAAGAACAATGAGACCTAAATATAGTGGACAGAAGAACTGAATAATACAAAAGGATAAAAAACATTTTTAATGCAACATAATTCTTTATAAAATCTGAGTGTGCTGTATTGTACCCCATGAATCCTTTCAAACTAAAGATGCAAACAATTCACAATAATCATAAAGCAGAGTCCCAAACCCCAGGTCCATGGACTGCCACTGGGCCAGAAACCAGGATGCACAAACGAAGCCCCATCTGTGGGACAAAGGCAGCATGCGAAACCACACTCCATCCGGTCCACGGAAAAACCAGTCCCGGGTGCCCAAAAGGTTGGGGACGACTGTCATAAAATATCACTGAGACACCATTTTGAGCAGTGGTGAATGAAAAGGGGGCTGAATTATTAAATCCAATGTTTGAAAATAAATCAATAAATAATATTTTTAAAAAGTTTTAACCTTACCTGTAGAAGCGCTGTGAACAAATATACCACAATGAAGATGGGTGTCAAAGATGTGTGACCACTTTTCATTAAATGGATAGTGTACAAAAATATTAAATGCCCAGGAATCACCAACAGCAAAAGAACTTGAGCTGATTTATTATTTACTCCTGTAAATAAGTAACACTGTTTGTCAATAAAAAAAGTTACTGATATTTTCGTTGGGTACTAAAACAACATTATTAGTTCATTAGTTTCTGTGGTTTTGAAAAAAAATAACGAGAAACAAAATATGATAGATGCAGAAGAAGCCAGTCGGTCAAAAAGGCACAAGTAATGACTGGGTACATTTGGTTTAATATGTCATAATGACTGAATCATTATCATGTGCAGCGTATTGAAAATCAAAGGAACTAGCTTCTTTAAATATCCTGGTCTTAATGATGAAATGATGTTTTACTGTCATGAAAGAAAAAATCCAGCAAAGGGTTTTCTGTACACACTGCAGAAATTTAAAAATCAGCAAACAATATTTTCGCCTATGGAAATTCTCAATCATCCAAGTCGTGGTTGTCCCAAAGGTGCTTTTCAAAAGGCAGCTGGACATTTTTGGTTTTTTCCTTGAAAACATTTCACTTCTCATCCAAGAATCTTCCTCAGTTTTGAGAAGTGAAATGTTTTCAAGGAAAAAAACAAAAAAAGTCCACTTGCCTTTTGAAAAGCACCTTTTTGGAATCTTTTTCTGAAATTTTTTAGATTATAGAACTAAGCGCACTTTCTAACTAATGCTAGTAACTACATTTACATTTGCTTTTTTTTAAAAATAGAAATCCTACAACCCTTGAGAAACAATGCTGCATATAGGAAAAATGAAATAGAGGCATTTATTCAATGTTTATTCAATGTTTGAATGCTGTGCTTGACTCTAATAAAGGAATATGCTATGTACAATATAATCAGTAAACCTCTGAAAATGAAATATGGCTGCCTACCAATATCTTCAATCATAATATTTGCTTAAAGTACTATAAATAGTACCTGGGAGAGAAAAATCAGAATGTAAAGAAAAGGCAACACAGCTTGTACCTGTGCCACAAAATGTTCTGCATGGATAACAGCAGCCTTTGGCTTCTTCTGGTAATTCTCCAGGAACACTATGTAAATGTAAATAAGTCGAAATTCTGCTGGCTTGAATTGCTACTAGATTACCACCAATCCCTATAGAGAACAGGCAGGAAAAATACCATTGTTTATTCATGATTACACAATAAGGCTAAGAAATAGATCTAACACCTTTTTTGTGTGTCCTTTCCTAATGTTTTATTGCTGCCCTACTCAATGCATAACTGTGTCTTATTGCTTCGTGATTACAGGTAGTCCTTGACTTACAATCATTTGTTTAGTGACCGTTTGAAGTTACAATGGCACTGAAATAAATGACTTTTGACCAATCGTCAGCCTTCTGACTCTTGCAGCCATGGTCATTTAATCAAAATTTGGGCCCTTGGCAGCTGGTATCTATTTATGACCGTGGCAATGTCCCAGGGTCACCTGTTCACTATTTGTGACTTTCCCAGCCAGGCCCTACAAGCAAAGTTAATGAGGGAAGCTGGATTTGCTTAACGGCCATGTGAGTCACCTAACAACTGCTGTGATTCACATAATAACTATAGCAAAAAGGTCATAAAATTGGGCAAAACTCACTTCAACATCACCTTGCTTTGCTTAACTATGGAAATTCTGGTCACAACTGTAGTCATAAGTTGAGGATTACCTGTATTAGCTAACAGCTTATTACTGTTGCCAGCATATTTATGTAATGATAAAAGTATAGAGGGAGCTACATGGAAGAGGGAAACTAAACCAGGGGAATTGGCCTAAGAATGCATTGTATTTATAAAACAGATCTTTGTCTAACATGCTAAAAATAGAACTAATGCTGATGTTATGTAGTGAATATGACTGCTGGTCCTGGCTATGAAAATTGTAATTTCACTTCATATGATATAAAACACAGATGTCAAACTCGCTGCATCATGTTGCCATCACGTGACGTTTCGTGATGTTTTTCCCCTTTACGGAGCTGGGTTGGGCGTGGTCTGCATGTGATGAATCCAGCCCACAGGCTGCCAGTTTGACACCACGATATAAAACGTTTTTGGTGATTGTTGTATGTAGTATTCCACATATCTTTATGACTGTGTGGGCATGCATGTATACACCCACCAACCCCCAGCCCCACCCCCCACAAAGTTGGCCTGTTGGAAGTTCTTAAAACCGTGGCTTTTCCCTCAGACTTTAAGACCAGAGTGTTAATAGAGCCCAATTTGGATGTTTTGCTCTGCTGGTAGACAGCATGATTATTTTTTACCTAGTACCTTTTATTATTATGTTTACTATGTTTGTATGTATATTTTGTTTGTAAACATGTTAGCCACCCACAGTTATTTGATTAACATGGGTGGCCAGATAAATTTTGCTAATTCTAACAGAGTTTTCTCATTCTAACAATTGTACATTAAATATATGTGGAAATTCATATACAGAAAGAAATCTGTGCACTGAAATATAACTACTTAGGCATCTAGACTGATTATTATAATGTTACAGAGTTATTACGATGTGTATATTTGTGTCTGTATGTATCTGTATAATGTTCAAAGAAATCTTTATATAGCAGTACATAGAAATGTCTAAGACAATGTTTTAAAATATGTATCTGGGATCTAAATATATAAACTATGTGAAGTTTAAAAGTATATTTTTTATTCCCATTTGATCTCTGAATGTATATTTATCTTTTCACAACAGAAAACCAGGAACTGTTTTTACTCTAAAATTACAGTGTGACTTTACAGTAGTACATACCCACCCACTTATGTCTCGATTTGGTCTGCAATATTTTTTTACCTAACTAGCATGCAGTGAACCACAGCAATTTTAAGAAATTCTATGTCTCCCTTACCATTGATTACTGGAGTATAAACAACAATCCCAACCAAATTAGGATCAGATACAGTTGTATCCAGAATAAGGCCACCAATACTGAAAAAGAAAATTGAAATTTCAGACAGGGCTAGTCAGACTGCAAAAGCTATTTAAATGAACGATATTGTGGCTTCATAAACAAAACAGAAATAATTTGGAAGCTATGTATGTCTGTTACACATTTTGCTGTATTGTTTCTAAGAATCAATCTAACACAACAGGAAATATTCATTAGTCATCATTCAATATAACATACCTATAAAATATTGAACTGTGCTAGAAAATTGGGTTTGAACATACTGTACATATTTGTAGTGAAATGGATGGCAAACAAATTTAATAAATAAATAAACATTTACTTATGTTTTATTGTAAAATCTACTGCCAACAGAAAACTGAAATAGCAATAAATAAAATGTACAATAAATTTAAAAATTAAATGTGCCTGCAGAAGTCCACTCAAGATCATATTCACTTTTAAAGCCTTGTACATCTTAAAACCAAAAAAGAAGCATCTCCTGTCACTGCACCTTAAAATTGTACAGGGTGCCTTCATTTTGGAAAGCTTGTTATTTATAAGGGGTGTGTAAACCATTTTGAAGTGGAAACATTCCAATGATGATTGAGAAAATTAGGAATGGCTAATCTAAGGAAGAGAAGGATTAGTGGTGACATGAGAGCAATTTTCCTATGTGTGAGGTACTGTCCCAAAGAAGGTGTTGACTTATTATCCAAAGCACCCAAGAGTAAAAGAAGAGTAATCATTAAACAGAGATCCAGCCTAGAACTAAGGAGAAATTTCCTGGCAATGAGAACAATTAAGCAGTGGAGTGGCTTGCCTTCAGAAGTTGTTATGTAATTGTGTATCCTTTCCCAGCATCTTACTTTATTTCCTTTGGATCCCTTTTAAACATTTTCTAAATGACATTAAATCTCCTTACCTGCTAATGACCATTGCAGTTATAACAGGTTCCCATCCGGAATAGAGGACTATTCTTGTAGCTGGATGCTTAGCAGCAATTATAATCCACATAGGAGTCAGAGCCAAGAAAAAGGCACCAACTAAAGGAGATATATAATAATAGTTCTCTAGAATTAAAACAAAACGTTAGGAGTTATCATAAAATTCTGAGGAAATTAGTTACTAGTTTTTATGAGGATCTTATTTCAGACTGAAACTTTTCTGGCAATTCTCCCCCATTATAAATAAAATTATTAATTATAACATCCTTTATTAATAAAGCTTAAGTGCTAACATATATCTCATGATTAGAAACGCTGTTTTATGTCTGAATAACTATAGATATCATCTGGTACATCTAGCACAAACCATTCTAATCTTTTTTTTACTTTCTCTGATATCTAAAATTAATGATGCTTAAACTTTTATATTGCTTTTACTCTGTATTGTTGCTTACTTTATAGCTTACTTATATTGCATGTTTTAATACTGTTTAAGCTAGTATCTTATTATTCGGATTGACCTACAGTTCTAAGTTTGATAGTAGAATTTTCATTATTCCTAATCTTCCAGAAGAAAATATAGTATAGCCCAGGTATGGCAAGATCAAAGCAACCTTTTAAAATAAAAGCGGATTGCTAAAGGAACAAAGAAAGGTTATTGAGAACACAAGTTTTATCTTATCATTGAATTTTTAGAGTGAATTCTTATTGAAAATTCACAATGCTTATGGGTTCTAGAGTTTTTTTGCTAACAACATTTTCTACTATTTCCATAGTAGGATTCACCATAGGATTATTTCAGAAGGTGATAGTATCCAGCTAACTTTATTTAGAGGTGAAAGGGCTGGGCCTAGTATCTAGAGAGGATGCTTAAAGGGGCTGTAATCTAGACTAGAAAGTAGTAAACTCAAGAAAGGTTATACCAAAAGTTTGTATCAGTAATTATAACTGACAGTGAAAATAGTTTCCATTGTTTACTTATTTATTTTAAAAGACTTACATAATTTGCCTGTATTGTAACAACCTTAAGGGGTGCACAAAACAATAAAATCCCAAATTATCAGAATACAACTAAATAAAAACAACAATGCAAAGGCATGTGTGATAATTGATATTTAGAGCACTTCTTTCCAGAAATAATTACACTTAAACAATTACAAATAAAAATATTAAATGTATCCCATGTTTATATTTTAATCTGAGGTGCATTTAATGTGAGTTACTATTTACAAAAGCTTTCTTAAGATATTCAACCTGCAACCCAACAGCACCCTCTAGTGTTTTAAAAGGATATTAAAAGAGAACACAGGTAGTCCTCAATCACAATTGAGCCCAAAATTTCCGTTGCTAAAGCAAGACGGTTCTTAAGTGAATTTTGCCCCATTTTAGGACCTTTCTTGCCACAGTTGTTATGTGAATCACTGCAGCTGTGAAGTCAGTAACACAGTTGTTAAGTGAATCTGGCTTCCCATTGACTTTGCTTGTCAGAAGGTCACAAAAGGGGATCACATGAACCAAATAAGCTCCAACTGTGATACATACATGCCAAGCTTCCAAATTTTGATCACGTGACTAAGGGGGATGCTGCAAAGGCCGCAAGTGTGGAAAATGATTGTAAGTCACTTTTTTCAGTGCTGTTGTAACTTCGGACAGTCAAACGAATAGTCGTAAGTTGAGGACTATCCGTAGTATGAAAACAATTGAACTGAATACTTTCAACACTTATTGTTCAGTCACCCTGTCTTATTCTTCCATAAATTTTTCATTTCATTCACTGAGCAGTGGTTAGAATGCAGTTCTGCAGGCTACTTCTGCTGACTGCTGGCTGCCAGCAGTTTGATTCTCACCGGTTCAAGGCTGATTCAGCCTTCCATCCTTCCAAAGTCGGTAAAATGAGGACCCAGAGGCAATATACTGACTCTTTAAACCACTTAGAGAGGGCTGTAAAAGCACTGTGAAGCGGTATATAAGTCTGAGTGCTATTGCTATTTATAAACCCTGTGTCTTCCAGATACTCCCATATTACACCCCTCCTGCGCGAGCTGCATTGGTTGCCAGTTGCCCTCCGGGTGAGATTCAAGGTGTTGGTGTTAACATACAAAGTCCTACACGGCTTGGGTCCGGGGTACTTACAGGAGCATCTCCTGCCAGCATCGACTTCCCATCGCCCTGTACGCTCCCATAGGCAGGGCCTCCTTGGGGTGCTGCCGGCCAGACAGTTCGGCTGGCGGTGCCCAGGGGTAGGGCCTTCTCTGTGGCAGCACCCACCCTGTGGAACCAACTCCCCCTAGGGCTCCAATTAGCCCTGGACCTCCGTTCCTTCTGCCGCGACCTGAAGACCTGGTTTTTTCAACAAGCTGGCCTGGACTGAAGTGAAGTGGGATGGGTTTTAACTGTTTTAAATTTTATTAATTTTAGATCTTATTGGGCTTGGGTTTAATCGTGTTTTAATTAACTTATTTATATTGTGTAATTTTTATACTGTGAGCCGCCCTGAGTCCCTAGGGAGAGAGAGTGGCATACAAGTCCAATAAAATAAATAAATAAATATTTGTTTTATTTTTTTTATTAATATAAAAATTACACATTAACAATATAAAAATAGATTCCGTTTAATGTCATTTAATCTCATGCTGACATATCTGAGATATCTGGAAACACATTTAGTTTCAAGCAAGTGAACTCTTCTTAAAAGTTTTCCTGTCAAAATATTACTCAAAGAAAACATATTCAAGGGGATGGCTGGGAGTTAAGATACTTGGAATTGGCAAATTCGTTCTTACAAGGAGAGTGAAAGAAAGAATACTTACCAAGGCAATCATATAAACCCTGACTTATCCATGCCAAAATGGCAAGTGTGATTAAGTCTCCAAAGCTGGCTGCGATAGGTGTTGCAACATTGTCAGGATTTATGCCAGTCTTCTTAGAGCCAACAATAACACCAACCATTATTATGCCTAGAACCATTGTAATAGAAAGTAGGACAATCTCATGCTGTAACTTTATATTCGAAAACAGAAGAGCAGAAGAGTTCAAATAAAAATGTTCTTTATTTCTAATTTCAATTAGAGACTATTTTATTACCACCTTTATCATTATTATGTTTAAAAATTACATGTTTTGAAAAATTGCTTTATGCTGATCATCATTTTAGAGGTAGAACAGATGAAACCCACAATTGATAAAGTTGTTAAACAAAGATTCCACTGACACTCAACTCTGCTTTGGATACATTTGCACAGATGAACTATATTTAATGTAATGTTCTTTCAAATGTCAAGGTATTGCGTTTCTAACTAACAACCCACAAATTTATAGTGTCATTTCTTAATCAAAGTTACATATAATGTTAATAATGCCATTAGATATGTTTGTAGCAAAACCACTAAAAAGATAATTTAGACAAGTTATGAAAGTACCTCAGAAAAGAATGACAAAAACTACTTCGTTTACCACTAATGTACTGAGAAACTATTAATTATCCATTGTTTTAAATAAGCTCTAAGTTTCTATAATAGAAATACATTTATATTCTTCAACCAGATTTTCCATTCTGTCTTTCTCTTGTTTTTTTCTTTTCCTGTTCTGTCGATATTCTTAAGTTGAATTTTAGATTGTTCATTCACTCAGGTGTGGATTTATCATCCATGTAACAATGATACTTATTATAGGTATCAATTTATGATAGTTGTTCATTGCAATGGACTTTGATAATAATAAAAATATATCAATAAAACAATATAATTCAATAATAATAATTAATAATTAATCTACTAGCCAAAGAGGAAAATAATTTAAAAGTTCTGGTAGGCTCAGAGTAAATTCAAATGTTTCTGTTGATAAAAAAAGATTTATGTTTGATAGTTGGCAAGAGTTATGGTATATAGGTTCAATGACAAATGTGGGCAAAAAAAAAAAAAGATTATCGATGAAAGTAATAAATAAATAAATATTATAAATGCAAAATACAATTGTTATTTCTTCATTTGCACTTATGGAAAGAGCCATCTACCACATGCTATCTATCATTACACAAGAGTCTAGTGAACGCCCTGTGCGATCACATAGGCAAGGACTCCTTGGGGTCCCGTCTATGCCGGTTGGCGGTCCCCGACGACGAGCCTATTCTATTGCCCCTGACCTCTGGAATCAGCTTCCCGGGCTCCGTCTGGCCCCTGACCTCGCCTTCCGCCGTGAATTGAAGACCTGGTTATTTAACCAAGCGGGCTGTGACCCTTTGGGGATGGCTTTTATTATAGTTTTATTGTGTATTTGTGTAATTGCATCTTAATGGGGCTTGTTAGTTTAATTCTTTTTAATTATTTATTGTTTCCTTGTTTATTTGTGAAGTCTTCGAGATGCATACAAGTCTCATTAATAAATAAATAAATAATAACTTAACCTTGCTCTTTCTTTAAATTGCATAATATTAATAATGTTAAAATTACTGGTGTTTACATTTAAAATATTACATTTTTTTTACCCTGTAAAAGTGATGCTATGAAGGCTGTCGCAACACTGCTAGAACACAAAAGAATCGAGTGATTAAGATGGTATTTCCCTTCAGGAATCCAGCCCAGTATGACTGCTGCCACAGCTGCCAAAAAACCAACTACTGTTGCTTGTACCTACAAAATAACAGTAAATATTTAACATGAGAAAAGGTATGTAAACACAATGGAGTTTATACACAGCTCTCTATAAAGTTGAGGGTAACACTCAGGAAATTAAGCAACCATCAATGCAATGAATGGAGATTTAATGGGCTTTCAGATACAATGGACAAATTGGACAGCATGTGCATTTAATAGACCCAATTCACTGTATCCAAAATACTCAGGATGATCTATCATTTCTGCCAATTGAGTTATCACATCTTGATGCAACTGATAAAATATACGTTGTGATGTGATTGTTGAAATGGTGTACTCTCAGTTTTAAGAGACAATCAGGAATATTTAACTTTAACATACAAAGTCCTACATGACATGGGTCCTTATTATTTAAGGGAGAAACTGCTGCCGACATCGAATACTAACCGCCCTGTACGAAGTCACAGACAAGGACTCCTTGGGGTCCCATCAGCCGGGCAATGCCGGCTGGCGGTCCCCCGATGACGTGCCTACTCTGTCGCAGTCCCTGAACTCTGGAACCAACTTCCCCTGGGGCTCCGCTTGGCCCCTGACCTCCGCACCTTCCGCCATGACTTGAAGACCTGGTTATTTGACCAAGCCGGGTTGTGACCCATGGGTGGGGTGTTTTAGATTTTGTGGTTTTTAAGTTTTGTATTAATTGGGACCATTAATTTAATTCTTTTTTAAATATTTATTGTGTTTGTTTTTATTGTAAGCCGCCCCGAGTCTTCGGAGATGGGGCGGCATATAAGTCCCATTAATAAATAAATAATAATAAATATTGGCGTCACCTTTCCCCTGTTAGCGTTTATAGCATTGTCATCAAATGTCAACATTTCTTACACTTCTACCATCATTGTCACCACACGCTTATTATGGTCACACAATAAAACGCATATACCTGTAATGATTATTAATAAAACTTTTTAAAAATGCAATAAAAATACATGTTATTATAATAACTGCAATACAGATAGTAGTAGCATTCATGAAAATTTTGCCAAACCTCAACTGCAGCAAGGAAGGACGCAAGTAACAAATGGTAGCACAAAATCAGGCAACCTGGAAAGAGATACCAGGGTCCTACTCAGATTTAAAAAAAAACTTGACAGATATTGTGCTCTCTTTAAAATAGGATAAAAATATGTCACCCAAGAATCCTTTCAGATAGCCTAACAAAGGAGGATGCAGTTTATGGATTTCACAGAACCATCTCCACATGGGCATAAGCACTGCTGAAAAAGAATGTTTTTATACGTCTTTCACAAAACTAAAGACAGTAGTACAGGAGTGTCAAACTAGATTTCTTCAAGGGCCAGGTCAGCATTGTAGTTTTCCTTTGTGGGGTGGTGGGGAATGGGTGGTGGGAGATGGTATGGATGCCTCCTGCAGCACCCAGCCGGCCGAAAACAGGCTGCACAGAGGTGCCATGAGGCCTCCATGAGGCCCATTTTTGGCCAGCAGGTGCTGCTGGAGGCCGAAAATGGGCCTCACAGGGGCCTCATAAGCCCCCCTGCGGCCCATTTTGGCTGGCAGCGATACCACAGGCCTGTCCTTTGATATTTCTAGGCTGGTCCCTGCCGGCCAGATTAAAGCAACCCGTGGGCCAGATCCAACCTGTGGGCCTTGAGTTTGAAACCTCTGCAGTAGTACATCCAGCCTGGTCAAAGTGAAAACCCCATGAAATTTCAGAATTAGAAATGAAGAGAAGACAAAATGATGATTCATGCCCCTATAAGAAGAATCCATAATCTGTGGGGTTGGATACTAGGCTTAAACTAGTATTAACATTTCAGATGCAAACCCCAATGAACAATTTCCAAAGAGAATCTAGGGTCTGCAGTTTACTATTATTTTTTGTTAGCCAGGTTGATGTAAAACAGTCCCTGAGAACCAGTGGACCCAGACTCAATAGAGAAAACATCAATTTCATCCCAAAATTAAAGCGACAGAACCAGATTCTGGCAGCCATGGAAACCATACTAAGATTCTAGATGCATTTGGAACTGCAAGCACGGCTTTTATAAATTTGGACTGGACTGCTTCCAAGCTATTAAACTTCGTAAAAAATGTAAATCAGTATACCATGAAGAAGCTGAGATGACCTTAGCAAGAAAAACTTTGCTAGCTGAAGGAATAAAATGTGCCTGGTTTGAATAGAAGACTCTTAAGACAGCTGTGGAGCTATACTGGGCTAACTTGGTTAATAAGAGAAATGTGTGCCCAAAATAAACATAGAACTTGCCATTTATCTAACCTACTATTGTGTCATGCAAACACTAGCACTCAAGGTTTTTGGTAATTTGGTAATTTTCTTTAAGGTAAAAGGAAGCCAGTTCCATCAATGCCCCACTCACTGCTACTTGGAAAAATGATAAAATGTTCTCTGAATGTGGCAAGCTGGGAATTGCACAATCTGCTAACATTGGAGAATGATGATTAGATGATAGGGAGGCTAGAATACACCCTTGCCTTTTATTTTTTGATAGAAATAGCAACAGATAGGTGCCCCCAATGAGAACATCTGACTTCAATGAGATGTTAGAATAAAGAGTTTGATTAAGAAGGAGCAGTTTTTTAACCATTGAAGATTCCTGATGTTTTTGCCATGGCCTCTTCCTTGGAATCATATCAAAAGCTGATTTGAAATCTACAAAGGCTGCAAAAAAAGTGTGTCTTTGGGCGAAATGGTACAAGACCAATTGTCTAAGGTTGAACGGTCTCCTCTAAATCCTGTTTAGCCCTGAACACAAATATTTTCACTTTGGAACCAATCCATGAGTTTTAAATGAAGATGTCAACTCATAAAACATTCCTATGCCTGTTTGTCTATGCCTAGGACTGTAAATTACGTATGCCAGAGTTGGCTTCATTTAGGTTAATGCTGACATGTTGCTCCTAATAAATCTTTTGAATTCTTTTGAATCTTGGCTCGAGGCTCATAATTAGGGCAATCGCCAGAACCCTCACAGAAGATACTTCACATATAATTGCTTACTGTGTCAAGCAAGCTCTTTGGTCTATAGCTGGCAGGGTTAAATCTATTTCTTGTATTCTTATAAAGAGGGATAGCTATGACCTCCTTCCACTCAGAAGAAAAAGGTGCTTTATTTTTTACTTAAAATAAGTTTTTAAAAAACAGTCAACTTTGAGTCTCCACCGAACTTTATTTTCTTTTAGCAACTCTCAAGGAATGAAATTATGTCCAGGAACTTTCCCACATTTCAACTGCCCTGTAAGATCCCTAGCCTCAGCTATAGACACAGAAGCAAATCAGGAGTCACTGCTGGGCGGGGAACCACCACTGGATTAATCAGAGAGGGATTTTTCTTATACTTCTCCTTGCTTCCAAAATGAATAGAAACAGAGTTGTAATGACTTCTTTTAATGACCTTACCTGTTTTAAAGCCAAATTACCAATTATTAGATTCCACTTCTCAATTGGTGAATCCATTTTCCCGACGTTTACCTATGAAAAGCAATAAACTGTTTTAACAATGGAAAAACCTCAATGCATTTCCTGATCATTATTTTAAAGAATTGAACATTGAATTTTGGTAATAGCCCCCTTTCCTAATGTTATCAAGCTTTTTCAGCAGGGCGCTAGCTTAGTGCTTCTATGCAAGGCAAAAAGGGCAACAATGAGCACACCTTGGCCTGGATGCAGGGATGAGATTCTACCAGTTCTGACCAGTTCTATAGAACCCCTTGTTAGCTTTCTAAGCAGTTCAGAGAACTGTAGTTAGAAGAAATCTCCTTTTGTTTTTTCCCACCCTTACTACATTCTTGGCAATATGCCTAGACTTACTGTCTCCGAAGCAGGTTTTTTACTTTCTTAAAGGGGAAGGGTTAAGCTTTTAGACTTGGGAGGAGATACTCCCCTGGATATACTTCCAGCCACATGCAACAATTAGCACTTTGAAGAAATAATTGAATAACTGGAAAGGAGCTTTTAATGACAAGGAACCAAGATGAGTGATATGCAGCAAGGCTTCTTGGCTAACTAGAAAGATTGACATTCAAGCATGAGTTTACAAACCCTTTCTGAGTTTTGGTCTAAAACTGGTTTTTGGTGAAGTTTAATTTTGTCCTTGATGATGTTTAATCCTGTGTTTATTGATGGGATAATTTTCCCTATTCAGCTTGTTTGGAAGGAAAAAGGTTAATCTCTGTTCCTGAAAATAAACTGGGTTGAGAAATCTGGCTAGTTCCTGTGTCTATTTGTTCTGGTAATTGGTTTAACAAGTAACAGCTACTGTTGTGATTTAATTATTTGTATTATGTTTGAATTTTTTCCTGCCTCATGGTTTCTTTATCTATCTGGGGAGGGAGTCTTCCTTCACTGCTTTAGTGGTACCTGGCATTGTCCTTTTGGGGTGTACTTCCAAGAGGCAGGATGCAAACTTAGCACTGATTATTTTACTGTATTCTCCTAAGACTCAGCTTACAATTTTGGGATACAACCAGTGTGCTCAGCAATAGCCTTCATTCCATTGTATATGCCTGCTTATTACTGCATTTTTACAAGGTCACTAATTGCCCCAACAATCTTGGGTCCTCAATTTACCTACCAGAGGATGGAAGGCTGAGTCAACCTTGAGCCTGGTGGGATTAGCCTATTGTAGACAGCTGGATCTTAAGAGCAGGCATTTACAGCCTGAGCCACCAAGGCTCTCTTTCTGGGGGGCATGTGACCTTTCCTTAAATCTGGATGATTTCCTTAGGATATCTTGTGAGGTGAGTAAGACCAGCTAGTATCTTTAAGTGGTGTAAATGGTTCTAATGATTGCTTTTCCTGGATGTGCTGTTTCTGGAGAGCTTAAATGACCTCTGCAAGAGCAAGAGTTGGCTACTGATAGTTATCATTGCATTTTAATTATTTTAATTCCTCAAGGTGCTCTGGCACCCTGCCTGATTTGTAACTCTGGCTTGCAGGTATTTTTAATCTAATGATTGGTATTTAGGGCAGCTTTTTGCAAGCAAAGAAGCTTTTTGTATTTTTGTACAGGTAATCCTTGACTTAGTGACCATTCAAAGTTACAATAGCACTGAAAAAAGTGACTTATGACCGTTTTTCACACTTACAACCATTGAAGCATCTCCACAGTCACGAGAAACCAGGCGAGGAGAAGTGCTCCTCGACATGAGTGACATCGAGTTGGCCATGCCCACCCAGTCACATGACCACAAGCCATACCCACCAACTAAGCCATGCCCACAGAACTGGTTGTTAAAAAATTTGAATCCCACCCCTGGCTAGATGTTTCTGTGTATGAAAATGCCATAAGACTAACTGAAGATCATGAGGATGACTATTTTCCACAGGAACAGGCAAATAAACATTATTGGCAAATGTACAGTGGTGCACAATGAGTGGCTGATCAAAATGAGACCTTGGGTGATCCTGTTTACCTCAGTACAAATGTTACCTCAGAATGTGGAGGTATTAAAAAATGGCAAAATACCATATATTATCATATATAAATCCTGTAAAAATTCCACAAAAATAAAGCATAAAGCTGCAAAATAGAGCATAAAGCTGCAAAAATCAGCTTATTAACTCAGTTCTGCTTAGTGCATTTTAGAAAGTGTTTTTGGATTAATAATAAATTGTTGACTTGTTGGCTCTCTCTGAATTGAATTGTTCATTTGCAGGCATTTCATTTTCTAACCAGCTAGCATCAATAGTGTGAGTGTCTTTGGCATATAGCTTGCTCTACCAGTTTTCGTGAGAATGTAGTTTCCTCCTTGGTAGTAGCTTGATTAAATAATAAATCACCAAAATGACAAATATGCTGGAGCAATATCCTCCAGAGAAGTAGTTAGCTTAGGTAAAAAGCAAATAAAGGGAAATATGATAAAACAATCAGGTTCCAACAAACCATGCATTGTTTTGTGGAGAAAGGTCATAAGCAGGTGAAACTAAATGGTGGGAAATATATAAACTATGAACTATTTCTTCATCTAGTACATATTGTGTTTCCCTGAAAATAAGACCCTGTCTTTTTTTTTTGCCACCAAAAAAGGCACCAGATTTTATTTTCAGGGGATGTCATCCACTGACTTGCGTACATCGCCCCCGGCCTCCTTTTTTCTGTCAGAGGCCTTCAGGAATGTTTTCTTCTGAGGCCGGCAAGGCTTTCCTGAAGGCCTCTGCACCAGATAACAGAGCTCCAGATCAATCCAGAGCTTTGTTATCAGCTACAGAGGTATTCAGGAAAACCTTGCCAGCCTTGTCGACTGCAGAAAAAATGGGCCGGCGAGGCAGGTGTTGGGGTGTGTGAGGCCTGGCTACAACTATCCAAAGGTTAGTAGTAGGGTAGCTCCACCCCCACCCCCCATCCCCACCCTAGCTTAATTTTTACCTGTCCACTCTGGAGTGGGTGGGATCTTAATTAGGGCTTATTTTGGGGGTAGGGCTTATTTTAGGCGCATGTATAAAAATCAAGCTGACTTACTTTCAGGGTAGGTCATATTTTTTGGGAACAGGGTAATTACCTTGGAAAAGACCTACAGATATACAGATCGTCACCTCTTAGTTGCCTTTAGAGGTGAGTTATGTGCTGACTCCAGATTCTCCAGAATCTGACATCAGTGAGGCAGAGGAACAGGGGGAGCCTGTTCCCAGTGCATGCTTGCGCAGAGCTGCCAGAAAGTAAGAACAGTTAAGACAAAAGGGGCGACTTGGGAGTAAGGCTTAGAGATGATTAGCTCCTCCCATAAGACATAAAGGAGGAGCAAAGGGACATGAGCCTTTGCAGGAAGCAACTTTGTTTGTTTGATTGGTTTAAACTCTGAAGCTCCGTGTTGACTTTGTGCTCTGTTTGGCCTTGTACAGCTAATTGGGAATTTAGGCAGCATTTCAAGGGAGATAAAGGTGGGTGCTTATCAGCCTTATCCCGAAAAGACTGTGGCAGACTTTTGTTGGACTATTCAGAAACAGTTTGGATTCATTACGGGCTGTGTATAATTCACAGCCGTTGAAATAAAGAGAGTTTTTGGGACTAAGCGTATGATTGTTACTGTCTCAGGAAGCCTTGATCAGAACAGGATTTGGGGGTTCTCTGAACTGTGCAGAATCTTAGCTAGAGATCTCCCAAACCACTGCGAACTCCCAGCAGCCCATCCCTGTTATCAACCTCAAAATGTTACCCAAACTTACTGCTGTTGATAGTCGAGATGCCAAAGTCATTTCCAGGTTACCCTTCAAACCAAGTAATGCAGGAACCAAGATGAAAACTTCAGTAATGTTTCGGAACACTTCCCAATGCTATTCAACAATAATAAATATTGTTATTTGTGGGGAGCTATATTGCCCAAGCTAAGCTATTACATTATTAAACTTTTCTTACCCACTAATGGTTAGCTGCTTTACAGAATATGAGGCCTTTTTTTCTCGAACTAATGGTGAATAACCTTATACCACTGATTCTCATTTAAGAGTACAAATAAAATGAAATAGTCAACCTATTGTTACTCTTGTGTTGGATTCATACCAACACCACGTTCTCCAAAACCACTGGGATTTGATAACTGGGACTTAAATGGAGCCATTTAATTATACCTTACTTCTGAGGGAAGAATATCTCCTGTTTTCTTTTCTGCCATCCAGACTCTGGGTAAAAGGAGGACCATCTCCCTATTCTAGAACAGGTGATGGCAGAATCACAACCTACCTAGATGAACGTGGAGAAAAAGCTACAAGGCTGGAACTGGAATTCAGGTAGAGGGGGAAGAGAGGGTGGAAATTCCAGGGAGGGATCTGTCACGTTCTGTTACAAATGTATGGTACATGGACTTAGTTAACCAAACAAAAAACAAAAGCTTTTTATTAGTAATATTTCAAAAGACGAACATGAGTACGAATAGGCAGGACTCAACAGCCATTTCTACAATACTTGTTACATGTTTATGCTTCTCACTTAGAATGGCATAGATTTGCAGTAAGTAGAAGAAAGAAAAAAAGCAGAAAGCCTGATAATTAGCAATAAGTAGTGGCCAACCTCTATGGCTTCTCTATTAATGAGAAAAGATGAAGATTTATCAGGAAAAAAGTAGACAATGCTATAAAAACTGAAACAGGGAGGAATTCTCTATAAAAGACTTCAAGCAAACTGGAGGTCAAGAGTGGCAAATAGATGTGACACAGAAAATAATATGTACCTCTGGAATTCAGAAACAGTTTCAAGTCCTTGAAAAAATAAAAAATAAATAAAATTACACAAAGCCTTTCGGGGAAAGAAAAGGAGACACTGATCAGGACACAAGATAATGATTCCCTGAAGGGCAGAAGGATTTTGTTTCTTGGACTCTGCAAGAAGAATATTATTAAGAATATTAAGAAGAGTATTCTCGAAGTTAATGATTCAATACTAATGAGGAACCAAAACAAATCTGTGTCAATCTAACCCATCAGCTCAAGGAAGTGTGCTGTCTACTAGCAGTGTGACAAAATAGCTTCTGTATTTTCCAATTCCACCGAAAGTTATCACTTTCCATGATATAACATAGAAAAATTACATCTGCAGCTGCTTGTATCCAACGAAAATCATTTGGCAATAGTTAGGCCCTTGTATTAAAATAGGTGGAGAATTAATAAAAACATTACAGACACTGCCTGCCCAGTCAAGGATAATATATGGAAGATGATTTCTAAAACAAATATACTTTTTTCTAACTGACATGAAAGGATGATGAGGGAACTCTGTCAAGCATGGTTCTTCCTGGAAATTTCTGTTTGCTTTGTTGATAACTTTCTTCTCCAGAGGATGAAGGAAGAAAGGCCCAACCAATATCAGCTATTCTTGATATGAACCAATGGAGAAGAATTAATCAAGAAAGTGGAAAGAAGAGGAATTTTGCTGGAAAGTGATACCATAATGCTAGAATTCTTGATTTCTTAGGAAAGTAAAGTTGAATATAGTTATACTGATATCTTGGACCTTTCAGATTTTAATAAATTCAAAGCAATGAAAATTATGTGAGAGGAGAAATTAACATGAAAGATTTGGGTCAATATGGGTAAGATTTTCTAAAAGGGAGATACTAAAAACACAATTGTGAACCACTCCAGTAAAAATAAAGCATGGAATAAAGCAGAAGACAACAAATATGGCTATACAAAGAGCTTAGTGCAGCCATACTAAAATCTGAAAATAAATAAAAGAGGGAGAGTTTGCCAAAAAAAAGAAGAGTATGAATAGCCCAGAATTGTTGTAATGGTGACAGGAAAACCAAAACTCAGAATTAATGTAGTTCGATATTAAGGATGTTAAGAACAATAGCAAATACTTGTTTTAAAAAAACAGTAAACCATCTGCCCAGTGTAGATGGACAAAATCAAAGAAAGGACAGCTCTTAGACCCAATGTTGCTAACAAGAGTGTGCTCCACCAAGTAATTGTTTAGAGCAGAATAAATTGCATTGTGGAATATTAAAATAACATGCTAATGGCCTGGCTGAACTTTTATACATTATCTTTAAGAAAATCTGGAGACAGCTGAAATGCCAAATGCCTTGTAGAAAGTAAATGTTATCCTATTTTAAAAAAGAAACAGACCAGCCATTCCAACATTATATATATAAAAAATTAAACTGAATGATACTGAACAGAAACCCCACTTTAAAATAATTCAGATAAACTGAACAAACTGTTAGACTGCTTGTCAAGTCTGAAACAAACAGATTTGGAGAAGGATAATAAAGATGTTTAAGGAATAAAGAACTAAAACAATTATGAAGACAGACAGCAAATAGGAAGTGCTTAGTTTTGCAAAGAAAAGACTGTAAGAAGTTATAATAGCAACTTCAACACCTAACAGGATGTCATGCATAAGAAAAGCTATTCTGCACTATTTATTAAGAGACATAATGATTTTAAGTTATTGGGGAGGGGGTTTATTACGCTAGTCATTGCCAACTATAGGGGTAGTGCTCATCTCTGTTTCAAAGCCATTAAGCCAGCATTTCCAAAGATATGTCTGTGGTCAGCATGGGTACATCACAGAGTGCTGTTACTTTTCCACCAAACTGGGACCTATTTATATACTTATATTTGCATGCTTTTGAACTGTTAGGTTGGCAGGAGCTGGGGTGAGGATGGGAGCGCACCCCATCATGTGGAGCTCGGGTCTCGAACCTGAGCTGCTGGTTTTCCAGCCAACAAGCCCAGTGTCTCAACTACTGAGTCACCACGCCCCCTCATGTTATAGGAAAGGACATTCTAATTGAATGTTAAGGAAGTATCTAGTAATAAAAACATTTTTACTGTAAAATTATTTATCAAGAAAAGAGATGATTTCTCTTCACAGGGTGGCTTCAAGCAGAGGCTAGACAAACCATCTGTCTAGGATATTTTAGCTTAGATATCTTAACTGAACAGGGACTCCACAAAGTAGTTCAAAGTAATCCTCCCAATGCTATAATTCTATGAATCTCCCACCCACCCTTAGTAGACAGTTGTGGATAAACGTAGCTAGAAGTTTGAAATGTAAATCAAAACTTGGAGATTCAAAAATCTGTACAACTAGGGATGTAGTCATGTTTCAAAAAAAACCCACAACATCACCCCATCTGAAAACATGGACATAACCATAAATAAGGCACTCCTCCTCATCTTTAGTATATTTAAAAAAATATAAAATGCCACAGTTAAATCCATCAAGAAGTATCTTTGGGTTTCCCCGAATCTACAGTTCTTAGTTCTACTAATTAGACTTAAATTACAACAATAAACTTGTGAGAAAACAGATCTTTTCCTACCCTCACCTACATGCATTAAAATTCCAGAGATTTTGGATGAAGTTAAAAATTCTGTAAATCTACTGCGATTCCATAGTTTATTCTTCAAGTGGGAAAAAAGCAGAAATTGTGAGGAACCACGGAAGTGACGTAAAGATGACACTATCTAAAGTCCTAGTCCAGAAGCATCATGTTTACAGTATTATATGATAAGCAAATACCTACCTGAACAATATCTAGAACCATCCCTGCAGACACTGTTCCGAATCCTGCTAGCAAGAATGGTACAAGTATCTGTAATGCCATAATGCTACTAGATTCCTTGGGCTGTTTTCTATTTCCTTCCACAATGGGAGAGGTTTCATCAGTGTCACTAGATAAATGGTTGTCCTGCAGCATAGCATCCATTTCTGAGGAGTCAGTCCCATCTGAATAATTGTAACTTGCAAAGTTATCATACTTCGGGCTACAGCTTGATGAATTATGTCCATTACTCCCATGATAGGCTGATTCTGAAAAGTGATGATAATCCATGTGTTGATCAGTCCTAATACTGAAATTATGTCCTGTTGGCTGCAATCCATCTTGCCAGAGACTATTTACTTTCTTATGTCTCTCTTCTTGGGTTTTGTGATAAACAATTGGAACCATACTCAACAGTAAGTTCAAGAATTTGTCGGACTGAATTGCATTTAGATTTATAGTCCAATTTACAAAACCTTTTCCATGATTGGCTTTATCATTTCTTTTCTTGCTGACAGATCTGCCTTTACAATTAGTCATACTGTTTTGAAAATGTTGTTTCGATAATCACTTCAGCTCACAACAAATTGTACAGCAACAAATCATACAGGAACACAGAAACTGACTTTTTTTGTCTACTATGTAGAGAATGTTCTTTTTATCACTTTTTGATCTTGAACAATTCCATAACCCAGTTTAAATCTGAAAAACAATATAGCAAAATTAATTAATTTTACTATTTCTCATACTTGATAGTTTTCTTTTGAGTGGTTTATAATATTTTTGCATTCTACAACACAATTACATCCTTGAGTTATATTACTGCTAAATCCTCTACACAAGTACAACTCGGGAGAAAATATGAAGACACAATGATAATTTCAGAGAATACTGTATATAAACTCAATTGAACTAGTCTTTGGTGCTCTCTAAAGTTGGTGGTTTACTTGCAGATGTTCCATTATCCAACTAGAAAACATCATTAGTGTTAACTGAGTGTGGGATTCACTCCTATTTATATACAATAACTTGCCCTATGAGTGTTGTTGGGGTGTTGTTTTTCTCCTTGGTAGTTTCTTGATTAGGTTATTGTTTTCTGCTTGTTTGTCTACTGTTAATCCCTGTTTATCTAGGTTTCTGCTGCTGGAGAAGATACATTCCGGTATTTTTGTTTCCTTCTAATCTTTTTTTTTAATTGTCAATTTTGAATGGTGGGTAAATGTGATTTATCTCTATGTGTCTACTGATAGCTGATTAGTCCAAATACCAAGCTTCCAGAAATATCCTAGCATTTTTTTGGATTTATCTTAGTCTAGGATGTTCACAATTTATCAGTTGAAACTATGGTTAAATCAGTCCTGTGTTGTAAAATTAAGAAGTTTTCAATGTGTCTTCAATGAACAATGAACTCCTTAATCTCCTTAATCCACAATCACAATAAAGGGTCATTTCTGCATTCATACCAACACCACCATAAAAAATCCTGCTAAAGGACACACAAATCAGATATTAAGTAGAAGGCAGTGACACTGAGCCTCTGTTTCAAGTTATACAATAATTTTGGCAAGTGTTTTCCAAAGCAAGAAAGCACAGCTCTGAGATCACTTCTTTTATATAGCTCAAATACAATATCTTCTGCCAATGCACCAAGTATTGGAAAATCCCCCTAAGAAATAAATGGAATTATACTGATTCTTTTAATGTTATTACTGATTGTGATTAAAGAAATCAATGCATGAGAAAAATAATCAAACAGAAACCAAATGTGCCTTTTATTTTCTTTGAAGGTGTTCCAACTTCATTTTAGCAATTTAAATGGTAATATTTTTTCATAGTGCTTTTTGCATTGTTAATTAAAAACTAAAAGTTACTAGGTGAAGAACTTTTGTTAATGCTTAATATGTTTTATATAAGCCGAATTATGCAATCAGAAGTAGGCAATGTTTAATTATGCAGAGATCAGGCATCAATATAATGAAACAAGCAATACATAATGAAAGAAACAGTTGAAAATCTTTTTACACTTAAAGGATTATTGATTCATTTGAGAAACGAACAATATATATTGGATATATATCATCCAATATATCATCCGAAGTTTTGGGGTGAGGTATTATCAGTATGCTGATGATACTCAACTTTACATCTCCACCCCAAACCAACTCAGTGATGCCCTCCCCGTGATGTCCCGTTGCCTGGAAGCGATACGGATCAGGATGGGGAGGAACAGGCTCCAGCTCAACCCTGCCAAGACCGAATGGCTGTGCGTACCGGCATCTCGGGTGGCCCAAAGTGTTCCATCGTTGGTTTTGGGGGGAGAGGTGTTGCCCCCCCGTAGACAGGGCTCACAACTTGGATGTCCTCCTGGATTCACAGCTCAGTTTGGAGGAGCAGGTGGGAGCCATGGCCAGGGGGGCATTTGCCCAGGTCTGCCTGGTGCGCCAGTTGCGTCCCTACCTGGACCGAGATGCACTATGCACGGTCACTCATGCGTTCGTTACATCCCGGATCGACTACTGCAATGCACTCTACATGGGGCTTCCCTTGAGGACCACACGGAGGCTTCAGCTGGTGCAGAGTGTGGCCACGCGGGTTGTGATGGGGGTGTCCCGATACTCCCATATTACACCCCTCCTGCGCGAGCTGCATTGGTTGCTGGCTGCCCTCCGCGTGAGATTCAAGGTGTTGGTGCTTACCTACAAAGCTCTCCATGGCTTAGGGCCAAGGTACTTGCGGGAACGTCTCCTGCCAGCATCGAATACCAATCGCCCAGTGTGTGCCCACAGACAGGGCTCCTTGGGGTACCGTCGGCTAGACAATGTCGGCTGGCGGTCCCTAGGGGAAGGCCTTCTCTGTGGGGGCGCCCACTCTGTGGAACCAGCTTCCCTTGGAGCTGCGACTGGCCCCCGACCTTCGCTCCTTTTGCCGCAGCCTAAAGACTTGGTTATTCGAACAGGCCGGCCTGGACTGAGGGGGGTTGTTTTAATATTTTATAAAACTAATAGTTTGTTAGTGGGTTTTAATGATTATTTGGTCGAATTTGGTTTAACTTTTTTTTAACTTTTGTAATTTGTATGGTTGTTTTTATGTGAGCCGCGCTGAGTCCCTCAGGAGAGAGGGCGGCATATAAGACCAAATAATAAATAAATAAATATTCTTACTATAAATAATAAAGAAGATCATCCTTTTGCATCATTCATAATTTTGGAGTAAACTTTTCTTAGAGTAAAACAATTATATTGTCATTAGAAATAACATTTATAGCCATGAGCAAGTTTAGACTTGCTCTTGCAAGGTATATAGACTTTAGAAGCATCCATTGATTTTTATCATTTCTGAGTGTGCTAAATTTCACTTAAATTCCTGCCAGATCTTTATATGATTAGTAATCCTGTTAATTCTTCACTCTTCCTGCCAAATTGGATTACTGACAATTACATTGTCTGCATTAAGTATGCCCCATGGCTCAGATCATAAACTATTTTGATTAGCCAGATTAACAGTCTACTCATGCATTTACCAGATTAGCAAATAAGGACATCCTGTGAGCATAATGGTTTCTTGTTTTATATGGTGTTCCTGATGTTTCATAGATACTTTATAATGCCAGGACTTTCAGCAAAGTTACTTGCTAAAATGTTAGGGAATGGGCAAACTAATACTATCTATAAGGCAAAATTTTGTTTTGATTTGCGAAAATATTTCTTGATCTTTAAAGTACTTTAAAGTATTAAAGTACTTTATTTTACAGTAGTAGCTTTTCATTACTCAATGATAAAGTTAATTGCACAGCAAATTAAATAATGGAGAGATGGGTGGGCAGAATGAGACTGAATCTGCATCTTGATCTGAAGAACTGCACCGATTTTATGAACAGATACAGACCACATTATTCCCACCTAGAGTATTATATCTAACTTTAATATTTATTTGTTTGTTTGTTTAATATTTATGCCACCCATCTCCCTTGTATAAGGTGATTCTGGATGGCTTACAATTTATAAAAACAAGCAGAAAAATAATTAAAATATTAAAACCACACAAATTAAAACTTCAAAAATCACACTGAAACTAGAACAAAGAGATGGACGAGGTGGAGATGAAGTCTTCTTACCCTGTCAGCCACCTCCAATGGTGAGTGCCCCCAGGCCAACCAACAAAGCCAGTTTCCAGAAGGCCTAAAGAGTAGGGTACTTCTTCTGTCCATTGATAGAGAGTTCCACAGATTCGGAGCCACAGTGGAAAAGTCTTTTCTCATTGGCCCCACCTGCTGTAATTACTTAGCATTTGGGTCTGTAGTAGTCCTCTTACACTGGAGCGAATGGGGCAGGCAAGTCCCATTGGGTCAGGTACTCTGGACTCATGCTATATAGGACTAAAGGTAATAACCAACACCTTGAATTGGATTCAGAAGCAAACTGGTAACCAATGAAGCTCATGCAATAGCTGTGTTGATGTGCCACCCTAGGGGCACCCAGAACTGTGCGCATTCTGCATTCTGTAACAGCTGTAGCTTCCGAATACTCTTCAAGGGTAGCCCCATGTAGAGCACTTTGCAGTAATCCACTAAGTAATCCACTAAGACATGAATGACTGTGCACAGGGTCTCATGATTCAGATAAGGTTCTTTTACTTGAGCCCGCTTGCTGGAATTCCTTAGAATACATTTGTTCATTAGCTCTACATATGAAATACAATCTTACTTTCTTTCCAAATGTTCATAAACTTCATCTCCCCACTCACATTGTCTAGTAAGGAATGCTAGAATTTAGACAGCAATATCTGAAGGGCCTCTCTTCTAACATATCAATTCAAATGTCAAATCAAACTATAGTTTTGAATCCAATCCATTGCTGACATTTTCAACTGCGCATATAAATTGTGGGATGGAGTGAACTTCCCAGCTACTGAATAAATCATGTTGACTGTTATAGGTTTCCAATGTTTTCACTATATAAATTTCGATGATGTAGCAGCCCTGGGGAGGAGCAAAACAATGGCTTATCAAATCCAGTGTTTTAGCACTAAACACAGTCAAACATGGCTTGTTATTTCGGTTTATTAGACAACAGGAAACTGCAATTTGACAATACATTTACAACAGTTATGTACCAGCAGTGTTTGGGACAATTCCAGTATCTGCAGAGCAACCATATATATTTAGTACAAAGTCATCAGTACAAAGTGTATTAAACATTTCATCTTACAGGGAAATAGAAACTAAGCTAAGAGATAAAATGTAGTAGAATTCAAGAAGATTGAACAAAACCACTGGTAAAAAGCAGAAGTGATCAACTAACACCTGACAAGTTGCCAATATCTGAAACTTTATCCAGAGTTTGACTTTAATGATCTGACAGCTCAGAGTAAATAAGGTGTCTTATATATCTGCCTCAAGCAGAAGTTATTTTCCCTGTCTTCACAGGCATTTTAAAGTTGGGAAAGGTAAACATTTTGACAGACAAATAAGAAAAGTGACACAATTAGGCCACCCTAAAAGAGGTTTGTGAAACCATTTTTCATCAATGGAAATTTACTCATAAGAGTAAGTATCTTAGCATCTGCATACTAGTCATAACCAGGGCCACAGCATTTATACTCATCCCTTTTCCCTTTTTAGATTTAGCTCTTCTTTCCAAAGCTTTTTGCTACATCCCACCTAGAAAATAGGCAGCAATAACAGAAGCTTCCTCAGTAGGAATTACAAAGAGCTCAGAGGAAAGTAGGCATCCTTGAAATGATCAAATTTAGGTAAAAGAAGTAGAGTTGCTAGGATAATGTTTTCGGTTTCTTGAGGTCCATACTAATTTTTAACCAAAGTTAAACTTAATAACCTTGATGTAAATAGTTCACCTTCCCTTTTATTTAACAACAAAGATGGCCAAATCTATTAGTATAGGATAAGCAGGAAAAAAAATCCCTATAAAATTATTTTTTTTCTAATATCCAGGAGATATTACAATATTTTACTATTACTATTGATTGTAACTCAAAGTATTAACAGGATTTCCATAACTTTTTAATTGTTTTCAAGATGGTTGAAAAAAAATCTTCTTTCATGAAAAGCTATAAAAAAGCCTGCCAAGGGTAGGAAAGCAGCTGGAGGGCATAATATCAAATATAATGATAAACAGAACCAGAGCCAAAAGTAGCTGCAGCTTTTAACTTGGATAGATTGTGCCACTCTGTTCTCTTTCTCCACCAATACAAACTGCAAGATTCCCATGCCAATTGCATACTTCCATACTATTAAAGGTAATTATTGCTTAAAATAAAACTGTGCTAAATGATAGTGCCAAACATCAGGTACCACGGAACAAAAAACCATTGAAATTAAGCTCTGCTATATTTTCATAATTTTGAAGGCCTCTCTCTGCCAAATAAAGTATGAAGCTAGCAAGTTTCGTAATCCTTCTTAATGCCAAGGAAGTACTGGAAGTAATCACAGCTGTCTAAAATGTTAAACTGAAAAAATAAATAAATAAAATAAATAAATCCAAAATATTCAGGAGCTTTTTGTACAATATTAGTTATCCCTTGATGTAATCAGTACACATTTTAATCAAGTCCTGATTACCTATCTCTGCTTCAGATTACATTCCCAAAATATTATGGTCTCATTCATCGCCTCATTTCTAATTCATTGTAATCCTGTTCCCTACAGTTTTGTGGGTTACTATTGACATAGCAGCATATTCCCATATGGACTTGTTCACATAATTTAAGGGATAGAACATGATCACAATGCATCTTGTAAGGGTTTAGTCAGAGGATGTGCTAAACTTCTGTAGGAGGTTAACTGGATCACATACACCTCTTATAGAAAATTTGGAAGCTTCTATATCAGGGGTCTTCAAACTTGACAGCTTTAAGATTTGTGGACTTCAACTCCCAGAATACCTCCTCCAGTCATGTTAGTTCAGGAATTCTGGGAGTTGAAGTCCACAAGTCTTAAACTTGCCAAGTTTGAAGACCCTTGTTCTTTCTACATTTTATGAAAAGACAATACTGTTGTCCTTGATTACAAGAATTGGATCTGCACAACAGAAGAAGTTGACCCGTGCCTTTACATTTTGCTTAAAGAGCCATGAAAAATGGCAATAAGATGGCAGTTTATTTAGCTCAAATAACTTTTTATAATACCTTGGAACAGTGTTTCTCAAACTTAGCAACTTTAAGATGTGTGGATCTCAACTCCTAGAATTCCTCATTCTGGCTGGGTAATTCTGGGAGTTAAGGTTCATCATACACCTAAAATGGCTAAAGTTGAGAAACAGAGTTTAGAGTGTCACAAGCCTAGTCTGTACCATATTGCTGAGGTTGTTATTCATACCTGGAATAATCTTTTAAAGAATAGTGCCTAATGAAAATTAGCATTTAATAACTTAAACCTTAATTTTTAGTTTTAATATATTTATATGTTTGGCTTTCAGCTTTTAAAATTGAATCTTTATAAGCAATATATTGCATATTGAATTTCAGCCCACATTATTAAGAAATAAAGTTGATGAAAATTTCTTCCCTTGTCTCAGATACCCAATCTTCAATGACTAACAGCAGCCAACATGCCAGAGCTGTTGGATGGAAAATCTTGAGTTTTGAATTGCAAATGTTTGTGGTGTAGAATTTATACTTTGTGACAAATTCTGGTAACCAGATTAAAACCAGACAGATATAACTTCATACAATCAAATAAGTGATGAAGGGCACAGCCTCCAGATATTTAATCTTCAAGTAAAAACTGAGAATAAAGTACACAGAAAACTATCAAACTACCTTTTTTGTGATGTTTCCAGTATGCTCTCCATGATCACTAATCTCTAATCTGTTTCTAGTTTATTCTCCATAAGTAACATCATCTGTTAATTAATTTTTAAACCAATTGTTTATTGCCTACTGCTTCATTGAACCCAACATCTCCTTGTTTTTCTGACTTTTATGTACTGTCAAGTCATTAATCTTTCATAAGCAAGAAATTGCTACGCCAATGCATACTTATGCCAATAACAAAAAATGCTAAATTAAAAAAACACAGAGTGACCTTTATCAAGTTATATGCATGGCCTTGAAATGTGGCATTGCCAACAATCTTTTAAAGAGCTCTCTGCCGAACTTCCTTGAATCTCGTCCAAGTTCACCTCCATGAGCTTTCCTTCTCCAACCCCTAACAGCAAAAATTACAAAGGTATCACATATACCTGGTTGTAACCCTATCATAATCTACTATGACTAACATCATTAAGGCACTCAAGCTGAATTGTAGAACTTGCCCCTTCTTTGTGCAAACAAACCCCTCAGCTGGGAAGACAGGGCAATGGGGTGGATTGGAGGGGGGTGGGATAGCCACACAGTTAACACTCTTGAAGGGAGGAAGTAACCTACTTTTTAGGATCCCGAGGATCCCCCACCCCGGGACGTTGTGCAAGACCATAGGGTTACCCACCCAAGCCTCGTGGGAACTCTCAGTGCATCTGCCATCCATGGGAACTGAGAAAGAAAAGGAGGGTAGCTGAAAGCTGCCACCTTCTTGTGTCTCAGGTGGGCGGGGAGAGCCGAAAG
Source organism: Naja naja (assembly GCA_009733165.1). Taxonomy (NCBI): domain Eukaryota; kingdom Metazoa; phylum Chordata; class Lepidosauria; order Squamata; family Elapidae; genus Naja; species Naja naja. The sequence goes on along the minus strand of CM019154.1, from coordinate 29,326,351 downwards.
GAAGAGAGAGAGAGCCGGGGAAGCCCCGGCCCTGGTGACGGAGGCGACAGGCACGTTTCCTCCTAACCAAGAGCAACCCGATTGCCTTACTTTCCTTCTGGGACCCGCCAGGCCAGGGAATCCCCTCCATCGGCTCCCCCCTTGGCGCCCATCTCCAGCTGCCCTCAGCGCTCCCCACACTTACCTGACCAGGGACGGCAGGGCTGGCCTCAGCTTCTCGCAGCAGATGCCGCGGCTCGCCATCCTCCGTCGGGCTCAGCGCCCAGAAGCTACCCGCTCTTCACAGGAAGAAGGAACCTGCCCGGCGGCCGCGGACTTGCTGACAGCTCCTCGGGGCCTCCGCCCCCACTGAGCAGGCGCGGCCAAAGTCGGCAGGGGCGAGGGGCGTGACTAGCCGGGAACCCCCCCTCCCCACCCAACTCGGGTGATGTGGCCGGTGCGCGCCGGCGATGCCTCCTCGGAGGAGCGGCTGCTCCGCGGGGACAGAAAAGGGCGACGACATCCAGCCCTTGGTCCAGCCAACTGGCCGCTTTCCCACGCGGTCGGGACGGGATCCTCAGCAGGAGGCGGGCTGAACAGCCACCTGGTCCACCAAGCTTCCCCAAATCCGGGGCTCTCCAACAGAGTTGGACTTCAGCACCCATAATCCCCAGCTAGCGCGGCCTTTGAGGCCGGATTATTTGGAGGAACTCGAGGAGAACTGGGGAGGGGGTTGACATGCTGCATTCCTTTGAATGAGCCAGTGCATAAGGCCGGCAAGCAATATTGTATGGGAAAGCAATATTGGAGGGGGCAAGGCAGCACGGTGAGCTCCCCCCAGCAATGGCAGTTGGGCGGCCAAAATGCATATTGTAGCCACAAAATGCAGTCAGTAATGATAAGCTTTCAGGTTGTTGACCAGCTACAGAGATATAAAGCCAAGCCCAGGTAATTATTACTGTGGCAAAATTCAGCACAGCTCGGAGGCAAAACTGGCTGTAATCTGCTTTCTCTATAGCAATGTGTTTTTTCGCTCTGGGAAGAACAAGTGGGAGGAACATGGCTTAGGAGTGCAAAATAAGAACCAAGTGATGAGCAATTCTTTCCTCTCAAAGATGAATAAAAATATTTATGAATGTTGTTCCTCGTATCAAGTGACTAGAGATAACTGTGCAAAACAATACTATGAATCACAAAATAACCATAATTTGAAGAAAAAAACAAAGATTTCTTTCAGTTCTGCAGCAAGGCAGTTGTAAGCAGCTGTAACAAGGGCAAATAAAATAGCAGAAATATTTAATAGATTAAATATACTTTAATCTCATTCTTTCTCTCCTTTTAAGCAGCCTCTTATCTAAAGGAAATGAATTGCTCCATAGTGGTAGCAACCTATATACCTCTCAATTTTTAGCATACTAAAAAGTATTCTATTCAAATGCAAGAAGCCATGTTGGTCAAAAGAAAGTTCCAGAACACATATTAAAACAATTCACAAAAGAAATACAAGTATCCTCAAAGTATGACCGGTCACTTAACTACTGTTAGAAGTTATGACAGACCGCCCCCCTCAAAAGGTATTCATAACCACATTTGGCGCACTCAGCAACCAGCCTGCATTTAGAGTCATTTGCAGCACCCTGGGTTCATCTGACTATGATTTATGACATTTTTTAGTTTCTGGGAAAAAAACCCTTTGCATAACAATTAATAGGTTTGCTTAACAACCGCAGCATTTGCTTTATGACTGTCATCCTGTTCCCTCTCTCCCTATCTTTTAACTATAATTCTATTTTTGATTTTAATTTTTATTGTTTTATAAATATCTGTTATGATTTTAAAGCTGTAAGCTGCCCAGAGTCTCTTTGAAATGGGTTGGGCAGCAAAATAAGTAAGTAAATAAGTAAATAATAATTTACAACCATAATTGGAAGGCTTAGTTATTGTCCTAAGTCAAGAACTACCTGTAAAAGCTTTCAAGTACTCTACAATTCATCAGATAAGATTATAAAAATGGAAGAAAAGGGAAAAAGGAGATGAAATGACTAAATAATCAAGTTTAGATTGAATGATTTGATCAAATGTCTCCAAATTGAACTTTCTTCACTCTTTGATAGAGAAAATTCTATAAGATCAAATAGAATTACTTCTGGGTTAATAGCAGATCAAGATACACAAGGTTATATTCTCATATATAAAGAACTTGGCTGCAGGTTCAGTTGCTGCCTGGAGTCACTTATGTGTGATTTGGACAATTACATTTTTGTTTTTTGCTATATATATATCAATTTATATAGTATAGTTATATAAATTGTAATATAATATGTGTTTCTTGAATTTGTTTAATAAATAATGGTGTTTTTTAATTTAAAAGAAAACAAATCCTTAAAGTTATATAGGCTGCGTTTTAACCAAAATTTTCCTGGCCTATAATGCACAAAAATATAAGGAAGAGGAATTGAGAAAGAAGGTGGAGTGGAATCTTGATTCCATTCTGTTGTTTGCTCATACAGGATCTGTCACAATCCAAACATGTACATCATAGAATATTCACAGAATATTGTAATAATGGTATGATGTGAATTGGACTTTGTATGAAAAGTGTCACTTCTCATTGTTATCTCTTAAATTACTCGATTACTTTTCCTCATCTCAAGGTGCACTTCTTGATAAAAAAAATAACAATCAAAAGCACAGAGTAAATTCTGTCTAGCCTGTAGAATGAATAAGCTGCAACATATAAGTAATTTTAGTAAAAGATAATATGAATGCCTTAAGGGAAATGCTTTAATCTCAGAGGCACCTGCCAGGTCTAACAATTAGTAGAGGTTTTTAAAAATAACAGGTAGTTTATCTGTTTGCCAGCGTTCTTATATGTTCATATAATTCCATTCAGTGCTACCATTCTCTTAAAGGCAATGTGTTTTTTTATACCAGGTGTTAACATATGATGCATTGTTTTAATTTTATTCCTAGGGGTCTTTATGAATGGACTTGCAGGAGTATTTCATAGTGAAGTATGAACTTAGCACTGGAACTTAATTGAGGAAATTCATTTTTAACAACACCTAAATCTTACAACCTGAATGGTTTCCCGCTCAAATAATAATGCTGAAGTGTAGGTGTTATAGAACATAACAATGATCCCTGGTGCTTTATTTGGAAGTATGCCAGTTGCTCAGAAGATACTGGATAAGGAGAGGAATAAAGTAGAGTAGAATAAGGTGGGGCCCAGCCTTCACTTTACCTTCTAATCAACTTGTTGTGCCCTTAACATGATCTCAATATTTCATACATTCCCACTGATTCCAAAAGATTAACTGTCACAAACTAGATAATACCTCCCAATCTCAAACTGCAAATTAAATATGTGTCTTAAAGCAATATTTGCACAACATTTTCTAGTCCATAATGGGTTTTGTTTAACTATAAAACATGTGATCTGATCTACCTATTGTGGTTTGTAAGCCCTATTAATAACCTGGCACAACATATTAAGCTACCTATTGTCACTTATTTCACAAACCCTAACAAAAGCAAACCATGTTTAGCAAGAAAACCAAGAGTCTCAAGATGAATGCTGCTTGTCCACACACAACCTTTATCCTGTTTGCACTCTGGCTTTAGGCTGAGATACGTGGGGGTTAGACAAGTTTAGTGACCTCTGCTTAAACCATAATCTAATCATGTTAGGCAAAAAACAACAACAAAGAATATGGTTTAGCACAATATGTCAATCCCCTCTTTTACTAAAGAAGAATATAAATGAAAATATGAAACGGTTAGTAGAAAATAAGCATCCCTTTTCTTCTGAGTTCAGCCCCTGAATCTGATGGCATTTACTGAACAAATATGTATTCTGTAAGACTATGTACAACAACACTACTTGAGCAGTAAAATGTATTTGTCATATTTTCCTCTAATAGTTTTTAATCGTGTTTAAATTCAGGAAATACTGGTTTTGCAAGTTAACCACTCTTAACTTATGTCCGACAGGCCCTGTAGAATGGTGGACTATGACTCACACCTTGGATATATTAGATCCATATTTTATGAGTTTTGCTTTCATTCTTCCCCAATAGATTATGAAATTACATTGTTTATTTTTATTGTACTTTTTTCAAAATCTCAGGTCCTTTTTTACTGAGACAGAATTAAAAAAAAAGATTTAATATTGTAAGACAATAAACACTGCTAAGGGCTGTGATAATAGTATTCCTCCTTGAGCTAAGCTGCTTTTCTGCCATAAAATCAAACTCAGCATGATTGACATTCACAGCAGTAATCAACAAAACAAAATTAACAATCTGAATGAAGTAAGATCAACAACAGTAAAAACAACATTGCAGAGCAGAATAATAAAAACATAATGACTGTGTTAAATCATAATCAACATCAGTGTCTGAAGTAGTTTTCTTGAATGTAATAGCTGGAACATCTCGCTTAGAGTGAGACGACTGTCTTTCAGCGTGTCGAGGAAATAAGAAGTAGAAGAGACCATTTATGGGATGTGCCAATCATTATTATGGAAGATGCAGAACAGAAGTATGAGAGACAGAATAGAAAAGGTAAGCTTTATCCAAGAGCTAAGAGTAGATTAGCCAAGTTAGTCACATTGCTAGGAAGTGGATGGAGAACTGAAGTTGTATTGCAGAATGTGTTTAAAGGTATTAATATCAAATCATTATTTTTTGTGTGCAGATCTTACATTTGCTGGAAGCATCTAGAACAGTTGTACTGAATCAGTCCATTCTTTACAATGGAATGGAATGGGGACTCATAGTCCGAGGCAGGAGTATCAAACCAGGGGTGGGCTGCTGGGGGTTCGCAGGGGTTCAGTAGAGCCCCTAGCTAAGATTCTGTGCAATTTGGAGAACCCTCAAATCCCACTCCTGGCTGGCCCTGCCCACCTCTTCCCTCCCCTCCCAGGAGTCCCCACACAGCCCTTTTTGGATGCAGGTAAGTGCAGGGCGTGCATGGAGAGGGCAAAAAATGGGCCTCCCAGAAGTTTGGGAAGGCTGGAAACAGGCTTGTTTCTGGCTTCCAGAGAGCCTCCAGAGCCCGGGAAGGCTGTTTTTGCACTCCCGGAGGCTTGAGGCAAGCCTCCAGAGTCTGGGGAGGGCAAAAACGTCCTCCCCCTGCCGTAGTGCAGGAAGCCAACTAGGCCACACCCACCATGGCCACACCCACCCAGCAACTGGGCAGAGAACCCATTGCTAAAATTTTTGAAGCCCACCCCTGTGTCACCAGATCCGGCTTGCAGGGTGCTTAGATCTGGCCCACAAGGCCACCTTGGAAATAGCAAAGGACCATCCTGCAGTGCCTCTGCCAGTGAAAATGGAGCTCAGGAAGACTGTGGATGGGCCCTCTTGAGTTCCATTTTCTCTGGCAGAGGGTTGGAGGCCGTCACAGTTTAAACAGAACTCAGGAGCCGTTTTCTTTGGCAGAATGCTCGGGCCATCACAGGTACCCCCGATACAAGTGATGTTGAGCTGGCCACACCCACCCTGGCTACCACACCCACCCCTGAGGTCAAATACAACGCTGCTACGGCCCTCAATGAAATTGAGTTTTGACACCCCTGGTCTGAAGGATGTTCTGTGTGTATGACAGGCTCTTTCAAGAAATAGCTTCCATGTGCAGACAGCTGTTAAGAAGGATAAAATGTCAAATAAATGGATAGGGACCCCATGGATGATGTAAAGACCTGAGGAGAAACTACCTGTTTATCCTATATTGCTGGTTTGCACTCTATATTTCAGAATGGGAAAGATGTTCCAACAGCCCTGTCTTGTCTTAGGCAATATTTATCTTCCAAAATGCCTAAGATAAGCAGATAAACTCTACAAAGGCTGCCATACAAAGTTTCTTTATTGGATTATCAAGCATCCTCAAGGTATAACTCACAGTTATGTTGAGATTCATCTAATCTCCAATCTTTGCATAGTTTTCTTCACAGTATGGTTATCTTCATCCCATAATGTATGGTTATCTTCATCCCATAATGATACAGCAAAGGGAACTCCAGCATGATGCTGAGTCCAGACAAGAGTGAACAAAGGCTCCCCCCCAACCCAACTAGAGGTCAATTCAGTGACCAATCAGGATTACAGATGTGACCACATGACATGAACTACATCTCCCATGAGGCATTAACTACATTTCCCATGAAGCATTCCCTTAAGGGGACAGCTCCCAATTCCCAACTAACTATACACTATTTAACCAGCACACTCCCCACCTGGAATGATAAATTCCACTACCAACTAAACAACTAAGGTAAACAGTAAATAGTAACATAGCATCAAACAATGCAATGAGGTAGATACAAAGCACGCAAAGCTTGAGGTTCAATCTTTGAGTTCAGCCTTTCTCCGCAGCAACACTAGGTCGGTGACCGGTCTGGTGTAAAGCTTCTTGGTGAAAGTCTGTGGGTCACAGGAAGAATCTTGTGACCTCACTATCTGGACCTCGACTTGGCGGACTAGTCCATCAGAGCTCGGTAGGACTTGATGCACAAGACCCATGGGCCACGAGTTCCCAATGTGCATCCTTCTCTTTTAGCAAGACAAGGTCCCCTTCTTCGAGGTTCAGTTCTTTGGTCTTCCATTTACGGCGGTCTTGTAGGGTGAAAAGGTACTCTTGCTTCCAACGGTTCCAGAAGGTGTTGGCAAGCCATTGAACTTGTCTCCATTGTTGTTTGTACAAGTCTTTAGAATCAAAGTTCCCTAACAGTATGGGCCAGTCACCTGTCTTCTGAGTTAGCAAGGTGGCTGGAGTAAGAATAGCCGGATTCTCAGGATCTGAGGAAACCGGAACTAAAGTTCGACCATTGATGGTGGCTGCTACTTCTGCTATCAGGGTGGTTAGGGTCTCATGTGTCAGCATAGGTATCTTCATCAACATGGAATCCAGGATTCTGTGAGCTATCCCGATCATGTGTTCCCATGCTCCTCCCATGTGGGATGCATGGGGAGGATTAAATATCCATACACAATTACGAGCTTTAAGGTAGCCATCAATTACTGAGTTAGGGCGAATGCCTTCATCAATCTGTAATTCTTTACAAGCTCCTACAAAGTTCGTTCCATGGTCAGATCTGAATACCTTAACTGGGCCTCTATAGGCTTGAAACCTTCTTAGGGCGTTGATAAAGCAAGAGGCGTCCATGGATTCGATGACTTCAATATGGACAGCTTGGATGCTGAGACATGAACATGAGAACAGCCCAGTGTTTGCTGTTAGCTTGACCGCCCCTGGTCCGGCGGGAAGACACCGACCAAAGGCCAAATACATCTAGGCCTAAATTTGTGAATGGTGGTTCAGGACTCAGATGCTTGGGTGGCAGGTCAGCCATCATCTAGTGTAGAGTCACGCCCCGTTGTTTGCGACAATGTGGGCACCTGTGCAGAACAGTTATAATGCATCTTTTAGCACCCACAATCCAGAGTCCATTAGCTCTGATGGCACCTTCTGTGAAGTGGCGGCCTTGATGGTGGACGGCTTCATGGTGGTATTGTACTAACAGGTTCATTACATGTTGGCGAGCAGGAAGGATGATGGGGTGTTTGCTGTCTAAGGCCATTTCAGCCTTGCCTAGGCATCCTCCTACTCGAAGTAACTCTTGGCTGTGGAGGTATGGGTTCAATCCCAGAAGTGGGCTAGATTCTGGGATGGCCTTCCCCGCTTTCAGGCATTCGAATTCTAATGGATATGCGTCTTGTTGCACACTTTGTAGAATTCTTCTCTCTGCTTGGATATAGCTGTCTGGGAAGCTTGTCTGGAAACCCTTCTGGTGACTTTGGAGACAGACGATCGCACGGATGATCATGGTCATGCCCAGTACGAGAGGTTTCCATCGGGAGAAGCACTCAAAGTGAGCTGTTCTAGGAGGCATTCCTCCTTTTCTTTGACCATCATTGCCATGCAGATGGCCTGTGTATTAGCTCTCTTGTCTAGAAGTTGAATGTCGGCATCTTGGTCTGGATCTAGAAGCTCATGATGTCCTGATTCCCCAGGCTTCAAGGTGTCTGTGCGCGACAAGAACTCAGGGCTTTTAGCCAGGTCAATTCTGCTAACTGGGATGCAGGAATATACATTGTAGCATGGTCTGCTGGGTTCTGGTCTGTTGGTACATACTGCCACTGCTTGGGTTTTGAAGATCTTCTGATCCGCTCCACCCTGTTGCTCACATAGATATAGAAGCGTCTGCTCTCGTTGTGGATGTAGCCCAGCACTACTTTGCTGTCTGTATAGAGGGTGGCGGGTTCTAGCTCAAGGTCTATCATCTTTGTTATCAGATCCGCTAGTTCAACAACCAGCACAGCCCCACAAAGTTCCAACCATGGTACAGTATGACCTTTTTGTGGTGCTAGTTTTGCCTTTCCCATGACAAAACCGACATAAACATTGCTCTCCCCACCGTAGACCCTGAGATATGCCACGGCTGCCACCGCCTTTGTTGATGCATCTGAAAAAACATGCAGTTCTTTCCTCTGTGCTGCGGCGGGCGAGATAGGAACATACATGTACCATAAGTGAACATCTTGGAGACAATTTAGAGAGTTGCAACATGTCTCCCATTCTTGCTTCTGTTCTAGCAGAAGCAGCTCATCCCAATCTTTGGTGTTTTGGGAGAGCTTGTGCAGAAGGAGTCTACCTTGAATTGTCATCGGTGCTGCAAACCCTAGAGGATCGAACAGGCTGTTCACTGTTGACAGTACTCCTCATGAAGTCTGTTTTCTGGGTTGGGGTTCTGAAGGTGAAGACGTCTTTCTTCAAGTCCCAACACAGGCCAAGACTGCGTTGGATAAGGGGGGTGTCGTTGCCGAAATTGAGGTCTTGCAGTCCCTTGGCATGATCCTCTGGATTAAAGGCCTTCAGCACTTCCTTGCTGTTGGAAGCTATCTTGTGTAGCCTAAGGTTGGCTGTCACTAGCATTTGCCGTGTATTCTTCAATAGGTCTATGGCTTCTGCCGGGGTGAGTACAGATTTTAGGCCGTGATCCATGTAAAAGTCATGTTCCACGAAGCATGTGGCATGTGCCCCGTATTTGTCTCCACCCTCTTGAGCTGTGCCAACTATAGTTGGCAATTGCAGGGGAAGAACCATTTCCAAAGACATGCATTCTCATTCTGTATTCTGAAATCCATTGGTCATGCTGTTCATCACTGAACCACAGGAAACGGAGGTAGTTGCCGTGATCTTCCCTGATGAGGAAGGAATAGAACATCTGCTGTATGTTGGCCATGATGGCTATGGCTTCTTTTCTGAAGCGGATAAGCACCCCAAGCAGACTGTTTGTAAGATCAGGCCCTGTAAGAAGACCCTTGTTCAGAGAGTGGCCTTGGAAATGCGTGCTGGTGTCGAAGACTACATGTATTTGGCCTGGTTTCTGAGGATGGTACACTCCACAGAATGGCAGGCACCAACATTCTTCATCTTTCCCCAGAGGTGGGGCAAGCTCAGCGTGTCCGTTCTGTACCTTCTTGTCCATGAACTCCACCAAGTGAGCTTTCATTGCTGGCTTCCGGTTCATGATTTGTCTCAGACTGAAGAGGCAAGAGAGCGCATGTTCTTAGTTGTTTGGCAGGCGTTGCCTGGGTATGCTAAAGGGTAGTGGAGCGACCCAGCTCCCCGTGGCTTCCTGTTGAAACTCCTTATCCATGAGCCGTAGAAACTCTTTGTCCTCTATAGACAAGGCCAAGTCATTGTCTTCTTTGCTAGTCTGAAACAGTGCCTCTCCTAAGACAGGCTTGACTGTCGAAAGCGTGAAGTGTTCTTGGCATGGTTTCAGATGTGAAGCTCTTCCATTCTTGAGAATGGATGTTGCTAAGACAGTTGACAGTTGAGTTGGGGCCTGCAGCCGATCAACGCAGACTATTCCTGTGATTCCCCATCCTAGTACTGTCTTGAAGGCAAATGGGGAGCCTTTTGGGCCTGTGACTACTTCCTTGTGAATGAGAATATCAGGTGCATCTACTCCTAGCAAGAGGAGAATCTCGGCTTCAGGATCTAGAGCAGGAAGGTGATGAGCCACGTGCTTCAGGTGAGGTATGGTACTTGCTACCTCTGGTGTTGCAATCTGGCTGCGGTCATCTGGTATCCCATCCCATTCTAACACAGGAGGCAGTGGGAACTGGGATCTCCCATCTAATGGCGCTATACAGAGTCCAGTAGCTCTCCTCCCTGCTGTGCGTTGTGGTACAGTGCACATTGATATTGTGAAGTGCACTTTGTCCTTTTGAACATCAAAGAGGTCGAAGAATGCAGACCTGGCCAGCGAGCGAGTGCTCTGATTATCCACTATTACATACATCTTCACGGCTTCTTCCGGGCGTCCATCAGGGTAAACATTGGCTAAACAGATCTGATGTCATCGCATACTGCCTTGCATTTGACACTCGCTGCTGGTTCCAGGTGTGCTTTGGCAGCACGCTGAGGCACCTTGGTCAAGGGAGGATTAGGAGTTGTCTGCTGTGGTGGTTCGGAGTCTGGATGCAGAGCGGTTGGGTGCTTGTTGCTTTTGCATAGGTAACATTGCACCTTAGCTGTGCAATCTTTGGCCATGTGTTGCTTGGACTCGCAACACTTGTAGCTGAGTTTGTACTCCCTTATCAAAGCTTTCCTTTGGTGCAGGGGTTTCTTTGCAAATATATTGCACCTGTTCAGTGGGTGTGGGGACTTGTGGAGTGGACAATCTGGACTCTCTTTTTCTCCGAAGGGTTTTTGCCCATATTCTCTACAGGTGGGTTAGTGACCCCGGTTTTATGTATAGCCATGAGGGATTTTCCCCTTGCAGTTTGTGCCAGACCCATGGACGATGCAGAGTCCTTGCTGGCTCTTTTGTCAGTTGGGGAACTATCAGCTCTGAGTCTGTGGGTCTGTGGGTCATTGCACATCTGTGCCTGGTGGGCCACGAATTCTTCAAGAAGGGCAAAGGGAGGTTCTTTGTTTTGACCATTGGCCCTGAAGGCCTCAGTCAACTGAATCCATTGTTGTTAAACAGGGAAACAAAAAAAGAATGTTTAAACTGACTAGCAAGTTTGTCTATTAAATATAAATTTGCAAGGAAAAATGATTTCTGATGAGATAATGGTGACCTTATTGAAATATTACAGAAAAAAAATTAAATGGAAAAGATCTATCTAATAGTTGCAATCACACTATTACAATCTTGTAATTATAGAGCACACATTTCAAGAGGATTGCTTGATTAAAGGGCACTAAAACCATTGTCAACTCTTGTAAAAGGTAAGGTAAAGGTTCCCCTCATACATACGTGCTAGTCATTTCCAGCTCTGGGGGGGCGGTGCTCATCTTTGTTTCTAAGCTGAAGAGCCAGCGCTGTCTGAAGACGTCTCCGTGGTCATGTGGTCATGTGACTGGCATGACTAAACACCGAAGGCGCATGGAACACTGTTACCTTCCCACCAAAGTGCTCCCTATTTTTCTACTTGCATTTTTATATGCTTCAAACTGCTAGGTTGGCAGAAGCTGGGACAAGTAACAGGGGCTCACTCCGTTACACGGCACTAGGGATTCAAACCACCAAATTGCTGACGTTTCTGATCGACAAGCTCAGCGTCTTAGCCGCTGAGCCACCGCGTCCCTCCAGTCTATCTTGATAACCACAAAAATAGATTTTCTCCATAACTATTTGTCCTTTGTCCTTCAGGTCTTCCAATGAAGCACTCATCAACCCTGTGACTGAGTCTATCTACCTGCTTGTCATCTTGTTTTTCCTCCTTCCACTTTTCCCAGAATTAAGAGCTTCTTCAGAGAGTTTGATCTTCACATAATGTGCCCAAAGTAGAATAGCCTGATGCTCTGTGTCTCAAGTGAGAATTCTGGCTGGTTTGTTCAGAGACCCATTGGTTTGTTTTCTTGGTTGTTCATGCTATTCTCAGGAATTTTATCCAACACCAAAGTTCAAAAGTATCAATACTCTTCCTATCCTTTGGAAGGATATCAAGAAGATAGCATCTTTATTAGAACTGTTACAAAAATTTTGAGTAAACTGTCAGATTTTTCTTTAAATTAGATTTTAAAAAAATCTAAATAGAGAGTACTTGGGGGCTTGATGGAAACCCTTGGTATGGGTTGTTTTGTTTGCTTAACACAAACTATATTCCTAATCTTTACTGCCTCTGTGGGAAAAAGATATTCTTTTAAAAAGCATATTACGGCTACCATAACTTAAATAAATACAAAGTGAAATGTTAAACTGTGTGAGAGAATATTGGGTGGGGGTTGGACTAGATGACCTACAAGATCCCTTCCAACTCTGTTAATCTAATTTAATCTAATCAAATTTACTCTGATATAAGACTTCCCATAGTCTTTTCGAGCCTGATGAAGGTCCTCTGTGCTTCTAGGGGGCGCTGTTTACGCTCGCGAAGCCACTCTGCCTTTGGCCGTTCCCGGCCGCGTGCTCTGACTTCCTCTTGGAGGCGGGGCGTTTCGCTAACAGCGAGCAAGGCTCATATTGGGCTGAATGGCGCAGAGCGGTGGGAACGCCGGTCCGGAGATATCTCGGGTGCTTCTTTCCGTGGGAGGCGGAGGAGGTAACTTGGCGGTGTGAATGTGTTCCAAGAGAGGCGCCACGGGGCAAGGAACGAACGCCGTTCTTCCTGGTCTCGTCCTTTCCCACTAACCCTGCGCTTCTCAAACTTGGCTAACGTTAAGATGTGTGGACTTCAACTCCCACAATTCCCAATGGCTGGTGTGGGAGTTGAAGTCCACACATCTTAACGTTGCTAAGTTTGAGAAACGCTGCAATACCTGTAACTTGGTGTTTTTTTCCCCTCGTTGCGTTGCTTCCAGATTCTGTATTCTTGAACAGTAACTGCCAAAATAAAATAAATAAATAAATAAATAAAAGTCCTGTAGGGACATGGTATTCGTGAGATCTTGCGCGAATAAATGAACATCACGTACAAATATTTTCATAAAAGTAAGGTGCAACTCTTTTGCAAACTCGAAGAGCATGTTAAAAGTGCTAAATGTGAAAGAATGAGAGTTTGAGCCTGAAAAAAAGTCCTTTCTATCTCGACTTTCTCACTTCATCGTTTCATATATTTAATGCTTGCCTAAATGTCGATGAGAATGCTTTAGTGCTTTCCATTTTTGAAAGGCACAATAGTCTGAAAAGTTTATACTAAATATCTACAATATTATCATATTTGGTTTGTGCAGTGGTTGAAAAAAGTGTCATGCTTCTCACAGTTCCCACAATTCAAAGGAACTGATTTGCATCAACTAATTTGCATCATCTAATCTGCAGTAGAGGGCAAAGCTGCCTATAGAGAGAAATAATGTACTAGTAAAATCAACAGTATGTGCCTTATCAACTGAAGCAGGTCTTCTGGATTTCTAGGTATCAGCGAAACACTTTTGCTTGGTCCAAAATATGCTAAAAAGAAAGACACAACCTTACAGACAACCAGGCTGCCCAGGAGCAACAGTAAGTATATCTATTTTTTACCAGTGAGTGTAGAGCAGTGTTTTCCAAAAACTTTTGTGAACTTCAATTCCCAAGAATTTTCTACCCAGTGTGCTGGCTGGAGAATTCTGGAAGTTGAAGTCCACACATTTTAAGGTAGACAAGTTTAAAAAACACTGAGCATTATGCCTCTGAATTATATATGTATGTTAGAAAATAATAATTGTAAATGAAGTCTTGCCTTTTGGCAGGAGGGGCTTTACCCTAAAGAATGTCAGTGGATTTAAAGCTTAAATATACATGGAGATCTTTGAGATGAACCATGCATTTTCTATTATTTATGCAGAGCAGAGAGTGAACATTAAAATTGGGTTCTCAGCTCCTCAACAGTTAGTAGTGGTTAAACGAAATATAATGAAGTATATTTTTATACAGCATCGTTATTTACATACAGATGGATTTGAAGTTTGGACCTTTCCTAATAATTTTATCTTGCAATACGGCAATTGATTAACAGCATATTTAGCACTGCCTTTCTATATTTTCTATGTTTATTTTCATATCCTATATGTGGGGTGTTGCTGGCCATCTCTATGTTCCTCCTACCCTCACCAGTGATGTTTTTAAAATTCTTTAAATTTAATTCTTTAAAAGCTTAGAAGAATATTAATGTCTTCATAAACACATTTCTGTACATTAGTTTTGGATAAGGTGCAGAATTTTCTACCCCAGATGGCTAGTGCAAATAATCAGCTGAGAAGAGAAATGGACAGCAAACCTAGCCAAGAGTTTGACATTGAACATGTAGAACCTTCGATGGAAAAAATAATTGAAATGGTGAATATATTTTTGTTTCTAGTTAATTCCTTGGCATAGAGCATTATATATTTGTGTTTATGGCATACCCAAAGTAGAATGACTTCTTGTTGTTGTTTAGTGTCTAGACCTCTTCAAAAACTATTATCCATAATAATATCTGGATGTTATCATCTTTTTTGTTGAAATTGACTTCTGTGCTATTACTGAAGTAATTTTTTATTTATCAAATTTATCTGATCCCTGAAACTAGCCAGATAGTAGACAGCTTATACTGTTTAAGTATTTAAATTGGTACAATTTAAAAAAAATTAAAATCAAGACTAAAATTACAAAGCTGGAAAATTTATAGAAGTTGCATTGCTATATAACACTCTCCACAACCCACCTGAGAAAGCCATGTTTCTAGGAGGCCAAGGGGATGGGTGTCATAAAATTTTTCAGTTAAGCAAATCAAACTTTTCAGGCAAAGTTTCAGAGTAGCTCTCTTTCCCATATGCAATCCAGATGTTTGACGGTTATATTTCTCAAAATTCCCCGTCACCCCAATCAGGGAAAAGCTTTGTCACGAAGTTTTAATGTGATACACCAGACACCCAGAAGAGTCTCAGATTTAGGAGGACTGCTGCAGCTAGCACCTTCTTCTACGAAAGACTTTGACTACATTGTCTCCAAAATTCCTTTTATTCTTGCATTCCTTGTTGATGGAGATAGCCAATTTATGCCCAGAACATTTGCCTAAGCAGCAGATGAGAGCCACTGGCCCTAAGGTTGCGCTGTTTTCAGCAATTGTTTTGTAAGTGTTTTCAGCCTCTGATCATGGAAGACAATTAATGAATTAATCCATCTAGATGTTTTTTCTTGGCTATAAACAAAGACTTTGTCAGTGGCTTCCATGCAAATAGTCTCCTTATTTAAGCTATTTCTATGGCCGGCCATCTTAAATGGTTGCCCATCTTAAATAGATAATTCGGGGCAGAAAGCAATCATTTTGCTAAAACCAGTAGATGAGTCCTTGACTTACGACCACAAATGAATCCAAAATTTCCGTTGCTAAGTAAGACAGTTGTTAAGTGAGCTGTGTCCCATTTTACAACATTTTGCCATGGAAGTTAAGCAAATCACCGAAGCTGTTAAGTGAATCATGAGGTTATAAAGTGAATGTGGCTTCCCTCATTGCCTTTGGTTGTCAGAAGCTCCCTAAGAAGATTACAAATGACACTCCCAGGATCCAGGATGCTGCAACCAGGGTAAATACATGCTGGATGCTAAGCATCCAAATTTTGATCACGTGACTGTGGAGATTCTGCAACAAGTACTTATTCTGCAATAATTACAAAACGGACTGATTTTTTCAGTGCTGCTGGAACTTTGAACAGTCATTAAACAAATGGTTATAATTTGAGGACCACTTATAAATAGAATGCCATAACTAGTTTTAAAAAATCCAATACATAGAAAAATGGAGATGACATTAACAAATTCACCAAATATACACGTGTATATTAGGTTCCCTTAACACCTGGCCTTAATACTTGGGGAAAAGCATGGTCTTTATGGCTTTCTGGAAGACCAAGAAGGCCAGGGAAGGCTGTTCCATAGACAGGACCACAATAGAGAAGGCAAATCTTGGTCCTACTAAATGGTACTTTAATAAAGGGGACCTTGTGAGCATGCCTATTGGACCTGGTAGGTCCTACTCGTTGGTACTGGTACTTGTGGGAATAGTTTAGGAACTGCTGTTGAGATATTGATAATTGAAACTAAAAATTAACTGCTTTTGATTTTCAGCACTGAAACTGATGTACATTTACATTCTCATTGTGCCCTTAATATTATCTTACTTTCATTACTTAAATTATGACAGAATGTGGCCTTAGTAGAACTGAATGACTGTGATACAACAGAATCAGAAGATGATTCAGAATGTGAGGAGACCTCTATCTGTGAAGAAGTTACCGAAGAAAATATTAAGTTTCCTTTGTCAAAAAGAGAAGGACGGATAGAAATGTTGGACAGTAAAAACTGAGTAGGTGGATTAGCCTTATTTTCCTGCCATTTCAATATCTACATGTAATCCTTATTTTTTCAAAGGTTTGTTGTGCTGTGTATTAATAATCTTGTGTACTTGATATGTGGGGAGGTGTAAAAAAATCTGTTGTAGGTCTGCTATCAAGCCAGATGAAATTAATGAGGATTTCATTATAAAATTGAGGGGAAAACAGAAAGAATAATTGGACCAAACAGAAACAAAAGCATCAATAGCTATGAACTATTTTTGATTTAATTTGTAATAACATTACATATTAATACCAACTCTTGGGTTACATAGAGACCAATGAAAATATCTCTGGGAAACAGATCATTTACTCTAGATCGTTTCAATTACAAAGTATTTGGGCTGGTGACCCACTGTTATATATTAATAGTAATGGCCTTCCAAATGAACTGTAACTCCCAGGTCTGGTTGGGATTCAAGCTCATTTGTTTGTGCCAAAGGTTACTTACCTTGCATGAACTGTCCTTTAAGGTCAAGGTGAAAGAATTGTGTTAGACTGATATTTTTGTTGATAAGCAGCATTCATAAGGGAGAATGAGGAATGCCATTGGGGATCCAGTATATTTTTAAGGTCCAAAATATGCTACAAATCAGATTGGGAGTTTATAATCCCAGCCAGTTTGAGATCACATTACATCTTTGAAATTAAAATATACCTTGTATTCTCATAAAGATTATTTAAGTAGAATAAAAAAGAATTTTTAAGGTGCACCGTATTTGCTTTATACTGTAAAAGGCATCAGCTTGGCAAGATACGTGCCAATTTGAACTGATGTTAGTTTTATTCTTATGGACAATTTGTTATGATTATGCATTTTTACTGGAGCATACATTACACTGAATAAGATCTTATTTCTGAATAAATATTTGAGCTGTTATTGCTTACTGAAAATGGGGTTGGATTCAAATTAGGAATGTTTGACATGAAAAGTCAAATTGGCTGGACATTCTGAAAAAATTGGCTGAACGTTAGCAATAATTAATAGCCCTATATTGTACATGGTAGATTA
This sequence comes from Naja naja, assembly GCA_009733165.1. Taxonomy (NCBI): domain Eukaryota; kingdom Metazoa; phylum Chordata; class Lepidosauria; order Squamata; family Elapidae; genus Naja; species Naja naja. The sequence continues at coordinate 29,309,046 of CM019154.1, read as the reverse complement.
TGGTCCATAGCCTTCAGGAACAGGACCATCATGCAGTGTATTGATTTGAGTTGATACTAATTGTAATACATAAATATAAATAAAATTTAGGTGTCTTTGCACAACCCACCAAAATTTTCTATTTATTTTCCATAGTACCAGTATATTCCTGGAAAGCTCACACACAAGATACAAATGGCAAAATATCTTTCTGTTTAGATAGAGCAACTATCTGTTTTGAGATTAACATTACTGTAGTTTTATCTTTCTGTTCACTGTATTTAATATCACAATGTTGTACATTGTTTTCAATTAATATTTTGCAATTGCAAGTAGTAAATACATTCGAAACCTGGCGTGGTTGTCTTTACAAATTGTATTAATCCTTGGCTTTAATCATATCTTGTTGAATAATTCAGAATGGTTGTGTTCACACTTTTTCCCTGAATCAAAACTTAATATGTATTTTATGTCTTAGAACAGTGGCCCCCAACCTTTTGGGCATCAGGGACCAGTTCTGTGGAGAAAAGTTTTTCTGTGGACCCAAGGGAGCATGGTTTTGTGTGTTGCCTGCATCCCGTGGTTGGGCTGTCACTTTTTCCCCTGGGATGTTGTGGACTGGTGCTACAGATTGGGGATTGAGCATTGTAAATGTATTAGAGAGTGAGCGAGATTATCTTACAGATGCAATACTAGGTCACTAAATACTACAGGACATCCAAAAAGCATTTATTTAATGTAATTGGCACCCACAATTAGAGATCACATACAACTCATTGGCAAACAGATTACAAAAGAGTTCTACACCTTTTTTATTTAGGGGAATAACACAGATGTTCAATTCTTTATTGTACAGATTCATAATAAGTGCACTTCCTTGGGTACATAAACCATGTTTATGGTGAACTGGTTTTCTGAGTTAAAAAATGCAAAATATTTATTGCAGGAAAAAAGTATGATGCTGGTGTAAAGTGGCCAAGACCCACAGGGTTACTGAGGAGAAATTAAAAAAAATATAGCATGTTTCCAACTTAAGTAAAGGGTTTATAGAGACAAAAATATCAGAAATTTGATGGTTTTTAGATTTCTGTCTCACCTTTAGATAGCCCTAAATGTCAGCAAATGGAGTAGAACATGATAGCTACAGGAAAAAATACTTTATGATCACAGTAATCCATAGCAAGTGTTGAACTCCTCTGAGGAATCCCATTGTGAATAAATGCAAATGTTCTTAATTGGATCATTGCACTGAGATACTGGTTGGCATGTTCATGCCAGGAAGCATTTTCTACTTTGTGTTTGTAATCCTGTAGTTGCTGTGAGTCAGAGGAAGAATGGAGCTTCTTGGCTTAGCTGTTCAGTATTCCACAGTTACAGCTTTTGTTCTCAGGTACTCATTAAGAGCTTCTTCACCTAAAAGGAACAAGAAAGTCTGCAGTAGTTGGAGTCTCCAAGGCTGCAAAGTTTCTCACAGTGGAAGTGTTTGCAAAAAGCTTAACTTAAAAACAAGTAAACCCTCAGTATAATGGAGATTTAGTAGAAGGCAACACAAGAGATAGCCTAAATTAAATACATTAATTTAGTAGAAGGCAATACAAGAGATAGCCTTCTATGGTATATATACTGAAGATTGGAGGGAAATTAGGAAGGCTGGACAGGCCAATGTGATATGTGCATATTGTATGTTTTGAGTTCCTAGGAGGGGAAGGATGAGACGGAAGGCTCTGGGAAGATCAGGCTGGTGGGAGGTACCCTGGGGAGGTAGTTAGAAGATGAAGCAAAAGAAATCCTGTTAGTACTACCCATGTCTGCATTTTCTGTTAAAAATGATATTTAAGATAGGCAATTAATAATTGCTAGTTAAAAACATGGCCATTAAACAATGAAATGACTGGTACAGGATTTCAAGCTTTGAAATTCAAAGCAAAGGTAGGCAGACAGTAGTCCATGGACCAATGCAGCCTCTCCAGTTCCTATTTTTGCACTTGTCTGAATCCTCCCACCTTTTTGAGAAGGTGCCCTACAACAGATCATTAAGCCTATATGTCTGGCTGGCAGGGAGTGAATGAATAGGCAGAATTACAACCTTATACCTCCTCCAAGGACCAAAACCATTTTTTTAAGTGCAGCTTAAGATGGTAAAAGATTGCCTATACTGTAAAGGAATCCTGCATTTTGCAACAGGTTCTAAATTGCATGTTCTTTTCACACGGAATTGTCAGGCTGCAATTTATAGTATTGATGTGTGCTCTGATTTTAAGGTTAAAATAGCACAACCCTATTTCAAATGCATTTTGAGAATTGCTCCATTACAAAACTCATACGAGAACAAGTAGTCTATAACAATCAATTTTTGCCATTACACTACAAAACCCATCATTCATGGTTCTTCATATTGATTCAGAATAGGAGCCAACCAGTTCTGGAAGGTGATAAATTTCTTACCTTTAATACATGTCACTTTGTAAATATAATTGGAGTCTAGAGAGAAAATATGAAGTGCTGCTTACCTAAATCTTTTCCAAAACCAGACTGCTTGAATCCACCAAATGGTGCTGCCACATCAGTTTTGTTATAAGTGTTAATAAAAACAGTTCCAGCTTCCAGTTTGTCACTCACATATAGTGCTTTACTTATGTCTTTGGTGAAAACACCTGAAGCCAAACCATATTCTGTTCTGTTGGCTCGTTCTAACACTCCATCAACATCTCTGTGGCAATAAAAAAACATTAAAATATAGACAGCATAAAACATACCAAAGATGCAAAATTTATTACTCCATATTATTTTTCATCCTCAGATTTTGTAGCATACATTGTGTTCTTCTTATATTGTGCTAAGCCATAATAAAAAAAATTCAGTTCAAGCATGTAGTTTAGGAATGGTAGTTTATTTATATTCTATAACTGCCTGGAATTGCAAACCAGCCATTGAAATTTAATTGAAATATGGTTAAAACATAACATTGTTTATAATCATCTGTAAATCCAATCAGATACTTTTGTGAAGTATTTTAGAGACTTGGCTAGAATATATGTAATGAATACAGGGATGTAACAATGCTATTTAATTCACAAAATTAACAATTGCATGATTCTTAAGATCATCAACTGGGAAAGAACATCAGTAGTAATTAAATAGGATTCCAAATACTACTACATTTGTGCTGAAGCGCTTCTGGGTTGAAAGAATTGGACGGTGACATCACCATTGCCTGGGGATGCCCAGTTGGGGGCTCCTTTCACAACCCCGTTAAGTTACCCATCAAAGTCGTACCCATTTATCTACTTGTGGTTGCCATCTTTGAACTGCTGGGTCAACAAGCGTGACGGGAGCTCACCCTGCCTTGTGGCAGCGACCAGCTCTCAAATGCGAGCCTGCCGATCATCAGCCCAGGATCCTAACCTCATGAGCCACCACGCTGGTACAGGATTCCAAATTAGGGGAGGAATCTACCTCACAGAAATTTTTCTCCAAGATGTAAATTGCAATGGAGAAAATGAGTGAAGCAGGTTAATTTGCTCTTCTCAGATGACTATTACTTGCAAGGATCATGGGTTTGAAAAGCTGCAGCAACAACAGCAGCATTAATTGGAACAGAACCTACCCATCTTTGAACTTGGAAATGATCATCACTGGCCCAAAGGATTCTTCATGGGCAATATGCATGTCATCCTCAACATTGGTAAATATGGTAGGTTCCATGAAGAAGCCTAATGAGGAAAAAAAGGTAGTTACAATCTCCATCATTTTCTATCTTGATACATGGTTATCTGTCTTGAGCAATGCATTTTATATATAACTTGGCTAATAAACAAGGACTTTAACTTTTAACCAGTTGATTATTTTAACAAGAGCACCCATTTGATATAATTTTAGTTTCCAAACAAGGGTGTCATAGATCATTTGGAGCTACAGTTTCTGTTGTGCATTTTATGATCAGTTGCCTTTATTCTCTTCAACACCCCTTCCTCTACATGCTTTATAATTACTTGACCCTTATGATATTACCATGACTGCAGGAATACAATTGAAGAATTAGCTAGTGTAAAAAGAACAACATACATTTTGATGAGTCACCAGCTGAATATAATTGATCTAAAAAAAGAAGTCACTTTTCTTTTAAACTTGTTTAATGTATTTTTGTCACTTAATTTGTCTTGTTATTACCTTTTGCTTTTATCTTGGTTTGTATTTTAATGTTTGATGTTGAAATTTAAAAGAGAGAGAAATTAAAAACTTGGTGAAAAACAACATTAGCCAAGGAGGATTCTGGTGTATCTATGGTGGTCCAGTTGCTGGTGCAGTGTTTTTGCTATTCCATTGTCACTCCATTTAGTCAAATTTCATTGGAAACATCCACTTTTCATTGGGGGGAAGCTTCAAATACATTCAAATGCCTTCTAATATTCCTATATTAGATCTTACTCACCTGGTCTACATACTTGTCTTCCTCCATATAATAAAGTTGCTCCTTCTTTTACTCCAGTTTGGCAGTACTCCAGAAGCTTTTCCAAATGTGCTTTGTGATTTTGAGGTCCATGGTCTGTAGCTCTATCTAGTGGATCACCTATTTTCATCTTCTGTGTTTCTTCCACCTAAAGATTACCAAAGAGAGTGGGGATGAAATAGTGTAATATATCAGCTAAAATTGTACAGATGATAATATATACTTTTACAGTAATTAAAAGAATGCCCAGATTAGGATTTTTAAAGTTACAGTAGAAGACATTGTCTTCTCTTGGTTCACCTTATATTGTACAGAGCCCTATATGGGAAGAACAAACATTCTTGAAGATACACAAGAACAAAACTGAATAAAAAGATGGAGGAAGGAGACACCGAGCAAGGAATAACATTAAAGGAGGATATGGCTGAAGGATCTGACTTTCCTTATACTACTTGGAGAGTTGGAGTGACTAAATGTAAAACCAATATGCTTGAGGCTCTTGGAGATTCTTGGTGGATAACAATGCTATGTGAATGTGGAGAGACACAGAGCCCAGCCCATCGGCTGATATGTCAACTACTACCAGAAACACGTACCAATAATGATTTATTTTTGGCCAACAACAAAGCCAAGAAGGTAGCTTCATTCTGGCAGTTTAGAGTTTGATCTACACACAGAAGAAGTACCGTGTTTCCCCGAAAATAAGACCTACCCCGAAAGTAAGACCTAGCACTATTTTCTAAACCTGCCCTAATATAAGACCTACCCCGAAAATAAGACCTAGTGTAAATCTCCAGTTCCAGGAAGACTTTTCAGGGAGCAACCGTGCACCCGCGAAACACCCCCCCCTACACACTCACACCCACTATTTGGCACCATAAATATATAAGACCTACCCCGAAAATAAGACCTAGTGTGTTTTTGGGAGCCAAAAAAAATATAAGACAGTGTCTTATTTTCGGGGAAACACGGTATAGAGTCGTGTAGTATCTAACAGCAATATGTTCCTAAACGTCAAGCCAAATATAAGGAAATGGACTGGAATACTTCAGATACTGTGTTTCACATTATAATGCCCATAGTAACATCTGATGCTGAAGAAAGCGTATCAATAATTTTTGCTGGTGGGCAGATCCATATCCATCCATATCCAATGAAATGGAAGTGGAAACAGAAAGTACGTTCTGCAGGTCATGGTCAGGAGAGCTTGAAAAGTAATAAAAGTTGCTTGATCAAAAGTAAACAAACTTGAAACTGCCACATCAGAAAATCAATGAACACTGAAAAAAATAGGGCTTCGCACCATTACTCATAATTTATCAGTGAAAAATATTACAACTACAAGTAGACCTAGGATTATAACAATTCACTTAATGACCAACTGCAACAGCACTGAAAAAAGTGACTTACACCAATCCAGGTGTTTGGCAATTGGCATGTATTTACTATGGTTTCAGCATCCCAGGGTAGCGTGATTGCCTTTCCAGCCTTCCCAGGCAGTTTCCGACAAGCAAACTCAATGAGGGAAGCCAGATTTCTTAATGACCACGTGATTCACGTAGCAACCACAGTCAAAAGAATTGATAAAAATTTGTAAAATTGGGCAAGATTCACTTAACAACCACTTTGGTTGACAGCAGAAATTCTGGTCCCAGTCAGAGGTGGTTTTCAGCAGGTTCTGACCAGTTCTGGAGAACCGGTGGCAGAAATTTTGAGTGGTTTGGAGAACCAGTAGTGAAAATTTTGAGTAGTTCGGAGAACCAGTAAATACCACCTCTGACTGGCCCCACCCTCATCTATATTCTGCCTCCCAAGTCCCGGCTGATCGGCTGGGTCTTCTTTTGTTGCCCGACACAGGAGAACGGAGCTGGAAAGCAGGTTAGTGGGGTTGGGACGGAATGGGATTTTGTAGTAACTTTCCCCCAGGAGTGAGGAGGGAATGGAGATTTTAAACTATCCTTCCCCTGCCATGCCCACCAAGCCACACCACCAAGCCACATCCACGTCCACCAAGCCACACCCACAGACCCAGTAGTAAAAAAATTTGAATCCCACTGTTGGTCCCAATTGTGTTGTAAGTTGAGGACTACTTGTACAAAGCAACGATTGGTACAGCAGAATTATTTTTCAACATCCACTCTTAAAGTTTCTTACCACTCTTTTAACAAATTCATCGTGAATAGATTCCTCAACAAACAGTCTACCAGCTGCAATGCAATTCTCTCCTTTGTTGAAGAATACTGCTCCCATACCCTGAATCATAAGAAAAAGAATATTCCATTTTTGGTTTGGTTGTTTTTATGGATGCCTTGAAATCTTTTTCTTTTTAAAAACTTCTCATTCTGTGATTAACAAGGGGATAATGTAAAGCTAAATTTCAGTCTCTTTGTGTAACTCAGCTTCGCCAGCCTAGTGATTTCCAGATGTGTTCGTCTTCAGCTCCCCCTGCTGTCAGGAAACAACGTGAGTTAAAATTGTAACACATCTGGAAAGCGCCAGCTTGGAGAACAGTAACATATCCATCAAAAACAAGAAAGGATTTTCTGCATATAATGGAAGCTGGATTACATAAAAAAAGTTATGACTGATAAATCAAGGACTGTATGCAGTACCGAATAAATTTATTATACATTTAGTAACTTAACAATATTTAATATTATAAAACAGGCAGTCTTTGGAGCTGGATACCCATTTTGAATTTTGAAAGCCATGGAAGAACTATGTATTCAGATAGGCTGCCATGAAAAACCAGCCTTTGCTGAGGATGGCTGGTCCTAAAATATTAATTTACCAGAAAGTGAATCAGCCTTTCAGGGTGTTCTTTACCACCCCAGTTTTGCATGGCCAGAAGCATCGCTACAAATCTGATTCTTGAAGCATCCTTTTAATTTTTTAAACTACATTTAGAAAATGTTAAATAGTACAGGGAACCTGATGATCTGTAGATACTGTGCTGCTTATCCCTACAACATACTATCTTTTAAGAATATTGAAATACGAATACTGAATATTTAATATTGAGAACTTCTTTCCTCTGGGACTAATTTATGGACCTGTAATAGTATGTGGGCTTAAGCAAACAGTGGGTATGTCAAGAACCAAAAAGGGTGAAGCCACCAATTTTCATTTCTGAGATGTCTTTCTATCTCCACTTTTGTCTTTCTGCAATCCTCTGCCTAATTCTCTTCTTGTCTTCTCTCCTGCCCTAAATGGTAGGTATTCCTATGTGCATTAATTGCTTGAGGAGGATTTTAAAATTTAAAAAGCTCATGTAATATGGTAAGAGCTGCAGGTTGCACACTCTTCTCCAGAACACTACCATAGTAAAAAGGCACAATGTATTATGCGTCATTTTAACCATACTCTTTCTGAAGAAAATATATGGAGCTTAAAAGCTTATTTACCATTCTTACAGCTTTCTCAAGTTCACAGTCACTGAATATGATCAGTGGGGATTTTCCACCCAGTTCCAAAGAAACTTTCTTCAGGTTACTGACAGCACAGCTATAATAAATAAAAATGATAAATGGCAGAAGTCTGAAAATCAAATACCATTTCCTCATTTCTTAATGATATTAAGACATATCATGGTATTAAACTTTTATTATATACTTATTTTAGTTATTTCCCATAACATACTATTTAACATAGTATTTATGTTAACTATTGCACATTTTAAATGGTATCTTGACAACATTTTTATCTTACTTTGACTGGATCCTAGCTAAATTTGCCAAGGTCACCCAACTTGTAGTAGCAAATTTGGAAAGTGGTAAAGAGTATACAAAACGGGAAATACTCACATGAGCAAGTTTGGTGCAGCCAAACCAATATCAGTGTTTAACTCAGTATCATTCTGACTATCTAACTGGTAAATGACACGAGATTTTCAGGTAAAGCAGCATTCATACAACTTCCCATTGAGCAAAAATTAAGTTCTTGCACTGAGAAATATTATGAAAGGAAAGGATTACCTTTTCATGATATGTTTCCCAACTGGTGTTGAGCCAGTGAACCCAAGTTTACGGATGTCTGGATGTTCTGATAAGTGTTGTCCTACTAAACCACCTACATGGTGTGAGAGATACAATACCATGACTTTTACTGAAACTGTGAGCTGGAGATTTTGAATCAGAAAGTTGTTTAATGCTCCTGTACTCCTTTCTACCTGAACTATTCTTTGAACCCAAGCTGAGGCCCTCTAGACATGTGATAATTGCAGATCCAGAATTCTCAGCTGTTGGCCATGCTGACTAAAAATTCTGGGTCTCATAACTTCCAATATATCTGGAGGGAAACAGGTTATGAAAGGCTATAAGTATTTATACTCTCACTGTACCTGAACCAGGTAAAATATTGATAACGCCTTTAGGAAATCCAGCTTTCACAGAGAGCTCTCCAAATTTCAAGGCAGTCAGTGGAGTTACCTAAATAAAAACAATTTTATTTAACACCCTATGTTTTCATAGAATACATTTTAATTTCATTATAGTATACCCTGCAATAATTATGTGCACACCTTACCATGTGCATTCACTTATCTTTTTTGGCTTTATTACTTAGGCTTGCTTGTATGAATGTAACTCACAGTAAGATCTTCTGGAGAGTAGCCAGGCTATAAATATTTTAAATATATAACTAAATTCCCATTATTGTTTCTAGCAAGGTGCCTCTGGGCACCACGTTGGGAATGTTGTTGTACTTTAATGCGGCTCACAAACATTCTATTTTTAACTGAGCCGTGGTAGCACAGTAGAATGAAGTATTGCAGGCTAATTCACTGCCCACTGCCAGGACTTCGATCCTAACTGGCTCAAGGTTGACTCATCCTTCCATCCTTCCGAGGTCGCTAAAATGAAGACCCAGATTGTTGGGGGTAGTGTGCTGACTCTGTAAACCGCTTAGAGAGAGCTGTAAAGCATTATGAAGCAGTATATAAATCTAAGCACTATTGCTATTTTTATCTGTTTTTTATCTGTGCTTAAGGTCTACAATGGATTAACCATCTAGTTAAAAGACATTCTACATCTGTACCTCTACTAGGATAGAATTGCCAGCCTCAAGGAATGCTGTATTCCAAGGCATCTATGGCCGTTGATGTTACCTGTGCTGGTTTCAGAACTAAAGTATTGCCAGCAGCCAAACACGCCGCGCTCTTCCATGCCAACATCATCAGTGGATAATTCCATGGAATAACAATAGCACAGACTCTTCAGATTCCAGAGAGAGAGAAAAAACAACAACACAAAAGCAAATTTGAATTTCAAAACACAAGAGAAACATTTTAGGAGTAAAATTAATCAGAGTCTGGTTCATTAACAAAGACAATGGATCTTACCCTAAGGGTTCTTTTCTGGTGAACGTTAAATTGTGGTTTGGTCGTGCTTGGTTTATTGGAATGGTAGAACCCTAAATGAAAAAACACTTATCCTTTTTTTTTAAATGACAGTCATGACGAAAGCGGCATCAATTGTATCATCACATGTGTCTGAATAACCTGTTGGCAGTTACAGAATGTCTCCTAAAACATCCCAAATGCTGATAAATATACATGATAAAAATACTGGTAGTGAGGAAGCTACATGGACATTTTCTACTACGGTATTATCTGTATCTCTTCAATGCGAGGGTTTTTCCACTGATAACCCTGTATATGAATCGGTTTAAAAGCAGTGTTCTTTTCATTGAACAAAAATTGTCTTACCATTTTTATTTTAAAAAATAATACAGGTAGTCTTGGACTTACGACCACCATTGAGCCCAAAGTTTCTGTTGCTAAGCAACACGGTTGCTAAGTGAACTTTGCCTGATTTTACCATCTTACTTGCCACAGTGGTTAAGTGAATTATTGCAGTTGTTAAATTAGTAACACGGTTGTTAAGTGGATCTGGCCTCCCCATTGACTCTGCTTGTCGGAAGGTCACAATAGGGGATCATGTCACCCCGGGACACTGCAGCCATCTTAAATATGAACCAGTGGCCAAACATCTGAATTTTTATCAGGTGGCCATGGGGATGCTGCAACAGTCTTAAGTGTGAAAAACGGCCATAAGTCACTTTTTTTCAGTGCCGTTGTAATTTCAACATTCACTAAATGAATGGTTGTAAGTCAAGGATTACTTGTAATCATTTCACACACAACTGCTTACATAAGACAGGAGTTGGTAAACTATAAATCAGGCTTGCATTTGGCCTTTAGTTGCCTTTCATTATTCCCAAAAAACCCCTCTGACCATTGCTATGGAAAACTAAGGATTTACTGTAGTTTTTCACCTTTAAGCAGTTTTTAAAATTGGCACCTCAGAAATGTCTCCCTGGATTGAAGAAACTAGCTCACAAGCAGAAAGCATTTGAGCTTTCAGTTCGGTCCAGTAGTGTGATATGGCTCTGCATTTTGAACCCAGGGCCCCATTAAGTGGAAGTGCTTGCCATAAAGTTGCTCAGTCTTAACCTAAGGATAGGCCCTGGTTTCTCAGAAATGAATTCATATTTCTGTGAAATTAGCATTGTTCTTGTATGCATAATTCAAGGAAGCATGGACTTCAGCTACCGATCATCCCTTTCAGTCCTCGTATGAGTTGCCTAGAAAATCTGCTATTGTTCTGGGTTGGGCTTTAGCAAGAATTTAGGTCTGACCCACATAATAATTCTGGAAGAGAATTAGTCTTTGAAGCAGGCAAACCTTAAGATGCTCATTTTTACTCTTCCCTGCACTAATTCTTTGAAACCATTGCATTGTCTAAATAATGTCACATATATAATACTGAAGACTTGACATCAACTCAAATGTTAGCTTGCCTGTATTTTGTCACACCATCCAGCAAAATATCGGAATGTTTGCACTGACATTCCTACGTGGGTCTTCAAAGCTAATGTGTACACAGCTCCTGAGTCAATAGCCTCTATGGTTGCCAGCTCTTCTTGATGTTCTTCCATCAGATCCGCAAGTCTTTCAATAGAATCACACAGACAGTAGAACAAAAACACAACATGACATGTTTGTAAACGGCACGGTTGGAATTTGTGCTGAAACTTGCTACTGTGGAAAGTAAATTTACCAAATTTAAGTCACATGTAAAATGTGTGTGATTTGAAAATCAGGGCATTCTGTAATAGTTTGGAAACCAGGGGTGGAAAAATCATTCACATTTTCATAAGCCTGCTTTGTACACTACATTAAGTCATGATGCGGTTGACTGATTTTCAACATAGCGTTATTTGTAATTTCATTTTTATGTCTTTCCATAAACCATGATTGAAAATCAGTTTAATGTGAATGTAGCTTCTAAGAAACATAAGGAAAGAAGAACAGCCAGTGCTAAATGATATTAAATTATCATGGAAAACCTAGGAAAACCTTAGAATTAAACCTATTTAAATTTGAGTAACCTGAAGCTTACAAAGTTGAATTCATGTACAGTATATCATCTTGACTTCCTTAAAGGCAAGTTAGGATTCCAATCATTTAAGTAATTAACACATCAAGCATAAGCATCATATTTTAGCCAGTGACTTGCAACATGAAACCTGTTGCAAAACCCTGGATGCAAGAATATTTCCAAAGATATTTGCACATTTTAATGTCAGAAATGTGGGAAATGTTTAAATGGACATCATATTTAGTTAAATTTTAATTAGAGTAAAATACAAAGTCAAATTAAATTTAGTTTTGTCCTGGCCTAGATGCTTTCACTTTCTGCCCTTCTACCTAAGGAACTGCTGAGAAGCCAAATGTGGCCCTTAGTTTGAAAACTGCTGTGTATTATTTGAAATAAATCATACTATTGATACAGGATTTGGGCTTACATGATATTCAAGTTTAGAGCCAGTTTGGTTTAATGGTCAAGGCACTAGGCTAGAAAACTGGAGACCATGCGTTCTAATCCCATAAACACAAAGCAAATTGGGTGGCCTTGGGCCAGTCATGTTCTCTCAGCCCTAGCAAAAGAGCAAGAGCACTTACCACTTCCCAAATACTGCAGGGAGTAGTTCAGGCAGTCATCAAGAGTAAAAAAACTAACTTCATAGGAGAAAACTAAAAATTCATATTTATAATTGTCTGTTTCCTTCAATAAATCTACACTATCCAACTGGACATATTATGATAACACAGAGTAAACAGAACAGAAATAAAAGTAACAATATAAGATGTTCTGCATTGCCATACCTGTACATTAATTGCCCTCTTTCTCTTGCATTCATCTTTCCCCATTCACCGTATTCAAAGGCATCTTTTGCTGCTGCCACAGCTCTGTCAACATCACTCACCGTGGCCAGTGACACCTTAGCAATCACCTTACATAAAGATAAGAAGTTGCTAACTTTAAAAAAACAAAAACCAACAGCTTTATCAGTTTTTACAAGTTCAACTACAAACTTCCCACTTTCTTCATTCATTCCATTGTTTGTATCCTGCCATCTTTAGTTTTTTTTTACATTGATAGTATGCTAAATATAAACGTTTTGTTACATTTTATGGGAAAGGGAGAAAAAGGTAAAAGAAAGGAAAAGAAAATGAGAGCAAAAAAAATAAAATAAAACTGATAAATAGCACTTCATTGGTCATGTTTTGACATGTTGTTAAACCACTCATTAGAATCCTGGCTTAATCCTAAATGTAAGACATAACAGATAACAGATAATCAGAGTTGGAAGGGGCCTTTATAGGTCATCTAGTTCATGTGGATCTGTGCTGTTAGATTATTTATTCTTGGCTTCTCCATCTTGTAGGAGCATTTATATAAACTTCGTGGTTTGTTTAGCAGTGTGTTTGTGTGAACTAGGAAATCTGTCTATTTTTCTCAGAGGAAGCAACATTCTGAGTCTGCAGATGGCACTAAATAAACCAAGGAAAATACAGGTCAAGCCTGTTTAATTGCTCAATTTCAAGAGAACTTAAGTCAAAGCATGTTGAGTTCCATGAGCTAAAATTTCAAAGAAATATAATTAAATATGACATCTGAAAGGAGCTGCTGGCTTTAATGACATATTTTGATCAGCTCACACTGCCAGAGTTCTCTGACTTTGCAACAAATCTCTTATGGGTTTTTTTTTGCAAAAATTATGCAAAACTCTACTTTATATTTTTATAGCAGGCTACAATTTCCTAGACTGGCCAGTACTAGGATGACTTGAATTAATTAACCTTGATCTTTAAAATACAAACAAGTAAACCAAAGGGGTATTGAAAATGTATTAGTCCTTTCTATAACTTATTATTATATCTTCAATTAATCTCTCCAATAGGTTGAGTTAGCAAAATAGCAGGCAATTTCTAGATATTAACTATTATTATTTTCAATTTTTCATATCTATTTTTTCCAGACAGATACTTTTCTGATGTGCTGGAATGCCAATTATCAACACATGTATTTTGAAATTCTGGCAGTTTAATATCAAGAACTGGAAGATATTAGAGCCACTTCCAGGTGATCATTTTTACCCTGGTTGCCTAAATCTTCATCATGGCCCAAACCATCATCAGACTATTTGCTCTGTTTTAGGATTACAGGATTCTATGGGAAAAGTACATTTACTTGGTTGTCAGTTTGCAATCCTGGCAATCAGTAATCAATCAGCTTGTCCTTCATAACTGATTGATAGGTTACAGAAATTCTCAGCTGAGATGTGCTCACCTGTTGTCAGCAAACAGTTGACCCTGGGCCTTCCCCTCACCAGTTTCATAATGGAAAAAACCTCCTTCTACCAGGCATTTATGCCAGGCATTTATACCAGGCATCTATGCCCACCCCAGCTCCATGAATGGGAAAAATGTCGTGAAACGTCACATGATAGCAATGTGACACCGTGAGTTTGACACCCGTGCTCTAAGGCCACAGGAAATGCCCAATGCAATGCAATTCATCAAAATGCAGGTATTTTAAAGCAACATTTGCTGCTTATATTCTGCTTTTTATTTTTATTTATTTATTTTGTCAAATGCTTACAATATAAAATAAGAATAAAAGTAGGTTTAAATATAAGAAATAGGAACTAATAATTGGGGACAATAGGACAGGAATGGTAGGCACGATTGTGCACTTATGCGCTTTTGAAAAAAATTCATAAAGAAGCTAGAAATGAACACGTTGATAAACTCACCAACAACATGTTATGATTGCTACAAATACAAATAATTCAGGGAGGGCAAAGCATTAATGCATCGAGGTTTACTCACTGATCCATCTGTTGGATTTATAGAATCATAAGTGTTTCCACCTTCAGCATTTACAAATCTCCCATTGATGAAACATTGATATGGCATCTTTATAGTCATATGGTTAATATATTTTGAAACCTAGGACCCAAACAAACAATTTGGTTTAGCAATGTATCATAGAAACAATGTTTTCCTGCAGAAAACACGATGTGTAACAAACATATGTTCTCCAACTGATTATAGCCCAAGTAGTTGTATTGAATGTAATCTTCAGATTCCATCACAAGGCAAATAATAAATACTAATTTTCTACAACTGCATGAAAATATCATCAAAGCCAATTTGTAGTGATTAAAGCATCAAGCTAGAAACCAGGAGACTACAAGTTCTAGTCCTGCCTTAGGCGTAAAGCTAGTTGGGTGACCTTGAGTCAGCCACCCTCTCTCAGCCCTAGGAAGCAGACAATGGCAAATCATTTCTGAAACCTTACTAAGAAAGCTACAAGGCCAGGGAGTCACCAAGGGTCAAACTGCCTCAAAGTTATGTGCATGCACATACATATTCACTCACACACTAATATCTGCTGGCTTGATACATTTCAACCACTGAACAGATATATACACTACATAACTAGAAAGTACTATGATTTTGCTTATGATGGAATTATTTAGAGTGTTCAGTATTTATTACTAATCTGCTGCCTATACCCAAACATATATAACTATAACATTTTAGAAACCAGCTCACATAATCTATCTCTAATTCTTCCTTGTCTTCTCCTCTGTGTTTTCTGACGACCATTTGAACAAAATCACCAAATTTGGGGGCCATGTAGACATCTTCATTCTGAAGTTCAAGTCCAGAACATTTTTGCTTGATCTCTTCAATCACCCTTAATATATAAAGACATTGAAAAAGGAATAACTGGTCAAGTCCAGAAATGGATAAAGTCAAAGAATTACGAAGCTAAAGGGACTTATTCTGCTCCATGCAACCATCCATATTAAAGGATCTTTAACATTGATCTGATAGAAAACTTTGATCTGGTAGAAAACTAACAAGTTAAAACTTAATGGGATGGTAATATAAATCAAAGTTTTCCCACCCCTTCCCCTTTTTGTCCACAACCTTTGTCCTTCAATTGGTATTTTGGAACATTACTGATTAAAATAAATAACATGAACAGATTAATCAGAATTAACAAACAATTCTACTTGTTCTGAGTGATAAAATTGCTTACTGGGAATACAACAGGCCCAGGCAAACTAGCAGTACAGGTAGTCCTCACTTAGGATCAAATTAAGCCCAACATTTATGTTGTTAAGTGAGAATTTGTTAAGTGAGTTTTGTCCCATTTTATGACCTTACTTGCCACAGTTGTTAAGTGAATCAATGCAGTTGTTAGTATCACGGTTGTTAAGTGAATCTGGCTTCCCCATTGACTTTGCTTGTCACTAGGTTGCAAGAAGTGAGGTTACAGCGATCATAAGTATGAATCAGTTGCCAAGCATCTGAATTTTGATCACATGATCCTGGAGGTTGTAACTGTGAAAAGCAGTCATAAGTCACTTTTTTCAGTGCTGTTGTAACTTTGAATGGGCACTAAATGAACTGTTGTAAGTCAAGGACTACCTGTATAGGAATTACTGGCTCCCCAAGCCCTCTGATTCATGTTGCTCAGATGAAACGTATTGGCCACTGTAGTACACTGTTGCCAAGATATTGCCATCTCTCTTCCACAAGATATACAGGTAGTCCTCGACTTATGAGTCCAAAATTCCTGTTGCTAAGTGAGATGTTTATTAGGTGAGTTTTGCCCCATTTTACAACTTTTCTTGTAACAGTTGTTAAGTGTATCACTGTCCTTGTTAAGTTAGTAACATAGTTGTTAAGTGAACCTAGCTTCCCCATTGACTTTGCTTTTTAGAAGGTTGGACAAGCTGATTGCTTGACTCCAGGACACTGCAGCCATCATAAATATGAGTCAGTTGCCAAGCGTCTGAATTTTTAATTTGGGATCATGGTGATGCTGCCACGTTCATAAGAGTGAAAAATGGACATAAGTCACTTTTTTCAGTCCTGTTACAAATTTGAATGGACACTAAAAGAAGTGTTGTGGACTACCTATAATATGAAAAGTAAATTTTGTTCTGTGAAATGCCCATAATACTCTTCAATGTCTTAGAGAACAGTGAATTACCTCACCACATCCATCGATGTTGCTCCAGCTTTAAAGAAATCAGTGGTGTCTTCAATTTCAGCCACGTTGCTCAAAATTCCCTTCCAAATGGACTACAAAAGATGGAAATATCCTGAGACAATGACACAAATAACCCAAGCTACTAATAAGGTACATGACATTAAGATGAGCATCAAAGAGTCTTAATCTCTCTATTTTGCATTATGGTACCTACACTCCTCACCATGAAGCTGGAAGAGCATGAAAATGAAAAACAGGAAGGCTTTGGACTGATGATTCATAACTATATGCCGGGCCAAGGATGTGATGTCTGAACAAATTAAAAAAATTGAAAAGTAGTCCTGAACTTATTTTGTATGGAGAAAATAACATTCACAAGTAAATGTGAAATATACTGCACAAGTAAGTGTGAAATATACTATCAAAAGATGTGGTGCTTGCAATTGTCCCCAATTAGTTTTTTTTAATCCAACTAGGATGTATTTATTATAGATACTAGAGTTGAAGGCTGTTAATAGCCTAGCACTTAGTTCCAGCTGACTGTAATTATTGCAGGCTCGAATCCCACCAGGCTCAAGGTTGACTCAGCCTTCCATCCTCTCAGGGTAGGAGGACCCAAGATTGTTGGGGGCAATAAACTGACTTTGTAAAAATGCCACTTAGTAATAAGCAGGCATATACAATGGAAGGAAGGCTATTGCTGAGCGCATTGGGTTGTATCCCAAAAATTGTAAGCCGCCCTGAGTCTCCGGAGAAGGGCAGGATATAAATATGAATAATAAAAAAAACTAGTATCTATCTATACTAGGGTATAGATTTGATCTCCCAGATATGATGTAGTCACTACATAAGCCTAAGATTGAAAATCAGGCTTCTCAGATGCTACATCTTTTTTATCCTGCTCTACAGAGTGGAGAGTAAGGTCTCTGACAGAAAGCCACTTGAAAAGACTAGAAGTATTTGAAATGTGGATTTACAAGTGAGTTGTACAAGTTGGGTTGACAAAATCAGAAATGAGGAGGTGATAAGCCGCCTGGGAAAGCCAAGGGAAATCATCAAAACCATAAAAAAGTGAAAGAATATTTTCAACATGTGATGCGACACCCAGAAAAATACGGCATACTTCACTTAATCCTCCAGGGAAAGATTGAAGGCAAATAAGGTCCAGGCAGAAGAAGAACATCATGGCTTCAAAATCTAAGGGACTGGTTTGGACAAAACTCAGCAGCACTTTTTCGTGCGGCTGTTGATAAAAAATAGGATCGCCAACATGATCGTGAACATCCAATGACGGATATGGCACAAGAAGAAATGATGTAATAATACCCATATCTCCAACTGCATCTTAAGACAGCTGCATCTTTTCCTGCAACACCATCCCAGGAAAAGAACACACACTACCTTACAAGTGTTGGAGAGTACAATCTTTATTGATTAGCCCTTGGGCCATATCGAAGAGAAAGGTAGTACATCTATGCTGCTTTAGATTTCAAAGCATTTTGGGAGGATAAAATCTGAGGTGCTGCAAATTCCTAACAAATTGATTTATTTGAAAAGCAAAGTTTTTTCTACATATTATACAAAGATTAAAAACCTGAGAGAATGTATTATCCTAAGAAAGTTCCCCTAAAACCTGGAGAGAATATAATAGGCTATTCTATGATGTTACCTTCTCTTTGGAAGACCATTTCCTTAAATAGCCTAACAGCTATGGTTCATTCTCTATTTTAAGAATTTCCATTTACTATCTTATAATCCAGTTTGTATGGGTCCCAACCTGCATACAAATCTATACAAGAATTAAAAGCAAAGAATATTTATTTTTATTAATTTTTATGCCACCCATATCCCCTGCAAGATGACCCTGGATGGCTTAATAAATAATAGTATATATATAATAATATTTATATTATACAACTATACAAATATAAATAATTTGACACAATAAGAGTCAGTCCTGCCAGAGGAATGTTCACACATAGCCCCAATCCAATGCCTAAAAATGGAACATATTTCAATGTGCAGCATCCAGTGATACTTAACATAAAGCGATGAATGTAGCCCCTCTCTGCAGGTTTAAAATAAATTATAATAAATCAGTTTTAAAGTAGATTTCACTTTCTTGTATTTTTCTCCCTCCAAAACTTTACCTTAATATCATCTGCCATCTTTTTCTCTTCTTCAGTAAGTTCTATTGTGGCTACCTCATTGGTGGAGAAGTATTTAGATGCTGGGATCATTTTTCCATCTTCCAACTGAAGATTCTTTACTAGCAGCTGTAGAAGAAATAACATAGAAAAGTCAGTCAGCAGAGTGGGGAAAATGAGGGCTGCTGACTCATTTTAGCATAATTTCTTGTCATGAACTTAAGTCTTGGCCCTATTCAAAAGGCTCATACAAAACATGTACAGAAACATTCTATACGAAAATCTTTAGAGTTAGTTAGTTTGGGTCTTTATTTTCAGTTCAATAGCACTGTATCTTTAAAAGCTTACCGTCTTTCCATCATTGCCAAAGAGAACCAGACCTTTGTCAGTTACCAGACCAGGTTTTGCAGCACCTTTTATTTCCAGTTCTTCACCTGAAGGTGTTAAGCCATCAAGAATGGATGAGCCATAGAAAGTAACCATCTATAACGAAGATAATCTTTATTATGTATGGTTTAGCAAAAAGTAGGAGCCATAAATAGCTTACTGCAAGTGAAAGGATTCGATAGAAGTAAAATATTTGTTCTTTCTTTCCAATTGGACCAGAAAGACTACTTTAAATTGTTACTGAAGATGCACATTAAAAAAAATATATAACATTTCTTATATGGAAGTCCTATAGAAGAAAGTTTGATTCCAGAGAAAAGGCATGCTATGGACTACCAAAATTTATCTTGTTATATTATCAAATTATTCCTCATTTTCTAGAGATTTCTTTTTGAGTCTGTGCAATGAAATCTGATCAGAAGCCCATTGTCAGGAAAATGACCTTGAGTCACTGTCTTTCACTAAATCAATTGCAAATGGCTGTTGCTCTTGAAGAAATTCAGCATGTATCTAACAAACAATACTACTAACAATAACAATAAGAGTAGTAAGACTATGAATTTCTTATAATTATTTAATATACGCAAAGGACCCATGATCTTTACATTATCACTAAGGTAGATAAAGCAAGTTTATAATTCATAATGTTTTACCTGGCCATTGATTTCTGCCCAGGCTCCAGGTACTTTATCATGTCCTCTGATCCAGTTATGCAAAGATAAAGCTGGTTGATCCCAAGAAATCTAGGAAACCAAGAGGCAAAGTTGATCTCTTCCTATTTTTATATATATATAAGTGGCTTTCCGAATACAGACAGAACAACCTCCCCCCCCTTCCCTCCCCCTCACAATGATCATTTCTATGATTGTCTGAAAGACAACTCCTGGTTTATCACTGGGAGTTCAGCAGCAAATGAATGTAATATGTTATTACCATTACAATAAATTATTAATTCAAACATTACATTAGGCATTAATGCATCTTATAATTTATTTAAAATAATTTTCTTTCAAAACATCATCATTTAAAGTTGGTTGATTTCATAGCTAACATCTGTTAAGTTGCATGAAGAGACAGACGCGGAGTGCTTCAAGCTCTTAGTTTATTAGTGACTACAGCTCAGAACGGATTTGGCTGGGCGGCTACTACCTATAGCCAGCAGTTGCCAGCCAATCAGAGTGCAGGGTTTTCCCCTTTTTTAAACCAATCATTTCCAACATTTTACAAGAGCAGTTCAAACTAAACCAATGACTTCAAACCTACATACATAACACCCCTCCCACTAGGTTCAGTCCATACTCAAACCCCAACCTATCTAATGTATTCTTTTTAAATAGATGGGGCTCTTACGTTATGCGTTGAGACCTATGTGGTTCAGATGTTTTAAGGTTCTCACCTTGAGAAGAGGAAATGTGTCTGCTGACATTTCCTTACTTGGACTTGTAGTAATGGTAGAACCTGTTTGGTTACTACAACCTGGTCTCTCCTCCCAATCCATCTCCAACCCAATGTCAGCACCTAAATCAGGTAGTGATGTGCAATCTTCCATTTGTGAAAATGGTTGTTGTATTGTGACAGGTTTGGGATGGAGGCAGTAGGTATGGGGAACCAGAGAGGAGCAAGCGATGCTCCTGAGGCAATCTGGATCTTAACTGATCATGTGCCTGCTCCAGAGGACAACATCACTCGTTTGTACCCTGTAGACCTGGGGCCTGTGATTTGGGTTATCTCAGCAAGGAATCCATAATGGTTCACCCATGAGGTTCTTAGCATAAGCAGAATCACCCACAGTAGTCTGAAATTTTGACTAGTGGAATCTAGTGGTGTGTTGGGTAAATACTTAAGTGGGTGGAAGCGGTCAAGGGGAGACCTGAGTTTCCTACCCATCAACAATTCAGCTGGGGTTAAATTAGTTGAGGGGTTGGGAGTGATATGCTGAACACTGAGAAGTTTTCAACTCTCTCAGTGATATCCTGGACAATTGCTGAAGCTTCTCTGGCAAAAGCGCGTGCACCATAGTTCAGCCTTGACCATTAGCGAAGGGTTAGGGGGCTGTCAGGGCATGTCTGATACCCTGTTGTGCTAGATATGATTCAAAAAGGTTGGATGTAAATTGAGGGCATTGTCAGAAACAAGCACATCAGGTAACCCGTGAGTTACAAAAGCTTTTAAAGCTGTTTGATGACAGCTTCAGTTGTGGTGGATGCCATAGGGATAACCTCAGCCATTTGGAATATGCATCAACTATAATAAGGAAAGGTGTGCCCTCTGGTAGGGCCAGCAAAATCAATGTGAATCCTGGACCATGGGCCCCTAGGACATTCCATTCCTGTGTGGGGGAGAGGAGGTGGAGCAGGCCTGACTACCTGACAGTTGGGACAAGATGCAACCCAGTTTTCAACCATTTTGTCAATACCTGGCCACCATACATAACTCCTGGCCAATCCCTTCATCCTTACAATACCAGGATGACCCTCATGTAACATTTCCAAACCTCTTTGCAGTTTTGCAGGAATAACCACCCTGTTACCCCACAAAATACATCCTCTTAATACAGATAATTCAGTTTGCCTGGACTTAAAAGGTTGGGCAGGTGAGGTAGATCTTGAAAGAGGCCAACCTTTCTTAATCCAGCCTATAATAGGAGCCAATACAGTGTCTTTGGCAGTCTCTCTGGCAATTTCAGCATGTACTGGAAGCTTGGCAACAGTTTCTAGGAAAAAGGTGTGTGCCTCAGGTTCAAGTCCTCCTTGTGACAAGGGAAGTGGGCAACGACTCAAGGCATCAGCATGTCCAATGTCCTTGCCAGGCTTGTGGATAAGTTTGTATGAATAAGCAGCAGAAATTCAGTCCACCTCAGCATTCTTGGTGACAGGATAGTGGGTGTAGGTTTGTCTCCTGCCACAATGCCTAACAAGGTTTGTGATCTGTGACAATGGTAAATGTTCTCCATATAAATACTCATGAAATTTCTTGATAGCTGCAACAATTGCCAATGCTTCCTTGTCCAATTGGCTGTAATTCCTCTCTGCTTTGGTCAAGGTGCGAGAGTAAAATGCAATAGGGGCTTCCCTCCTGCTGGGAAGCCTGTGGCTCAAACCCCCCCCCACTCCAAAGGGGATGCATCACAAGTCAGTACAACAGGTAAATTCTCAGAGAACTGTATGAGTACAGCATCAGGCATGATTAGTCTTTTAATACTGTTAAATGCTGATTGTTCCTTCCTGCCCCAGACCCAAACAGACTTTTTGTCAAGTAATCTGTGTAATGGTTCTGCAATGGTTGCCTTCTGAGGTAGGAACATGTGATAAAGTTAATAAGTCCAAGAAGGCTTGCAAATCTGTTTTGCATTTTGGTCTAGGGGCTTCTTTGATTGCTTGAACCTTGGCATCTGTAGGGTGGATGCCATGCTTGTCAATCATATAGCCCAAGAACTCAACCTTGTCAGTTCTAAGAGTGCATTTTTCTTTCTAAGAGTGCATTTTCTTCCTTGACTTTTAATCCCGCTTTCTTGAATCTGGTAGGACTTCTCTGAGTCTCTCTTGTAACTGAGTGTCATTTCAGCAGAGATTAACACATCATCAAAGTAAGGCACTACCCCTGGCAGTCCTTGGAGCATCCTTTCCATAAGGCTTTGGAAAATGCCTGGTGCCAGCTTACTCCAAACTGTAACCTTTTACATTTGAAGGCACCTCTATGAGTCACAATGGTTTGGGCCTCTGCAGTGGCATCATCAACTGTTAATTGTTGATATGCCTGGGCCAGATCAATTTGGCGGGCTAACACCCCTGCCAAGTGAATGTAATAAATGATGCACCACTGGAACTGGATATGCACTCTGCTGGGGCATGGTTCAATGTCCCTTATAGTCTCCACAGATTCTTACTGACCCATCAGTCTTGACTGGGGTGACTATCGGTTTCTCCCATCTGGGGTGGTCAGTGGGCTCTAAAACTCCTTGAGCTATTAGTTTATCTAATTGTGCATCAATTTTTCCTTTAAGGCAAATGGGACCCTTCTGGGCTTTAAACGATTGGGGCACCTTGGGATCTAGGTTGAAAGTGATAGGGGTCCCCATATACTTGCCCAATCCGTGCGCTGAAGACCTCTGGAAACTCAGACTTCAAGGCCTCCTCCCATTCAGTGTTGCTCACGTGATTGATGCCAGTCACCTCGATGCCTAGTGGATTGAACCACTCAAAAGTACCAGCAAGCTTGGTAGGTCTTTGTCCACGATGGTCAGGGGCAAGTTTGGTGTGGCCTTTGAACTTCCGTTGAATTCTCTTGTTCAACTACTGGAATCTTGTTCCCTTGGTAGTCTTTAAGAGTCAGTGCTTGCTTCTGGAAATGCTTCTTCTGAATGTTGGGAAGTAGCCTGTGAATAGTGTCCCATGACACCATAGATAAATAGGAGCCTGAGTCCAACTTCCATTTGGCAAGGCCTTCCTTCAATAAGTACCTTCATGAACTTTCTGCTTCTTAAGGGTGAAGAATGACCAATGGTGACTGTTTGATGAGATTCATTCTTCCCATTTGCTTCTGTGTTAAGCCCATTTTCTCACTGAAGTTGTTATGCTTGAATTCTCTATCAGGAAACTTCTTTCTGCTTGGTGGAGTTCTGGATGATTTGCAGACTCTTGCTAGGTGACCTCTTTTAGTTTTTCACTTTCCCCTTGATCCCGACGGTAGAATTCGTTTCTCTTAATGAGGCACGATACTGTGCGTGTAATGGGCTCTTAATAACTTTTTCTAAGTCGGGCCAGTCCATTACCTTCACGTCTGCAGCTCCCGCCAATGCCTTCGCCATCTTGAAACGGCTGGACCGCAGTGGGTGAGAAAGAACGCCCTCTCCGCTTGTCGAAATGTCGGCGATTGTTTCCCTCCAAATACATTTGGAAACAATCTGCATACTGAGTCCCAGTCTTCTGCCGTCGGATCGACGGGCTGGGGTGTTCAGCGCAGCCATCTCTCTCAGCTTGTTCTCTCCGTTGTCTTCTCTCGGAAGGATCCCACCTTCGTCGCCAGTGTTAGATTTGCATGAAGAGTCAGACGCGGAGTGCTTCAGTGAAGAGTTTATTAGTGACTACAGCTCATAACAGACCCGATTTGGCTGTGCTGCGGCTGCTACTTATAGCCAGCAGCCTCAGTTGCCAGCCAATCAGAGTGCAGGGTTTTCCCGCACTTTTAAACCAATCATTTCTGACATTTTACAAGAACAGTTCAAACTTAACCAATGACATTCAAACCTGCATACATAACACAACACATTAAACCAGCCAGCAGGTTGTATCCCATTCCTCCTTCACGAGATGCCTGGCTTTTAAAGAACAATGTTCTATTGTTCAAAATACCTTGGCATTTTCTTTCTTCTGGATGCCTTCATAGCTAGCACCTTCTTCAGGCTGAGGTATTCGAGGAGCTTGGCCATCAGCAATTAGCTGCACAGCTTCTATCTAAACAGCAACAACAAAAAAGCAGCTTTGATTGATCTAGGAAAGCAAACGTTTTCTTAACTATTTAACCTGTCAGAAGCAGTGCTGAGATTAGATGAGCTCTTGAATCCTGTAGAATTTTTGGAAATAAGCCACACTAGGATATGGCTGGCCATAGAGCCATGATGGTGAACCTATGGCACATGTGCCACAGGTGGCACACAGAGCCATTTGTGCCGGCACGTGAGCCGCAGGCAAACTTACCTCACTGCGCATGCGCATGCCTCACAGCTGATTTTTGGCTGGTTTGAGACCTTTTTCAGCCTTCCAGAGGTTTGAAAAAAGCCTCTGCAGGCCAAATAGGCCTATTTTGTCACTTCCTATACTGGAAGTGATGAAATGGGCCTATTCGGCCTGCAGAGGCTTTTTTCAAGCCTCTGGAAGGCTGAAAAGGCAAACCACCCAAAAATCAGCTAATGAGGTAAGGGGCGGGATGTGCCGCGCACAGGGGGTGTGGGGGACATGCATTGCCTTCTGGGTGTTGGCACACGAGCGCACGAGCACCAGTGCGCACACAATTTTTGGCACAGGAGCCCCAAAAGGTTAGCCACCACTGCCATAGAGGCTGCATATCCAATCACAAGCACTGTCAGGCTCCCTCTCTTTAACTGGCTTAATCCTGACTGCAGCTTCACCACAGATAATCCTCGACTTGCAACAGTTCATTTAGTGACCATTCAAAGTTACAACTTCATTGAAAAAAGTGACTTATGACCATTCTTCACATTTACAACCTTTGCAGCATCCCCATGGTCATGTGATCAAAACTCAGACCCTTGACAACTGATTCATGCTTATGATGGTTGGTCATGTGATCATCTTTTGTGGCCTTCTGACAAGCAAAGTCAATGGGGAAGCCAGATTCACTTAACAAACATGTTACTAACTCAAGGACTGCAGTGATTCACTTAACAACTGTGGCAAAAAAGGTCATAAAATGGAGCAAAACTCATTTAACAAATGTCTCACTTAGCAACAGAAATTCCGGGCTCAATTGAGATCATAAGTCAAGGACTAGCACATGGTATGGTTAACAAAGAATCTTTATTCTGTATTAAGAAAGAAGCCTCTATAAACAGTCAATTACTCCTAACAGAATTCTTACATCCTCCAAGTTTAAAATCAACTATGCTTTCTCTTGCGGAAGCTTATTGGAAATGTTGTTTTGCACTTATTATAGTTAGTGGTGTTAGTGGTAGTTATTTATTGATATATTCAACATTCCTTGCCTTAGAAACTCTAGCTCTGAACATAGCTCCCCACACATGGGGTTGCTGGAAAGGGAGAGAAACTTTATTCACATTCCAGTCCTTGCCAAACACTCTTTCCTCTTTTAATGTGCCATACAGATGCTCATTTATCTAAATGTCCATGGAGATTCTCAGTCATTCAGGTCATGGTTGTCCCAAAGGTGCTTTTTCAAAAAGCAACTGGACTTTGTTTTTTCCTATTAATTGGTTTAGAGGCAGAACAGCTGTTGAAAGGCTCCAATGTCATAAGAACAGGGTAGAGTGGTACTCCAAGGTTAATGGCCATATTTCTATAAATGGACCCTAAGAAATCTCATATTCAATTGTCAGTTTAGCCAATATATTTTCTAGGATTAAATAATTATTTTAGTTCCAGACCTAGAGCTGAGGCCTCTGGTGCAGTCTTCCCCAACTAAATGACTTCCAGATGTGCACAAGTTTCATAATTATTTGACTATGACTATTTGCAGTTATGATAGAGATGAAAAACTAATTTTGCAGGCAATGGCTGCATTTACAACCTTTGTAGTATCTCTCTCTCTCAGTCATATGTTCACCATTACAGTCAATTAGCACATTATCCTTTTTAGTCTCTTTTGGCCTCTTCACACAGCAGAGAGATTGTTTAAATAAGCTCTCTCTTCCTGAGCTGCTTTTCTCCACAGCTTAGTACAGTGAAACTTTTTAGCTATTTATGATTAGTCAAGATGTCTCACCATAGCTTTGATTCCCTCTGGGAAAAGAAACCGATTATATAGGTCATCAACAGTTTCGTTTGGACCAACATCACATTCCCTCTGCAGAAGAATTGGTCCTGTGTCCAAACCTTCATCTGCCCAAAAAACTGAAAATCCAGCCTTTTTATCTCCTTGAATTAAAGTCCTGAAAATAAGTAAAACATGACAATTTTTAAAATGTCATCTTTCTTCATTACCTTCATTATTGGTCAACTTTGCCTCAGAGGTTAAGCAGCTCAGAGGTCTGGCTTACTGCTTAATTCCAGGATTGTAGACTAGACAGGGCAGTCAAACCTAAAAGAAGGCAATTCAAGACATATCCATAAATTTGCCAAATAAAACCACATGAATAGCAATAGCAATTGCACTTAGACTTATATACCGCTTCACAGAGCTTTATAGCCCACTCTAAGCAGTTTACAGAGTCGGTATATTGCCCCCAACAATCCTCAACATTTTACCGACCTCGGAAAGATGGAAGGCTGAGTCAACAATGAGCCTGGTGAGATGTAAACTGCCAAATTGCAGTCAGCTGGCAGTCAGCAGAAGTAGTCTGCAGAACTGTATTCTAACCACTGTGCCACCACATACAGTCATTGTGAGATGAACTTGATTTAGTGAGTCTTTACCTCTATAAAAGAAATGTATTAGCTTTGCCAACTTGGCAAAGAACTTGAATCATTTGAACAATGGATTTTTTTCATTCTTATATTAAATGATCCGTCTGAAACTACTGCAGTGTTTATTCCTTACTACCTTTGTACATATATTACTTGGAAAAAAAACAATGAATTTTCCAAGAAAGATCAACTGTCATATCTTTTGTTTAACAGGTGGAAAGTGGAAAAGTTACAAATGAAAGATGAAACCTGGAGAACTTCTTCCCTATACAAGTCCATTAACAAGGCAGGAGTCTTACACAGGAAAACCTTTGTCAGGAAATTTTACTGAAGTTGAGCACAGTTATAAGAGCTGTGGTGGTGCAGTGGTTAGCATGCAGTATTGCAAGCTATTCTGCTGCCTGCCAGCTGCCTGCAATTTGGCAGTTCGATTCTCACCGGCTCAGGGTTGACTCAGCCTTCCATCCTTCCGAGGTCGGTAAAATGAGGACCCAGATTGTTGGATGCTGCCTCTGCAAACCACTGCAAAGGACTATGAAGCGGTATGTAAGTCTAAGTGCTATTGCTATTTCCACCTAAGCCACAACATTAACCCTACTGTTAGGTAATGCAGACCATGGATATCTCAAACTCTGGCTCTCTCTAACCTTCCATCTGTCAGACAAATTATAATTAAGCCTACTTACCAATTGATTGCAGATGCTCCTCGGTGGCGAGGAAGGACTGAGGGATGGTAAATAATAGAGCCATACTTTGGACTGTTGATAACCTCCATTGGGATGAACTGTGTGCAGAATGGAAGGACATTCAATTCTGCTCCGACTGAGTTATAGGCTTCAAGAACTTCCTGGATAGGTTTGCCTTTAACTCTCCACCTTGGGAATTTGAACACTGGAGTTCCATTCCTTTCGGCAGCTGAGGCTGGAAAACGAAAGACTTGTCAGTAATTTTCCTGATTTCAGAACTAAAATATAGAACTCAGCGTGGAGTTGAAATGACTGTCATAAAAATATGTGTTATAGCCAACTAATGAATTTGTGTGCGCGTCTATGTGTGTTTTGTGTGTTGACTCCTGACAATTGCCCAAACAAATTTCTGCAGCTTTTTTGGCAAGGTTTTTCAGAAGAGGTTTGCCATTACCGGTAGTCCTTAACTTACAACCACAATTGGGGACCAACATTTCTGCTGCTGAACAAGGTGGTTGCTTAGTGAGTCATACCCGATTTTACAACTTTTTTGCCATGGTTATTAAGTGAATCACTTCAGTTTAAGGGTGTGATGACCCAGGGTGGGATACAAAAGCAACAAAGTCACAAAAACAGGTGAAGTCCCTTTAATTCCTTCAACTTGGCTTTAAAGGTCCAATTATCATTGACTGGAGAAAAAGCTCCCCCACAAACAGTTGCAAAAAGCAAGAACTTCCATTCAAACTCAAAATACGTATAAATTATAAATAGAAAAAAAAACAACACAAACCACACTGAAGAATTAATGAGACAAGGCAGGATAAGCTTGAAGATGTCCACAGATATCGAAATACACACACTGGGAAGGACGCCAGAACTCAGATAAGAACTGACAGACTAGAAATATTTTCATGCTTTGATTCCAGCACTGGCCCATGCAGTTTGTCCTTTTAAACAGTCCTCACAGCTGCAGCCCATGAAGGGGATCAAGGCCTTTTCCTCCCCCGTAGACCACACCATTCACGTTTCTCCCTTATCCACTCCTCCCTGTGTGCCCTAGGATGAAGAGGGGGTGGGCCTGGGTCTTCCTCTGAATGCCCAGCCGGCCTGTGCCCTTCCCCAGTTTCCTTCGCAACCTCCAG
Source organism: Naja naja (assembly GCA_009733165.1). Classification (NCBI taxonomy): domain Eukaryota; kingdom Metazoa; phylum Chordata; class Lepidosauria; order Squamata; family Elapidae; genus Naja; species Naja naja. The sequence goes on along the minus strand of CM019154.1, from coordinate 29,279,797 downwards.
AGCCATACACCCACTCCCTGTCGGCTGTTCCTCCTCTCCCTTGGAGTCAGATTCTAACAGGGGGGTGACAAAGGGTATAATGTGGTCATTAAGTAAATACAGTTTCCTCCTCTGACTTTTCTTGACAAAACCCAGCTGGGAAGGTCCCAAATGTGCACTCACAGGACTATGGGATGCTACAATCATTGTAAATACATGCCGGTTGCAAGTGCACACATTTTGATCACATGGCAGTGGGGATGCTGCAATGGTTGTAACTGCAAGGACCAGTTATAAGTCACTTTTTTTCAAAAAACCAACATTGTTAATTAAGATGATAATGATTTAAGTGCTAGAATGTTTATAAACATCTGAACCATATGCTACCCGATCTAAGCTGCAGAAATCTAGACAGCTGCCATATAGAAGTTTTGCTTTTTAATTTTCAAATGTAGTTATAAGGAAATGGACTAAAAACAATGATAAAAATGCAATGCATAAATACAGATGGCTACTGTTCTGACCCAACCGGGTTCCCAAAGAGCAAACAGACAAAGGCAGCAGCCCCCACCTTTTAAGGTTTAATAACAAATTCTGTTCCTTTACAGATAAAAGGCTGCTTTCCACTAATTAGCTCCAACACGAAAGAGCCTTGCCAAGGTGTTCGTCAATGCTGCAAAAAAACCCAGAGATAAGAACTAATTTACAAGATTCTCCAAACACGAACTAACATGTCCACAAGTTGAGCTTCAAAGCTTCTTTGCTTTCTGCAAAGAACGCTTTTTCAAACCTGGCTTTTATCCTCTTGAGGGTGGGGCCATTACCTTGCAGCCTTACTCCCGAGTTGCCTGTGCTGTTGTAATTGTTCTTTCCTCCGAGTAATCCTTCGTGCACGTGCAGTTGGTACAGGCTCCTCGGGAACCTCCTCATCACTGCTGCTAGCCCCCACAATCTCTGAAGGCAGCAGTCCACTCCCTGATGGTTCTGGCCCCTCATCAGAATCCTTGCTCTCCTCAGCCATCTGCACCTGCTGCCGGCTAACTGCAACAGCTACTTGCACATGGCTTCTACGTAGTGGTCATTCACATTTCTCTGATGGTTGCATCAGAGAAGCCTAAATGCAATGGGCAGAATAAGAGGACGGACAGATAGTCCTTGATTTACGACAGTTCATTCAGTGACCATTGGAAGTTACAACAGCACCGAAAACAGTGACTTATGATTGTTTTTCACATTTACAGCACCCCCATGTTTTTTTTTAAATTACATTTATATGCCGCCCTTCTCCGAAGACTCAGGGCGGCTTACAATTTTTGGAGCACAACCCAATGCGCTCAGCAATAGCCTTCATTCCATTGTATATGCCTGCTTATTACTAAGCAGCATTTTTACAAGGTCAGCTAATTGCCCCCAACAATCTTGGGTCCTCAATTTACCTACCCCGAGAGGATGGAAGGCTGAGTCAACCTTGAGCCTGGTGGGATTCGAGCCTACAGTAATTGTAGACAGCTGGATCTTAAGAGCAGGCATTTAACAGCCTGAGCCACCAAAGCTCATGTTACACTGAATGGTTGCTAAACAAACAGTTGCAAGGCAAGGACTACTTGTACCTCCTTTCTAGGGCTGAGAGTGAATGACTGGTCCAAGGTTACCCAGAGGCTTTGTGCCTAGAATTCACAGTCTCCCTGCTTGTAGCCTAGTATCTTAACTCCTGCAGCAATAAATTCTCAGCTAATTAAATAGATGCAAATAATGTATGTAGGAACATATCAAGAACCCATTCAGATATCACAGTAGCCCTATAGCCAAGAAAGCCTGCACTCTTGCCATCTTACTTTAATACCACAGTGGTGTTGTGGCCTGTAAGCCGCTGGCCCCTCTAACAACCAAATCTGGAGTGAGGGTCAGCATCAGGGCAACCTGGGAGCTTTGAGGGGGAAGAGGGAACGGAGCTGGCAGAGACAAAGAGACAGAGGCGGAGTGTGGGCCGTCCATCAGCCCTCAGATGGACAGTCAGCAGCCCCCAGGTCTGGAGGTGGCTGATGAGGAAGAGAAGGAACAGCGTTGAGAGCAATGGAAAGATCCTTGGGACTGAAGAGCCACCGCTGCAAAGAGCTCTGGGGATAAAGGCAGGGGAAGAGATGAATAGCTGTGGCAGACAACTATTTATCTTTGAGTGCAGGGAAGGCCGCTCCCACTTCAGAGCCCTCAGAACAAAGAGACAGTTTCAGGCGGTCCCCAGGTGCCTCAGCCCTCAGATGGACAGTCAGCAGCCCCCAGGTCTGGAGGTGGCTGATGAGGAAGAGAAGGAACAGCTGGGGCCTGACGTGCAGCTGCACAGAAGGCAGAGGAGAGGAGAGCAATGGAAATCCGTGGGCCGATCCTTGGGACTGAAGAGCCACCGCTGCTAGCGAAGTCCCACCTAGCTCTGGGGATAAAAGGCAGGGGGAAGAGATGAATAGCTGTGGCAGACAACTATTTATCTCCCCACCGGACAGACTTGTTAGCCTGCAGTGAGAGAGAACCTTTTTGCTGGGGTTGCTGGTGCTCCTAATAAAGGATTCTTTGAATTAACTTCAGAGGGTTTGTCATGTTTGGGGAGCTGGCTCAGAACAAGTGGCTTTTACTCTCGGATATCTAAGCCACATGGGTTCAGGCATAGTTGAGGTCAGAACATGAAGTAGAACATAAGAAAAGTACAATTGATTCTGCATTCAAATGCTGCCTGGTCCATACAGTAGCCATTAAAGATTATCTACTTACCCAAAGGATCCGCTTTTCCATTTTTGTCTGGGACTGTAAACACACCGACTACTTTGTGACCTTCTTTTTGCAAATGCTTGTAGACTTCTTGTCCAAACAGACTCTGGCCTATTAAAGCTAGCTTTAGTTTATTTTGATAGTAGTCCTATGTCCAAAAGAAAACAAATTCGGTTACAAAAACAACCTCTCCAAAGATCAGCTAATTTCCCTATAATCATTCTGTTCCAGTTACAGAATAACAGACCATATAGGTCATCGAGTCCAGGAACCTCCAACCTTGGCAACTTTAAGCCTGGTGGACTTCAACTCCCAGAATTCACCAGCCTCACCAGCCAGTAAGCTGTTGAAGTCTGTCAGGCTTAAAGTTGCCAAGGTTGGAGACCCCTGGATCTAGTCCAACCCCCTGCTCAAGCATATATACCATTTCTGACAAGTGGCTATCCAGTTGGACATGGTCAACAAATCCTGCATAGTAAAAACAACAACAACAAAGCTGGAACTCAGGTCCCTAATCATAAATGATCTCTTACCTTGTGTGGGTATCTTGTGTTTGCTTCTCCTGACGCTGATTTCATCATGCTTCTCTTCTTCACAGCCACTAATAAAGCAACATTTCTTTTGCTTTATGAATTTTAATGAGGCTGTTAACTATACTAATAGTTCAGTGTGGACTAAATTAAAGGGCAACTGTTAGTGAATTTCTCTGCCACCAATGATTCCCTCCCCCCACCTTAATCTGAGCTGGAGAGGAAGCAAGTCCAAACAAAAGTTAGAGTAGTGTTTTTCAAACTTAGCAACTTTAGGATATGTGGATTTCAATTCCCAGAATTCCTAAGCCAGCATGCTGAATTCTGGGAGATGAAGTCCACACATCTTAAAAGTACCAAGTTTGAAAAACACTGTGCTCAAGCAATGGTGTTTGTCATTTGCTTTATTGCCTTAGTGATCTTCCTGCCTTGAAATAATTTCTACCCATGTCTACCAGACAAGTTGCACCAAGAACCTGCCTGTCAGATCCACATGACAACAATGCCACAGTCCAAAGGAGCCAATAGGAACTGGACAGATCTCAGCCAATTACATTATCAGCACATCTGCAGATTGTGCATGCAGGAATGCTGAAGATGATGAAAGGCACAATTTCCACACTGGGTCAAAAAAGAAACCTAGTTCAATTCAGCCTTGGGCCAAGCCAAGGATGAGGGAAAGGCTACAGGTATGTCCTTAAAGGATGACTCATCTTAGTGCCAGAGTTGTGTGGAGGTGCAGATTTTCGCTTTGTAGATTTATTTCTGGCCAATTCGTTCATCTGGAGAAAGAGAAATTAGGGGGTTTTTTTCCATTTGGGACAGGGGTCCCCAAACTTGGCAACATTAAGGCTTGTGGACTTCAACTCCTAGAATTCCTCAGCCAACTATGCTAGCTGGAGAATTCTGGCAGTTGAAGTCCACCAGTCTTAAAGTTGCCAAGTTTGGAGACCTCTGGTTTGAGACTTGCAAATCATGGTTTATATCTTTAGATGATATTCATATGAACATAGCAGTGGTAGTTTTTCAAAAAACTATAGACTTAGAATAACTTTGTCATTTTAAATGTACACTGGCATACATTAAAATGAAATTTCATTGCATTTAGCTCTCAAAGGGTCACCACCTCCAATATACACTACACAAAATGATAAAAATATAAATAAATTTAAGAAATAATTAATTTATAATTAAAGCAATCACTGGCCTAGCCCACTATGGGAATACAATCAAAGAGGGTGTTTTGTCTATGAAAATGAAATCAATATAACAAAACTACTGTGTACAAACCAGACCTGAAAGCCCTTTATTCCACTGCATGCGTATACAAATGAAAATATAAAGAAATGGCAAGGCATCTAGTCAGGAATCTAAATGGATCTAGATGTGGGCCATATTTAATTTCCTTGCTGTCAATAAGACAACCCACAAGAGGGAAAAAAAGCAAACTAAGGCTTTTTCTTTTAGACAGAAGTCTTAAGACTTTAGTGCAAGGGTTTATTCTGTGATTCTTGGAAGTGGATTTCCAGTGCATAGCTAAGTATACATAATTTTGGCTGCAATATATGACTGCTTGGAAGAGTCTTTATGTGGTTAAAGCATAAGACATGTGATCACTTCCACGTCTGCTGGCTGTTCTGCTTACAGCTGTAAAACTCGTAAAGTCTATCCAGAGGCAACGTGCTGTCATCAGTCATTCATTCTCATAGTTAACATTGCTGATGCAATCCAGAAAGCTCATATGAAGCCTTCTTACTATATTTGTTCCTTAATGTGGATTTTTAAAATTTTTATTTAGGAGGTTGGCAATTCACTAAACATATGTGTTGTGAAGCACATATGCAACCCCACCTCCAATAAAGCAAGAGATAGTTGGTTGAGTTTGTAAATTTGCACACAGAATTCGAAACAGTCTAGTAAGAAAAGAATTAAAGGGACTTTCAGTGCAAATCCTGCAGAAGTACATTTTAGGGCATTAGTTCTGTTTAGGACAATTGAATTTTCTGTGATAATAACATACGGTATGGTATGTCTCCAGAAAAATAGTGCTGGTAGAACTTCATCTCTCATGCACACACAATATTTAAAACATCTGGATTAAAGTGTTTTTTTGCAGGAAAAAAAACCTTGCAAAATGCTCAGGCTCCAAATGTTTTAACATGCTAAGGTAAAATAGTTATTCCAGAACAGTTAACTGCACAACCAGTTAAAAAATAGTACAATATAATATAACCTTTCCCAATTTGGAAACAGATTCATAATTCCCAGTCAGAAGGGGTCAGGATAATGTGGAATTTGCAGATTTCCAGTCCCCAGTGCTTTCTAGGGCCTCAAATTGCAGGAGGTGGGGAATTACGGTATTAGAAAGGAAGATTTCACTATGAAACGTAGTTGTCTGATATTTGAACTGATCTCTTTCATGCAAGCCTAACATGCAAGGCTGATGTGAAGGAAGCTGTGCAATCTGAAGAAGAATGGTGGCATACAATGTGAGAAATAGTTTAAGGTCAACACAAAACAACTAGTTGGATATGAAATGCAACATCTCCAGGTCTAAAGCAGGAATTCTTCTGAACATCTCCAGGAATTATGACACATGTATCAGTCTGAAAGGAATGGATTACTACTTGCTGCATGCACCTGCACGTGCACACACACACACACACACACACACACACACAGAGGAAAAAATCCAACCATCCCATCTTTCCCAGGGAGCCCAATGTAATGCCATTTATTCCATGGATGGATTATCTTACACAGTCATGATGCTGAGCTATATTTTCAGACTGACAACATCCTACATAAGCAGAAACTTTTTGGCAAGCCTTTGGAAGAACACCAACATCCAAATTGTGCTGAATTTCTTCTTTGTTAAAACAACAGCAAGAAGCCAAACAAAACACTGTCTGTTCACATTACAACAGTTCTCCTGCCTCACCTCCCATCCTTTCTTCTTTCCAACCTCTCTGGCGAACCAAAATTCTGCCTCGAATCCTGACGCGCGTCTGTCCCAGAAACCCAATTTTGAGAAACATCTGCCCACCCTCCAGCCAGCTAGCAAGGGGCAGAGAGGAGGGGAGGAAGGCGAGGGAGGAAGAGGAATGGACAGCATCCTTCGTTTCTGTCCTTCAGACCGAAGCCCCTGTCCACGTCCCCACCTTCCTACTCACCCTGGCTGTGGTCGAGAATTTCCTAAGCAAGTGGTTGCTTTTGGAAAGCATTTTGCGGGAGAGCAGCTCCGAGGACCAGCCGCTCCCTTGCCCCAGCAGGCACGATCGGTCACCCGAAGAGGAGCGCAAATCCTGAGCCGAAAGGCTGGGCGAGCAAAGGACGCGGCGGCGGCGGCGGCAGCAAGCAGAAGCAGGAGCGTCTCGTCTGATGCAACCCAAGCGGGCTGCCTTTGGCTCCGAGCCAGAGAAAAGCGAGCTTGACGGGGGCGCGCAAAGCGCGCTTGGTGGCGGGCAGGCCTTTCTCTTTAAAACCCCCTGAATCTGAAACAAAGGGCGGGGAGAACTCCTGCTTGTCTGAACGCAGTCTTTTTAGAGCCGGGAGGCTGCCTCTGAATCTGGGTTAGGCTTGGGTGGGGATGAATCATGGTTGTTACCTGACAGAGCACATTTTCAACAGGTGCAGATTTTACCAAGAAAGGGTTATGGTTTAGCCGCAGTCTTGTTCGCCTACTTCTGTCTACTGGGCCTTTCCAACCTAGCATCCTCTTATTATGATAGACCACCCTTCCCATTTTCTTCATCCATTGGATCAGGCTGGCTGGGTGTGCAAATGACATCCAGTTGCATGCAAAGGACACCCATCTGGAGCACAGCATGTGGGCAATGCTACTCTTAAGGCCTGGCTTTTCTTTGCTCTGATTCTCCCACTGCATAAAATGCAGGAGAGAATGAGCTGCAATAGATTTGCATAGCACAGATTACAGATCTTACTGTTCTGCTCCAATTTCTTATATCGGGTTCTAGCTATGACAAAAGGAAGAAGATAAGTCAACATAGTCAAGAGTTAATTAGGGAGAACCTGGTTATCAATACATTATCTCTGTTACAACAAGGAGTCTTGAAGAAATGTGTAAATGTTACCTTGGTGTCTTTTCTGGTGTTTATTTGACAAATCACAGAGGATATGCTTACTGCCAGAGGACTGGAGAAAGGCAGGTGTTACTCCTGCCTTAAAAACAGAGGGAAAAAGTAGTAGTTTGCTTGGTCTTGATAGGAACAGTCAATTAAACAAACTGGTGAGATTGCTTCCAGTTTGGACCAAAAACGTTACATACAATTCCTGCCTAACTTTATCCTCTATTCTGCACAGGAGGGTATAGATTCCAATGGAATTCCATACCAATTAATTAAATACATAAATATCAGACCTGCCCAAAGGCCCATGTAGCCCTGTTTCTTCCAAAAAAACCTTGAAAAGCAATCTCCTCCTTTAGCAACTGTGTAAAAAATAATGGTCATAAGTCATTTTTTTCAGTGCCGTTGTAACTTTGATTGGTCACTGAATGAATGGTTGTAAATCAAGGACAACCTGTGTAATACAATACATCTGGAATGTACCAGCTTGGAGAAAGCTGGGAATATTACAAGACATGGTTGTATTCCACTGGAGAACATTTTTTTAGACCTACAGTATGAATGCTATATCTTGTTTGTCTACTTTGTAACACAATTTCTCATTTATCTTCTGACAATCCACTATAATAGTAATTTTCTCACCATTGGGAAAAACCTTTTAAGCAAGTTTTCACAGGCAGCTTGTTTTTCTTGTTTCAGTTCTAATTTATTTTTTTTCTTTTGCTCTACTGTACTTGGGTTATATGACAAGGAATGATACACACCCCTCCCATTGTGGCAGATTTTTATTATTTGATGAGATGTTTGCTATTATCTAGATTATACTTGAATTAAAAACCACATTAAACTTAGTTTCATGCCAAGTAATTTTCATTATTTTAAACTTCTACTGCATGCTAACATTCTGCCTCTCTTTATATATTGAATTGTATTGTCCATCTTTGGATTTTATTGCAAGAAAGGGTCTTAATAACAAATAAAGATTCATTTACACTGTTTAATATCAGATGCTTGAACATTATTTTATAAAAAAAGCAAACTATAAACATTGTTTAGAAAAGTTAACTACCCCAAAGAATTCCAGAATTCCTAGTTCTGTTAATTAAAAGGTGTGGTGCAGCTATTCTGCTTTTATTTCCTAAACCATATGTATGTGTATTTGTTCCTAAGGAAAAAAATTCCAGGAAAAGCAGCAATAATTTTAGGTGAACAATTGTTTTTTTTAGATATCAGCAAAAATGCTTTGTTTCAAAGTCCAATTTAAAAACTTCATTTGGAATTAAGGCTAAGTCATTCACCATACATAAATCATAAACCCTTTAAAAATAGGCAACATATGTGACACATACAAAAAGGAATGGGGATTTATACATACAGTTGTGGTCACCATTTTGGCCATTGTAAACCTGTTGATACTCTCCTTCTTAAATACTCTCCTTCTTAAAGACAACACGCGTCCCCACACGCGTCCTAACTAAAGTTACTGTATTTTTGCCTGGGCTACTGCAAGCTGATGCACTAAGGATGGGAGAAACTTTTCCTAACTTTTCAGCAACTACACTATAAATTTTCTCACATTCATATATTTCATGCTGGAGAAGAGAAATTTAACCTGCACATTCATGCTTAGCATCAGGTTTCACTGCCCTTCCTAAATTAGTTACTTTGGCTGTCTTATGCTCTTTTGATATTATTTAAATTGTGTTTTATATGCTGCACCTCTCCAATTAGAACAGGGGTGTCAAATTGGATTACTTCAAGGGCTGGATTAGGATTATAGTTTTCCTCTGTGCACCGGCTTGGGGGATGGGACAGACGCCTCCTGCAATAACCTGCTGGCCAAACAGGGTGTGGGGGGCCTTGCATGGCCTCCCTGTGCCTCAGTTTGGCTGCCAGAGGCACCGCAGGCCAATCCTTTGCTGTTTCCAGGCCAGTCCTGTGGGCCAGATTTAAGCATCCCGTGGGATGGATCTGGCCTACAGGCCTTGAGTTTGGCACCCCTGATTTAGAGTCACTACTGTGAAATGGGCAAACTATGCAAATTAAAAAAAAAGATGTGGTTTGTACAATAAGGGCTATACCATAGCACAGGGGTCTCCAACCCCAGGCTGTGGCCCACTGCTGGGCTGTGAGCAGTTCAGAACCGGGCCACAGAAGCAGTAGGTGCACATGTGTGTATGCGGATCCCCACTTGTGTGATGGCGGGCGCATGTTCCCACCACCTGCGCAAATGGACCTGTGTGTAAGCCCACACGGTTGCTGCTGCTTGTGTGGAACCATTCCCTGTGTCCCCTTGCCCCTCCCCCCCAGTTTGCAAAGTCAGAAAGGTTGGGGAACTCTGCCATAGCAATCTTTGTATCTGTTTAAAGGATATTTTGTACAAATAGCTACGGTATCACTGCAGTAGTGGGCTTATTGCTCATTGTCATTTGCATTTTCAGTCAAAATTTTGCCAAATACCTTTCCGATCAAATCCCCCTATAACAGGGGTATCAAACTTGATTTCCTTGAGGGGGTATCAGGGTTATGTTTGATCTTGGGGGTGGGCAGGCATGGCCAGGATGGGCATGGCTAGCTCAACATCACTCGTGTCGGGGGCACCTATAGTGGCCAAGTGCTAAAGCATGACTTTCCTCAGCCATCCCTCACTCTCATTATAATTTCCTTCCTTCCCTTCCCTCTTCCTTCTCCTTTCTTCTTCCTTCCCCTCTTTCCTTCTTTTTCCTTCCTTGCTCTCTTCCCATCTTTCCTTCCTTTTCTTTTTCTTTCCTCTTTCCCTTTTTCCTTTCCTGTCCCTTCCTGCATGCTCAAATGCAAAAAGGGAAAGATTTCTCCTTTTGTTTTGTTTTAGTTTGTTTTGCTAGCCCTCTGCCAGCAAAAACAGAGCCTTCCCGACTATGGGTCTCCCGAGCTCCATTTTTTCTGGCAGAGGCACTGCAGGCCAGTCCTTTGCTGTTTCCAGGGTGGCCCCATTTCATAAGCATTCATTCATATTTTAGTACTTTTTCAGGACCAGCATTACCATTTTTCAACATTGGCACAGCTTCTCATCAGTTTTTTTCTTGGACATTAACATTTTAAGCACATGTTCCATTTAATGCCTTTGACATATCACTTTCCCTACCAAACAAATCATTTGTAGTCAACTGTATCAACTTGGTAAAGGTTTGACAACTCAAAGAGGGAAATCACCATTAATATTAAGATCTAGTCAAGGTTTGGCATTTGTTATCTTTCTCCAGTATTACATTGTTTGCCAAGCTTGTACAGGATACAAGAGCTGAGAATTCTGAATTGTTGTGTAGGAAGTTAGCACCCACCCCGCTCCTAGAAAAATGAAATATTCTAGTAAATATTTAAAAGGCAGAATATTTCCTCTAAAAAGAGTAGAAACCCAGAAGCAGAATCTCACCCCCACCTTTGTTAATGGGTGGGCCATTAAGGCCTGGGCCAGAATACTTTACATAAGAAAGATCTCCAGGTAAAAGCTATAGCAATTGCCAAAAGCCCTTTTAAGGGCATAAATCATCCAGCAAGGGTCAACCAAGCCTGGAACTCAGGACAGCCTACAGAGTTGCCCCTCATGGGAGTCTGACAACCAATTAGAATACAAGCTCCAATTCAAATCTCAGCAGAGGTCATAAAACCCAGGCACTCTCAGCACCTCAGTCCTTTTTTCTTGATCTTCTCCTTCAAGCATGTGATCATCTTTCTCTGGAGCTCCAGACCATGTGGTCCTGTTCACCATTAAACTTTCCAAGCAGCCTCCATGTTTCCAGTGTCTTTTTTCCCCACTTGGAGCTGAACCCAGAAGAATATTTCTTTCAACAGTTGCTTAATGCACCAGGAGAGGATTGGCCTCATGTTACATCAGGCACTAACCCTGTATTATAAACTGACCCTATTTATACGGAACTGCATATTTTAAACAGGGTTGACTATTAGTAACAAGAACCATTCCTTGAGACCAAGGACGAAAGTCACAATATCATTAAAAGTCACAAGATTAATCAATTCACTATTTGTGTGTAAAAGCTATGTATTGAACAATACCGCCCTCTACCCGCCACCTAAGTAATCACAGCCACCCTTTTTACGGATTATCGACGCCTCATCCGCCAGGAGCCGCTATCGAAAGCGCACCACACACTCTTCGTTCAGCTTCCTTTAATCCCCTTCTTTAAATCTGAGAACTACATTGCCCAATAGGCTTTGCGGGCGTGGCAGGAAATCCCGTGTTTTGTAGTAGGAGCGGTGCTACTGCCGCCGCCGCCGCCGCCACTACTGTTGGATGTGGGTCCGTCATGGCGCTGGAGACCCTGTCGCCGGATTGGGAATTCGACCGCGTTGACGACGGCTCTCAGAGTAAGAGGCGGGGTGGAGAAGGCCTGCAGCGGGAACCTTGGCTCCGAATCAGGGCAAACCAAAGGAGAGGTTGCGGGGGGGCTTGCAATGGTGTTCCGACTCTTCTCGGGAGAATGGCCAAGCCCCCTCCGTGGAAAGGTTTCCCCACCCCACCCGCGTCCCGCCGAATGAATGAGTCTTCCCTCTGGGATTAATTTAACTCTTTCCTCCCGGACCGAAGGAAGGAGTTTAGCTTGTGGCCAGAGCTTACCCATAGGCTGCTGCGGTTGAGGGTGGGGGCAAAAGGACGTACTTTCGTCCATCCCTTCCCAGTCAAGGTGGCTAGTGGGGGTGTGTGTGTTAAAAAGATAGTTTGGGTCCCTTACACAAAGTTCACACTCTGCTTTGCCTAAAGATGAAACCCTGCGCCAAACCCCCAGATATGCAACACACACACACACAGGACTTCCTGTCCGAAGCAGGAAAGTTCGTGGTTAAAAAGTTGTGAAATCTTACTCCTCTTTCCAGTGAATGCCCCGTTTGTGTTATTCGGTCCTTGCGTTTCTACCATTATTGTAAGGGCCCAACCCCCCCCCCAACTAAACTATTAAAAATGAATAATTTTAAGGGTATTTTGAAATGGAAACCCAGACCCTAATTTCTGTAGATGATCATTAACATGTTTGAGGGCAAAATTTAAGATTGAGAACATGGCAAATATTTGTAGATTTTGTTTTTTTGCTAACATGGCTTCAAATGATTGACCTTTGATTTAAAACACTTTTGTTCAACAGTAAACTGTAGAGGGTTTTTTTATGGAGATTAGAATAGAATAGGATTAGGAATAGGAATAGAATTCTTTATTGGCCAAGTGTGATTGGACACACAAGGAATTTGTCTTGGTGCAATCTGGAGGAATGGTCCCATAACTGTATCTACCTATCTAAAAATACTCAAGTTTGAAAGATATGTAAGATAATAATTACAGAGAACCATGAATGTAAGGGATGCTTAATCTGGATTAAAACGAGTATAATTTGTGCCTCTTGAATATATATCAGTATTATAGTGAATATGATTGAGATTTTCCCCTATGCAGGACTGATAATGCATAGGATGAGAATAAAAGATTTCTTTATTTCTACTGCATTTTTATAAATGAGGTTAGGAGTCTAATCTGTTTTAGTGGTAGTGCGTGTTTAAGTATGAAATAGTTCAGATGAATACTGAGTAAAAGAGCAATATCTTCATAGCATATTTCATTAATTCCGAGATAATTTTCTCTAGCGATAACGTAATGGTATAATGTCTATTGTAATCAATTGACTACGATTCAGTCCAAAATTTCTGTTGCTAAGTGAAACATTTGTTAAGTGAGTTTTGCCCCATTTTACGATCCTTCTGGCCACAGTTGTTAAGTGAATCACTACAGTTGTTAAGTTAGTGTCATGGTTGTTAAGTGAATCTGGCTTCCCCATTGACTTTGCTTGTCAGAAGGTTGCAAAAGGTGGTCACGTGACCCCTGGACACTGCAGCCATAAATATGAGTCTGTTGCCAAGCATCTGAATTTTGATCATGTGACCATGGGGATGCTGCAAAGGTCATAAGTGTGAAAAATGGTCTTAGCTCACTTTCTTCAGTGCTGTTGTAACTTTGGTCACTAAATGAACTGTTGTAAGTCGAGGACTACCTGTATAACTTATAAGAACTAAATGTTAGTCTTCTGCTGCTATGATGGTAAAATGTTTTTCCTGTACAGGCCCTTCCCTCTTCCCAGTTGAGATTATGTTTTCTTCCCTCTTTGACAAAAATTTCCCTGCTGATAGGACTTTACTTCCTCTTTGCTTTCTGTTGGTTTCCGATTCACTTGATTGTTCCAGAATAGTTAGTTTTATTTTTGTTTTATTTTTGGCAATTGGCAGATATTCTCCAAATTTTACACATTCTTTTTGGGATAGAGACTATATTCTTGCAGCTGTGCTCTGCTTTAGCTGAAATATGAAGTCATGCTGAAGTAATTAAGAGGCTTGGTATATGCATCTCTGTCCTTAATTTGTAGAAATTGGAACTTGACAGTCTGTTTCATTTATATTTTGGAACTTTTTTACAGATGTGCATGAACTGCAGGGGTTAACATGATGTGAATATTAATTGGAATATATACCATTCTTGGAAATATTCTGTACACTTGCATATGTTTTCAATTATGCATAAAATACATATTTTGTCACTTACAAAATATTTAATTACAAAACTATTTTATAAAATATATTGCATAATAGTTACCTAGAAAAATGTCATAATACAATGAATTTATTTGAGTAGTTTTGTCTTTGCGTTGACATTTGGTTATAACTTGCTTTGCCAATATGAGAACATAATGTGCATTTACATCTCTAACTCACTTGTATATTGTTGCTGAAACCATAAAGCAGCTGAATCTTTTGAAATCCAGTCTCTTTGGTTGTAGGCATTAAAAGGAATTGGAAGTGTTTTATTGTAAGCAACCATGTTTAGTAGTGTATAAAAAGAAAAACAGCTTTCTGTTTTGCATGTTGTAATTCCAGTTCATTGGTTAAACATTTAAATAAAGAATGTTTATTTGTACTAGTACAAAACTGCAACATGCAAGTACCCTCTTACAGATAGATAATGAAGTTCATAGTTCGTGCATTCCCAGCCTGTGCCCTTCAGTTGGTTGGAATATCAGTGTAAAACTTGTAAAACAATGTAACCCATCAATGTAAAACTGCTTTAGGGAGACTTCACTGGATCTTTAGTGTTTGAAATCTGTTTCATAAATTTTCCTGCAACAAATTCCACTATCAAAATAGCAGAATGATGCATTTGTGGTGAAATATTTTTTGCTACAATATTAAAATTATTATTATATATCCTTGATTAATAATATTAAAATAACAGATTGGGAGCACAAAACCTCTGTGAAGAAAATGGAAGAGGGGATTTTGAGTGATTTAAAAAAAATAAGTGATTGCTTGAATATATCTAGGTAAATTTTGTGATTCCAAGCTTAATCAGTATATTTCCAAATATTATAATGAAAATACTGTTTACTCGTAGAAATCCATGCTGAAGTGCAGTTAAAGAACTATGGGAAATTCCTTGAAGCATATACTTCCCAGCTAAAGAGAATTGAAGATGCATTGGATGATTCCACTGGAGATGTTTGGGACTTCAATCTTGACCCCATTGCATTAAATGTATGTGTAAGCCTTATGTGCCTATGTCATTTTATTCAAGCCTCTTACTATTCAATTACTAGCACAGAATTTTATAAAGCAGCCACTTTTATAAAGCAACTACTTTCCCCAGCCTATTGCCCTATTTATGTGAGACTTTCCTCCTAGTTCCCATTCTGGTACAGGCTGAAAATTCTGTTGATTAATCTAACATCACTGAAGAGGAAATACCTACATGCTGATCTTTTGAATAATTACATTGAGAGCCATTTGTCTGGAACCACCTTCTGTTGAATAATTAATATTTAACTGCTGCCATGCACTTTGTTGTAGGCTACTTTGGCTTCAGGCCGTCATTAGAAGTATTTGCAGTTTTCCCCACGTTATTTGGCATATTTGTTTATATTTAATTAGTTCAACTATTCGTTTGTTATGCATGTACCAAAATATTCTAGTTGGGGAAAAATCCTTTATGTATGTATATGTTCATTTTTCCCATGCTTCTGGTAAGATAGCATTTTAACTCATTAAATAAGCTTCTAGAAGTAAGGTATAACATTTCCACCCCATTCCAATATTTATATTTCAAGATTTTGTCTATTGTTGCTATGTAGCTTGTGACAACCACAAACAGTGACAACTGTTTAATAATTTTAGAATGAAATTTTTTAAAGGATCTCTTGGCTGTCCGGTATGATACTTGTTTCCTCAGAGTATAATACAGGGATTGTCCTATGTAATTGCAGTTTGGATTAAGCTTCCTGTTTCATTTAGCTCGAGGCTGTTAAACTTGCGGCCCATGGGCTGGGTGTGTCACGTTCTGGCCACACCCATTCCTGGTTTAGTGAATGGGGAAAAAGTCCATATATGTCATGTGATGACGCCGTGTGTTTGATACCCCTAATTTAGCTAAAACAATCATGTTGCAAATCTCTTATTTTCCCTTAAACTGTTTGTGTTTTTGCTTAATTTTAGCTTTTGCCTTATGAACAGTCTTCCTTACTTGAACTCATAAAGACAGAAAACAAGGTATGTTGCTCAGTGTCAAAAACATATTACAAACATATCGCATTGTTGCTTTTTGTGCTTTACAAAATATCTCTTTTGTTTATAAGTTTTAAATCATTTTACATTGCCTTTCACTAGAAATATTTCCAGAGCTGCCAGAAACCAGTAATAAACAAGATATTCTCTGCTCCCAGGTTTATAATCTAAAAGATGTGACAAAGAGATAAGGATTGGTTTCAGGAAGTCCCCAGTTCTTAAAGTTGAAATGCCCATTTTGAATTAAACGTATTTATTTCTGTATTAATGTTTGTATGTGAGACAGATGATATCATACCTACATTCTATCCCCTCCTTTATATTTATAAAATTATTCTGTTTATAAAAGTAGCCTGGAATTTTTTCTCTTGTTTATCCAGGTTCTGAACAAAGTCATCACTGTATATGCTGCTCTTTGCTGTGAAATCAAAAAGTTAAAATATGAGGTAATCTCTCTTATCTCTTGTATCCTCTACGTACATGCTTTAGTCACATTTGATATATAAGATGCAATCATGCATTTTTATCATCTAAAACTATGTAGACTGTTGTGCAAGAGAAAATAATCTGCTTTTATTCCTAGGCAGAAACGAAGTTTTATAACGGCCTCCTGTTTTATGGTGAAGGAAGTAAGTATTGTATATTAATTATGCTAATATGGGACACATTTATTCTAAAATTCTGTGTGCAGTAATAAACTTCAAAGATGCTTTGGTTTATGAGAAACAGCAAACTTTCTTAAATCTTTGTTCAATATAACAAGATAGGAAAAGCAGAGCATAAGTTTTGGAATTCTTTCTAGCCTCAGTACCAACAATAGCTATAGGATAGGAACAACCTGCAAGTAGTATCCTCTAAAATAGGATGGGCTAGTTTTACCTCTTGTGTGTGTAAAATAAATTTATGAAGAGCAACAGTTGACCATTCATCATGTGCATTTTGCATTTTATATGTTGGAAGCGATTTGTAATTTAGTTTAGAACTTTGAGATTATACAGTAATACTGATGACATACTTAAATTGTTTCATTGCTGAAATACAATTTGGATGCTTTGATAAATAAGCCATGAAATATCTCTGTTAAAGTTGATCTTGTGATGAACAGAATGTTAATGCCCAAATGGTGAGCAGACAATACAGAAGCTACAAACACTTGATAGAAATGCCTGACCAGTACTGAATATTTTCAGTAGCTGACTATCTGTTTTCTATCCGAAGTATAATGAATATGCACAGCTTTCAGAGTTGTATTTTGTTATTAGCTCATTAACACTTAGAAGGAATTAACACTCCTTCAGTAACAGACTTTTAATAATGGTGAGTCTGTGTCTCTCTGTGTGTCTATTTATGTGTGTGTATTTCTAATAATATAACATGAACCACTATTACCTTAAGCAGGTAATATCTTTGTGATATTTGTTCTCTTGTCATGCCCGATTTTGAAACATGCAGTGAGATGTTGCCAAAATGAAAACAAGGCACTGTTGATTATTGGCAGGAAGCAAAGAGAGTGTTGAAACAACTGCACAAGTCACATTTGTTTTATCAATAGCTTCTTTTTGACCGCGATGCAGGGATTGGGAAAAAGATTGGCAAATTCAAGCACATTTATTTGGGAAGCGTCTAAGCAAATAGATCTAAATGGCCAAATCTGCAAAAGAATAAAATCCCTCCCCTTGTTTCTTTTTGTGAACTCGGTAATTTTTGCATGCTATAGGATAATAAAGTAGAATTTAAACATGAATGCTGTGTGTTGTGATAAGCTTTTCATTTGAATTCCATTGGTTTGATATGATTTGTAATAATACGTTTTAATTATGATTTGGGGGAAAATGGCTATGGTATAACTTAGGGATAATTGATTGATAATGATTGGATTCTCTCAAAGTAGGGTAATTTTCATGTTTATTTTCCAAGCTGTGGATTCCAGTAAAGTAGAAGGAGAGAGTCAAATACAGATGGGAAGATTTATTTCATTTCTCCAGGTAATATCTACAGTACCAATTTTTTGCAGAATTTTTTCTTTGCTAAGTGGTTGACTTCATAATTGTGCTATGGGATTTTTCCCCATGCCAACAACAAAAGTGATTTAGGTAAATATCCTTGGGTGAATTGGAAGTAAGTAGTGTTGTATTGTTGTTAGCTTTCTGTTTTTCTCTTTTCTTTGTCCACCATCCTTTGCAGATTTTATAACAGACTGTGGCATGCATCTATTAGTAGTGTGTCAGTGGTGGATTAAAACACTCCCCATCTGCAGATGAATCTGTATGCCTTTGAAAAGAAAAGGAGCAACAAGACTTAACAGTTCTGATAGGTTTGGGTAAATAAGGAAAAGACAGTTCAGGTGATAACATTAGATGGATAATGCAATGGCAGACCATGAATCTATTCCTTATTGTTTCTCTACTTTCTATTGGTGCCCCTAATAAGGGATTCAATGTTGTGGGTGTTCCCTCCCTTGAAAATGAGAAAAAAATTATATGCAGTGTGGAAATTGACTTTTAGAAATAGCATAAAATTGTATGTTTTGCAAAAACTGTAGCTATTTGAAGAATCACCTTTAGTTGGTGCTGCAAGTATAGCTCGGGAAACCTCTTAAGAGAATGTTTTTTGATGAAAACAAACAATATGTTTATTAATAAGACTTGAATTTGCTGTCTGTAGTCCATAGTCATGCCTTTGCATTTGGCATAATTTCGGTACCTTGTGATTGGTTTTTTCTAAGCATCACTTAACAAAAAGGGAGTTGGTTTTTCAAAAATTATCTGGCAGTAAAATGGGCTTGAAGTCAACTTTCTGGATTTTTTTTTTAGTTTCAATTTACTAGATTTTATTTGCATTTTTTATTTTAGAATTGCAGAGGAATAAGTTCTAATTTTCTTTGTTTATTTGTTGTATATCCTATCACAAAAAGCTCAGGGCAAGTTTACATTAGGATTTTATTTTATCTTCACAACAGCAACCCTCTGAACTAGACTGGGCTCAGAGAAAGTAATTGAATCAAATTCACCCAGTGAGCTTCCATGACTGAGGATGGACTTGAACCTGAGACTTACTGCTTTAATCCAGCTTTTCAAGCACCGCAACATATTGGCAATCTTTTAAAAGCCCGTCTTTCATCTCATTTGAAGATAAATTCAGACAATTAAAATTTTTCACCTTATTACCGTTGTTCTTGTGAAACTTTCTAAAGTAAATCTGTTTCCACAGAACAGAAAATATAGATGCAGATTCATTCTCTAGGTGGAGTCATAAATGACTCTTACTCAATTTCCTGCTCCAGAGTCAGTTACAGCAATACATGGTTGCTTCTGTGCAGTTGTTAAATAACTAATGAGTTGTGTTGCTGCCTGTTTTTACTTTCAGACTTTGATCTCTGAAGAGGCTAAATAAAATCTGATATCCTCCAGGGGTTTTGAGTTATAACTTCCACAGTTTTTGTTTAGTTTTTTGCAATTGTTTATGATGTTTGAAGTTGCAGGGAGTCAAAGTTCAAAACACCTGCATAGTATGATGTTTTTCTTCGTTGAATTAAATGCAATACAATAACAGTGAAGAACATAAACTATTAAGCATTTATAGGCTATGCAGTATAAATAGAAATAAGCATTGAGGTACTAAAGCCAAAGGGATCGGATACCATTCCAAACAAAGTATTCAAGAAGTCTCTCGTGTTATTTATGACTGTAGTTGGTTTAGCTCTTAAAATACATGCATGTGCCAAAGTTCCTTCTTCACCATGGATATCACTGGGTCAGTTGCAATCTCTTAGCTCAGCCTACCTTACAGGATTGTTCTTGGGAGGATAAAATGAGGAAGGACTTCCTATGACTGCCACCTTGTACTCCCAGATGGAAAGGTAGGGGATTTATTCAGTAATAATGGAACCGTTTGTGAGTAAAGTAAGTGTATTTACTGGGAAATTGTTTGTTTTACTGATCAGTGTGAATTTATCATTGCAGGAGCTGTCTTGTTTTGTGACACGGTGCTATGAAGTGGTGATGAACATAGTACACCAGTTAGCTGCCCTTTATACCAGTAACAAGTAATTATTTGCTAGCTAAGAACAAATTATAGGTCTAGCATGTTAATTAGCTTTCTAAATTATTAGTTCTGGGGGAAGGGGAATGTTTTGGGTCCTATTGATCTTTCCGCTCATAAAAAATGTCCGATCATCTTTCAATGTACAGATAATCCTGGGCTTGTGACCACACTTGAACTCAAAATTTCCATTATTAAACAAGGTGGTTGTTAAGTAAGTTTTGCCCCATTTTATCACCTTTCTTGCCTCAGTTTGTTAAGCAAATCACTGCAGTTGTTAAGTTAGTAACACAGTTGTTAAGTGAATCTGGCTTCCCCATTGACTTCGCTTGTCAGGTTGCAAAAGTTGATCACGACTCTGCAACAATGCAACTGTCATAGGTGTCCAAATTTGGTTCACATGACCACCGGGATGCTGCAACAGTTGTTAGTCATAAAAACAGTCATAAGTCACTTTTCTCAGTGCTGTAACTTTGAATGGTCACTAAACAAATGGTTGTAAGTGGAGGAGTTCCTGTAATACTATATCGCACTTTGTTGTTTTGAAAACCATGTAACATATCAGAAGCTTCCATTTTAGACTAATGCAATTTTAGGTGAAAACAAGCTGACTATATAGGTTTGAAAGTGTATATTATTTCCATTATTCTTAGTTTGTTAACATGGCAAGTTGCAGATAATGTTTCATATCCTTTTTTTGTAATTGTGCCAAAGGAATGGTACACTTGCACAAGCCAAAAGCATGCTGTGGCACATTGTCTTAAATGAGTTGTTGATTGGCCAGCCCTGGATTTCTGGAAAGTTCTACAGCAGTGGTTCTCAATCTGTGATCCATGGACCCCTGGGGGGCTGTTATGTCCTCGCAGGGGGTCTGCAAAGGCTTGAAGAAAAGTTATTATTTAAATCTTCAGTTAAAACTTGAGGGTCTGTGGCCAAAAATGGTATTTCAAAAGGGTCCATGGTGAAGAAAAGACTGAGAACCACTGCTCTACAGTATTTCCTAATCCATGTTCAGATATTGACTGTCTTGCAAGTACTTTGCATCTGTAGTCTCTTAACTGGTCCAGCAAGCAGCAATTCTCTCCTGAGTTCATCTTTTTAAGATGCTTTTTTAACAGATGAGATTAGTAATCAGTCTCTTTGTAATAAAACTTAAAATATGTTAAAATATAGAGTTAAATGAAGGATTAGTAAATTAAGCCAAGGCATTATTCCAATCGTCATGTATAAATTGCCTCACCAAGCTGAATGTTTCCCACTATGGATTATCAGAAGTTGCATAATTATATCACCATAGTGTTTTTGGAATCACAGTTGGTTAGCATTGGAGAAACAGTGGATTAGGATCAAAAATTGCTGAGTAGCATACTTGGCGGTTGAGTGGTGTTTAGTTTTCTGGATCAACACTTGAATAGGCCTGCATTCCATAATTATGTGGGACATGATTCTAATACTAATTGTATTAGTAGGTCTCAGTTTGCAAGAATTACCTTATCATATATGTTTTACACATTGGAAGTAATTTCCAGATTTATTTAGAAATGCTAAAGGCTTGTGTCTTTAAAACGTGTTTATTAAGTAACATGAAATATGTTTTGTTTTCCAGGAATATACCTAAAGTAATAGAGACTTCAGGAGTTCATTTTCAGGTAGTTTTATTTTTATACTGTTTATTACAAAATTCTTTTAAGTTGTTAACTTTAAGGTTTGATTTAAATATATCAAATCTTCCTTGGCAGATTTTTTTAAATACTAAGAATGATATTGTATTGAGTTCTTTAATAGTCCAGAATGTCTGTTTTGGGGGAACCCTTACTTCCCAGTAAGTTTAAAAAAAATACAGTGAAGAACACCTTATATTCAATACTGTTACCTTCTTATATGTTACATATTTACATCTGTAGTGCTTAGTATTTTTCAGGGGGATATTTCAAGTGCAATCCTATGACTGTTTATTTAAAGTAAGTTCTGCTGGGTGTATGGGATGTGTTCTCAGATCACCGATGTAATTTTTCAAACAGACTATGTATGAGCATCTTGGAGAACTACTGACAGTTCTACTTACACTTGATGAGATAGTAAATAATCATGCCACCCTGAAAGATCACTGGACTATGTACAAACGGTATGTGGGTAAATTTTGCTTATTTTTTTATAGAAAAATAATACTTTTATTATAGAGCATTATAGAACACTATAGAAAATAACAGTATACAGTCAGAACAGTGGGTCTTGAGTGGACCGTAGAAGTTCTATTGGGTACTTCTAAGAGATCTTGCAGGTTCCTTATTATTATCCCAAAGGTGCTTTTTCAAAAGGCAAAATTTAAATTTAGATTTTGCTTTCCTTTGAAGACATTTTGCTTCTCATCCAAGAGGCTTCTTCAGTTCTGAAGCTACTTGAATAGAAAAAACAAGATAGAAAAGTCCAGTCACCTTTGGGACAACTATGATTTGGATGACTGAGAATCTCCATAAGACGTTATAGTAGTTAATTGATATTTATTATCTCTCTCTTTCTCTTATTTAATACAATTCACATTGCCACCAAAAGTGACTCTGAGTGGGCTACAGAAATTAAAGACCAAGCATAAAACTGATGAGCCAATCCCCAATCACAAAAGAGTGCATAATAAGCAGTAAGGCTCACTTAATCTCCAGATCCCTGGAGAAGATAGCCAAGTCTTCAGAGTCTTTCAAAAAACAACAAGGTCAAGGCTGTTCTGCAGGGCTGGTACTGCCACTGAGAAGAAACAGCTTGGATCCAACAAGATGGCACTTTTGGTGGAAGGGATCATTAAATATTTATTTAATTAAATATTTATTAAATATTACTTATTTGATGATAAACATTTAATATTATATTTATTAATTAAATTTTATGCCACACCTCTCCCCTACAAGGTGACTCTTATAGATATTTGTACAATGACCAACCATTATGAAATATTTTTGAATCACCCTTTCAGACACATACCTTCTGCCATAATGTAGATAACCATCTTTTTTTCACCAAGGCTAGACTTGTGTATAAATCTGCCTTGTTGTTCCACAGGCCTGCTGCCCCATGAAGGCAGTCAAACTAAAAAGCTACTTCTCTAACAAAATATTTCTTTGTTAAAAAGAAGCAAAAAAAAAATGCTTGGTTTAACTCTAACCCTCTGAAAATTCTTAAAACTTAATTGTGTCCATGAAAGAGTCTATGGAGATTTTCAATCATCCAGGTCATAGTTGTTCCAAAGGTGCTTTTTCAGGAGGCAACTGGTGTGGGAGTATGAACGGATGGATTTCCAGAAAAAATTGCAGACTGCAGGAACCATTTGTGCTTCAGTTTGAGATGCAGATAACATAGACTCTTCTCCAACAGCCTGCGCCAGTCTTCAACAGTGAAAGGACACAGCACAGAAAACATCCTGAAGCCAAGGACCCATTTGCATAACTCAGGTAACCCTGAGGATCTCCAAGGGGCCTCCAAGGGGCCTCAATGACTCTCTAAAAGAATGCAAATGACCAGCTGTCTGCAAAGAATATAAATCTTTCCATTCCCCACCATCCAGAGCTGAAAAAGCTTCTTGGGTAAGAAGCAAAATGTTTTCAAAGAAAAACCAAGAAAGTCCAGTTGCCTCCTGAAAAAAACACCTTTGGGATATTCATGAAAGACTCCATGAAAGAATATTCCTTTATTTTTTCTCTCTTTTCTTTGACCAGGCTATTAAAATCTGTCCACCACAATCCTCCTAAATTTGGAATCCAAGAAGATAAACTGAAACCATTTGAAAAATTGTTGTTAAAATTAGAAAGTCAGCTATTGGATGGCATGATATTCCAGGTAGTATGATAAATACTGTCTAATTTCCTTTATAGAGTGTAAATGTGGCCTGTAGAATCTATAGTGTAAAATTGTGCAATACAGTACAATCTATAGTGTAAAATTGCCAAATGTTTTGATGGTTTTAATTTGTATGCTTCTATTTCTTTTTTGAATTGTATAAACGTTCTGACATGTTAGGTGTCAAAATGTTAGGTGCATCCAGAAATTAGTTTGTTGTTGGTGAGATTTCTGGATCTTTTGTTCAGAAAGCTTTTGTTTCCACTTGTTTTTTAAAAATTCTTTCACTTTTAAGGGGAGGGTATTGGAGTTCAATCCTGACAGGGCTCAAGGTTCACTCAGCCTTCCATCCTTCTGAGGTGGGTAAAATGAGGACCCAGATTGTTGGGGGCAAGATGCTGACTCTGAAATTGGACAATTTGCTGCAGCCAACTTGCCACAGCCAACTCACTGAGGGACAACTCTCCATGGCCAACTTACTGAGGGACAACTCACCATAGGACAATTGCCACTGGACAATTCACCAGTTCAGTTTAATTATTTAAAATAATTAAAACATTTTATTTTTTGTCATTTACATTTCATTTTGTCTCTCCTTTGGCATCCTTTCTTTAATAATTCTGTTCCACCATTTCTTCACTATTAGTGTAATTGTTGTCTTGTGACAATTGTCTCGTGGCAAGTTGACCATGATGAGTTCACTGCAGCAAATTGGCCACAGCGAGTTGTCCTAGACAGACCCTCTGACTCTGTAAATTGCCCAGGGTGTGCTGTAAAGCATTATGGGGTGGTATACAAATCTATTGCTACTGGAAACCACAAATTAAAAGAGTGGGTGAACATCATATAGACTACAGTCATTTCTGGCTGCTTTTACTCACTTCTGGTAAGAAGGAAACAAAATAAAAATAAATGGGCTATGGGTCCCATAAATACTGCAGGTTTCAGTCCATGAACCTAACAAAAATAAAATTGAATCTAACAAAAATAAAAAAACCGGAGATGATCAACCAACAATCCCTATGAATAAATGTTAATACTCTTAAATTTCCAATAAAATTTTTATTTCAATAGAACACAGTAAGAATAACATGCTATTATTTGTTTTTAATGGAGTTTTGAATATGATTTTGTTCTCATTAATACTAATACTGTAAACTGCTTTTATTTCTCTTATTCAGGCTTGTATAGAACAACAATTTGACTGTCTCAATGGAGGCGTGTCAGTGTCAAAGAATAGCATATTTGCTGAAGAGTTTGCACATAGCATTCGCACAATTTTTGCAAACGTTGAAGCTAAACTCGGTAATGCACAACAGAACCTTTTAATATTAATATTAAGATTCTATATTTTTTGGTAAATTTCAAAAACTAACTTTTGTGCCTGTTTCTTTAAGGTGAACCTTCTGAAATTGACCAGAGAGATAAGTATGTTGGAATTTGTGGTCTCTTTGTACTACATTTTCAGATTTTTCGAACTATAGATAAGAAATTTTACAAATTGTTACTGGACATTTGCAAAAAGGTGAATATTTTACTGCTTGTAACTTTTATCGAACTTAGAATTTGATAACCAACATAAAATTAGATGTTTGTGAATAACATTGCAATAAATAACAATCAGAATTAAATTTATGATCATATTCAATCTTTTTTGATAATTCCAGCAAGTAGTGTTCCTGCTCTTTACTAGAATGAAAGCTTGATTTAGTGGACCTCAATACAAAAGGCTTTGCATACAACAGTTCAAATATCTGTAACAATTTACATCATTTTATCAAACAGTAGATGCAATGTCATAGTGCAAATGAAATGCCATTTCATAAATGATAAAAATTGGCACTGTGATATTACTTTTTTTATTGAACTGCTTTCATAAACAATAGATACCCTTCCCTCAAATTGTCTATAAGAATTTTCAAGTCATAACTTGCAAATTTGCATGGGAGATGCGCAAAACAAAATTTATATCCACCAAAAGTTAAAGAAACTGCAAAATTGTATTTTCAGATCTATAGTGCTTAGAATGTTTGGTAAAGGATGAAGTGCATTATTTTGGTATAATGCCCTTGCATAGAATGGCTAGTAGTTCAACAATAAATGTTATCAAGTTAATAGTTTAATCATAACTATATAACAAATGGATTTCAGTGAGAGCTATTATTTATTCATGTATGGCTTAACCCTTCCTTTACAAAAATATCTGGACATGTAAATAGTCTTAATATGGGGATGTTATCAAATCTCCTTTTCATTTGTCTCATTATAAATGCCTACTGTTTCCATGTCCATGTTTCTTCTGCAAATATTGTATAGGCTCAACTATTTTTAAATGCTAAGGAAATAACTTGGGGAATGAATTGGTGTTATATGAGACTGAGATCATGTCTTGGAATGCTTAGCAGAACAATGCAAGTAAAATTAGAACATTTTTATACTTGTAAAATTTGTGTAGTAAAAGAATGGTTCATTAAGGGTCTTGGAATACATTTGTTATGAAAATCTATTATCTATTCTAAAAGATTTTTTTCTCTTTTTTTCCTAAAATTTTCTGCTAATGTTCTAGGTGCCAGCTATCACACTAACAGCTAATGTCATTTGGTTTGCTGACAACTTTTTGATTCAGAAGATGCCAGCTGTTGCCAAGCTTCTGGACAGAAAAAGTTTTCATGCAATTAAATTACAGAGAGAAAATTTTTTACAGCAAAAGGCTCAGTTACTTACAAAGTAAGTTTGGGGAGTAAACACTTATTTTTTCTTCCCTACAAGTTTTTGTTTTGTCCTAGTAGGTTTGGCAATTGATAACAAGCCATTGTTTCTGAATTCAGAGATCATTTCAAATCATCGTTTAGCCTTCTAAATTTTAGTATGGTATCAAAATGTTTAAGAAACTATTATTCATTTTCTTTTTAGAGAGATGCAAACTTATTATGTATTTGTGAGCTCCTGGATGATGAAAATGGAATCTCTTTTGTCAAGGGAACAAAGGATGGATAAGTTTGCTGAAGATCTCAGTAATAGATGCAATGTTTTTATACAGGTATGTATATGCCTTAGTTTCAAAAAATGATCAGAAAATACTGTATATACAGTATACAATCAGATCCATATTACACAATCCCCCATTCTTATGAACAAATTAATTAGAAATTATGAATGAATAGATTTTATTGCAGTCATTGACGGATATAAAATATATCATTAAAAAAACTTCTATGAGTATAGATAAAGCTATATGATGATGTTAGTAAGACACAAAAAACAAAAACCCTGAACAATTAACTTGATAAAATAATATATCTGTACGTAAGTAAGCTGCCTTGAGAAATACAAGTGTAGACACCAAAATATGTTTTTATATGTCACTATTTTGATATATTAATAAAATTTTAAAAATTGAAGCATTAATTGAAACCCATTGATTGAATTGACATTTAAAATTATAACCATAAAACAATGTTATCATTAATTCAAAACAATATTATTGTTGATTCAAAATTGGACTCTAATGTCTAATTCATGCAAATTCTCTGGAAGAATACTATGGACACTGGTAGTTTCAGTGGGTCTCAGTCCTGACTGAAAAGGGCTGGATGGTTTGCTGACTCCAGAGTGTTCTGTGGTTGACTTTGCCTCATTACCTCAACAGCAGTTCCTAAAAGGGAAAGTTGGAGACAGAGCAATGGTTGTGTGGTATAGTTGCATTTAAGGAACATTTCGTAAGGAGATGGTGCACCTACAGTGTTCTTCAAGATGACAAAATACCTCCTCTCAAAACAAGATCAAGATATTGACCACCAACTGCACACCTCCAGAAGAGCCAGGAGGTGTCTGAATCAATTTTTCAGTATTCATAGGACAGAAGGTGTCTCACTGAATATGGGAAGAGATTGCACCAGTCACTGCCATTGACCTTATCCACAAAGAGTCAAAGATACTGGCAAATGCAACCAGTTTTAGAAACTTAAATTTATAGTGACACAAGGAAGCTGTAATTGATTATTTTTCTCATTTTTAGGGCTTTCTGTATGCTTACACCCTTAGAAACATAATCACAACTACAATGAATCTGCACATGTCAATGCAGAAGCCAATGACTAAAACCTCAGTTAAAGCATTATGCAGGCTTGTGGAACTACTCAAAGTAAGTCGAGGTGCTTGCATATTGTCAGTGACACAAATATCAACAGTGGTTCTTTAATAATATTTTAGGATAAATGATGCATATTTAATTGATGACATAGGACAAAATTGAACAGTAAGCTCTTCAATATGATTCTTCAGAATGCACAAGCATATGAATCTAGCAACTGTCTGTGCTCTTTAAAACAGCTGCATCCTTTCATAGGATCACATGGTTACCCTCTACAGATGCTTTCAAAAGTTGCAAATAGCTATTCACAATTTGAAGTAATATTCTGTTAAGTGAAACATTGCACACTTCTAGTAAATGGCAATTTAAAAACATATATTTGTCTAATTATTTTTGTGTCAACAGTGTCTAACCCATTCATGGGACACACATAAAAATATATAGTTATCTAAAAACCTAACAATCTTGGTAATGTTATCATAGTCTGTGATTTGTTAATATAACTTAATGATGCTTCTTTCAAAAGTTCATACTATGTTAGAAATTACATACTTGGACTTTGGTTTGAAAAAAAAATTGTATTATTTCATTTTAATTAAACTTGTTTTAAATTTGACCTTTTGTATGTGGATGAGACAATTAATGTGAGAATTGATTAACTGATTGCAGAATTTGATATTAACTTTTGTTTTTATTTTGTGCTCTGAAATTTGCACAACTTCAGGCAATAGAATATACATTTTACAGAAGAAGTATGACTGTTGCTGATTCAGTCACACATATAATTCAGCATCTTCAGCATCAGGCTCTCAATGCCATTGCTGTAGCCAAGGTAGGAAAGCAATTTCAATTGATTTTAAGCTCAGCAATTATAAAAAAAACTAGACAAGCTGTTGTTTGAATAAATTATAAGGAACTTCAGAGTGGCAAAAATAAATCCTGACGTCATTTATGCTCATTCATGATATGAAAATGCCGAACAAGGAATCCTTTGGTTTGCTAGTATGTAAATTTTAATCACTGGATTAATTTGTTTTGGCTTTAAATCTGGTTTAGTTTGGAATTTAAAAAAGAAATATATTTGTCAATCTCTGAAATAAAGTTTACTGGCTGAAGAGTTTTCTGAATTACTAATCCCAAAATGCTGGTTTTCTCTGTCCCTTCCCCTTATTCTTTTATCTTTATCATTTAAAGAAAAGAGTAATTTCTGACAAAAAGTACAGTGAACAGCGCCTTGATGTACTTTCTGCTCTTGTGCTGGCTGAAAACACCCTCAATGGCCCTAGCACAAAACAGAGGAGACTCATAGTTTCTCTTGCCCTCAGTGTGGGCACACAAATGGTGAGTGTAACCGTTCCTATCTTATCTGCTTATAAGGAATAATATAAGGAGTTTTATGGTTAATGACTGATGCAAATATTAGTTTGATAGCAACTGATGCAACCAATAGCTTGCCCCTCTATTTTTTTTTCCAGAAAACATTTAAAGATGAAGAACTCCTTCCTCTTCAAGTAGTTATGAAAAAGTTGGCCTTAATCAGTGAACTTAGGGAACGGTAAATAAAGCTATAAAATGATAAAGTCTTACATTCTGAGATACCCAGAATAAGGTGGTGTGGCAGAAGGTTTGTCATATAATGATGCTTGCTGTAGACTGGATGGTATATTTTCACTATAAAATTGAGCTTTAAAAATAGAAGTCAGCATCCCTGAGAATGTATGTTTGTTTAGAACTCAAGTTTTATCTCTTACAATTATGAAGATAGATTGTAAAATGCATTCTGAGTAAAAATATGGTTCTTTGAAATTAGTTCTGTATGAATTATGAATATTTATTTTCTTAATAACGTTAATTTTTTCATTTTAGAGTCCAAGCACAGTGTGATTGCTGCTTTTTGTACTGGCACAGAACGATATTTCCAATTTATCTGGATGATGTTTATGAGAATGCAGTGGATGCTGCAAGATTACATGTAAGTAAAACATTAAATCTGAAACAGCCAGGAAAATTACAGGGATGTTGTACAGGTAGTCCTTGACTTACAACCACAATTGAGCTCAAAATTTCCATTAGTAAGCAAGGCAGTTGTTAATTGAATCATGTGGTTATGAGAACCTAGCTTCTCCCATTGTTGGAAGTTTGTTGGGAAGGGTACAAATGGTGAGCACCATAGTTCTGGGATAGTGCAACTGTTATAATAAGTACGTGCCAGTTGCCACATGCTCAAATTTGAACCATCTGACCATGGGGATGTTGCCATGGTCATAAGTGTGAAAAACTCATAAGTTACTTTTTTCTGTGTTGTAACTTTGAATGGTCACTAGACAAATGATTTCAGGTAAGTTGATGACTACCTGCAGTTCTAATACAATTTCACGTATTGTTAATTAATAAGAACAATTCCACCCTACAAATTTTTAAATATATTAATATACAACATATAGTTTGTTCTAGAACTAAAAATTAGAAGAGGAAAAAGAAAGTAGACCAAGCATGTCTTAGATTTATTTCTTGAATCATAGCTTAGATCATGGGTGTCAAACTCGCCACGTCATGTTGCTGTCATGTGATGTTTCACAATGTTTTTTCCCTTCACGGAACTGGGGTAGGTGTGGCCTGTGTGTGAGGCACCTGGCCCATGGGCCGCCAATTTGACACCCCTGGCTTAAATGATAGATAGGGAGAACAGTTCATTTGAAGTTGGGACTTGAGGCTGAGTAGGATAGTGTTTAGGATTGAATAAATTGGGTTAGGATAGGTAAATTGGGTTTTCCTGTTCATTCTCTTAAGCAAAGCTGTGACAAAATATTCAGCAGCTTTCATTTAAACAGTGCACCGTTTCTCAACCTTGGCAACTTCAAGATGTGTGGACTTACAATCAGCATGCTAGTGTATATTGCATAAATCCAGTGGTGGGATTCAAATTTTTTTACTACTGGTTTTGTGGGTGTGGCTTTGTGGGCATGACATGGCTTTGTGGGAGTGGCTTTGTGAGTGGCACGGGAAGAATATTGCAAAATCCCATTCACTCCCCATCCCACTAACCTGCTTTCCAGCTCCGTTCTCTTGTGCAAGGCAACAAAAGAAGACTCAGCCGATCAGCTGGGACTCAGGAGGCAGAGAATAGATGGAGGCGGGGCCAGTCAGAGGTGGTATTTGCTGGTTCTCCAAACTACTCAAAATTTCCGCTACCAGTTCTCCAGAAGTGGTCAGAACCTGCTGAATACCACCTCTGCATAAATCTAAATAAATCATTATTGATCTTAATTATGCTTGATGGAAATAAGCCATAATTATAAAACAATATAATTTTCATTGAACGTAGTTAATATTAACAAATTTATAATTTATTAACAAATTTATAGTTTCAAATCTTTTGCAAACACAACAGGGAGAAACACAAACAGATGCAAGTTGGAAGATTTTAGAGACTTATTCTTCTAATTAACCCATCTAATAAACCCTCAAAATGCACTTTTAGGGGGCCACCATTTAGGATCTGGATTTGTGTTTACTTTTTAGTGCTTGTGAATGTGTATAGTTGTCTGAATTCTTTATTAAATTGGATTATTTTTTCAGTATATGTTTAGAGCATTGCGGGATTGTGTACCAGCTATGCTGCACTCAAGGCATTTGGATTCCTTTGAAATACTCCTAGAAAGCTATGACAGAGAAATCATGGATGTTTTCAATAAGGTTAGAGTGCATGCATTGTATTTATTCTGAATTACACCTGTATAAGGAGCGTGTATTCAAATCTATAAGGATTAACAGAAGTCTACATAAACTTAAATATACAGTGGTCTAGTAACTGTAGATATAAGTAAGCTAAAGAGTCACAATTAACATGTAATTTATTGTAGACCAATAGAAAAATATCTTACCATATTAGAATTGAAATATTAAATATATTTATAAGTAATATTAAATTTCTATTTTAATTTTAATATTTCAATTATTATGATCAATCTCAATATGTACAGATAATTTCAGGTTGTTAAAGTTAATAAAATTGGCTTCTTAATTATTGGAAGTTAAATAATTATTTGGTTCTTTTTAAAGCCATTTCTCAATTATTGTTTTCATTTAGAGAAGAGATTATTTAGTTGCAGCTATCTCCTTTTTTTTTTTAATAAAAGCATATACACAAACTTCTCATCTTGACCATCGTTTACCTCCTCCCTCTTGGCTCTTAGGATAGAACTTGTGATAGACAATTAATGATATAATGTATTCTTACAGTTTAAATAAAATATTCATAGATG
Organism: Naja naja; assembly: GCA_009733165.1. Taxonomy (NCBI): domain Eukaryota; kingdom Metazoa; phylum Chordata; class Lepidosauria; order Squamata; family Elapidae; genus Naja; species Naja naja. The sequence goes on along the minus strand of CM019154.1, from coordinate 29,247,624 downwards.
GCTGATAATTATTTGTCAGTGACCAATAATTAAGCTGTAGGGAACAAGGTAAACATGTTATATCATAGATATTTACAGTATTTGCTTAATATATTTATGGCTTAGAACAGGAGTGCAAGTTGGATGTCTTCAGGGCCGATCAGCATTGTAGTTCTCCACGGGCCGGTCAGGGGGTGGGGAGACGGGATCGATGCCTTCTGCAGGACCCTGCCGGCCAAAATGAGGTGTGGGGGCCACATGCACTCCCCCATGCCTCATTTTGGCACCCAGAGGTACTGTGGGCTGGTCCTTTGCTATTTCCAGGCTGCCCCCACGGGTCATATTTAAGCACCCCTCAGTCCGAATCTGGCCTGTGGGCCTTGAGTTTGACAATCCTGGCTTAGAACATTATTTGAAAACCAAAAGGGGTCACTCATGAGAAATTGTCTTACTTCTTGCAGGAATGAACCTAGCAAGACTACAATTTTTATATAAAAGGCCATTTTGAAGTGGATAGTTTTTCAGATGAAAATCTTCTTTGGTATAAGTCAAATTCATTTTGCATCTCTACCCTGCCTCTTTGTTATGGGGCTGCCATCTCTTAACTCGAGTTTCAAATATTGCCAGAGCCAAGTGCTCCTCTTCCAGTTCATTATGAAGGTGCAATCTTGTGTTGCTTTATAGAATTCTTATCTATTAACCAGTGTGCTGTGAAGATTAAGATATGCCATCCTCTGAAAATAACATTTTTGTTAACATTTTTGTTTTGAGCAGCACCTTCTAGACAAGTTATGCAAAGAAATCGAAAAGGATTTGCGCCTGTCAGTACACACACACTTAAAACTAGATGACCGAAATCCATTCAAAGTTGGAATGAAGGATCTTGCTCACTTCTTCTCTTTAAACCCAATTCGCTTTTTTAATCGGTTCATAGATATCAAAGGTAGACATTTGTTTGTTTGTTTTTACTTGCACGACTCTGGTGGTTTGTTTATTGCTATTGTTACAGTTCCAAAACTTATCTACTTGATTTGTTTTCAGTTTCTCAATTTTTATGCTAACTGTCACTTGAGAAGTTACTTTTAAGAGGCATTTCCTCCATTATTTAATGCTGAAATGAACTATCTGGAATAAGCAGGTTTTTCACATATTAATTGGGCTAAGTTATCTTTCTCCCTCTTTTTTACAGCTCATGTGACTCATTACCTAGACAAGACTTTTTACAATCTAACTACAGTAGCTCTGCATGACTGGGCTACCTACAGTGAAATGAGGAATTTAGCAACTCAACGCTATGGTTTAATTATGGCAGAAGCACATCTTCCAAGCCAGACTTTAGAACAGGTATGAAATGTACAAAGAAATTGTTCTGTATTTTTTTAAAAAAGTTATTCAGAAGTTTGTGCATTAATGGCTTGATTGGTTGTGATTGCTATTATTAAAATTAATAATTAAAATTATGCACTATCCAAAGTGACTCTGCAGCTTACAGTGTAGGAAAAATAAATACAAAAAAAATTTCAAACATAAACTTTAAAATGCAAAATGGGCTAAAAAAAATCAAGGGCTGAAGATGAGTGTGGTTTTATCAGCCACTAATTAATAATAAGTATTTATTTTTCCTTAAAATCCAGGGGTGTTGCTGCTTCTCTGCTTTTAGGGAACTCCTGCTATTAGTATTAGAGAACAGGCAATTAAATAGGACTTCTTCTTGCTGAGTCCAGTATAAAAAGAAATACATTGCTCTGAGTTTACATGCCACAGACATGTAATAGAGTGGCATGGGCTTTTGGATATGTTGTATTTTTATCATTTTGGAGGTATATTCTTACTGTGATTGCTTATAAATTGTTATTCAAGGATGAAATTAAATACCAGTTTCAGAATAAGTGACTACATTTTCTAGCTTGAATCAAACGTTCTTCTACACTTACATATATTCATTATATTTAAATATTCTTTATTTGTATGCCTTCTGTTCCAAAAATTAATAACATCAAAGTAAGAAACAGAAAACATACCAAATTGCCAAATTCCAGTCTTCAACTACAACATGCATTCCTTCTGTGCTAGATGAAACAGAACCTTTCTCAATTGTTTTCCTAAAACTGAAGAGGGAAGGAACCGACCAGATCTCCATGGGGAAAGAATTCCAAAGAATGGGGAAAGCAACTAAAAATGCCCACTTCCAAAATCCCATTGGAAGACAGTCCCATATAGACAAGATCTCAAAGGATTTGATCCTGTTTCATTGGATTGGATGGCCAGATGTTTCTCATGTTTCTCAGATAATTTTACTTGGATTTTAAAATTGCCTTTTCTTCTTTCAGGGCTTGGATGTACTGGAAATTATGAGAAATATTCATGTATTTGTATCCCGATACCTGTACAATCTCAATAATCAGGTGAGGGAAAAGTGATAAAATCCCAATTATTAACTGATATCCTTTCGATGACTATTGAAATTATACAACAATTGTGTCATTGCAGATCTTCATTGAAAGAATTAGCAATAACAAACATCTGAACACAATAAATATAAGACACATAGCTAATTCAATTCGAACACATGGCACAGGAATTATGAACACAACAGTAAGTATTGCTATGAGATTTAGCATTGATTTATTTACTAAGTGTATTATAAACAGCAGAGAGCATGTTTTAATCATAATAGAAAAATTGTTCCTTTTGCAGTGGCATAACTGCTAAAGTCATGGCATAAACTTGCATTTATTTATTAAATGTATTTGCCACCTCTCTTGCCTTGAGGTGACTGGGCAGCTTACAATGAAAGCATAAAAACAAATATTTCTGATAACAAAAAATTACAATTAAAAGATGGGAGGGAAGGGAACAGAATGCACTGGGGGTTTGAGGTGGGATCTCCTCTTAATCCATCAACCACCTAGCATATTCCCTCGTAGGCCCCAAGCCAACTACCAGAGCCAGGTCTTCAGGCTCTTATGGAAGGTCAGAAGGGTGGGAGCAGACCTCACCTCAGGGGACAAAATGTTCCAAATAGCAAAAGTCATGACAGAAAAAGGTCTTTTCCTGAACCCTGCAGCCAGAATTCCTAGACTTATGGGGCCCACAGCATGCCCCTCTGCCAGGACAGGTGAGGCCAGCCAGTCTCATTGGACTGAGACAGTTCCTCAAGTAACCAAGGGCCTTGGTGGTGCAGGCTGTTAATAGCCTAGCACTTAGCTCCAGCTGCCTGTAATTATTGCAGGCTCGAATCCCACCAGGCTCAAGGTTGACAGCCTTCCATCCTCTCGGGGTAGGTAAAATGAGGACCCAAGATTGTTGGGGGCAATAAGCTGACTTTGTAAAAAATGCCGCTTAGTAATAAGCAGGCATATACAATGGAATGAAGGCTATTGCTGAGCACATTGGGTTGTATCCCAAAAACTGTAAGCTGCCCTGAGTCTCCGGAGAAGGGCGGGATATAAATATGAATAAAAATAAAATAAAAATAAAAAAACCTGAACCCACACCATGCAGGGCTTTAAAGGTGATAACCAACACCTTGAATTGTACCCAGAAGCAAACAGCAGCAAATGCAGCTTGCTGTTTGAACAGGAATCACAAGTCCAGAAGAACCCCCGAGTTGCAGACTGGCTCTGAGGTAGCACAACCCCATCCAGAACTAAGGATGCTAAAAGTTCTGGATCTTGAAGCTCCATGCACCCAAAGCTATCGGTCTCTATAGCCTCCAGGCACCACAAGAGGGCAACAACAGCATCACTTGGATCATCAGGGGTGGAGATACAAAGTTGAGTATCATCAGCATACTCATGATACTCCACCCAGGATGGCAAATGATCTCACTCAACTTCATGTAGTGGGGAGAATACTGAGCCCTATGCATGCCACAAAGGAATGGCCATGGGCTGGAACTCTCACTTCAATTGAATGTTTATAGCTTCCTTTAGCTTTCTAGTTTTTGCAACTTTCAAATAGATCTCTGCTGGATAATTCACTAGTAGTCTATACATGAAAGTGAAAGATTGTTAATTACTAATGCAGTACGTAAAAGTAACCATTCCTGGAGGGAGATGCATGTAGATGCATGCAACGAATCACTGTATATCAACTATAGATAGAAGCAAGGTTTTTCAGGCTGTTTTTGAGATGTGGGAATGAACATGAGTTAATTCAAACAGTTATAGGCAGGCTTAAGGGATCAGAATTGCCACTGTGGCCCAAGCTAGTTGCATTTCTCCAAACCCATTTGTTGTATTGTTGCTGCTGTTATTATTATTTCAATTTGTTTTCTGCCCAGTGGATATTCAAGGTGGTTACTATCTTTGGTATCTTTATTTAAAAGGATTCCAATTAGAAGAATCAGGACAAATATATCAAACACCTGTTTTTTGTCTCTTCAACGTGCCTTAAGTCTAAACTATTGCTCTTGGTTTCACAACTACTAATGTGTTGCCTACCAATTTGTGATGTTTAACTGGTGCATCAACAGGAGCTGATTGTTTGTCTCCAGAAGTACAACTTTTAAGAAACTATTAATTTCAAATAAGGGTGATCTTTGCAGTTTGCTTTTCACAAATAATGTTGGATATAAATAGTTCAGAGTAACAAGACTTACTCATTTTTAGAGAACTATGGAATTGTAAGCAAGTCTCATATATTCATAATATATGAATAATATTCATATATATTATTACTGCAAACAGAACACTGCTTTTGTGTGGTTACACATACTTTGCATCAAGAAAGATAGCGGAATTAATGATATCACCTTCCACTCTACATAGTACATACATACTGAAGCTATGGTGTAACATTCAGAATTAGTGAACGTGATTGAGTGCTAACATTTAATAACAGCCAACTATTCAATAAGCAAGTACTTGGACATTGCAATAAGAGGATGAAATACTGCTTTTATCAATAGGGATAGGGTTTTTAAAAATGTATTTGTTTTATATTTTGTAGGTAAATTTCACATACCAGTTTCTGAGAAAGAAATTTTACATCTTTAGTCAATTTATGTATGATGAGCACATCAAATCCAGATTGATCAAAGATATACGATTCTTTAGGGAAATTAAGGATCAAAATGATCATAAGGTATGTTACAAGCGATTTATAGATTCATGGTTCTCTTTTTGAGAAAAGTGTTAACTTAAATTCACTGAGAACACAATCCTGCATTTGCTTATTTGAAAATAAGACCCATATAAGTAATTTAGATTTATTCTGGAAAATTTTTTTAGGATAATACTTTGGAATAGTTTGTAGTTAGGTGAGCCAAGAATAAGCACATTTTTGGGACCGATGGGCACAATAAGGTTAGAAAACAACTACCATGGAGGGTTGATATAGTATCAAATACTGCTGAAAGTATTGTGATAAGTTTCAAGATAGCAATCTACCAAAAGATAGTAGCAAGGCAAAGAATGTGATGCATGCCAAGAAAGCTATTTGAGGACATTGTTTTGTTTATCCCTGAGATTACCCATCCCAAAGTAAGACTGAATTTTATTTAGCGATCATGGTTATTAATACCAAGGATAGAGAAATTTCAAAGTGCTTCTTCTAAAATAAGCTTATGTGTGTATACACATAGAATTTAGAGATTAGTTCTGTCTCATTAATGAGTCTATAATGGTAGTCCTCAGTTAATGACCAGTCATTCAGTGAGTGTCCAAAGTAGACACTGGACAAAGGGTATCTATGATCTGCCCTCAAAGGTCCTGATGTCCCAGTACCCCTGCAGTCAGGTGATCACTATTAAGAAAATTGGCAACTGTCTCAAACTTACTATAGTTGCAGCGTCCCATAGTCAGCAAAGACAATAAGCTATCAGGGAAGGTCACACGTTGCTCCTGTAAATCATTCCTATACTTGCCACTTTTTCTGCTGAGGAGCCTGATTACCTGCACTAGCCATCTTTGCATCCTCCTGGCCCTGGTGGAAGCTATTCTCAGAAATTTTCTACAAATATTTTGTAAATAAAGGACAATGTAGTGGCTACAAGATTTAACTAACCTTCAATGTATATATGTCTTCTTTTTATAGGAATATAGAAATTAATAAAGTAGAAAAAATGCATCAATACATGGGAAACTCAAAAGGGCTTGATATCAATTTTTCATAAACAATGCTTGTTTGTAATATATTATCCATTTTTTTTCTAGTACCCATTTGAGAGAGCAGAGAAATTCAATCGGGGAATCAGAAAACTTGGGATTACACCAGATGGGCAAAGTTATCTTGACCAGTTCAGGCAACTGATTAGCCAAATAGGTATGAACATAAATTCTATGTCATTATTTTAAAAGCAATAAAAAAGGGTATATGGACTGCAACTGCCAGAATTCCCCAGCCAGCATTCTGGAGTTGAAATCCATATATCTTAAAGTTGCTAAGGTTGAGAAACACTGATGTATTACAAGAAGTCAGGTATGGCAGGGAATCTACCGGCACCAAAAAAGCTGTCTATATCATTATGCTGAAATTTCTGGCCTGTGGAAATCCCTGTCATAAATATATCAAATCAGTTTTCCCCTCCAGTCCCTTGCTACTAGGATTGTGGTGTTATATCTATAAGCAGATGGAAAAAATAGGCAGATGTGGCTTTTAAAAATCTCAGTCTTTGACAATATAACTGCTGCCCATGTGTTTTCTAATTTATGTTGTCTGCTTAGGCTGGGATAGACAACTTGCCACTCTCTAGCTACTGTAGATTATTGTTAATATTAGTTATTATTTAATTATTAAGATTATTAATAAATTGTCCTAGCATGATTAAAAGTCTGGAATTTAGGAGCATAGGAGCGGCATGGAGTAAATTTCTTTTGAATTTTGAAAATTTTGTTGTTTAGTCATTAAGTAGTGTCCAACTCTTCACACACACACACACCCTGGTGCTCCACTGTCTCCTGGAGTCCTAAATTCATGTTCATTGCGTCAATGACACTATCTAACCATCTCATCCTCTGCTGTCTCCTCCTTCTTCTTTCGCCTTCAACCTTTCTCAACATCAGGGTCTTTTCCAGTGAGTCTTCTCTTCTAATTTAATTGCCAAAGTATTTGAGCTTCAGCTTCAATATCTGTCCTTCCAAAGAATGGTCAGGGTTGATTTCCTTTAGGATTGATTGATCTGATCTCTTCGCAGTCCAAGGGATTCTCAAGAATTTTCTCCAATTGATTCAATTTGAAAGCATCAAGTCTTTGGCATTTAGCCTTCCTTACGGTCCAATTCTCACAGCTGAATTAGAAAATAATACTATTTAATTGTGCTGAAGAGAACAAATTCTACTAAATATGCCCAGCATGTTTATTTAACAAATGATAAAATTCATCTTGCTAGTATTTCAATTAGTTATATTTGTTTCTGTAATATAAATTCAAATATTACTATCTTTGTTTAAAGGTAATGCTATGGGCTATGTACGAATGATAAGATCTGGTGGACTTCACTGCTGTAGCAGCGCAATTAGGTATGCACCAATACTTTTTAGGTTGTCTGTCCATGTTGTTGTACATCTTTTGAAGATCTTCTTGCTTTAATTTTTCTCTTTGCAGTTAACATATATTGCAGTAATCCTTTGGGTGTGTTTCTTGCGTTTAAATATATATTACATCTGTTTAGTAAATGTAAAATTGCATACTCATATTAAATTTTCAAGAATTTGACAGTTCAATACTTGTAAAAATTATAAAAATTATAGTAACATGATAGCAAGTTTGGGTGTCAGTATAGAAGTGTAAATAATACAAAGAGCACAAGATGCAAATGAGCATTTAATGATGATAAATATAGAAATTTTGCTGTCAGATGTCATAACACTTTTGTGACTTGATACCTGCAAACTTGGAAAATGTGGTGGATAGAAGTATGCCTTCTTGTTAATGTAGAATAAGTTACAAAAGTACTTTTTGAGAACAAAGAAACGTTTTTGCTAATAAAATATGAACTAGCTTGTGATAAGGTGGGAATAGAAATACAGCATGTAAAATAGAAAAGTTACATTCATTTACATACATACACCTATATGTTAAAATGTCTAATTGTATGAAAACCTGACAAAACTTGTAGGTTTGTTCCTGACCTTGAAGATATTGTCAACTTTGAAGAACTTGTGAAAGAAGAAGGTCTGTCAGAAGAAACACAACAAGCAGCTAGGTAATTGTAATGCAAATATAAAAAATATTTCACTATTACTTGCACTGCTCTTTTTCGAACAGCTTTCAATAAAATAAAATGTTGAACTCCATTCATAGCTATGCATTACAAAAGTCTGTAGGAACCAGTTCAGAGGCATCTGGTGGAGAGAGGTGTTTTGCCTGGTTTGTGGCTTTTCAAAGGCAACAGTTTGGTCACAAAGGGGAACATGATGTTGAACCAGAAAAGGTCTTGATCTGATACAGTGGGGTGCTTCTGATATTCTTCTGTTTCTTATGGTGGGGCAGTGATTAGAGTGCAGTATTGCAGGCTACTTCTGCTGACTGCCGGCTGACTGCAATTTGGCAGTTCAAATCTCACTAGCTCAAGGTTGACTTAGCCTTCCATCCTTCCGAGGTGGGTAAAATGATGACCCAGATTGTTGGGGGCAATATGCTGACTCTGTAAACCACTTAGGGAGGGCTGTAAAGCACTGTGAAGCGGTATATAAGTCTAAGCGCTATTACTATTGCTATTACAAGATTAGTCATTTATTTTCTCACTGGCAAAATTGCAGCCGAAGTTTACTGAGGTTGAGACAGCTAAGGATACAAGTTATTGATATTTTTTTTATTCTTTCATTAGTTTTATAGTCTGTTTTTCCTGCAGAAGCTCAAAATAGTGCATACAATACCTCAATCATTTTACTTTCACCATCATACCATTGGTAGATCCTTTGACAAAGTTCTGTGGGAGATTTTATTTCCAGTCCTTCCATTTCATTCTTTCAAACATCTCCAAATGTTGTTAAACTTACTGTTTAAAACTGTGCATGGAAAAATAAGAAAATTCTCCACTGCCTACATTAAAGTAGGTGGCTCACAATTTGACCTTACATGGATGTTATCAGAGCTTATTAAAGTCTGTCCCAAGTACTCTGTTGTCAAGCCGATATTTATATATTATATAATTAGAACTAGAAGTGTGTATTTTTTTTAAAAAAAATACAGTAAATTGTATTTAAATAGCTTAGTGATAAAAGAATGCATAATAGTTTCTTCCTTTAGCAAGTTGAGGATATCAACTTGTTTTTAGTATGTGTACTTAGTGCATGTTATTTATTTGGCAACCTTGTAAACACAGCTTGGAAAATAGTTCCCACGGTTACGGGATTTTGATTTTAATTTATTTCCAACAGCTGTATTTGGTACGATAAGTTTTACAAAATTGGCAAGATGGCCCTCCAAAGTATGGAATAATGTTTAGGTTCCAGTTATCCTTCTAAGTCAGAAGTGTCCAACCTTGGCAACTTTAAGACCTGTGGACTTCAACACCCAGAATTCTCCAGCTAGCCATGCTGGGCTTTTTTTTTTAAAGAATATGTTAAATGTTTTCTGTGGTCTCAAAAGGAGGCAAGCTGCTTTAAGGTAGCAAAGGGGTGATTTGAACACTTCTTTAAAATGGTGCTAAAGATCATCATGAAACAAGCAGCTTTAATTTCTGTATGTAATTATTATGAAAAGAATAGGCCATCCCCAAACAGTATAAGACCAGGACATTTTCCTTTCAGACTGTTGCTATATCTCTACTTTGCAGGCAGCTGGATTCTGTACTTAGCGATCTCACCTGCAGCTCTGCAGAAGGTACAGAGTACTTCAAAATGCTTGTGGATGTCTTTGCTCCTGAATTCCGCAGTCCAAAGAACATGCATCTACGCAATTTTTATATCATTGTTCCCCCGCTGGTTAGTATTTGCATTATTCAACTTCTTGGATAACAAAAGTGATATGTAATTATTTATTTACTTAATCCATTTATATCCCATTGCGATCTTGAAGAGCTCTTGGTGGTTCACAAAGATAGCAATACACAGTCATAATGAAAGCATCCACAATCAACTTAAAGATAGGAAAGTGATCACAAATGTAAAATGATCCTATATTGAAACAGCTAGTATTTGAGGGGTGGGGAGAAGCATCCATTTACAGATAATCAAGCTTACCAACATAGAAGACATCTCACTGGAATTGTCCAGTGAAAGAGTGTGCTGTATAGACTTGGAGATATGGATATGGAGAGAGATATATACATACACATACATACATATATACAGAGAGAGGGAGGAGGGAGGGAGGAGAGAGAGAGAGAGAGAGAGAGAGAGGGAGAAAGATTGGAGCTGAGTGTTTACTGGCTGGATTCCCTTTCTGATGCCTATGTGGAGTTTGCAGCAGACAATTACTTGTTACCAGAGAAATATATGTCGCTATCTAGGATTGAATTTGCAGCCTCCTGATTATGAGACAAGAACTGCAGTTCTAGGCTACCACAACTGCTCAGGGTTTTGGATAATTATTTGAGGCCAAATAGCTAATTGCACTTTCCACTGGCCTGACTCTTTAATATTAAGATAATAACCTTACAGAACATTTGTATTTAAAATTATATTTCTGCTTCAGTTAAGCCATGTTCCAGAACTAAAAGTGCCCTGAAGAATATCTCTGAGTTGCCATCAGAAATAATATGCGCAAGTGGTATAACCTGGGTTGCATTCTTTGAGCTTCTGGTTTGATGTTATTATTTTGGAATTACTAAATTGGGGTAATTATTTGGGCAACCTCATGTAATTCCTAGTCTCTTCCTTTTAGGCACTCAATTTTATAGAACACTCACTCAGCTGCAAAGAGAAACTGAACAAAAAGAACAAAATTGGCGCAGCTTTTACTGATGATGGCTTTGCTATGGGTAAGTGCAAGAGCAATACATGTCCTCGACTTACAACCACAATTGGGCCCAAAATTTCTGTTGTTAAGTGATGCATTTGTTAAATGAGTTTTGCCCTATATTACAACCTTTCTTGACACAGTTGTTACGTGAATCACTGCAGTTGATTAGCTAGTAACCCAGATGTTAAGTGAATCTGGCTTCCCCATTGACTTTGCTTGTCAGAAGGTTGCAAAAGGTGACCCACATGACTGTGTGACAGTGCAACGGTCATAAATATGAGTCAGTGGCCAAGCATCTGAATTTGGATCATATGAATTTGATCATGGGGAAGATGCAAAGATGGTAACTCTGAAAAACAGCCATAAGTCACTTTTTTCAGTGCCATTGTAACATTGAACAGTCACTAAGCAAATTGTTGTAAGTCAAGGACTATCTGTATCCCTGTACGGATATTCTAACCATTTGAAAATATATAGGAGTAGAATTGCTTTATTAACTCAGTAAGAAGATAATTTTTTTCGTCAAATCAGCAACTGTGAATTGGGAAAGGGAAAATCATCTTATATTATCATCTCAAAGAGGCAGAAAGCTTTTCATCCCTCCAAGTTTTTTTCCCCACTTTGCCTGGGCTGGATCATGTTACTTCCTTCCCTTCTTTTAATAGGGCCATCCATACTTTGCAACTCCTTTTTTATCCTGTCTTCTTCTTTGTGGCTTCGTGAAGGAATAAAGATTTTTGGGATGTGTATATGCTTGCCTGTTTCCATGTGTAAATTAATTAAATACCCTTATTTAATTGTAATCTGCATTTTATAATATGTAAATTGTAAATTAAATACTCTAATTACAATCCATATTTTATAAATATAATTTCATAGGTATTTCAAGATAAACACATTCTGTAATGTTATCCTAATAATCTTTATTACAATATTTGTTTTATATTTTATATTTGAAGTTATAACTACTCATGTTAAGCTGGTCATTGATCAAGATAAAAATAAATTGAGAATAATAAAAATAGGCCAATTTAAAACTAACATGTAAAACACATTATTATTTTTTAACTCGGGGTATGGGGAAATATCTTTCAGGTGTGGCTTACATTTTGAAACTCTTGGACCAGTACCAAGAATTTGATTCCCTCCACTGGTTCCAGTCAGTACGGGAGAAATATGTGAAGGAAATCAGAGCATTAGCAAAGCAGCAGAGTGTCCAGTCAGCTAGTCAAGATGAGAAGTTGCTACAGACCATGAATCTTACTCATAAGCGACTGGAAGTTTGTTTGCAGGTATTTAAAATCATTAAATTACAGTCTCAAATGATTTTGAAACATCAAATTGGTATATGCATACTGAAAGACAGGATCTCTTAAAAGCTTCATTAATTTAGTGTTAATAATGCAATAACATTTTAAAATACTCAAAAACTGCCCTCAGGTTTTTTCTAGAAGGCAGTTTTGGTGAATCACTAATGTTTAATCCAGACCTGGGCATTTCACGACCCGCGAGACACATCCAGCCCATGGGTGCTCCAAGTCTGGCCTGTGGTGGCAGCGGGTGAGGCATTGGAAGTGGAGGGATAGTGGGGGTTGGGGTGGCCCTCCACAATATTCCCAATTTCTTATGTGACCCCTTGGAAAAATTAAGTGCCCAACCTTGGTTTAATCAATACCAAAAGTTAGTAGAAAGTGAGGTTTGTGAACTCACACAAAGTCTCCATTGCAATTGTGAGCAAGATGGGCGCAAAACGTAAAATCACCGAACCGGTAGTTACACCGGTCAGATCCCACCCCTGGTTCAAATCCACACAAAAAAACCCCTCTGTCCTGTGGTGGTATGCTACTCAACCAGGCCGAACCAGTAGTAAAAAAAACACCGCCTAGATCAACTGAGAGGAGGAAAAAAAGCCTCACAATCAGCTGAGAGAAGAAAGAGGAGAAAAGCACAGAATCAGCCCTCCCGCCTGCCTCTGCGCTTTTCTATATCCTCTTAGCTGATTGGTGCTGCAGGCCTCAGCTGGTGTGGGGAAAGCTGCATGCATGCGTGTGCACGTGCGCGTGATCACCGAACCGGTAGTGGAACTGTCCTAAGGTCTTCTTCCATATCTCTCCATGTATCTGGGGCATTTGTAGGCAATCTCTCACCCTGTCTTTATCTGGAGAGGTTCCAAGGGTCTGGTCTACTCACCAGTTCCTTGGTCTTTTGCAGAGCCATCTACAGTTCTTCCTCTCTGAAAGCTTCAGGATAATCAACTATCTTAAGGAAATAATTTGAGTCAGATTCTTTTTTTAATCGGTTGAAGTCTTAAATTAATTCAAGGCTTATGGCACTAATGTCCATGAATCATCCAGATAATGCAAATCATCCAAAATAATGCCAATAATGTAGGCTGAAACAATTGTCTTTAACTATTCAGAAGGGCCAACTAAAAATGCTGCTGACATGATTTCTCCCTTTGAGATTATGACACCTGGAACAAATTTTATTAATGGATTATAAATAATTGATCTTGGACAAGAAAATATCCAAAAGAGCACAGGTAATTAGAAATAAATACATTATAAATAAGGAATTAGCAGTAAAATGAAGAAAAATACATTTAATTGTACGCTTTGAATGATATTCTTCAGTACATTATGTTGATAATGTGTAAAAGATGCTATTGATAATTCAGGTATAAATTGTGCACAATATTTATGGGAGTTTCATATATTCATGCACCTTAAAATAAGTTGGAGATTTTGTGATTATGTGGCATGTTAAACATGCAGATCTTTTTCATTTCTCATAGGAATTTGAACTACTTTATTTCTCACTAAGCAGCGCAAGGATATTTTTTAGAGCAGATAAAACTGCAGCAGAAGAAAACCAAGATAAAAAAGACAGTGAAGGTTAGTAGGAAATATTCTGCACTCTGGGGAGTTCTGGCACTGAATGCAAATTATTTTCTGCTCCTATGCGTACCAAACTACAAATCCATGGAGGAATATTAGTAGTAAAACAAATGGCATTCCATTTCTATAAGCCTGAATTTTATTATCACCTGTTTAGAGCATGAGTAGGAAATTCAGACTAGAATAGTTCACAATATGTAATAATAGTACATTCATGTTGTGATTTTTCACTGAGCAGATTGAACAATTATGCCACAAAACATAATGAAATAGTAGGCTAATAGAGGTAGCCCTTTCAACCACAATTTAGCCCAAAATTTCTGTTGCTGAGCGAGACGGTTGTGAAGTGAGTTTTGCCCCATTTTATGACCTTTCTTTCTTGCCATTGTTATGAATCAACAGCAGTTGCTAAATTAATAACATGTTAAGTGAATTAGACTTCCCCGTTGACTTTACTTGACAGAAGGTCCCAGAGTGATCACGTGACCCTGGGATGCTGCAACCATAAATATGAACCAGGTGCCAAATATCCAAATTTGGATCACATGACCATAGGGAAGCTGCAATGGTTGTGTAAAAACAGTCATAAGTCACTTTTTCAGTGCTGTTGTAACTTTGAATGGTCACTAAATGAATGATTGTAAGTTGATTGTAAGTTTATTTACCTGTAGTGGTAAATAAAACAAAGATCTGTAATAGTTTAAAAATGATGCATTTATTGTAGCCTAAGTTCTTATGGGGCACAATCCACTTCATTAGATAAATAGAATGTCGTCCTTTTGGAAAGTATAATCTATGTTTAGAAGACAGAATAGCAAACTGTAGGCTTAACAGAAAATATAGGAATTTCAGATTGTGGCATAGTCTATGCACACAATAGTTTTTGTGTGTGGCATATTTTGCATTTTGAGGTAACCTGCACATATTAGCTAATACGTTTGTTGCTGTTTAGATAAATGGTACCCATATTTTTGTTTCTTGGCATTTCACTCTTTTATTTCTACCGATATTTAGGGACAAATTCCTTTTGATTCTGCCCCCATATAAAGCCCTTCATAAACAGTTGTCCATTGGAAATTATTAGTTCAGAATTAATTGCATGATTTTAATATATATATATATATCTTCCATTTTTCTTACTCAATACTCAGAATACAAAATTGTTGAAATTGGCTCCTTTTGTATTACAGAAGAATCTACAAAAACAAGCAATGACCTTTCAAATTCTTCTTCTGCAGATCCTCTTGTAAAATGAGAGTTCTGGTATGGTTAATTTATGGATGCGATTGTATGGCTTTTCTTAATAGTATTTACAATTTAGAAGCTATAATAAAATAAGACTTTTAAGTTTTGTACCATTCAGAAATATAATTTATTTATGTTCCTCCCCAAAGATGGATTCCTACCCTGAAATTACTTGCACTTGTTCCATATATTTCTGCCAAACCTAGAATGTTAAATGTGTTTAAATTGCCTACGCCCTTAACTGCAGTATATTGAAATCGAGTACCGTGATACAACTGTGATTTCTGATTACTTATTTTATAAAGGGGGAACAATAATTGCACTGAATTTGGATGGGCTTACCCAACCAAAAGTAATGTGTGAGAAAATAATGATTAAAGATTCTGGTTTAGGGTGAGTTCTTGTCCAGCAAAAATTGCAAAAAGCAAATGGTACTACCTCAGTGAAATAGCATAAAAGAGAGCTGTGCACATTTTAAAAAATGATTTGGAAGAAGCAATTTAGGATTTGCATTAACCAGCATCTTAGCTGTCTTTAAAGCTGATTTTTTTTGCAGGTTTCCTCAGAAGAAAGGAAAGTATGCTACTTTAAAAGAGTTGTTTATGGCAAATCTTATCCTTTCACACGTTTTTCAGGAGGCAACTGGACTTTGTTTTTTTTTCTTTTTGAAGATGTTTCGGTTCTCATCCAAGAAGTTCCTTCTGCTGACTGGATAGTGGGGAATGGAAGGATTTATATTCCTTGCAGACAGCTGGTCATTTGCATCCTTTTAGAGGGTTGTTGAAGCACTTGGAGGTTTATCTGTGTCCTCAGAGTCCTTATTATCTACTTATATATTATACATACATACATACATACATACATACATACATACATACATACATACATACATCTACTTATATTATCCCATTCCCTACTATCCTGCCAGAGCTGAAGAAACTTCTGGGATGAGAAGCAAAACCTCTTCAAAAGAAAACAAAAAACAATGTTCAGTTGTTTAATGGGTATGTGAGAAGTGCTGTCTTCACATGAGGTCTGAATTGTTTCTTCTGAATAATTTTCAAAGGGTACAGAGCCCTAATTACAAAGTGCAATTTCATTGATTTTTCCCAAAATGTTTTTTTAAAGACACCTATTTTGCTTAAGTTCTGACTACCATTTGACTTTGCAAAGAAAGTAAATATGAATAATAGGAACAAACTAACGAATTAAAATTTTAAAACAGAAGGCTTTAATCCTTAAAAACAGTTTTTCAGTTGTGCTTATCTAATAGATTCCTTTTCTCCTTCGCTCACTAAAATCTGCTGGGGAATTGATAATTTGGGGAGGGGAACATTTCTCAGAGTTGAAAAGGGGGAACGTTTCTCAGAGTGTATAGCTTGATTCATGTGTTGCTTTATGTTCTGTAGAACGCTAGAGCAACTGTGATTTGTTGAAATTGATGGGACCAGATTGGCATAGAACATCCACCTCATCGGTCTGATAGTGATGCCGACGTGCTGTGAAATATCACATAATTTATTGTAATACTCATTCAGCACTGTATTTGGATTTCCAGAGAAGTATGCTATTTTGATCTAAGATGTGATTGATAAGGGGGAAAATTTGTTATTAGAAAGTTTTAAAATATTCCTATATCTAATGGATTCAATAATACTAAATGCATCAAATCACATCCTTAATATGGTTGTTACTGCTTGTTTTCCTAGTGCATATAATTCCCCTTGGAAAAAAAAACTGTCTAATTCAGACTTTACCAATTAGTCTGCTGACTTAAATGGACAACTTGTATTGTCCCAGACACTGTATAAGCATACTAAGCTTAAGGTAGCTATGTGCTGTAATAAATATACTCATTTTCATATCTTTTTGTCATTTAATTTGAGAGACTCCTATTTTTAGATACACGGCTAAACTGTATAGTGTTAACTAAACTAACATATTTGTGAGATACTGAAAATAACATGAAATTGTCTAGATTCTAAAAGCATGTATATGCAATGTTTTTGTGAATATGTAAACATAGAACTTTGTGAATATAGTGATGGTTGCTATCCTTACAAACATTGAAACTGTAAAATCAAGTAATGCAAAAATAATTTGGGCCTTGAATGCAAGTCTGTTCTTGGGCACCTAATATTGTGCCCTTCTGCCACAGAAAGTGTTATTATACTGCTTGGTATTTCAGTAGCTACAAGCCTTTCACAGCTGTTACATGTGTGGAAGACTAAACAGGGGAATTGGGAATTATTTAACATAACTATACAGCAGGGGTCCCCAAACTTGGCAACTTTAAGACTTGTGGACTTCAACTCCCAGAATTCTCCAGCCAGCAGCTGGCTGGAGAATTGTGGGAGTTAAGGTCCACAAGCCTTAAAGTTGCCAAGTTTGGGGACCCCTGCTGTATAGTATCAGTGGTGAGTTCAGTAAGACATGGAATTGTTTGCCTTTTCCCGTCTCATCTTTTGAATAATCTGTCTTCCAACATGGAGACAGTAGCTATGGCATCTTCTCCATGTATTTTATTTACAAAAGCATGCCAGAGAAATTTTTCTCTTTCAAATTCTTAATCTTTATTTGTAAGGAATCTTTATTTTTTATGAAATACGTAATTGAACACAAATGCCTAGGCCACTTCCAGTAAGGTCCTCTTGGCTATTACATGGTCTTCCAGAATAAAATCACAAGGCCTGCCAGGCGTGATAGGGATTGACTCAACAGCCATTAATATTTTGTACATTTGTATGTTTGAGCTTCTGCCAAAGTTACTGAAAGGGAGGTCCTGTTGTCATTGATCTATTACTCTGATCTATTCCACCTATGTTCAAATTCTCAGGAATGAAAGGGACAAAATTATAACATGTCTTATTCTAATTCATTTACAACAACGAAGTGGAACAAAACAAAAAACTTGTTACCTCAATTCTTTATTGTTAGATATTCTGTACATAATGTTAATAAATGCAACTTTGGAAAAAATGGATTTGTATATAATGGTCACAAGCCTGGGATGTTTTGACTTCCTTGAATGCTGTATCTCTAATGAGAACCAGGTTTGCCAATGTAGATAGTTCAATCTACAGCTAAGCCAGAGCACTAGGATTGATTTAATCAACTTCATAGGGCTAACTGAAATATAATTTGCTCTGTAGTAATTATTGAAATAAATTTCCTTTAGAAATGTGCCCCACGTTCTTTATAACGGATAACAAAAACAATGAAGTATACTTGCTTAAATATAGTCATTGTCAGTCAGTTCTAATAGTTCATTTATGGATGGATCACCACTAAGATACCTCTGTGTGAAATCTCTACAATACCTTCTGCTTCAACCTCTACAGCAGGGGTGTCAACCTCAGCCGTATTGTGATGTATCATGTTTTTTGCTTTGCAGAACTGGGGTGGGCATGGCCTCCGTGGGCCATCTCCAGTCTGCAAGCCGCCAATTTGACAGGCCTGCTCTAGAGCAGTCAAATTATGATCTATTTCACTGCATATAGTTTATATCAACTAGACGCTAGTATTAACCTGGGAGCAGCTTCAGCTATTATAAGCTTATTGCACTTAAATATTTTTATCTACTTATATCTATTGTACTAAGTAGAACAATTTGAATATCATTAATACAGAAAACTTCAGTACGATACTCTTTCAGAAAATCTACTGGTATTTTTCTAGCCTTCTGGTTTAAAAAAATCTTTTAAGATATTACTAAATCATAAAATGTCCTGTACTATAATTTATATAAATTCTCACCTATTCTTCAGGCTTATTTTAGCCATTATTGCTGAAACTGTTGTAGTGCAAGATGTGGACCTTGTTTTTAACATTAAAACATCATATAAACAATCAAAGACAGATAAAATTCTTCAGAGATCCAGCTATCATTGTAATTTATTTACAATGTGTTTATAATTTTAAAAAAGTAAATCTAAAGCTGCCAAAACAGGTACATCCAAATTTATGCTAGCCCCATGAGGAAGAATGTCAAATAAAAAAGATAGTATAAGCACTGTTATGGCTAGCTTGATCTGCTTTTCCCAGGACAGTGTGAAAATGCTTCTGGTACTGCTTATATCTAGTTTTGAAGAAATTGTTTTGTCTGAGGAATGGAGTCCCTCTTCTATCAAATTTGTAAACTTTCACATGAAAGTAGGAAAGTGGTTATGTCGTCATACAGAACAGTGCAAAAATGTTAGCCAACAGGCTTGTCTGAATAGCAGTGACAACCACTGGTTCATCTTCTTCAGCCTTGGTAAATGACTGAGTTTCATAATAGCTTTAACTTGCTTTCTGGTCCTTCGATTTTCTATTTGCTTCAGTTATTCGTTTTATATTATCACACATTAGGCACTTAATTTTGAAAGCTTAACTCAGATAAAAGTATAAAAATAAATATTAGTAGAAACTGTTATTGAATGGCTTACTAAATAGCCTAGTTTAAAATAGCTTTCCCGTTACTTTTTAAAAGGTATGCAAATAGGAGCAAATAAAGTATTTATCACTGAGATTATAATCCAAACACTTAAATCCTTCTATCTAAATTATATTCCAAACATTTCAATTCTTCTACCTATTTTGCTTAAGATGCAAAATCTTAGTTTTTCTGTGAAGTGCCTCTGTATTTTACTTCAGACTTTCAGAAACTTTGTGGCTTGTGCAATTTCGTCCTCTCTACTATAGCTGGAATTATGTGAAACAGGTGTGTATTTATTTATAAATTTTGTGAATGCACGTTTATGAAGAATTAAAACTTTGCTGGTGGTAGTGATGACTTTGTGGTCCTCCCATCAGTATTCAAGATGGCTTGGTATTGAGGAAGAATTTTTAAAAGTCTGTCAGTTTCTATACCAAATATTTGGATCAAGTTCTCATATCTTGATGTTTCCTCTAGCCCACCTATGTTGGACCACAGCTGAGAGCACAAGGCATACTCTCTTATGGGCACCATCATCTCCACTGAGAGAAATGACAAGTTATGCTTCTGACTCCTGCCCTTCTCCATGTACAGCATTGTCTTCTTCTGATTGCTCATTCAGTAACTTGAATTTTCCATCGTTAGTAAGAGGCATAGATGATATTAATTGAGCTAGAGCTTTTGGATCCTATAATTAAAATGACAAATGTAAATTATTCAAGGCAAATAAAATGTACAGCTTTTCAAAAAGCAGCCTATAAATCAAGAGGATCAGTTTCCTGTTGTGTTCCCAAACCAGATCAGCCCCTAAAAGCCCTCCTTATTTGCCTATGGTGACTTTTTCTCAAAAGTTAGGAGAACTTTTATAAGGTACTGTATATTTTTAAAAATTCACATGGCTAGAGAAAAATTTGTTAATCATCTTACAAACATTGTAAACTGACTTCATATTTTTACTTTTCTGAAGGCAGTTATTCAATTGACATTTTTAATTCCCAACTGAAATAATATCTGGAATCATCTTATACTGGAATGCTTTTGTGCTGTTAATGATAAAAACGATTCTATTAGACCAGGGGTGTCAAACTCACAGCCCACTGGCCATGCCCACTCTCGGCTTAACAAAGGGAAAAGTTGTGATACGTCATGTGACAATGTGTCGTCATGAGTTTGACATCCCTGGATTAGACGATAGAGAAACAAAAGTTCTTAACTTCTCAGAACATCAGTTCACGTGAGTGCAAAAATTCCTGAGTATATTTCTCGAATTAGACTAGAGAAATGGAAATGAAATCAAGGTGGCCTAATTTTTTTTACCTGTGGAGTTTTAAGAGTATTTTGGGTACTCCCACAAAATGCCTTCTGAAGTTAGTGACATAAACACCTGCTTGTCAGAAAACAAAATTATAATAGCACACCCTGCAATACTTGGTTTATGCAGTGGTGGGTGTGTAAAACAATAAACAAATGACTAGATTCCAGTCATGTTTAATGTATAATTTCTAAAGGGGTCTACATGGGCCCAGGAAACTGCCCCCCCCCCCACTTTTGAGGCAGTTTTTAACTCATGGCAACTGCCTTGACTAATCCATTTGGTTTTCTTGGCATGATTTCAGAATGATTTGCCATTGCATGCTTCTTAGGGTTGAGAGAAAGTGACTGCCCAAGGTCACCCAATTGGCTTTGTGCCTAAGGTAGGACTCGAACTCTTGGTCTCCCAGTTTCTAGCCTGATGCTTTAACCACAACACCGAATTCACTCTTCCAAGAAACAAACTCAGTCCTAAAAATCATGCTGAAGACTGCTGTTATAGCAAGACAATGGAGGGTGATATGTGAAGGGAAGCAAGAACTTTTCAAAGCTTATTTCTTTGACCTTGTATTGACTTTTATAATCCTTCATTATCAAGTTCATTTTTTCCTAATGTATCATCTGGCTCAGCCTAATGTTAATTAAAACTTAACATGCATAAATTCAGCAAAGATATATATATACCTGTTCTGTATCTGTAAGCAAATTAGATGTTAGTTATCTATACCTAGTTATTGGCTAAGCACATCACATGCACACTGCTGGCACTATACAAAACACTTAAATCACTTAGTTACTAGATAACCACTCTTGGTATTGAATTATAGAATTTACTGTATAGAATTAGCTCCAGATCACATCCTCTTAATTCCAAAGTAAAGATTGGTTTGAATTCTGTTAGTCATAACAATCAGGGGTGGGATTCTACCGGTTCTGTCCGGCTCTGTAGAACTGGTAGCTCTGAAGAGCAGGTGACACAGAACCGGTTCTGTGTCTGCTGCTGTTTTGGCCTACCCGCCTGGGCTCTTACCTATCCTTTTTTCAACCTCAGCTGCTTTGCGCGGCACAGCTGTGGTTGAAAAAGCAGGAAAATAGTGCTTTTTCTAACGCTGCGAACTCATGCGCAGTGCTGCTCAGCTGTCTGGGCAGCACAGTTCACGACGTTTCACACGCACACGCAGATTGTAAATTACTGAACCAGTAGTTACACTGGTCGGATCCCACCCCTGATAACAATACCAGAAAATCAAAAAGCAAGATTTAATTCACAGGATAAGGAATATGAAGTTTAAAATACTACCTTTCGAGCCTCAATGATTTCCTTCCCCAGGTTTATTGCATAGCAAATCTACAGAAGAAATAAAATCTGCCTCAGTACCACTTAATTTTTTTATTGATTATACTACCTATTTAAAACTGCAAATAAATGGATAAATGGACAAAGCTCAGTATTTCCTGAATAATTTCTCCTATTATTGAATCTGAATTACAGCCTCAGAAATCATATGGCAGCACTCCTAATAATAGAATTAAAATCACCAAATAGTCTGTGAAAGCTTTACAATACTGTACCAACAGCATTTATGACAAGGAAAGATGCTTCAGGCCATTGCTAAAGCAATAGCTTTCTGGCACTGGTAGGCATTTAGAACAGATTTTTACATCCAATTATTTGTCCATAACTATCCATGTAACTATCCAGATATTGACCATAATGCTCATAATATGATTAGCTATGGCTAAAGGAAATTGTAATCCAACAACTTGCATAAGGAAACACAAACCATACCCCTTTTTATAGTAATGCTGCTCTATTTAGAAGCCACAGGTTGGAATTAACAAATGAAGTTCTACCAATGGGTCATTTTAAATGGATACCATAAACAGAAGAAAATATTCCATTTCAAGGCCAGTCACTCCCTCAGCCAATTCACCTCACAAAGGTGTGGGGAAAATAGGAAGAAGGTGTGTTGGATATGTTTGCTGTCCTGGGTTATTTGTAAAATAAATTAATAAAAACATGATACAAATAAACTGCTGCCTTGAGTTATTTACAAAAAATAATAAAGGTAGGATAAAAATAAACTTATCTGAACTGATTAATAAGCCCATTATATCAAGGTTACAGGTACTCCTTTACTTACAAATACAACTAGGCCAGAATTTCAATTGCTAAGCAATTTGTTTGTTAAGTAAGTCATCATGTAGCTGCACCTGATTTTATAGCTATTTTACCATGGCCATTAAGTGAATTGATGTCGTCTTTAAGTGAATTATAGGGTCATTAAGCAAATCGGACAAAAAGAACCCCAATTGACTTTGCTTATTGTATTGTGATTTCAACCTTCCAAGCCGGTTTCGGATAAGCAAAGTCAGTGGGGGATGATTGTGACCATTGGATGCTGCAACCATTGTTTGGACCAGTCTTCGGAGATGGGGCGGCATACAAGTCCAAAAAATAAATAAAAAATAAATAAATAAATATGAGCCAGTTGCCAAGTGCCCAAATCACAATCACAAGACACTTGAGATGGTGCAACATTTATAACTTCAAGGATGGGAATCTAAGTCACTTTTTTCAGTACCAATATAACTTCAAACCATCGTTAAACCAATGGTCGTGAGTCTGGTATCAAAGAGGGCATGTTGGATTGAAGACTGCATTAGATTTTGTGCACTATAATTTGAAAGTGCACAACACCAGGACCAATTTTGGAGTGAATAAGATGATTTGAAGAGTAACAAGCTGCTGGGAGATTTAAGAATTGGAACTCCACAAAAAATAAAGCAAAACTGGAAATAAATCTCTCAAAATGTTTGGCCCAATCCATTTGGCTTGCAAAAGAGGTGCTGCCTGGTTACACATTTTATATTCATACAACGAACATGCTGCTACTGCTGTTTTTATTTGACTGCATGTTACAAAACAGATTAGATCATTAGCTCATAACATTCCATTTCATTGAAGAAAGCCGTTACCTGTATTTACTTTAATTATACAACAAAGCTATTTCCATACCTTTTCACCTTCAGTGTTACTCTCAAACACATAAGCACTCATGCCGTCTTCACCTGACAATTCAGAGACACAAACCACAAACCCAAACAGCCTCTTGTTTTCCTTGTGAGCAGCAAACTGTGTCACATTGGCTAGTTCAAACTGAAAGAAAGAAAGTGAGAATAATATAAATTTACCTAAAGTCTCAGGGACTGCAATCTCTGTGGCAATAAAAGAAAGCATATGCTTACATTTGATCTTGTAACCTGTGTTTGAGGATCGATCAATCTGTTAATGAAAAAAAATATGTTCAAGTTTAAAAGGCAATAAACTCTATCATAATTACCGATTGAATCCAGAGGAAATCATCTATGATGAAAAGGATTTTTGATGCAATTGAAACTCCTGCCAGTAAGGGGTGTGGTGTGGCATCTCCCTTCCCCTTCCAGCACCTGAAGAATTGTGATCAATAACTACCATTCCTGAAGGCTAGGTATTGCCTTCATCATCAGTAATATTTTTCATTACAGGTAATCCTCGACTTACGACCACAATTTAGCCCAACGTTTCATGTTAAGTGAGACATTTGTTAAGTGAATTTCACCCCATTTTATGACCGTTCTTGCCTCAGTTGTTAAGTGAATCACTGTAGTTGACTAGTGAATCTGGCTTCCCCAGCTCCAAACAATCTGAATTTTGATCAAGTGATCACGGAGATGCTGGAAAGGTTGTAACTCTGAAAAACGGTCATAAATCACTTCCGTGCTGTTGTAACTTTGAATGGTCACTAAATGAATTGTAAGTTGAGGACTACCTGTACTGGCAGCTTGGGATATAGAAGGTCTCGGCTATAAAATTGAGCACTGAATAGTATAAGGACAATTGACTAGACATGCCTTTGATCTAGCGAAACTCTTCATAGGTTCTTAGGCCCTCCCACACTTCTTGAAGGAACAACACTGGAGCAGATGAGCGTCAGAGAACAAAATCTGACTCCTTTCCCTAATGCTTTTTCTCTGACTGATTCAATTCCCAGGATCATTTTACAACTAAAACTACAAAGAGGGCAACAAAACTAAAAGAGGGAAAGATATGTGGAAATGGATCAGAGAAGGCAAAGTTTGCTTACTTCAGGTCATTGCTGGTGACTAAGAGATGTGATTCAGTTGTACGGAAAATATTATGAATAGCCCGAGCTGCCAACACCTGCCGCATTGCTTCGTAGATCACCTCCACTGTGTGGTCAGATTTGACAGCCATGGAGCCTAAAAACCGAACTACAAACATGTGCTGCAGGAGTGAATCTGGGGGTTGTGGGGGGGGGGAGAGAGAAATGGAAAAAAATATGTTTATATTGCCTTTCAACATAAAAACAATTTTCTTTTAATAGATTCCTGCAAAAATGATTATTACTTCGAAGAGAAGCTTCCCCATCTGCAATATATTTCAAATCCCAGTTCACATATAGATGCTTAAGTCATGATAAGTACTCTAAAAGATATAATATCAAGGCTACATTCATTTTTTTCTCATGGAGGGTTGCTTTCTTTTTAGGGTAATAATTCGCTATATACTGATGAAGTATGGACAAGAAACCAAAGCAAGGAAGGATCACCACTTCCTTTCTACTACAGGTGGTCCTTGTTTAGCAACCACAATCAGAACCGGCAACTTGGTGTCTAGGTGAAGTGGCCACTAAGAAACTGCCATTGTGCTTATGATCTTACTTTAGTTTTCCTTTGCTTTACAGACCTACGAAAGTCATAAATACCAGGATTGGTTGCAAAATTACTTTTTCATCACCATTGTAACTATGAATAGTTGCTAAATGAGTCCATTGCTAAGAGAGGACTACCTGTATTTTCTCCTGTATTTCCTTACCTTACTCTTCTTCACCTAGCAAGACACAGAGAGACTGCTTTGATCAGAAGCTGGTCTCATCATTTACAAAGGGCTTTTGAGCTTTATGCTAAAGCTTGTATAAAGCATGTATGTAAGCTCCAGTTTGTCTCTTCCTATGCAGTGCATTCATAAACATTCATAAAGTGCATTCATAAACATTCTTTCAGTGGGGCAGTTCACATACTCAGTTATAAACTATCACATTCTGAGTATGAAATAATTAGCAACCCTTGTCTTTGTAAATGTGGAATCAATGC
The DNA here is from genome assembly GCA_009733165.1 of Naja naja. NCBI lineage: Eukaryota > Metazoa > Chordata > Lepidosauria > Squamata > Elapidae > Naja > Naja naja. Next base: position 29,221,767 of record CM019154.1, on the reverse strand, counting down.
AAATGCTGTTTGCAGCACAAATGGTGGAGCTTATTTTTATCAATTTCTTTATCATATTTGTATAGCTTGACAGCTTCCTCCTGGTAGGAATCTCATCTCCACCCCAAGATTCTTAGCTATATTAGCACTAAATGTATCCTTTCACCAATGTTTACTGCTTACCCTAGACTTTTCCTTTCCAGCCTACCACAGAAAAAAGTGCAGCAGAAAGGAAAAATGGGGAAGGGCTACAAGTTAATTTTTGCACCCTTCCAGTCACCAGCGAAACCTTCTAATTGAGAAATTGTGCAATGAGAATTGTAACTATGAAAAGTGCCCTCAGTCATTCCATCCAGCATTATAAATAAAGCTAAAGAATGGACGGGAAAACATGATATTAAAAATGTGTGTGGAGAATGGTTACACCTAACATGCATTGCTGATACTGGGCTCTTTCCTCATCTTGCTCACAGCATATTTCAAAAATTAAATTCAACCTAGAAAAGACTGCATGTCTCCATCCTACAGAGACCGGAAGCATTGCTGACTTCTGTTTATACGTTTTTTAAGACAAATCATTATTCCCACAGCCACATTTAACAGACAATAAACAGACTACCAGGTGGTCTTAATAGCACAGGCAAAATGGCTGTGTCTCCGAAAGTGGGACATTAACCTGGATGACTTTGGGACCAAAGCAAACAGTGATGAACAACGCTTAGAGTACCTGCTTCATTCTCTTTCTCGCCATCTTCAGATTCTCCAAAAGGATTGGTACGTCTGCAACAGAACAGTATCATTTCTAAAATAGCATTTTCCAATACTAAGAGAAAAGTTTTTTTTTAAAAAAGAGTTTCTTGTCCAAAGAAAGATTGTTGGCAGCCCGTACCTTCCGCCCCTGTGCTGATCTAGGAACTCTGTTGCAGGAAGCATAATGTCAAACTGAATGGGAGTTCCAGGTGCAATTAACTCAGTGGGGATGAGAGCTTCAGCAGACTCCTCAGGAACTGTCTGGTCATTCAGAATATCCATGCACTTCCCATCCTGGCTAAAGGAAAAGAGAGGAGAAAGGGGCCATTTGAAATACGCAGTCAAAAAGCACGATGGATTATTATGAATGGAAAATCCATTAAAAATAACTAAGGTATCATTTTTCATGTGTTTTACTAGTTTCAAAAGATGAATGAGAAAAAATAAGCAGAGAATCTCTTTTTAAGGAAATGCTTGTTCATTGGTATGTGACTAATAAATATACGATCCATCTATTGTGTTAAGGAACAGTTCTCTATGTCGTAACTAGAAGAGGAAATGCAGGATTAAATATTCCCCCAGGACAGAACTCTCTGCTTACACTGAAATTGTATGTTAGGGGAAAAGAAGGTTTTATATTCAATGGGGAAGGACAAAACCCAAGGCAAACATGAAGGTACCTGGAGGAATGACTACCCTGCTTCGTTTCAAAGCTCGTGATTGGAGTCACAGCTTGCAGTGCTGTCTGATTCAACCTAATGGCAACTGCCTGAGGTAAAACAGAAGTGCATCTTTAAGTAATATTGTGTAAAGTTCTTGCACAAACACAGTATCATAAGTGAACGTATCTTATAAGATAAATAAATTTGAAAAAAAATATATCAAAACATGCTCACTTCTGGGTTGTCAGTCAGATAGATCTGTCGTGAAATGTTGTTGATTGCACTTATCCACTGTAACAACAAAACAAATATTTAAAATAAGGCACCTGGATATTCTTGAATTCTTAATAGGTAGAATTGGTTTTATCTAACAAATTAAAATCTTCCATTCATGGTGAAATGTTTTACCTCCTCATATTCCTTTCTGCTTTCTGCCTGGAGAGTTATGCCTCTATTAAAAAAAATACACAGCCATTAGTATTATTTCACTGGATTTTCACATATGCATCATTCTTGCTCAAGACTGCATGAATGAAAAGAAAAATGCAATACAATTTGAGATCCAAAAGTTTGAATTTGCAGGATATTAAAGGTGTGAGAATATTAATGTTGGGAAATCAGCCAAGCATAAAATATTCACGTGTGGGCAAAAAAGTGACTTAAGCTTAGAGCAAAAAATAAGCTTCCCAGAATCATATTGTTTGAGTTGGGCAGCCTTAGAAATCAAATCAAATAAAAATGTTTTTCAAATTCTAGATTAAACATTCTGGACCAAAAGCCTGATGGATAGACCTTGAAACTGTTACAATTACAAAGAAAAAGCCAACTTGGCATTTGGTGCTTGGTTTACAGATGTAAGCTTATTTGTATTTGCTGAAATATGCTGAAATACTAGTCAGTATTGACTCCTGGTAATTGTCTAGACAAATCCCTGGAGTTTTCTTGGCAAAATTTCAGAAGTGGTTTAGCACTGCCTGCTAAACCACTTCTGGTTCTAGGCCTGAGAGAGAATGACTGGCTAAAGCCACCCAACTAGCTTTGTGCCTAAGGAGGAATTAGAACTCAGTCTTCTGTTTCTATGCTGAAGCCTTAACTTCCTTAACCAAATTGGCTCCCATTTGCTGAAATAGTACAATACCCCTAATTATTATACAGTGCCTGTATTGTTCTTTCTTAGATGATGACAACAGTGGCCTTCTTAAATTTCTATACTGTTAAGTTCCAAATGTTATTCCTAGTGGCTCACATTCAAGAGGGATGGCACGTACCTAAACTCATGAGAGGCTATTCCATAATATGGGGGTATAACTGAAAAAAACTGCTGCAGCCCCCCTACTACTTCTTGGTTACTTTAAACTAATTATGTGCTATAACATTAAATAGAAATGCATGTACAACACCAAAATTACTTGTGCAATAATTCCTATGTAATCCAGAAAAACTTGATTTAGATTAAGTGGAGGAAGTAAAGTACACAAAGCAGCTCAGTTAATGCAACCTCGCCAAGAATTAACAAAGCTTTCCTTCTAGCAGATGCCTTGATCCCCAGATCCTGACACACATACGGTTTTCCTGTTGGAGTGGTGATCTGAAAGCAGTAACGTCGGTCTTCACAATCAATAGCCATCACAGAACAGTTGTCCAAATCTTGAATCAATCCACCGGCGACTGCACCCCTGGGTTGACACATCAAGTTTCCACCCTGAGTGAAGAAATACAGCCTGTCCCACGTGGTTGTCACAAGGCCTGTTTTGCTGCAAAAAATATACCATTTCAAGATTTTAAAAAAAACATTACTTGAACATATTTGCCAGAATCATTCCAACAAGCCCATCTGATTGTCTTCAGCACATGGATTTTAAGACTATATTTTGTCATGACTATATCACTAGTTACAGCTTTTATTTATTTTCAGGTGTTGGATTTTATAATGCTGCTACATTGGTGAATCAGGTTTCATTGTCTGAAATCAGTAACCTGCCTACAGAGTTACCAAATATCACTGGACAAATGGAGACTATTACTTTTACCACTATTAGATGCATCCCACAAATGGAACTGATATTTGTAATGTCTAAAGCATATATAGATATTAATAAGCTTCCATAAGCAGAGGCTAAATGGAAAAAAAGGGGAAAAAAGAAATAACTCTTTTCCCCCAGCCTCCCTCCCTGTTGAAGCCTATTGTGCACAGACCTTTAAAAAGGCCCTCATATATACATATGTAAATATTTTATTCAACCCAACAATCTGAACACTAGGTACTTTATTGTAATTACTAGTACAATAGTACTTGTACTTTTTCCATAGTACAAGAAGCATCTTATTACTCTTTAAGATTTCACTCTTTAAGATTCAAAGTAAACATAAAAATTGATGTTTCATGTATTTTTAACCCTCTTATTGTCCAAATTAAGTAGGAGTACGATAATTTTTTTTTAAAAAAGCTGAAATGACAAATCCAGCAAGATAAATAAAACATTCCTGAGCTTCCACATTACTTTCTAAGGTTTAGGTAGCCTGCTTTCTGGATGAGGTTTTTGTTGATGACAGGTGAAGCATCAAAATCAGGCGTATATACTGATTCACCAACTGAAAGCAGATCTTGCTGAGATACCCTCATGGCTTCCACTTCAGCATCTGATTCTTCTTGGATGCTGCAATACAAATCAAAGCACTTCACCATCATGCTACTTCTGGTGAACTTTTATGTATGTAATTAATACAGCTTACGTTATTTTGTAGCTTAGCTCTAGACAAACTATTTTAGTGCCATTTCCTATCTCTAAAATGGTTGCAACTCTGTAGAGATGCACAGTGGGAGAAAAAATATACACAATTACTTTCAAGATCCCTGATCAGGCAGCATAAATTATAAGCCAACATCTTCCAGATGAATTGGACTATAAGTATTGTTATAAGCCAGCATGGCAAATTATTTATTTATTTATTTATTTATTAATGAGACTTGTATGCGCCCCATCTCCAAGACTCGGGCGCTCACAACTAAAACAAGAAAACAATAAATAATTAAAAAAGAATTAAACTAACAAGCCCCATTAAGATACAATTACATAAATACACGATAAAACCATAATAAAAACCATCCCCCCCCAAAGGGTCATAGCCCGGCTTGGTTAAATAACCAGGTTTTCAATTCACGGCGGAAGGCGCGGAGGTCATTATCAGTTGGATCATAGTTGAACAGGTCTTTGATAGTATTTTCACGTCAAAACAATTCTATCTCCCTTTCTTTCCCTCTCCCTTCTTGCTCCTGTAGATAAGAGCAATACAAGCAACATCTTTCCTCCTTCCCAAAACTGCAAAGCAATATAAACAGGAATGTGTTACCTCTGCACCGTTTTTGTAACCGATGTTAAAAATCCATCCAGCTTTTTTGAAAACATCTCTGCTCCTTTCTTCAAAAAATTAATCTGAAAAGTATAAAAAGGAAGCTGAAGACTTTGACTAGCAAATGGCACCCTCCAAGGGGCTCCAAGCCGTGAGAAGCTAGTAGATGTACTTTGTATTTTGAGAGCTTTTGTTGGATCCTCAAAGAAAATGGGGGCTTGGCCATTCATAAAACAGCATCACCATGGGCACAGTCAGTCTAAAACACTTGTAATAATTGCCCAACCCCAACAGGAGACTCAGTATTAAATGATTAAAAAGAATAAGCCAGGCACCAAGAGAAACACTGCTTATAGGCAAAATATATCTTTGAAATTCAGCTTAAATTCAGTCTCTATGATTTTGCACATTAATCTTCCTTCCTTCCTTCCTTCCTTCCTTCCTTCCTTCCTTCCTTCCTTCCTTCCTTCCTTTCCTTCCTTCCCTCCCTGTCCCCCCCCGTTATGAAATAATTGTAAGCATTCTCTTTTTTAGCATCGATATTCCTCATCTCAGTTGAAACCCATGGAAGTTGGTGTATACAATTTATTTAACAAGCCTTACATTTGTTACTTTAAGAGTAGACTTATTCATACCTTTTTATCGTTCACTCATGTCAATAATCAGAACTCTGATTTACAATATTAGGGACACAGGTGCTTTGAATATAAAGTGGCTGAAATATTAAGGAGTTATATTGTGCTCAGACATATATGAAGCACCATTTGCAAATGAGGTATTCTGCTGCACTGAAAAATAATTCACATCTCCTTTCTTAGCTATAAAACTGTGTTGCTAAGGGCTACATACCTGTGAATGTGCATATCCCAGCATGGGCTCCATCATAGCAATTCTTTTACGATACTGTAAAGCATTCAAGGCACAGTAATATTGTAATGATGACAGATGCTGCTTCCTTCGGGCACTGGCAACCTCTTTGGCAACTTCAGCCTTTAGCTGAATAATAAAATGTTTATAAAACCCAGACAAGTATCAGCAGACAGCTTTTTTTTTTTCCAAAAGAGGCTGAAGAATGCAACATACAACAGATAAGATCACATCAAAGTCTACTGAAAGCACTTGGACCACATTGCATATGACTAGTCTTATGAAAAGAAAGGCTGGGGTGACATGATAGCAGTGTTCCAATATCTCAGGGGCTGCCACAAAGAAGAGGGAGACAAACTATTCTGCAAAGCACCTGAGGGCAGGACAAGAAGCAATGGGTAGAAACTAATCAAGGAGACAAGCAACCTAGAACTAAGGAGAAATTTCCTGACAGTTAGAACAATTAATCAGAGGAACAACTTGCCTCCAGAAGTTGTGAATGCTCCAACACTGGAAGTTTTAAAGAAGAGATTGGATAACCATTTCTCTGAAGTGGTGTAGGGCTGTTGATTGTGCCGGCATGCGAGCTGCAGGCAAACTTACCTCACTGGGCATGCGCATGCCTCACAGCTAATTTTTGGCTGGTTTGAGGCCTTTTTCGGCCGAAAACTAGCCCCATTTTGTCACTTCCTGTTTTTCCTAAAATACCAGAAATGACGAAACAGGGCTAGTTTTCGGCCTGTAAAGACTGCAGAAGCCTTCCTCACACCTTTGGGCCTCAAACTGGCCAAAAATCAGCTGTGAGGCGCAGTGCAGGTAAGGGGGTGACGGGGATGGGTGGGTGGGTATTACGCACACATGCATAGGGGGCGTGGGGGGGGCGCACATTGCCTTCTGGGTGTTGGCATGTGAGTGCGAGTGTTCAAACGCACGCACAATTTTTGCACAGGAGCCCAAAAAGGGCTGGTGTAGGGTTTCCTGCCTAAGCTGGGAGTTGGCCTATAAGAACTCCAAGGTCCCTTCCAACTCTGTTATTCTATTCTATTCTATCTCAACATTCAGGACTCTCGTTCTGAGAACTGCATCCATCATTTGGAAAGCACTTCCAAATAATTCAAATGCTACCATAAATTTTAAGCGATCTTTTCCGTCACATTTTTATTTGTATGAAGTAGATATGTCGAATTGAACTTCCTGCCCTCTTGCATTTTTTTCTACATGGCCAGAATTTGGGTTGTTTAAAAAAAATAATCTAAAACTGGAAACGTGTACCTTTCCATTCTCTTTCTTTTTGGGTAGCCTGCTGTATCTGGCCATGGAGAAGTCATGTTCTGAAAGAAAAGGCAACCTTTGAGCCTCACAACTGAAACTGCACATGCAGCAAGGAATTCTATCACATCAAAAATAAAAATGTGAGACATACCATTGCTTGCAAGACTGAAGAGATCCTTTAAAGTGCTTACTTCTAGGGAGAAAGTAAAGAAGAGAAAACAACAATGTATGTATTACATATCTTTCAGAGATATGTGAATTAAATCCTGGACAGAAATAGAACTCTTCATTTAAATTTAATTTCCATCTACTTTACTTACATATTTCTATATACTGTAGTTCTCACCAAATAGGTTTCATTAATCAACCCAAGAAAACTTGGGAGGAAAAGCTACTATCCTTGTAGCATTTTTGTTTTATTACAATTTCTAGTTTGAATCTAATGTCCAGGATTCCTTTGGCCAATAGAACAGGGAAATCTGGCAGCCTATCTAGAAATGACTAGCATGGTAAAAGCCTGAAGGCTGTAGACAAGATCTTATTTCCTTCATTTTTTCCCATTTTTGTAATGTAACCACACCCACCAGGATTGTCCTTATTTTGAAGTAAATATGTAGAGAAATGTACTTGTAAGCTGTATTGTTATTATTAGATATATTATTCCCGTCTATATCTTTTGAGATTTCTTAAATAAAAAATAGTTTATTTCTTCCCTTTAATTTTCTATTCACGCATTCTCTCAGGGAAATAATAAAAAGATAGTCCTCACTTAACTACCCTATCTGTTGCTAAGTGACAGAGTTGTTAAATGAAAGATCACATAAATGCTCCACTTAGCAACAGCAGTTCCTCAAGAGTAGGGGCTGCCTCTGCTTCAGCTCACCCCCATCCACTTATATCTCTCTCAAGTCTGCCCTTTTGGCAACACATCTACCCATTGCTGCAAGCTGCCCATCACCCAGCCCTGCCAGCCATGTCACCCACCCCACTTTGCATTACTATCAGTCAGGGTCTTCTTTTACACTGACTTCTATGGTCCTGGGACAGCCGGGCCTTTCTTTTCAACGTTGATTAGGGCCTTGGTTTCTGCATTGTCCTTCTTTTGCATGCCAGGCAGGTCCTTCTTTGATGAACAGAGGCCTTGGATGCGACTCAAATAGAAGCACTGAGCAGAACATGAGCATAGGCCCTCGGGGGAGGGAGGGGACAGAGACCCTGACTGCACTGGCACAAAAGAAGGTGTATTTGTGGCACATCCACTGACACTGGGCTGGTCAGCAGGGGCAGCTGGCAGCAACATGTAGGCAGATGGCCAAAAGGGAGTTGTAAATGTGTGTGGGACTGAAGGAGGTGAACAATTGTTGTTCATGTGACCACTGCAAGGGCTTCAAGGACCAGTCGTAAGTCCCTTTGTTCAGCACTTTTATGGTCACTGAAATGATGGACATTAAGTGAGGACTACCTGGTAATGAGAACTCAGCCTGTGGAAATTTCCAACCAGGAAGAAACATTTCAAGTATTTACCTGTAAGATCTTTCTCACGAAACTGGATGACAGGAAGAACCATTGTGTCTGCAAGCTGTTTTGCCAGTTCGGTGTGTAAAGCATTAAGCTGAAAAACAGGAAAACAATGATACTATCTTGGTACTACAACCTTGGAAATATCTCTCAGCCTCAATTTCATCTCTAGATAACAATCATAATAAAGCTGATATAAGCAAAGGAAATTAGAGAAAGGAAGTAAAAAATGACATTGGAGAAAACCAACATTATTTCTTTTCACCTATATAGCTAGATTGGGATCCTCTCTAATATATATGAAATACACACATATACACACATATGTATGTATCTATGTATCTAGGTATATATTAGAACAATATTTATCTTCGGAATCATTTTCTATGTATTCATATCTCAGTAATCTCTTGATCTCATACCAAGACATACATCTTCTAATTTTTAATCTCTTAATACAGAATGATCAACTTTTTAATGTAGAATAGTTAAATATTGAATTTTGTTTATTACCATTAAGCTCTGTTATTGCAGGGACTAAATGACTAACAGATGCCCTTTAAGCTGTCAAGTCCTATCTCCTGTTCACTGCAGGAAACCTTAAAAATAAATCAATCTAAACATGAAGTTAGCAGTCTGATGTATTTTTTGTGGAACATCTTTTGATCAATAAGAGTACTTAAAGTGCATCTGTTCTGATGAATAGTATGGGGGAGGGGAAGACAAATTAACCAGTAAAAGTTTTAAAACTTCCTTAAGGACTCATCCATGCTTGGTTTACAGAGTAAGTTATATCTATAAAATAGGTCCCAGCAGATTATCTCCATCTATAGAAAAAAAGTTTCTAGAGTGAACATTTGAATGTAAATGATGTTGTATCTCTTCTTCAGTTTATATTTACAAACAGTCCTCAACTTACAACCATTCATTTACTGACCGTTCTAAGTTACAATGGCACCAGAAAAAGTGACGTATGACTGGTTTCCCCACTTACGACCATTGCAGCATCTGCCTGGTCACATGATCAAAATTTGGGCACTTGGCAATTGGCATGTATTTATGACAGTGGCTGTCATGCCCCTGTTGGAGACTGACTCCGAGGGAGAGGAGGAACAGCCGACAAGGAGTGGAAGTGTGGCTCCAGAGGTTGTGGAGGAGGCTTGGGAAGGGGAGAGGTCAGCTGGGCAGTCAGAGGAAGACCCAGGCCCATCCCCTCTTCATCTTAGGACATGCAGGGAGGAACAGAGAAGGGAACAACATGGCTTACGGGAGAGAAAGTGGCCATGATCCCCTTCATTGGCTGCAGCTGGGGGGAATAGTATAAAGGAGGGGCGTTTAAAACACAGCATTGCTAGAAGCGTGTTTTATTTCTGGCTGAGGTTTATCTTGGTTGGTATTCTTCCAACGGACTGTGCCTTGTTATCTTTTTGAAGTTTGTAATTAATTATCCTGGTCTGTCGTGGAAATTCCTTCAGTGTGGTTTGTTTTGGTTTTTTATTTCTCCGTTATCTGTTCTTTGAGTTTGGACTGTATTTCTTTCTTTTAGAGACTATTTTGGAAAGAGTTTAATCTCCAATTGAACAGTGAGGCCAAGTTGAAGGCATTAAAGGAAATTTATTTACGTTTGGGAATTTATTACGTGTGTGCTGCTTCCCGGGTCATCACAGTGGCATTGTTCTGGGGTCATATGACCACCATTTGTAACCTTCCCAGACAGCTTCTGACAAGCAATGGGGGAAGCCAGATTCACTTAACAAACACGATTCACTTAATAACTGCAGTGATTCATTTAACAACTGTGGCAAAAAAAGGTTATAAAATGAGGCAAAATTTACTTGACAACTGCCTTGCTTAGTAATGGAAATGTTGGGCTCAACCGTGGTCATAAATTGAGGATTACCTGTACATGTATTCCAATATTAATATTTGCATTCTAAAGATGTATTGATTTTGTTCCTTGTTATCTTTGACATTTTGATGATTTACTATTTGCGTTTATAAAACAGGAAAATCTGATTCTCATGAAGAAATGCAGGTGGTGCCCCCCGTTTTGTACAGGTAGTCCTCGCCTTATGACCAGAAATTGAGCCCAAAATTTCTATTGCTAAGCGAGACATTTGTTAAGTGAGTTTTGCCCCATTTTATGATTCTTTCTTGTTAAGTGAATCACTGCAGTTGATAAGTTAGTAACCTGGTTGTTAAGTGAATCTGGCCTCATCGACTTTGCTTGTGAAAAGGTCGCAAAAGGTGATCACATGGCCCTGGGGCACAGCAAAGGTCATAAGTATGAACCAGTTGCCAAGCCTCTGAATTTTGATCACATGATCATGGAGATGTTGCAAAGGTTGTAACTGAAAAACGGTCATGAATCATTTTTTAAAGTTGCATTGTAACTTTGAAGAGTCACTAAATGAACTGTTGTAAGGCGAGGACTACTTGTAGTGCCACGTTTCTCCAGTCAGCATGAAAATGACTGGAAGCACAACTTAACACACTCAGAAGGCAGCAGTTTGTAAAGGCTGACCAAGAGAATCTCTCACTCTGCAGTTTTCTCACATGGTGTTCAAATTTAAAATCTGGAATGTCTGCATATATTCTCTGAATTGCCTCTAGTGGTGAAGCTAATCCTATCTTAAAAGTGTATGAAGCTGAACACTAAGGTTATTCCACCAAAAGTTCTCAGAGAATTTGCTTCACAAAATGCAAAGACTCAGCTCACAAATAAGACCTCACTATATAGCAAGAAAGCCTCCAAGGTTATCAAACAACTGGAGAGTTTACCTAAGGAGAGGCTCTGAAGCAAAATTAACTCGGATATTTATTGATTCTGCAAGCTTCAGTTCCATTCGCACATTGTATTGCTTTGACCATATGGCTGTTTTATCCAAACCAAACAAATAGCTGTTCTGTTTTTCTTTTTCCTTTCCTAGCAGAACACTGTAATATCCAAGGGAGGTTTTTAAACGGTTACTGATTTTTCATGTGTGGGTTGATATATAAATACAAGGAGGAGAATAAAGGTATGATTCATTGTCATTGACAACTACAAGGGCTGTGGGGAAGGCAGAGCATGCAGGGAAGAACACAGAAACTTTCTTTGAAGACCTAGTATGTATTTGACAACCCCCTGCCACATTTTGGCCCCAGGATACCATTGTTAAGTGTTCTGTTAAAAGATGGACAAGATAATGGACTTTTCAACAAAATTATCTTGTACTAGAATTGCTGATAAATTCTGTCTGAGGTGCTTTCATGTGTATGCATAGTTATACATAGACCTGAGCTATTAAAAGAGACTGAATTTTCTCTCTCCAGGATATTATACCTTGATGATATTATACCTTGGTGAGTAAAAAAAAAGAGATTAGGAAACTCTCCAGAAAAAAGTAAAGTCTCTCTTGTTACTTCCATATAGTGTTTCTTATGCCAACAATATGAAAGAAGCCACTGGCTTCTTTCTTTCAGAATGTTTTTTCTTCTTAGTCTAGCTTACAACTATTGGATTTCCTAGTGGTCTCCCTACCAAATACTAATCAGGCCCAACTCTTTGAGGCTTAATCAAGTCAGCTACATGATGGAGAGATTAAAGAATTCTCTCTTCTCCCCCCCAAATACAGATCTCAAGACTGTTTAGGATAAATTGCAACAGCTAAAGCTCTACAAAAGGTATTATTGTTTTAGTGTTGAGGGGTTCACAGAATTGTGGATTTTGGCTGAATGTGATTAAACAATTGAAACCAGATGGAAAAAAGTATGAAATCCCTAAGAGAAAACAAGTTTGGAATAATGAAGTTGCTTGAGATCAAGCCAAAATGGAAGATATAGCAGAAACCAACTTGTTAGAAAAAGCAAAAATTCCTGTCTGCCCCTGAAAAATTGTGGACTATAAAAGAAATTGTACAGGGATCATCTTAGAACAGGAGTATCAAACTGGCGGCCTGCGGGCCGGATGCATCACGCGCAGGCCACACCATCCCAGTTCCACAAAGTAAAAAAACAATATGATACATCATGTGACACGATCAAGTTTTACACCCATGTCTTAGAACACCTGAGGACAAAGAGATAGCAAAAAAAAATATGAACATGTGGAAGGAAATTTAAACTATGACGTTTAGGCTCCTAAGATTTTGAAGTTCAGCAATAATTGGAAGGCTACAAGTGTTTATCTCTACCTAACAATGTAAGAACTCAGAAATGGTTTACTGCATTGGGGCAATGATGAGTATATTAAGTGCAAACTGCAAAAATAAACACTTTACAGATTAACACATTTATTATGGCTCCATTTCCTCATAAACACTATCTCTGTGGACAAATTATCTCTTGTATGCTAATTGGTGAAAATAGAAAAATTCTCAAATGGCAATAGCATCCAGAGTATTTTATGCACTAGTAAATAATTGTAATAGTGATAATACTAAACCCTATTCTACCCAATGTCACCATCCTGAATTTAAAAGTGTTGAAGACTTTTATAAGACTCTTCATAGAAAAGCAGAATGCCTCCTTCCCTCTCCATTATTTCAGTTGCAGAAGTCCTTTTCTGTTCAACACAAAGCATTAACTACCCTCTCTTCTTTTCTAGCATCCTTACATCCTAATCAGGAGACTGAAAGAGAGAAAATCAAGTTATAATTTGGATTACCTCATCCACAATTTTTGAGAAGGACTGAAGCGTAGATATCACTTCTTCATCTCCTTTCCCCAAGGCAAAATTCTGCAAATTAACAAGGATTAATGGCAGCACTTAATCAAAGAAGGAAATGAGAATGAGTCTAAGAAGGCTCAGCTCATTAATCACTCAAGATTAAGGGTACTTGTGAGCCATCTCTTTCTAACCTAAAGTGAAAGCACCTCCTACACTCAATCACTAATCATAGGTTATAATCAGACTGCACTAATCTTTGGCAAATTGCTGCAGCAGGATTCACTTACATATAGGCTAACATTTCTAAAGTTTCCTACCAATATGACCCACTGAGAGAAATGCCAGCAGTATCTTCCTCAACATCAGGGGACAGACAGGGTATCTAGAAAGGGTCTAAGATAGGTAGGTTTGAATCTTTATAAAGCTTATACTGTGTGGCTGTGATTGTCATCCTGACATTTTCTACCTTCATCTTAGCCTTACTTGTGATGTGCCAGAGAGAAAAAGGAGCCTGCCTCTCATTATTTCTAACCTAAAGTGAAAGAAACTCTACCCACCCCCATCCCCACCTCCTACACTCAATCACTAATCATAGGTTATAATCAGACTGCACTAATCTTTGGCAAATTGCTGCAAAATAGCAGTGTGATTCACTTACATATAGGCATCCTAACATTTCTAAAGTTTCCTACCAATATGACCCACTGAGAGAAATGCCAGCAGTATCTTCCTCAACATCAGGGGGACAGATGTGTCTCCCAGGGTATCTAGAAAGGGGTGCAAAAAGTTAAGATAGGTAGGTTTGAAGCTGTACCCCTTTATAAAGCTTATACTGTGTGGCTGTGATTGTCATCCTGACATTTTCTACCTTCCCCACAAACATCTTAGGTACCTCATCACTCCTGTGAATAGAGAAATGATCACAAGTGACACGGTTGTTTGAGTTTTAAGGATCAATTCCATGTGCCATTTCAAACGAAGAAAGCAAGCCTTTAAAAGCTGCCACACTTCTGGCACCAGAACAAATTAGTCTCCTTGTAATCTCTGCAGACCATCAAGCAAAATACTAGGGAATGGTTAAAAACTCTGTCTACTTTTCATCTCCCCAATGTGGAAATTGCTCAGGAAAAGATTGTACTGCACATACCTGTTTTTCATAGGCAAGAAGATGCTTGGAAAGCTGTTGTGTTGCCAGGCACATTTCATTCTATAAAGAGAAAATGTGTCTCATTACTGACTCTCACAACCACTTAAACATTTACAATGTAAAGACTGCACAACCGTTTCCAAAGAAGGACTGCATTTGCCTTTTAAATCAGTGGTTCTTAACCTTTTTGAAAGAATCGCCCCCTTGAGGAAGTTGTCATCGCCCCCCTCCCCCAACATAACCGCCCCCCTGCCACCTCTTAGCGTCCCCAAGGGGGCCAGCAGAGGGGCGCTAAGAGGCGGCAGGAGGCGCTCAAGGTGCTGGCCCTGCAGGCTCACCCATTGATTGTAGCACCGCTCCAGAACCAGTGCCAAAATGGGTGAAACTGCGCTGGCCCTGCAGGTTCACCCACTGACTGTAGTAATGCTCCGGAGCCAGCACCAAAATGGATGAAACAGCAGAGCCGGCCGGTGCCTCAAATGCCCCCCTGCCGCCCCTTAGTGCCTCTCTGCTGGCCCCCTTGGCCTTGGGGACGCTAAGAGGTGACGGGGGCAGCGTGTCGAACGCAGCCACGGCGGCACATAACGCACCACCTCTTCCACATTGAGGCGCCGGCTCGAGCGTTACTAGTCAATGGGTGAATGTGCAGGGCCGGCCTCGAACGCCCCTGCCGCCCCTTAGCGCCCCTGGCCAAGGGGCCAGCAGAGCGGCGCTAAGAGGCGGCAGGGGGCATTCAAGCGCCGCCCGGCACATTCACCCACTGACTAGTAACGCCCGGAGCCGGCGCTCCAATGTGGAAGAGGTGGTGTGTTATGTGCTGCTGTGGCTGCATTCGACACGCCGCCCCCCGTCACCTCTTAGCATCCCCAAGGCCAAGGGGGCCAGCAGAGGGGCGCTAAGGGGCGGCAGGGGGGCGCCGTGTCGAACGTGGCCACGGCAGCACATAACGTGCCACTGCTTCTCTCTCTCTCCCTCCCAATATATCTCCCTCCATCGCCCCCATATCGCCCCCTTTCCATTCCTTCGCCCCCATGTCACCCCTTTTCCTTCTATCGCCCCCCCTGAAAAACAAAATCGCCCCTTGGGGGGCGATATCGCCCAGGTTAAGAACCACTGTTTTAAATGACATGCTCTATTGCAAAAAGTGGCAGATTGGGCCAAGATGTTGCTCAGGCAATGTCTTTTATTAGATACTATTAAAGAAGAGAATTCACATTAAAGCCAACTATTAAAGGCTCTGTCCAGCTATGTAGAGTCAGGACTGGGTAATATTTGGACCCAGGGGTCATGTCTGCCTTCAGCTACTGAAGCTCTGTGGGAGACTTTGGCTACTCTCTTAGCCCAACCTGACTTATTGAAAAAAGTGGGAGGAGGTAACATTACACACCTTGGCTCCTTATCAAAAAGCAGATTATAATTCTGACAAAGAAACAAATGAGCCTCTACGCATAGCCAAGACTTAAAAAATATATAATCTAAGACTAATCTAATAAAACATACATAATCTAAGACTCCCAATTTTGTATTACAGTGATAGGCTTCACCTCAATTGGATGAAGGTTGTACGATTTTAGGCTCTTATACTAAGTTTCTGTCCCCAAAGAACAGATTAATGAATACATTAATCCATACATTACTGGATCTCCTGCAATCTGCTTCCTAAATAAACAGAAATTGGCAGTGCTCTTTAGCACACTGCTCATTATTGGTTATCTGTTGCTATTTTCACTACACAAATAAGGAAAGATTACAGATCGAATTGTGGTAATAAAACGCCAATACTATCACATTTTAGTCCTGCTTTTTTACATTGTAATTATGCCTGAATTCAAAATCACAATTTAAAACAAATGTGACTCAACTTCTAATGAAATTAGCTTGAAGCTATAAGTTGGAAAGTGGTAAGCAATCAGGATTTATACATGACAGGCCAGCTTTTCAAGTAAGTGAGAGGACATACAGGTAAGGTCTTCCCAGTTATGTAGGAAGAAAAAAGAGAAGACAGCATGAAAAAAATACACAAGTTTTCAGCAAAATCACTTTGTTTTAAAGCTACAGCAATTTTGTTCCTTTTACATCAATTATTTCAATAAAGCTAATTTCTATACTATTCACAAAATAGCTCTGCAAGATCAATAAAACTGCCTTTGCACTTCAGCTGAAATCTATTACCAAATGTTACATACTTTACAAAGAACAATTGCCTCCACCACATTTTTCAAATAATCATTAAGAAAATTAGGTTGTGCAAAACCACTAACACTTATCTCAGCAGTAATTCAAAATATGTTAATAAATTGCTTTTCTGATGAAAATATTCTTGACATAAGATGCAAGTCCAAGGAGGCCAGGGAGAGGTGCTCCATAAAATGCTGAGCTTCAGGTATTCCACCTGGCATTTAAGGATGGTATGCAATCCACAGCTACAATTTAAAGAATTCATATGTAAACAGCAGGAAGGGTTGGACTTCGTATACACAAAGAGATCAAGGTAAAGAAAATGAAGAAGATATGAAAATGTAAAGGGCTCCTTTATTTCTGTAACATCTTTTTCACATACAGTGATCAATAGCAGCAAAGCTATTCTTTTACCTCAGAAGATGAAGTTTCTAAAGACCAAATCACTTGGTGTATAAATAGATTAGGAATCACAACTTATGTCCTCAAAATACGCTGGGCAACAAACTTTTAACAATTCCTTGCCAACATCTATGTTGGGCAGGTTGACGGAAATTGATGCCGAAAATTTCTGGGCCTATTCCCACCTACCCCAAATCACCATTCAACTACAGGTAGTCCTCAACTTATGACCACAATTGAGCCCATGATTTCTGTTGCTAAGTGAGACATTTGTTAAATGAGTATTGCCCCATTTAATGACATTTCTTGCCATAGTTGTTAAGTGAATCACTGCAGTTTTTAAGTTAGTAACATGGTTGTTAAGTGAATCGGGCTTTCCCATTGACTTTGCTTGTCAGAAGGTCACAAAAGGGGTTCACGTGACCCCCAAGACACTGCAAACGTCATAAACATGCGTCTTACACAGTTGTAAGTGTAAAAATAGTCATAAGTCATTTTTACAGTGCTGTTGTAAGTTTGAACCATCACTAAATGAACTGTTGTAAAAGTTGAGGATTACCTGTATTAACAGTAGATTGAACTGTAAGAGGAAGTACAAAAAAACTAAAAATATATTTTAGAGAAGGAAAAAAAAATATCCAGTGCATTTCATGGAAGCTAACTTACCTGTGCCCCATAGACTCGCTGCATTGCTTGAAGCAGTTGGTTGGTGTACTCTGTGAGTGTTCCTGCATCTTCTTCAAATACACTTAGCAAGGAGCGGGTCTGAAGCATTTAAAAACAAACATATAAATGAAATCTTGAATAAAGGTATCATTCAAAAGTTCTTGCATCTTTTTTTCCTTTCATTAGCAAAACCTGTATTATTAAAAAAATCATTCAGCAGACATAATCATTCTGCCAAAGATTCTGTGATCCAGAATTCTGTTCACCAAATTATTGACAAGATGTTCACAAGTGGTATGTAAGCCCAGTGACCCAACAATTGTTATTACTGTACACAGAGCCACTGGAACTAGTAACTGCCCACCATCTTTTCTTGTAGAATTAAATCTAGCAGATGTTACCTATATAGTCAAGGAATAAGTTCCATAGTAAAACCATGTCATCTACGAAAGACTCTATTTATTAGAGGACCCTAGCTTCTGGCATTATCAGATAGATCAATGTCCCTCAACCTTGGCCACATGTGTGGACTTCAACTCCCAGAATTCTTAAGACAGCTGGAGTCTGGATCCACAGTTCTTCAAGTGGCCAAGGTTGAGAAATATTGATATAAATGTTTTGAAAGTGCTGCTTGCATTGGCGAAAATCCCTTGCATAGTCACTTATGAAAGGGAAAGGTGCAAAAAAGGTCACAAGCTTGTTTAACATGTTTGTGGGATACTAAATATTTATACCAGATTTGGAATAAATGCTTAAATACAGTTTATAGTAATAGGAAGGGTGTGACCAGCTAACCTATTTAGTTTTGGATGTCTATTGTAGCTTACCTCTTCAAACTAAAAACTCTAAGAGGAACTTAGGGGCCATTCAGACATTCTATTAACTTCAAATGAAGAATTTCTTCTCCAAACTGATCTAGGCTTAGAAAAGATTTTTTCCTGACAACTGTAACTGTGGGGGAGGTTTTTATTTCCAAAAGTATATTTATATTATTTTCATTTATATGTTGCAGAAATGTATGGCAATGTGTATTGCATTACATAGGGTTGACATAATTTAAAATGTAATAAGAAATTATGTGGGCAAATATTATAATATAGCATATACCTATCTTAACATTCCATATGCCAATTTGCATTATTTGCATTACCACGTTACTGAGCATGAAAAGGTAACGCTGTCTATCAACAGGTCACTGCAGGAGAAACCAGAGAATAAAGGAAAGTAGAATGGAGGCAAAGATAAGCAAAGAAAGAATACTTGGAAATTGTGATAAATTGGGAAGCTTTTGGGTGATAAAAAGGAATCTTTAATCCAAATTCCTGAGGATACCAGATTAGAGAACGATTGTGTAATTTTTAAGGAGGAATCTCAGGAAATGCTTCAAATGAGGATATTGAGAGGGAAATCAACAGTCAGGAGAACAGAAAAGAAACCATTCAACCATTATGTACTGTAATGACTAGTTATGTAGGATTTACCAAATGATTACTGACAAATTAAGGCACAGAGTTTATGTTAATACACAGGGCAACTTCAGATAAAAAGTAGATATTAGAGGAAGGATCTGATCATGTTCTATGTCTGAAACCTGGGCTAGGGGGAATGTTTTGAGAAGCTTCTTCGTTCTTCATTGGACAAATGATTTAAGAGGGATCTGAATACTTGTTTATTTAATAAAGTGAGATGATTTATGGAAGTGAAGTGGATGCAGAGAACGGCAGTAAATTAGATAAATTAAATTGCATTTAATGATGGTAAACATGTTATTTTTCTTGTGGTTGTAAATATATCATGGTGTTTGTGAATTTTATTGCTTTCAATCTGATCATTTTTTATTGTATTTAGTGTCTAAAAATAAATTGTTCCCTGTGTGGAATACCAGTTTTGGTATAATCTTTACAAATGGTTTGATTCTTCATCCCCCTAAATCTTAAGAATTGTACTGGAGTTCCTGGCAAAGCCTAATTTGGGACGAGGGTCATTTCCATGGATTTTGCCACTTAGGAGGCATGTGAGAGGGCTTTGTATGGCCTCATGAATAGCTCTGAAGAAGCTGCACAGCAATTAGCCTAATAAAGATGCTTGTCAAAATATGGAATCTGACATTTTTCTCCTGATCAAAACAGCTATCAATGCTCCCCACCACATCCCTATAACCCCATTTTGCAATCTTGGTTGTCTTTGTAATGGAATTATTTAAAGCCACAATGGAATTTTTTTTTATCAGGTAAATCAAAACAAAAGGAGGCAAATTAGAATGAAGGGATATTCTTAGCAAAGAAGCAAAATGAATTCAGAACTATAAAAAAAATCCTGCCACAATAATAACAAAATGCATTTTGGAATATTGACTAGGAAATCTTCACTGTTCAAAATATTCACAATTATGGGAATTCCACACAACATATACCCTATTACAGCTCTCAAGTTACCATGGAGCAAACTATTTCTGTAAAATAGTCCCATTATAAGAGATTTGATGGTATGTGTTAGATATACAAAGTTATTTGAAATTAGTATTTATTAATGTCTGTAGGGGTGTGATAATTGGATATCCCCTCTAAATATTATTGTTTATCCTCTGGCCAATTTTTTTTAAAGAATATGGGGAATATAATCCAAGTCTCATTTCTGTGTTCACACTGAAGACTTTCAGCTGTTGAAGAGAGAGAAAACAGAGTTGGATTTAAGAAGTTTTGTTTTGCACAGTAACATCTAAGCAGCATAGTTATTGTCAATGAATAACTTTCAAACTATATTTCTTGATGGAAGTTTGCAAACTAAAGTTAGCATGATTAAAATATGTGAATTTTTAAAAGAAAAGATTTTCTGAATTGCTAAACCCACCCACCAGAACCCCTTCAGTTTTTATTCTAAGTGTTCAAATATAAAGGACAACTCCATTATTGCTAATCAACATGGGTGATCTAAATTATAATTCAACACATATGTAAGAAAACATGCTGGGGGAGATGGCATTCATTGGAAAAATGATTATATATATGAAATGTGCAAGCATGTATGAGTGGAACAAAATGGGTAAGGGGCCTTCCATGGAATCCAAATACAGATGTTAGATTCAAGCCATGAGGATTCCACTGTGCAATTGATGCCTGCAGATTATGGCAATTCCCTTCACCCCTATTTATTAAAGCCATAATGAGAATGATGGGAGATGTAGTCTAGTTACCAGAGGGTTATGGTTACTGGAAAACTGGCAATTTGTCCTCCATGTGCTTTCACTTTGAACTGTTTCTTATTAACTATCCCAAAATAAAAATAAATTTGTTTTATTAGTCCAAAGTATTACACCTCAGATATCTCAATATGTACTGACACAATAATGTGATAGGTCTTTATTATTTTTCTGGACTATCTCAAGTTCCAAGTTACTTCTGTGAACACTTTTTCACTAAAAAAATTGTGTCCAGGTAGCTACGCAACTATATCTAAATCTACAAATCAAGGAAACATGTGCATTTTATAAATTATAAATAAGCATTAACACCAGAACTTCAGCAATTGTGGGAATGATGAGTTCTAAAAAAAATTCCCAACTATAATGGTAATTGTTTTACATTCATTTTATTGTCCAGTTAGTTCCCTTGGTACAAAATAATAATCAGGAAACATCCATTTGGATAAATCACATTATATTGCTTTGTTTGTCCATAAACCAAAATAAACCAAAATACCCTTTGCAATGCTTAACAAAGATCAGAAACCAGAAGAGGGAGAGGGCTGTTTACTAATAAAGTCATTTTGTCCTTGCTAACAGAGGCAATTGACTGACCATAAAGATTTACCAAGGCCCCAAATTCACCAGCCTTGAACAATCAATCTCCTCCTTCCACACTGAATTGTCCCACATAATTTTTAATTGCGGACTCTCAATATTTAACCTTAATTAACCCCCTATCATTCCAAACCACTGTTTTTTCCCCCAGTTGCTTTCAGGTAGAGTTATTTTCTTTCCTGCAAAATTCCTCCCTTTTCTTCACAGTGACCTAGATTTGTCAAATTGGAACAAATACACTAATAAAGCTGCAGTACTTCCTGTCTCCACCTCCTCCATCCAAAAGCTCATTAATATTTTCAGAGTATATTGCCTCGAGTCCTTGTTAACCCTTCCATGCTCCCCTTCCTTTCCAACTTGTAACCTGAGATGAGACACATTTAACAGCAACTGCACTGGAAGGGGTGTTTTTACAGTACAGTATCCGGGTGAGCGTTATTTTTATTACGATTGTTAAGAAGCCTGTCCGTAAATACTAAAGTTTGGGTTGTCATTATGTGCTGCAACGCACATCTCTGATCTCCAAAAGCACTTAGAATATTTTAGCGATAGCGCTTGGTCAGTGTAAATAATATTGTTATTCTCTTGGTGCCACAAAAGGGAGGAAAATAGAACAGAAGGAAGAAGGCGCGACAGCATCATTTGAATAATAGTTGGGAAGACTGCAGTCTTTGCAGAACGTAATTTTCCTATGCTTGTTGTGAAAGGATAAATTCAGTCTCAGATTTGCTTTGATGCAACCATAAACTCTATCCTATAAAGACAGTTCGGCTAAACCGTGTCTTCTCGATCACTACCGTCAACCTTTCTCTCCTTCTACCTCTCTCCGCCCCCGGCCCTCTCCCTCGCCCGGATGGCAGGTAGCTTTTGCACGGCATCTGCTGCGCCATCCCTTCCCAAACCGCAGATCAGGTGCACTCAAGCCTGGTCCGGGATCGGATACCTGCGGACTATCTTGCAGGGCGTCTTCTAGGCGAAGTTTGTCTACGGCGGGCATTGCCTGGCGCTGGAGAGAGGCGATCGGGAATCGCGTAGGCTCGCTTCGGGCGAGAGCGCTGGCCAGACGTTCTTGCTGACACGTCGGATCTGGACGCTGCCTGGGTCGCTTCGTCCAGGAGACCGAACGCGCGAGGAAACAGTCTGCGGAATCCGGCGTTTTTCCTTCGGAACCTCCTTTTTTCCCTTTCTTTCACACTAAAACGAGGGGAGAAAGGGACCAGCGGCGCAGTCCAGGAACCCAGGGGTGTGTTAAACAGGTTGTACTCCCGCCTGTTGCATGCCCAGCCCCGGTCAACAGGCAGGGCAAACGCCTCGCCTAGGACTCCTCCTCCTCCTAGTTCTTGTTTCTGGCAGGACGAGAAATGGAGAGCAGCAGGAAGTGTGGCATTGAGGATCTTCCTTATTAACTCTTCTGTGTGCATTCCACCCTAGTTACTCACAACCTTAAGGCAAAGAGCCGAGACGCAAAGTGCAAACAACAAGGGAGGGTTATAACTAAACGTTAGAGTGTGAAGGGTCCCCCAGCTAAGTTAAGCAGCCAGGCCCTTCTTTCCAGCATGCTGCAGTTCAAGTCCCCGCCCCCTCAGTTGAGCATACTCAGTGTTCATGGGGTTAGTAGAAGGAGGATTGCTCACTCTTTAAATATCATCT
Organism: Naja naja; assembly: GCA_009733165.1. Lineage (NCBI taxonomy): Eukaryota > Metazoa > Chordata > Lepidosauria > Squamata > Elapidae > Naja > Naja naja. The sequence continues at coordinate 29,198,875 of CM019154.1, read as the reverse complement.
GCAGTTTTGCAGAGTTTGGAGATTTTCTTAGAACGCTGATTCTTTTGTTCCTTCCTGGCCCCGTGATGGTGGTGATATTCCTCAACTGCGTTTGCTGTTTAGTGAACTGCATACATTATGTTTCCTACAATGAGCCCTTGAAAGATTTCCTGGTCTATTATTAGAGTTTCTGTATTTATTGCTATTGTTAACTGCAGATGATGATCATCATGCAGTTCACTGCACTTAATAATTATATTTACTGTATAGTTTTGTATGTTGTTTTTTAAAATGATTTGTAAGCACAAGGCATGTATGTATTTTCAATTGAACTATACACTAGAATGGCAGTTTTTGAGTGATTTAAAAGGTCAACACAAGAATAAATAAAAGTATTACTGTAATCTTTAGCATCATCTTTATTTCGAGAGTGACTCAGCCATTTTTAGAAAATCTGTGAAAAAAACCTTCCAGTTGAGAAAAAACAAGGTAAAAAGGTATAGGGAATAAATCAAATCTTCATTATGGTCATAGACCAGCATAAATATAGGAAATATTCTGGAAACTTTGGGGAAATGGTTAGAGGAACCCTACCAAATTTATAAATGGCTGATTTTTGTGACCAACAACACTCAGTCCTGCTGATGACATGATCATAAAATGAAAAAAAAAATCCCATCACTCCCCCCCTCCAAACTCTTAGATCTGCATTAAATAATCCACTGAATAGGACAGTCTATATTCTGTTAGCCTTGTCTTCTGGTGGGAAGAACCAAAGCAAAGAGCCGCAAACTTGTTCTGAACTAAGCCCAAAGTTCTTTACACATTCCTTGAAATTTTGCCAAAGAAGAACAATCTAGCTGCATTCAGAACCATAACTGCAAATGATTATATTAATCCAGCAAGTGGGCTTAGTGTAAAAGTAAACACAATACATTTGTTTTGTGCATTTTGCTTCAGCTATTTGAAATAATGCAGTAGACGAAATGATGCCCCCCCTCAAAATATTTTTGACTGTTTTCAAAGTCACAGAAAAGTTCTGAAAATGGTTCTAATTCATCTGTGATCACTTCCTACTTGCAATGGGAAAAAGCTGCTGTATGATCCTATTTACCTCCATTGCCTTTTTCCTCAGTGCAAAAAGCAAGCATTGTAATTTGAAAAAGCCAATGATGTAATTGTTAATTACACAGAGGTTTGCATGTGCTTTTCTCCGAGGTATCATTTTCACCCAGTTCTTTAAAAAAACAAAATTAAATAAAAAAAATAAAAAAATATTTTAATTTACCATGAAAATGATTTCAAGAAAAAATCATCACTTAAATATGAGCCAGCTGTGCAGCGGCAGGCAAAAAAGCTAATACCAGCCTTGGTTGTATAAACAGAGGAATAGTATCAAAATTATGTGAAGTATTAGTACTACTTTATAAAGCCTTAGTAAGGCCACGCCTGGAATACTGCATCCAGTTTTAGTTACCACATTACAAAAAAGTTGTTGACACTGTGGAAAAAAGTGCAAAAAAGACATCTAATATGATTAAAGACTTAGAGACTAAAACATGGTTGCAGGATTGGGTTTGGCTAGAGTAGAGAAAAGAAAGACTAGGGGATAAAAATAATAAAATATTGGGGAAAAAGAAGAACTAGGGGTGACAGCAATATTTCAGTATTTGAGAGGTTGCCACAAAGAAGAGGGAGTTAACTTGTTTGCCAAAGCACCTGTAGGCAGGATAAGAAACAATAGGTGCAAACTCATCAAGGAGAGAAGAACTAAGGAGAAATTTCCTAACAGTGAGGACAATTAACCAGTGGAACTGGTTGCAGTCAGACATTTTGTAGGTGCTTCATCACTGGAGGTTTTAAAGAAGCGATTAGTATAGGATCTCCTGCTTGAGCAGATTGTTGGATCCAGCTCTATTCTGATGGATTGATTAAAAAATTACAGGTAATCCTTGACTCACAACTATTTGTTTAATGACCATTTGGAGTTACAATGGCATTGAAAAAAATGACTTATGACCAGTTCTCACACTGTTGCAGCATCTGCATGGTCATGTGGTCAAAACGTGGGCACCTGGCAATTAGGCAGGTATTTATGATAGTTGCTCTGCCCAGGATCACGATACCGTTTTTAACCTTCCTAGCTGGCTTCTAAAAAGCAACTACAATGGAGGAAGCTAGTTTTGCTTAACAACTGCAGTGATTCACTTAACAAATGTAGCAAAAAAAAAAACCTCCATAAAATTCACTGAACTGCCTAGCTTAGCAATGAAAAATTTGGGCTCAATTGCAGTTGCAAGTTGAGGACTACCTGTATATCTATTCCCATGTTAATGTTTCTATTCTAAAGATATATTGATTTTGTTCCTTGTTATCTTTGAAGTTTTAATGCTTTACTATTTGCATTTATAAAATGGGAGAAAATATGATTCTCATGAGGAACTGCAGATGGTGCCTCCAGTTGTGTAGTGCAACTTGTAATGATAACAGCTTAAATAACAGTTAACTCTGCCTCCTCTGTTCTGTTAAGTAACTCCTTATAAGTTGGTACCTCAAGCTGAGGGAAGCAGTTTGCAACCAGCTAGGTGCCCATCAGCCCCAGTAAGCGCTCCAAATAGAATTGCTTAAAGAAGACATTTCAGCTTTGAACGCTTAGAGTGGAAAACAAGCTTGACATTTACACATTTGAAATTGCACAATAACACTGTCATCCTTTCAGGAGGATAAGCCGTACTGCTAAATAAAAATCAATGATTACCAATGAGTTATGATTTATTTTTCTAAGAGCCTGCTATTATGGAGGACTGTGAAAAGAAACCAGGTGCTATACCATATGAAGCACTGGAATCAGGCTTTTATGCTTCTCTGTCAGTACCTATTTTTTAAAATAAGTATATTAAAAGTTGCAACAATAGTAAATACTAAAAACTTTAATCTCTTTAAAAACTAAAAAAGAAAACAAAAAGTCAATAAAAGGTGTAAGAAAAAGAAAGAAAAAATAGAATCCCTACTAAGAAAGCAACCTCTCATCACAAGTATAGTTTTACTGTTTCTAATTTGATTCCAAACTTCAACTCTTAACTATAGCAAATCCATAAAACATCTTCTCCAATCCAGGTGTCAACAAAAAATTCAGAGTCCCATTAATTAACAAATATAAAATCATCATAAAATCATAAGGCAGGAAGGGTTCTTAGAGGCCTTCTAGTTGAACCCACTGCTCAAGGCAGTAGCCTTATGCCAGTCAAATGATTGTCCAATCTATTTTTGAAAATCTCCAGTGATGGAGTACCCCAAAATCTTAGGAAGCAAGCTATTATTGTTCAGTTGATCTCACTGTCAGAAAATTTCTCCTTACTTCTAGATTAGATCTCTCTTTAATAAGCTTCCCCTATTATTTCTTTTTCTAGCCTCTGCTGCCTTAAATAATAAGTCATTCCCTCTTCTTTGTATCAAACCCTCAAGTACTTGAAGACAGCTGTCATGTCCCCCCAATCCTTCTCTTTCATAGGCTAAATCAGTGGTGGGATTCACATTTTTTTTACTACTGGTTCTGTGGGCATGGCTTGTGGGGTATGGCAGGGGAAAAATACTGTAAAACCTCCAGTCAGAGGTGGTATTTGCCGGTTCTCTGAACTACTCAAAATTTCCACTACCGGTTCTTCAGAACTGGTCAGAACCTGCTGAATACCATCTCTGAGCTAAATACATCTAGTTCCCTCAACTGCTGTCATACAAATTAACCTCCAGATTCTCTATCATTTTTGTTGCTGTACACTTTCCATTTTTTAATGAATAATTAACATTTGTGCCCAGAAGTGGACACAATATTCCAAATGTGGTCTCACCAACACAGTGTAAAGCAATACTATCACTTCTAGTTATTTTAACACTATCCCTATGTTGATGTAGTCTAGGATTGCATTGGCTACTTTGGCAGCTGCAGCACACTGCTGGCTCATACTTAAGTGGTGGCCCACTAAGATACCTAGATTCCTCTCATAGTAAGCAAAGACACATTTAGAAGGCATGAAATGGTCTCAGTATTATAATGTGAAGAAAAGACTAAGCTTTAACATGGCAAAGAGACAACGAAATGCTGAATTTAAAAAGAATGGATGATTGTCTCATTACGTATTAATCAGATTCAATGGCTTGTTCAATAAACTATGGTTAAATCATGGATTACAATGAATGATGAGTGAACCTAGCCAATGTTCATTACTCAGACTGCTATCTATCTGGCAGTAAATCCCATTAAACACAAAGTATGCATGGCTTGCAGAGTTGCACTATTAAGAAGTATATTTAAGAAATAATATTAATACATCAGATCAAGTGTTACCTGCTCTGTGATTCTGTTTCTAACTGCAACTCACTTTCTTCTGCATCACTCAGAAACAACAGCTGAAGCTGTCACTTTATCTTGTTCTCATCTTTTCCTCTGCCTACTCAAAATTATTCATAGTGGAGTTTGCACCCATACCAATGGCACCAAAATAACAATATATACTCCACAGAGTCAGCAATAGCCATCACTGTATACTTATGTCACAATGTCTGATATAAATGTATAAGTAATGGCATTTGCCTGATGACATCACACCTACATTGTCCTTTTCCCCTCTGTAACTACTCAGTATTTTGCAAGAAATTGATTGCCAAGTACAAACACTTTGAGATATTATATTAACTCAGAAACAAGTAGGTTTCCCAACACTCAAGGGACTGAGGGGGTATAAATTAATATAAAATGAAGTAAATAGATTTATACATAAATAGGCTGTTATCTTATCAAAATATATATTTTCAGGGAATTTTTCAATGAAAGCTAATCATGGTTTATTAAAACTGGTCTTACAGCATATATACTGCACCAAAGTCTCTTCAAATTCTGTTGACTTTGAACTGTTTCCTAGAAATTATTCCAGAAAGACACAAAGAAATTCATTTATTTGCACATTCACACACAGATACTAAAAATCCAAAAAAGAATGATGGATAAAAGATGGCTCCATCTAAAGTAGAACCAATGATTGCGGCCAAGAACAGAGAGCCAACCAGTCAATCAGCTCCTTCAACCTTCTCTGGATAAAGAGAAGATGTGAGATCACTCAAGCTGCATTTTGTATGGTTGCTTTTCACAAGGAGACTGTAAAGCAATGGTCTCTGGACCAGGAGCTGAGGGAATGCTTCATAGTTGCTTCAGCCACAATAATTTAGAACAGTTTAATTAAAAGATATAAAAACATGAAAATATCCACAGAACCTATTAAAATAGAAATAGTTAATTAAGAAAGAACAAATAGAGATAAAAAAAGGAAATATAAAGAATAATGATGGTCAAAACTGATTAGAACACTGTCCAGAACAGCTTGATTTTCATCATCCTCTTGAACACTATAAAGGAGAGTGGCAATCTGGTTTCTATTGGTAGAGAATCTGGCATTGTTATTTCATTGATTGTTGATACTATTTTAAGCCTTCTTGGAAGTACCTGTGTCTCCTCAAATTAGATATAGATAACAGCATCAGAATAATATATAAAGAATGTGTCCAACCTCCCCCTCCACATATATTTCTGTATACCTGATTCGATAAGATATCTATTAGCAAGCCTAGTGTAGTGGTTAAGGTGCTGGGCTAGAAACCAGGAAGCAGCCTCCCTAGCTGGCATAGTTCTTAGGCATGAAAGCCAGTTAGGTGGCTTTGGGCCAGTCACTCTTCTCAGTCCAGCCCACTCCCAGAGTAGCTTTGCAAAGAAAATAAGAAGTATACATAATGATGATGAGGGATGTAAAATAAATAGATAAATAAAAAATGGCAAATTTCAAAGGCAGTGTAACACTGAATAGTTGTTAATAGAGGATTGCAAGGGGAGAAAAGCAATAATCTTCACTGATGGCCATGCTAGTGGGCTTCCCTATGAATCAGCTGGTCCAATATTGAGTTTTTAACCGCACCTCATTCCTTCTCCATTCGAAACCCCGCTCATGTCTGCTAGGCCAGTAAGAAAGCATCCTTAAAAGATGAAGGCAACGCTGATTGGCTTCTGTTGTTGCCAAGACGACGGATCGGGAGAAAAGAGAGGTGGTCCCCTCGGCGCGGATTCTTCTCTCGCTCGTCCAGCGACTTCTGCCATCATCTCCTCGTCTTTCCCCCACCCCACTCCCGTCGCCTCAGCACGAAGCGGGTCGTTTTGTCATTCCAGGCTGTTTCGGGAGAGGTGGAGTGGAGTCATCCTCGGGGGCTTCGCTCGAAGCGCGCCCCAGCTAGGGAACCGGCCGGAGTTGCCAGCGATGGGCTGTGGGAACTCAGCCAGCGCTGGCAGCAAAGGTGAGCGCTGAATAACGCGGTGCAGGAAAGGCGCACGCAAAACGGGAGTGGGAGGGAAAGCTGGAAGACTCCGGAGTGGGGTGGGGTTGGGGGGCAAGGACAGGAGGAGTCGCGGGTCAAGAAATAGAGTCGAGCTAAAGGAATTAAAAAAAGAAAAGGGGGAAAAAAACGACTGGAGGAGGAAGCTGTTTTAGAAGCTGCTGTTTTTCTTTTGCGTCTGGCGAGGAGAAGGAAGAGCGCGCGCGCGCACTTCTAGAACTGGAAAGAAAGTTCTTCTGTAGCAGCTTTGGAGAGGCAAAAAGAGACTCGGAGGGAAGAAACGGTGTGTGTGTGTGTGTGTGTGTGTGTGTAGAGGGCGTGGCAGCAATGCATTCCTTTCCTCCTCTTTTTTTGCAGGAACAAAATAGCTTTCACAAAATAGCTTCTCCTGGATTTGGGGATAGGGAGGTATAGCAAAAGAACTGGGGGCATTCTTGGTCAGATAACATTTGCTGGCAAGAATGCCCCAGTTTTTTTGTTTTGTTTTTTGTTTTGCTTTATCTCCCCGTTCCCGAATCCAGGAAAATCCTCAAAGTTATTTTGGGGAGGTATAACAAAAGAACAGGGGCGTAGTTTGTCAGATAACATTTGCTGGTGGAGTGGCTGATCCATGGTTAGCTGCTTTTGCAAATCATCATCAATCATCACACCTCTTTTGGCCAGAAAATGATGAACATCAGAATCAAATTAGACTTAAAGTGGTTTTCCTATCATGTGCTTTTTATTTAAATTTCCCAGCTAGAATTCCTTAAGCCAGGAATTCTCAACCTTTCTTTCACCACGGATGGATGCCCTGGATGGAATACCTTTTCTGGCACAGACTTAACTCAAGATTTAAATCATAACTTTTCTTCAACCTTCGTGGACCCACTGTGATACCATTGCAGCCCCCCAGGGGTCTGTGCACCATAGCTTGAGAACCACTGCCTTAAGCTTTACCCAGTAGTGATATTCAACCAGTGGTGGGATTCAAATAATTTAACAACCAGTTCTCTGCCCTAATGATTTCTTCCAACAACCAGTTCACCAAACTGCTCAGAAACTTAACAACCAGTTCTCCTGAAGTGGTGTGAATTGCCTGAATCCCACCACTGGTAGTAACTACTTTGTTTGTTATATTTGAAATTGTGGGAAGAAATATCCATCTGGTTCACTTCCAGACCAGGAGAAAGGCAATGGCAACATGGAAGCTGATTGGAAAGATGGTTTAATGATGAAGCAGAACCATATGGGTTCAGGGTAGCTGACCATATGAAGTTGAGAGGGAGGATTTTTTATACCTTCTCTTGGGCTTTGAACTTGAGCTTCCTGTTCCTGTGCAAGAACATGTATCTATTGGTTGTTATCAGACTCCCATGGGGTCATGTACAAATCCTAGGAGTTTGCCTGAGCTAAGTTGGGTTGAAGTTTGGGTTGATGCAATGAAGGGGCTTGTTGGGCAATTCCTATTGTGGCTGAGGGCTAGCCCTACCTTTGTTCAGATTTTACTGCAGGGAGTATTGGATTACCAAATCTGCATTTCTGAAAGCTGGCCTCAGTATCTGCTTGAGGGCAGGGAGCTGGGGCTCTGAGTTTCTGTCTCTCTTAAGATTTTTATTTCTCTTTTAGGGGAAACATTTTATCCTGACTTTTTAAATATGTCTCAAAATATTTCATTCTTCTAGGAGAGGAGTGGGTGCTAATTTCCTACAAAATGTAAAAGGGCAGGGTAGAAGTAGCTGACCATTCCTTCATGAATGTTTTAACAGCCGAGGTAGTCCTCGGCTTAACAACCATTATATAGTGACCATTTAAAGTTACAACGGCACAGAAAAAAGGTGACTCATGTCTTCTATTTCACACTTAACGATTGTTGCAGCATCCCCATGGGATATATGATCAAAATTCAGATGCCTGGCAACTGGTTTGTATTTATGACGGATGCAATGTCCTGGAGTTATGTGTTCAGCTTTTGTGACTTTCTGACAAGCAAAGTTCATGGGGACTCCAGATTAATTTACCAAGTGTGTTACTAACTTAACAACTGCAGTGATTCACTTAAACAATTGTGGCGAGAAAGTTCGTAAAATAGGGTGAAACTCATTTAACAGCTGTCTCACTTAGCAACAGAGATTTTGGGCACAATTGTGGTCATAAGTCAAGGACTATGACCACAGTTTTGTCCCTGAGGGTACTTCAGTTTATGTTCATAATGGTGTTGGTTTAAATCCAGGGACAATTAAGCTCAGGGATGTGTGGCTTAAACCAAAAATGTCACCAGTGTTTGGCACTCAAGCATCACATGAAGTAATTTTGAGAAACTACAAAAGGACAACCTCAGTTTGTTGAATTATGATCTGAGGATATAAAAGAATTCATGTGTATGGTGCTATAATCAATCCAAGAACTATCCAATGACTGCAGAAATTTATGTCCTGGTGAGTTTGTGTTGAATTGTGATACTGTTCCTCATTATTAAGATCAGTTGTTTATATGGCTAGTTATTTGTGCCAAAGACAAAGTATTCAATTATTTTAATTGCACTGTCAAGTATAGTTATCACTCTTGCTTTGTAAATGATTACAGTATGATTTCTATCCCAGTGTTGTGGCTGGCTCAGAAATAAGTCTTACGTGAATACAGCATAGCTTATTCCTAAAAATATATATGTTTTTTCATCCTTGTGACACTGAAGTTGCCTCACTGATTTCAATGAGACTTATAAATAACTATGCACCTTATTCAATTAGCATAATTTGGAATTTTCATATACTACTCTAAGCTCTACTTTTTAATACTTTTAATATTCTCTATTGTATGCATTCATCTTAAAAATGTTTCCTGTACTATAATCTAAGGGAATATGTTTTAAGTTGACACTTTAAAAAGTAATGGTGAAAATAAATATTAAGATTTTTAGTGTTCTTTACACATTTAAGTTATATTCATTCCCTTCTTCCACAAAAGAGACCGTTTTGAATGCATTTATTTCAGACTTCATGTGTCAACACTCAGAAGTGGTGGAGGACTATTGGATTATGAAAATATGGACTGCAAAGTGCAATTTTAAACGTATCTCCTCATGTCTACATAGGAAGGAGAGAGCCCCGTGGAAAATACTCGCTATTTTTACACTCTTTAAACTTTTCCATTCTTTCTAATAGATAAAGTCATAAAACATCTGTAATTTTGGGGTGAGGTATCACCAGTATGCTGATGATACCCAGTTATACATCTCCACCCCAAACCAAATCAGTGATGCCCTCTCCGTGATGACTCGCTGTCTGGATGCGGTACGGATCTGGATGGACGGAAACATGCTTCGGCTCAACCCGGCCAAGACTGAGTGGCTGTACATACCGGCATCTCGGTCCAGTCAAGAGTGTCCATCGTTGACCAGAGGGGGTGTGGTGTTGCCCCCTGTGGATAGGGCACGAACCTGGGGTCCTCCTGGACGACGGCTCCAGTGGAGGAGCAGGTGGGGCCGCCGCCAGGGGCCTTTGCCCAGGTCCGGCTGGTTTGCCAGCTTCGCCCGTTTCTGGACCAAGATGCCCTGCGTACAGTCACTCATACCCTTGTTACCTCGCGACTCGACTACTGCAACGGTCTCTATTTAGGACTGCCCTTGCACACCATCCGGAGGTTGCAGCTGGTGCAGAATGCGGCCACGCGGGTTGTGATGGGAGTTACCCTATTCTCCCATATTACCCCCCTCCTGCGCGACCTGCATTGGTTGCCGGTTGTGCTCCGGGTGAGGTTCAAGGTTTTGGCTTTAACGTTCAAAGTCCTACACGACATGGGTCCACAATATTTAAGGGAGCGCCTCCTGCCGATATCGAGTGCCAACCGCCCTGTACAGGCACACAGACAGGGGCTCCTCGGGGTCCCATCGGCAAGTCAATGTCGGCTGGCGGTCCCCCGGCGGCGAGCCTATTCTGTGGTGGTCCCCGACTTATGGAATCAACTGCCTCTGGACCTCCATCTGGCCCCTGACCTCCACACCTTCCACCGCGATTTGAAGACCTGGCTATTTGACCAAGTCGGGCTGTGACTACCTCACGGGGGGTATGGGATAGTTTTAACTTTTTAATTTGGTTTCATTGGACTTTATAGTGGTTTAATTCTTTTTAATTATTTATTGTATTTGTATGTTTTAACTGTGAGCCACCCCGAGTCTTCGGAGATGGGGGGCATATAAGTCCAATAAAATAAATAATAAAATAAAATAATTTGGGGCATTTCAAGGATCTCATTAATCAATATAATGATATTCTAAGTGCAATTATATTGCAAAGAACAATCAATTTTATGGCTCAAGGAAAATCATATCGATTAGACCTCCTGGTAGAAAATATTGAAGAGAAAAGACATAACTCAAAAAAAGAGATAATAGTTGTGTAATACAGGTGTTCAGATTAATACATCTATTGTTGCACATGAATGAAGCAGATTTTAGTATACTTTAAAATTAGTCTATTTTGATGTATCTATCTTTTTCTTTTTTACTTCTTCTGTGCAGTCGTGATTGATTCTCAGAGACTGGCTGGACAACTCCGTGCAGTTTTTGTGGCAAGGTTTTTCAGACGTGATTTGCCATTGCCTCCTTCCTAGGGCTGAGAGAGAGTGACTGGCCCAAGGTCACTCAGGTGGCTTTGTGACCAAGGCAGGATTAGAATTCACAGTCTCCCTGTTTCTGACCTGGTGCTTTAACCATTACATTAAACTGGCTCTCATTACAGCTTTACAGTCTTTTAAATGGTTTTTCTATGGATTTCCATTTGGAAAGGGACAAAGTGCATTTCTGATGACAATCTAGGTATGATTATTTTAGAATAAAATAATTTTGATGACCCATTATTTATTTATTTATTCGATTTCTATAGCCACCCATCTCAGTCAATGACTGAGAGGCTTACAATTTTTTAAAAAGGCAATTAAAAATGCTAAAAACATTTAAAAACAATAAAAATAGTAAAAAAAGATTAAATGCACACAGGAACAAGATACTTGGCCACTTAGCAACACAGTCAGGAAACGGGATCCTTGATGCACTCAGAATCCCAGGCAAGGGAACATAGCCAGGTTTTTAGGACCTAATGAAAGGCTAGCAGGATTGGGGCCATTCTGATCTCCGAAGGGAGGATGTTCCATAGAGCAGGAATCACTGCAGAAAAAGCTTGTCTTTTGGTCTCCATTAGCAGGCAGGTTCTACAGCATGCCTATTATGCTCCACCTAGTTGGATGGGTAGAGAGACTCTTGGAAAAAAAGCTGAGCCCTCAGGTACCCCTGGCTCAAGCCAGGACTTTAAGGAAACCAGTAACTTAAATTGCACCCAGAAATATACTGCTAACCAATGTAGCTCATGCAGAAGTGGTGTTACATGTTCTGTATATGTGGCACCGTTTATTACGCATGCAGCCACATTCTGCATTAGTTGAAATTTCCAAATACTCTTCAGGGGCAGCCTCATGTGGAGTATATTACAGAGATCTAGCTTAGAGGTTACAAGAACATGAGTTACTGTAAGCAGAGCACAGAATAGTTACTATAGATTTGTGTTACTGTATATACCAAGTCTTACCTGAATTCTCCTGTTTTGGGGAACATCTGTTTGAAAAAGTATCTTAACAGGTAAGTCTGGGTTTACCAATCAGGTGAGGTACTCACAGTGATGGCCATTCCAAAATAGACAGTGTTTTTCCAAAGCAGCCACAACTCCAAACTGTCCTCCACTGAAAAGATGAGATCCCCCATTTAAAGTGTAATGATATACAAACTGTAGTCATTGAACAAATCATAAGTTGCTTTAAGGCAATCAAGCACAGAATGGTATCATTGTTTGTTGCTCAATTACAGTGGTATGTGAGCACAAGTAAATGATTTGTTTGTAGTTTCCTAACTTCTTTCTAGCTACTGTTGCTTTTTATATAACTCATTTTAACAAGAGCATCTGTGGGGCAGTTAAAAAAAAGTTAAAATGAGTAATCAAAATCCTGCTTCTTTTATGCACATTGCAAATGTGGCAAATGTAAGAAGTGGGTGATGCATGGTCACCATTTTGAATTTTCTAATTATTCCTCTGAACACCTGTGTACACTACTCAATTTACAAAAGCATATGTAGCAGAGCAGGCAGAGCTGAAGGGTGGAGTTAATTGCACTATCAGTTTGGAGTCATGGTGTTGCCACAAGAGACCAAATCCCGTTCCCTATGAATTCCATTGATCTTTATCTTGTGTCAATTTAGAATTGACTTTTAATTGACTAGATTCTTGTGTATAAGTCACAGTAATAAATTCTTTGGTGCTTTAAATGCAATGAATGCTTCTGGTTGTTTGCGCCTGACAGCATATTTACAAATAAACTAAAAATTGGCCTAAACAAGCATGAAGGCATGCTTATTTTCTTATCTGTAAGAGCCAATAGTATGTTTTAACCTTGATTTGTTAAATGAGCCACTGTTGTTAGCCTCACACAGTCCATTAAGTCATAAACCCCTAATTTACTAATTGGTAAAGCTGTGCAAGGCTTTGAAGAAATGATGCAATTTCATAATGATTTGACTGAATCACCAGTATTAAGTAGTTCCATGAAGCAATGTGTCATCCTCATGGGTGAGGAACTGGAGCAGGGATTGCAGTTTGTGCTTGGGAAAAGCTGCTATAGCCGGGCAGACATGCTTCCCACCCTACTTTCCTTGTGCATTCATTCACTCACTCAATACTTTACTCACAACCTTAACTCACAAACAGTATTTTGGCTACCTGACTATTTGAGCCACACCCTGGCGTTTTCAAGGATGTGCTGATGTTCAGAGGCAGCCTCACCCCACCCAGGCCCTTAGCTTACAAAAACAAAGATTAAGACAGAGTGTGGGTAGATGTGTAGAAAAAAGGGTGACCAGAAAATGGCAAGCAAACTGGGAAGTAGAAGCAATGCCTGGAGATTGGCAGCTATTACACGGAGGCAAGATGACTGCCAGGAGCCCACTCTATGGTGGGTAGCATATCCTGGTAGGAGTCTTGCCTGGAGCTTGGCAATAACTAGAGCCATTTTGCTCTGTAGCCTGTTGTTGGAGAAGGTGTGATTTGTAAAGCATTGAGTACATATCTGCTATGTTATTGTGTGTCCAGTCCTTGGGGAAAAAACAAAACAAAACATGGAGCAAAATTGCACGTCCGTTTGCTTTTCATGGCCTCACAGGCTCAAGCCAGCACTTAGTAACCAGAAAAGCTTCTATACTTTATTCTGGGCATGGATAAAAGCCTCTTCTAACACTTTCAGTCAGATACTGGAAGTACTAAAGAGATTTTGTGCAGATGCAGCTCTTCACGCAGAACATTTCTATGGTATTGTCTGTTTCCGGCTGAGGCTGTGAGGGCCATCAATCTGGTTTATGAACAAAATGGGTATATCAATGTAATTATTTTTGCCATCCTGATTATTTTACCTGATGTCCTAATTGTGTTTTCACTCCTGTACAAAGTTCCTGCTCCATAATCAGCTGGAACAAATATTTTGCTTTGTTGGCAATGATTTGCATGAATGATTTGCATGAATCAAATTGTGGGCAAATAAGTAGCAAGGTGAGAAAAAGCTTTGTGAATTGTGCGTCTAGATGTATTCACAGGGTTTCCTGATTAAATCACCCTGAATCTAACTAAAGAAAGTGAAGGTGGGAAACATGAGGTAGATTTGCAAAACATTGGAAGTCACAGTTCTTGAAAGGGGTTCATTTTAGGCTTCCCATAAACACTGTAGGTCAGATATATGGAGGGAAAAGGGTAACTTCTAAGTTCACAAACATGTTTTCACACTTTTTTTCATTCTAGGTACTACAGCAACATCAAAAGTAATGTAAGTATATATTTTAATACATTTTTTTCTATTTTTGTCATGTTTTCCAGGTATTACAGAATACATAACAAGGTCAAGATAGCTTCTAAGTAGTTTGAGCAGATTGTCAATTGGATCACACTAAGCCCTACTTTGTTCAGCCACAGTTTATTGAACAAAAAAGGCTGTTTGGTAGTGCTCCCTTAAGGCAGGGGTGGGATTTTACCTGTTTGGACCCGTTCTATGGAACCAGTTGTTATGATTCTGCCACAGTTTGGAGAACCAGCAAATCGCACCACTGGCTGGCCCCTCCCCTCCCCACCCCGCCCACTCACTCCTTACCTGGCATGCGCACCATCCAACTTGCCTGTGTTTGGTAAGTTGCTATTCTTCCTTCCCCCGCCCCCGACCAACAGCTGTCTGCTATGCCAAGAGATTTAGATTAGCTAGAAAGCAGGAAATCATTGGATTTCTTGCTTTCTAGCTAATCTAAAAGCAGAGCTGAACTTTCCTTAGGACTGGAGCTTCGATTTTTCAGTGCAGACTCAGGCAGCAGGTTGCAGAATGGCAGATCTCTAAGTGAATCTGTGATTCTGTGAGCAATTCAATCTGCCTGCCTGCTTTGCCTGATTTTGGGTAAAAGTTGCTCTTTTTTTATTAAAAAAATCAATATTTACATACATGGTGTGTTGTGAGTTAATTTTGTGTGTTTGCTTGCTAGCAAATTTTATGAGTTTAGCAAACCAGTCTCACAATGAACAAATAATAATAATTGCACACTTTCTCTTAAGGTTGTCTTATTGGTAGAACAGGTATTACAATAATTGAATGATGATGAAGCAATGAGTTTTGTTTAGTTGGGGACAATTAGGCAGAAATGAAATTACAAAGCTTGTGAATCCAATTATAATAGTAGTCATAAGTGCCTTAGAAATATCATTCTCGGAGTATCTATGTGAAGCCAAGGGAAAATGCAAAGTGCTCAAGTATCATACCTAAGAATTTATCACCATTTTGTAGCCAGAAGCTAATCAGAGCTGCTCAGGTGATGACAATTCAATAGGTAAGGATTTCTCAAGAAAAAATGTAGTGAAGGAGAAGATGTCACTGATGAATCCTGTGTTGTTGTTGTTGTTAAAGGCTTATGTATCTGAGCTTATAGAGTGGAAGGGTAACTTCCTCCTCTTGAAACCTGAGCTTTTGCACTGTAGCCCAGATAATGTCTTGGTGTAACTTGTTGGTAGGTACTGCTATCCCCTATCTATCTTTGACAGGGTGCATCACCTGATATCCTCCCCTTAACCCTGGTTTAAGAATGAGAGAGTGCTTCCATAACTTGTATTGCTGTGTTTATTGAAAATGTAAACATGGAAAAATGAAATACCTTACATGCTATAAATTCTTAGACTTATGGTTTAGAATCAGGTAACTAGAAGTCCGCCCCTTCTCCTCCTCCTTGAGAGACAGAATAATCTCAGCAGAAATAAACAAAATCAAACTTTTTTTGGAATGGAGAAAAGATAAAATTTGAAAACTGTTTGCTGCCCAGAGCTCCATGGATTAGGGTTCCATGGATTAAGGTATTTATTTTTGTAATAAAATAAATAGATAAAGAAATAATTTTTTAACTTTGCATATTAAAATCAAAAAAGTATTGGTTACAATTATATATATTTAAAAAACCCACAGACTTTTGGGACATTTTAAAAGAGAATTGCTAAAATAAAACACAATTCAGTATTTCAGTAGACCACAAGATGGCACTGGTCTGTTATGATATTGGTCATAGCTTGAGATAGAAGTCAAAACAGAAAAGTTTAAGAATTCCTGTAGATTGGGCACAGATAATTGGTCAAAAAATAAAAAATAAAAATAAACTTAATATACAGTAGGTCTTATCTAATATATAATATAGGACCCTTAAAATAAATACCATCTCTGTTCAAATTGTTTCTTGGAAACTCCATTTTAATCAGAGGCTGAAAATAATTCAGCTGCTCCCTTCCACAAAAGTTCCATCTTTTTTAATTAAAAAAAACTATCATAAATCTCATAAATCTAGGAAAAAAGTTAGAAATTAGGCCACTTTCTCTCTGTATCTATATGATACAACTCAGCTTTCCTTGGTGAATGTTAATTGAAATTCTGATGCCAATTGGCTGTTGGCTGGCTTTCAGTGAATATGGGGTAGGATTTGCAACTTGTTATTTATTACAATTTAAGATTCCTTGCCCTCTTAAATAAACGTTGACAACCTCATAAATCAAATAAACGACATTATAAGGGTTTAAATTTGGGGTGCAAAAATCCAGATGACCACTAAAATGATGCCAAGAAATACAGAAAACTCTGTATTTTAAGATATATTATTCTACTAATTTACTAAGTGCTTTGAATCAGACTGTTTATAAAAAGAACTTTTTTCATGGTTTCTTTAAATATAGTGTTGACTCAATATATGTTGTAGTTGGATGGGATTCAAATTTTTTAACAACCGGTTCTGCAGGTGTGGCTTAGTTGGTGGGCGTGGCTTAGTTGGTGGGCATGGCTTGGTGGTCATATGACTGGGTGGACGTGGCTTGGTGGTCATGTTATTGGCTGGGCGTGGCCAACTCAGTATCACTCACATCGAGGCACGCATCTCCTTGCCTGGCCTCTCATGACTGTGGGGATGCTGCAACAGTCGTAAGTGTGAAAAATGGTCATAAGTCACTTTTTTCAGTGCCATTGTAACTTTGAATGGTCACTCCACACAAGCAAAGTACCAGCAAAGGAGGGGGAAAAAAATCCAGAGACATTCCTGAGACAGGAAGTCTAGTCCTGCCAAGAATGTAATAAGGGTTAACGGAGAGGCAGCTTCTGTAAGCAACACCAGAATGTTTCCTTCCTGCCTTCCTTACAGGATTAGTCCAGTAATTTCTTCTAACAGCCAGTTCTCCGAACTGCTTAGAATGTTAACAACCGGTTCTAGAGAATAGGTGCGAACTGGTAGAATCCCACCCCTGGTTGTAGTCAAGGTACTGTATGATTATTATCATGTTTTTGCAAAGTAATTTCTTCCATGATTTTTTGTTTAACAAATTCTTATTGTTTCACAGTTTTAGTTTATTTCTTTTTACCAGACAGAGTAAAGAAATAGGCACTCCCAATTTCTTTGCAGCATTAATTTTGTCTAACATGGTCACATGTGATGTATTTAGGTGATATGAAATGTTTTATTTTCTTTATTTTTTCTTTTCTTTAATCACTCCATAGTACCATAGTAGAAACATTTTTGCTGTTTTCTCCAAAATAAACAAGCTTTATCCTAATCCTTATTTGTAGGAACTGTGAAATTTCACACTTTGCTTCATTATTGTTACTATTGGTTGCATTTATTTTCTGCTATTTTGTGCTTGGGAGGCTGCAGTTCAGTACTGTTAGAGCAGTGTTTTTCAAACTTGGTAACTTTTAAATGTGTGGATATCAACTTCCAGAATTCCCCAGGCAGCATGGGGGAATTCTGGGAGTTGAAGTCCAGACATCTTGCTGAGGTTGCAAAATACTGTTAGATGAATATCAAGGTCCTGACATATTTTAAAATTTCTAAGATAAATATTACATATTCCAACTGCCTGTCTTTATTGTTTTCCCATTTTCTTGCTCTTGATAAAAGGAGATGCTCATTCCAACTCTTTTTATTGACTTTCTGTGAGGTAAATCAAGGAAGCTGCCTTGGTTGCTAGTTGTCACGGAGCAGTGCTAAGACTCCAGAGTGTAGAAACTTGTACTATCTCATGATCTCCATGCTCTAAATGTAGAAATAGTAAAATGCTATGTAGTGGAAGAAAGAAATGAGACAATAGACAGAAGAGAAGATGAAGATATTGCAGGAAGCAATAGGAATTAGTGAGATAGACTACAGGAGGCCCTTTTAGATAACTTCTCTGCTATTTTATTGGAGCCTGGACTGATTAACACTGAATTTTCAAGAAGCTTCCCATTTACTGTTGCTTTCCTGAACCTACTTGATACGAGTAGATGTTCAGCTGCTTATTGACAGATGAGGAAATAGTAGGTAGAACTGGTTGGGCCTTAAGGTACTGCAATCTTTTCTCAATCAGGCTTGAAAACATATTGCTAATTATATCTCTCCTCTACTGAACACTATTAGGAAACTACAGTGAATGTTTTACAGCTAGTCCTCAACTTACAACCACAACTGAGCCCAACATTTATGTTACTAAGTGAGGAATGTGTTAAATAAGTTTTCCCCATTTTATGACCTTTTTTGGGGGGGGCACATTTGTTAAGTGAATCACTGCAGTTATTAAATCAGTAACATGGTTGTTAAGAGAACCTTCTCCATTGACTTTGCTTGTCAGAAGGTTGCCAAAGGTGATCACAAGACCCTGGGACACTACAACCGCCATAAATGTGAGACAATTGTCAAACATCCAAATGTAAATCACATGACCATGGAGATGCTGCAATGGTTATAAGTGTGAAAAATGGTCATAAGTCACTTTTTCAGTGTCGTTGTAACTTTGAAAGGTCACTAAGCAAACTGTTGAAAGTCAAGGACTATTTCTACCAAACAGAAATCCAATGAAAGAAGAAAGCTGTTTGCAGTGATGGGGTTCAGAAAAGAAAGGAAGCTTTCAGTTAAAGCAGGAAAGAACTTTCCTAAAATATATGGATACAAACGTTCTCTTACAGTGATCTTCCAGCAGGTAGGTTTTCTGATAGCTCTGCAGAGAGTTGTTAAACTAGATTTCTTCGAGGGCTGGATAAGTATTGTAGTTCTCCTCCATGGGCTGGCTGGGCAGAGGTAGATGGGACAGATGCCTCCTGCAGCACACTGCCAGCCAAAATGGTGTGTGTGGGGGCCTTGTGAGGCCCTGTGTGCCCCATTTTGGCTGACAGAGTGCTGCAGGAGACAGTCCAGGCTGAAAATGGGGTGCAGGAAGCTGTGCACAGCCCCCCCATGCCCCATTTTGGCTGCCAGGGGCACCATGGGCAGGTCCTTTGCTATTTCCAGCCTAACGGGCCAGATTTAAGCACCCCGCCAGCCTTGAGTTTGACACCCCTGCTCTGCAGGATCTATATCTCTGTTTCAAATGGCAGTGATCATGTGTACTTTCCTGAAGAGAAGTGTAGATATAGGAGAGTTGGGACCTGGTCCAGGTTGGGCTTTTAAACACTACTTTCAAACTTTTCAAATGTACTAACTTTTAAATTCAAAACTTAAATTGTAAAATATTTTAATCTTATAATGCTTTTTAATTTGAAATGCTCCAACTTT
This sequence comes from Naja naja, assembly GCA_009733165.1. NCBI lineage: Eukaryota > Metazoa > Chordata > Lepidosauria > Squamata > Elapidae > Naja > Naja naja. The sequence goes on along the minus strand of CM019154.1, from coordinate 29,179,422 downwards.
AAATGGCTATCATAAAATGTTCAGATGACTTTTGGTATCAGATGCATGATATATGTTTATTTTACAGTATTGTTTTACAGTATACAAATGGATTAAATAAAATAAGCACTCTTCCTTGTTTCTTTCTGTTAATTGTAGAGCAGATGAATCGGTGTCAGAAGATGACAAAAGGAGGTGTGTTGACAATGAACTGGACTGAAATTGCATGGATCAAAAGTGGGCTGCTATGTCATGAGAAAGAAGTAAAGAAAATTATTTAAAATGTGCTATATAAACCCCAATCCAACAGCTTCATATTTGTTTGTCCAACAGGAGCTCAGATTTTAACTAAGAAAACTTGTCACTTTATTGTCTTGTAGTCTGTCCCTGGGAAATTGCTTCCTTATTAGCTTCATAATGATATTAAGTTTATTGCAGGAAATCTCCACGCATGGTGCACCCAGATTATCTAAGTCAGTAGCATTGCGGATATTGGCATCCAAATATAGTTAAATGCTTGTTTCAAATATTTAGGCTGATTCAGATAATAAGGTACCAGATCTGGATTGAAAAAATATAGGTGACCACTGTTTTGTTGAATTTTTGCAATGCAGATCTAGTAACCTTGTCATAAAAGTGTGGTCATTTTCATCAAAGAAATACTGGGTTTAAAATTTATATTATGTGGTTCAGCCAGATACCCATGCCATTTTATATAAGGAATAAAACAACATGGACTGATATAAAGAACAAAATATTGAAAGGTATGCAAGGTTATTCAATTAAATTTACTTAGACAGAAAGAATTACATATAGTCTTATGCTGACATATTACAGCATAGCGATTGTAATCATCACAGATTAAGAAATCTGGTATTTTAATGAAGTATTTTAATTTTTCTTGTAAACCAATAAACACAATGCAGGTAGCCTTTGACTTATGACTGGTTTAACTATATTTGGATGCCAATATCTGCAATGCTACTGATTTGTCAAATGAATGTATTACAAAGAAACATACTTTGTTACAATGGATCAACCAATTTATGACCTGGATTCAAAGTTCTGACAGCTGTTATCACCCAGCAATCACGTGATCAAACTAGGTACTTGACAATGGGCTGCATTTATGCCGCTTGTAGCATCCCATGGTTATGTGATTGCATTTTACAGCTTTAGTTCACCATTTTCTTCCCAAAAGTCCTCTTCTGGATAGCTCAGAAGGCCGCTCTTCCAGCACTGTGGCTGACATATTGAGATAAGATGCAGAGGTTTTCAACAATTTTGTATTGTGAACATGGCTGGAAAATGTTAGGAGAGATAAATACTGGTAATACTGACTTAGCATCTGTGGAGAGCCATCAGAATGGTCTAGAAAGTCCAAGCATCCCATTTTACTCAGCTATTAATATAGAAAACTGCTTCTGATAGCAATTGAAAGTCCTCCCCCCTCCCCCCAGAAGTAAATTGTTGGATGGGAGTCTTTGTGGGGGAGAGTCACAATTCCCCTCCATTTTGTTTCTATGCAACTGACTTCAAGCGTGGTCTTTTAACCTGGGTGCATTAGTATCTTTCTTTGTAATACATTCATATGAGAAGTGTTATGTATGCAGAGTTTGAATTGATTGGTTGTTCTTGTAAAGTGTTTGAAATCATTGGTTAAAAAGTGCGGGAAAACCCTGCACTCTGATTGGCTGTCAGCCGAGGCAGCCGGCTATATATAGCTGCCTCGGCTAAGCCAAATTGGTCCGTTCTGAGCTGAAGTCACAATAAAAATTAAGAGCTGAAGCACTCCATGTCTGCCTCTCCATGCAAACATAACACTGGCGACGAGGGTGGGATTCCCCTGAAGAGAAGGCGACACGGAACAGAAGCAGAGCGAGATGGCTGCGCTGAACACTCCCCAGCCCGTTCGATCCGCGGCAGAAGACTGGGAGTTGTATGCAGATCGTTTCCAAATGTATCTGGAGGGAAACGATCTGGCCGCCATTTCCGAGCAGCGGAAGAGGACGGTCTTTCTCACGTACTGTGGTTCGGCGGTTTTCAAGATGGCGAAGGCACTAGCGGGAGCAGCAGACGTGAAGGTAATGGCATGGCCTGATCTGGAAAGGCTGTTAAGAGCCCATTACGCGCCACAAGTATCGTGCCTCATTAAGAGACATGAATTTTATCGTCGTGATCAGGCGGGAAACGAAAGTGTAAATGACTTCATGGCAAGTTTAAGAGACATTGGGGGTGCGTGCAAATTCAACAGTTTAGAGGAGGCCATGCGTGACCGTTTTGTGTTGGGCCTTAAAGACAAGGTATTACAGAGCAGGTTATTAATGAAACCTAAGATCATGCTGAAAGAAGCCATAGAAGAAGCATCTTCAGCAGAAGCCACCAAATCCTCAGCAGCAGCCATGAGGAAGATGAACAGGGCCACGAGCCATTCTGATGGGGAAAAGACCACCACAAATCATTGTGATGAACTAGATTCTGAGTCAGATTGCAGTGAGGTGGAGGAAGGAATTTACAGACTCAAAATGGAGCGGAAAAGAAAAGACCTGGGAAGAAAGAGGCGAGACTTCTACTGCAGAGGTTGTGGGGGAAGCCACCCCCGCACTGAATGCAAGTTTCTAGACACCATTTGCCTCCGTTGTGAAAAAAGAGGGCACCTAGCAAGAGTCTGCAAATCATCCAGAACTCCACCCAACAGAAGGAAGTTTGCTGTAAACAAAGACAAAGAATTTAAGCCAAACAACCTCAGTGAGAAAATGGGGCGCAGCACAGAAGCAAATGGGAAGAATGAAACTCATCAGATAGTAACTATTGGTCATTCATCTTCTTTAAATAACAGAAAAGTGCATGTCAAGGTACTTATTGAAGGAAGGCCTTGTCAAATGGAAGTGGACTCAGGCTCATACCTATCTATGGTGTCATGGGACACTATTCAAAGACTGTTACCAGATATTCAGAAGGCTCACTTCAAGAAGCAGGCATTGACTCTTAAAGACTACCAAGGGAACAAGATTCCAGTAGTTGGAACAAGAGAATTCAACGTGAAGTTGAAAGGCCACACCAAACGCCACACCATCATTGACAAGGATCGCCCAAGTTTGCTGGGACTTGAATGGTTCAACCCGCTGGGCATCGAGGTGACTGGCATCAATCACGTGAGCAACACTGAGTGGGAAGAGGCCTTGAAGTCTGAGTTTCCAGAGGTCTTCAGCGATGGATCAGGCAAGTACTTGGGGACCCCTATCACTTTCAATCTAGATCCCAAGGTGCCACCAATCCATTTAAAACCCAGAAGGGTTCCATTTGCCTTAAAGGAAAAAATTGATGCACAATTAGATAAACTAATAGCTCAAGGGGTTTTAGAGCCCACTGACCACTCCAGGTGGGAGACACCCATAGTCACAGCAGTCAAGGCTGATGGGTCTGTAAGAATCTGCAGAGATTACAAGGGGACATTGAACCATGCGCTACAACAGAGCGCATATCCAGTTCCAGTGGTGCATCATTTATTACATTCTCTTGGTGGGGGCACAGTCTTCGCCAAATTGGACCTGGCCCAGGCATATCAACAGTTAACAGTTGATGATGCCACTGCAGAGGCCCAAACCATTGTAACCCATAGAGGTGCTTTCAAATGCAAAAGGTTACCATTTGGAGTAAGTGTGGCACCAGGCATTTTCCAAAGCCTTATGGAAAGGATGTTACAAGGGTTGCCTGGGGTGGTGCCTTATTTTGATGACGTTTTAATCTCTGCTGAAAATGACACTCAGTTACACGAGAGACTCAGAGAAGTCCTAACCAGATTCAAAAAAGCGGGGTTAAAAGTCAAAGAAGACAAATGCACACTTACAACTGACAAAGTAGAATTCTTGGGTTACATGATTGATAAACACGGCATCCACCCCACAGAAGCCAAAGTCCAGGCAATCAAAGAAGCCCCCAGGCCAAAATGCAAAACAGACTTGCAAGCATTTCTGGGCTCATTAACTTCTATCATATGTTTCTACCTCAGAAAGCAACCACTGCAGAACCCCTACATAGATTACTGGACAAAAATCTGCATGGGTCTGGGGCAGAAAAGAACAAGCTGCATTTAACAATATTAAGAAACAAATCACTTCTGATTGTGTACTGATACAGTTCTCTGAGAATTTGCCTGTTGTACTAACTTGTGATGCATCCCCTTTTGGAGTGGGGGCGGGGTGCTGAGCCACGTGCTTCAGTGGAAGGGAAGCCCCTATTGCATTTTACTCTCGCACTTTGACTAAAGCAGAGAAACTACAGCCAACTGGACAAGGAAGCTTTGGCAATCGTGGCAGCTGTCAAGAAATTTCATGAGTGCGTATATGGGAGAAGATTCACCATTGTCACAGATCACAAACCTCTTTTAGGCATTGTGGCAGGGGACAAACCAACACCAACAATCCTGTCACCAAGAATGCTGAGATGGACTGAATTTCTTGCTGCTTATTCATACAAACTCATCCACAGGCCTGGAAAAGACATTGGGCACTCAGATGCTTTGAGTCGCTGCCCACTTCCTACACACATTGAGGACCCTGCTCCTGAGACTTACACACTTTTTCTAGAAACTGTTGCCAAGCTTCCAGTCCATGCTGCTGAAATTGCCAGAGAGACTGCCAAAGACGCTTTATCGGCTCCTGTTATAGGCTGGATTAAGAAAGGTTGGCCACTTCAAGATCTGCCTCAAGGTTCCCCACCCTTTTAAGTCCAGACAAACTGAGTTATCTGTATTAAGAGGATGTATTTTGTGGGGTAACAGGGTGGTTATTCCTGCAAAACTACAGAAAGAGGTTTTGGAAATGTTGCATGAGGGTCATCCTGGAATTGTCAGAATGAAGGGATTGGCCAGGAGTTATGTATGGTGCCAGGTATTGACAAAATGGTTGAAAACTGGGTTGCTTCCTGTCCCAACTGTCAGGAAGTCAGGCCTGCCCACCTCTTGCCCCAAACAGGAATGGGAATGTCCTAGGGGCGCATGGTCCAGGATTCACATTGATTTTGCTGGCCTACCAGAGGGCACACTTTCCTTATTATAGTAGATGCATACTCCAAAAGGTTAGAGGTTATCCGCATGGCATCCACCACTGCTGAAGCTGTCATCAAACAGCTTAAGAAACTTTTTGTAACTCATGGGTTGCCTGATGTCCTTGTTTCTGACAATGGTCCTCAATTTATATCCAACCTTTTTGAATCATATTTAGCACAGCAGGGTATTAGACATGCTCTTACAGCCCCTGGGCATACTTCGGCTAACGGCCGGGCTGAACGCATGGTATGCTTTACCAAGGAGAAACTCCAACAATTTGGCCCAGGGACATCACTGAGAAAGTTGAAAAACTACTCAGTATCCAGCACATCACTCCCATCCCATCCACTAATCTAACTCCTGCTGAGCTTTTGATGGGCAGGAAACTAAGGTCCACTCTGGATCGCCTCCATCCCACGCACCCAACGCTCCCTTAGATTCCACCAGCAAGACTCGTACATTCAATGTGGGTGATTTTGTTTACCTTGTAGGTGAACCACTATGGATTCCTGCTGAGGTAACCCAGATCACAGGCCCCAGGTCTTACAGGGTTCAAACTGAAAATGGTCTCTTATGGAGTTGGCACATAGATCAGTTAAGGTCCAGACTGCCTCTGGAACATCGCCCTTGCTCCTCTCTGGATTCCATACCCACTCCTTTTTCTAGGGGGGAAGGGGGAGATAATGGAGGTAATCAGCAAATAAGAACCAACCCCATGTGTAACGAGCTAACATGACAGGAAACATCCCAAAACCTGTCGCAGTGCCAACAACCATTTTTACAAATGGAAGATTGCACATCATTACCAGACTTGGGTGCTGACCTTGGGTTGGAGTTGGACTGGGAGGAGAGACCAGGTTGTAGTAACCAAACAGGTTCTACCCTGACTAGTAGTCCAAGCATGGAGATGTTGACAGATACATTTCCTTTATCACAATGTGAGACTCCTAAAAAACCTGAACCACGTAGGTCTCTATGTACACGCAAAAGCCCCACCTATTTAAAAGAATACATTAGATAGATGGGGTTTGAGTATGGACTAAACCTAGTGGGGAGGGGTGTTATGTATGCAGAGTTTGAATTGATTGGTTGTTCTTGTAAAGTGTTTGAAATCATTGGTTAAAAAGTGCGGGAAAACCCTGCACTCTGATTGGCTGTCAGCCGAGGCAGCCGGCTATATATAGCTGCCTTGGCTAAGCCAAATCGGGTCCGTTCTGAGCTGAAGTCACAATAAAAATTAAGAGCTGAAGCACTCCGTGTCTGCCTCTCCATGCAAACATAACAAGAAGTTATGTAAATCTGAACATATGAATACATAAATGTGGCTTATTCCACATTGATATATATATGTGTGTTTATGTGTGGCTGAGAGTGAATGTCTGGAGTTATCCCATTCATTTTAGCCTGTTCACTTTTTGTGGGGAAAATGCAAAAATGCTCTAAAATGGAGTCTCCCAAATACTAGCCTCATAGTTGCTGTAGATTGCATTATATGTGACATGGTTTGACTAATTAGAAATCTTAACCAGATACACACCTGGTGCCTCTTGCTTAAATATCCCTCACAATAAGTATATCCCAAGTGCCCCTCCAAAGGTTACCATTGGATTAGAATTTTTAATGTAACAGTAATACTTAAGAGTAGGATGAGTAATGGGCAGAATAATTTTATCCTACCCAAATTTTACTTTTGAGAAAGCAGTTATACTAAATAATGTAACATATGGTCCAAGAAAGATTAAACATTTTGCCGTGTGTAAGGTTATACTTTTACTGTGGCATCCAGTCATGACTTTCTTGTCTTTTTCATTAAGAGATTATGGAGGTGTTTATGTTGGCTTACCAGCTGCAGAAGCCAAGATTTCTAGCCAGACAAAAACAGCACCTAAAGGTATTTTTTTAACCATTGTTTTTCAATACTTCCAGTTTCTAACGTTTATCATTATGCTTAGGAGAGACATTTTATCATTTGAAACTTTAAAATGTTTTCAGATTAAATGGCAGTCACTCCATGAAGTTTAGGCAGAGCAAGATAGCCATAGCAATAGCACTTAGACATATGCCACTTTATAGTGCTCTACAGCCCTCTCTAAGTGGTTTACAGAGTCAGCATATTGCCCATAACAATCTGGATCCTCATTTTACTGACCATGGAAAGAAGGAAGGAGAGCTGAGTCAACCTTGAGCTGGTCTGGATCGAACTGCTGGCGGTCAGCAGAATTAGCCTGCAGTACTGTATTCTAACCATTGCACCACCACGGCTCTCTAGAGATGCAAACAGTCAAGTTAATTTCCACTATATTCACTATGCTAAGTGAGGGAATCACCTTTAGAATCATATGCCATAGTCATCAGGTTGTTAGTCTGTGATTTTAAATCTTTCTTGGCAAAACAGGCCATAGATTGAGAGCCCTGAGTGAGCCATATGATCTGATAGCAAGAATCAGCTTGACCTCCTCAAAATATAGGATTTCTGAAAGTATTGCTCTGAACATGAAACCGATCTTCAGTCTGACATCTTCAGCATAGGCTGAGCATCTGTCTCATTAGAATTTGATATTTCCTATCAGTTAGGGCAATCAATACAATGAAATTTGAAAGCAGTGAAAGCCTGCTGCAATTTGTATGAAGTTATCTTTACCAGGTATCAAATTTTCATTGCGCTGATTTTCACTTTACCAAATCATGAAGTGATTTAGGGACTTTGATGATTCATTTGCAAAACTTAAATTTAGAATTGAAATCAATTCTAGTAGCATCCTTAGGTGATTCAGCTCAAGTGTCTCCATGGATCTGAAAAAAATATATATTTAGATTAGACATGCCTTGAAATGTTTCAAGGCTTTAAAATATTAATTAAGAAACTTGGAACTTTTAATACTTTATAAGCCACTCAGACCTTTTACCAAGCTTTTTAAAAGTTCAGTGCCATTTAGAAATAAATGCAATGAAGTTTTATACAAATTATTCCAGAGCCATACTTCTAAGAGTTTCTGATATTAACCTCTCATTTCCCAAGGAGGAACAGTATATAAAAAAAAAAAAACAAAAATTGTTTGTGATGCTTCTCCAACATGTCAATTTGTAGAATCAACCTTAACAAATGGGTACATATAATGTACTTGCATGTGTGCATATATGTATCTTTGTGTCTCCTATATCCAGGTTCTGAAGTAATGGGCTGATACAAGATAGTAGAGGCAGAAAAGGGAAGGGAAGGAAAATAATTACTCCTCGTCAAAATGGAATACTTGTACAAAATGGCATCCCAATTAATCTAAATTGAGCTATTATCTGCATGTCCCAAGCAGAAATCATACATATAGTGCAGAAACCACTCACACAGAAACACAAGTACACGTAAGAGAACTGAATATGGATAAAAATAGAAAGAGAGAAAATCCTGTTTAGCTGTTACAGAAAAGGGTCGAATTCATAATGCAAAGCATCATTTTCAAGTTAATATTCAAGGGGAACCACCCATTTCAGCAATGAAGAAATGCAGGCATTTGCTCTTTCCGTCTAATCCTTTGATCTTTGCTCCTCCACCTCTATTCATAAGATATACTTTCCATATACCCTCATCTAACTATAGGTCAGATGTAAGGATAACGAACTGTTTTCCTGCTCTGTTGGATTGCTGTATCCAATTCTTGTAGTTTAGAAATTCTTACAATGTGGGAGAGAGCTGATGTTATTTGACAGGATGAGACTAAATGGGTTGGGTGGTTGGCAGATCTTTCCCATATCAAAGACTTATTGTTTAGAAAAGAAGAGATTTTTAAGTTTTCAAGTTTGAAGAGATGAAGTAATCCAGTGCTGACTCTATGTTAGTGTCTCTGTTCAAACTACAGTGAAGTTAGATAATTTTAGGACTTCATTGTCATATAAAGGGAAGACTTTTTTAAACTGTAAAATGTCTTAGGTTATGTCAAAATATGGTAAATCAACCCTGCTGAATTTAAGAACTTCCTGAGTGCATCCCTAAATAACCAGCTTACAATCATGTTCACATAGCATCCTTGCCATTAATCACCTTTCTACCAGTCTGATTTCTTTCCAAAATAGGAACCTGACCAGAGAGAACAATCTGGAGAACAGACTTTTGGGAGACAAGTACTAAGGGAGAGTGGGCCCATCATTTTAAGAGCTTGGAACAGATGTTGGTATGTTGCTAATGTATGTAAATATTTTTTTGCTTGTGCATACAACTCCTCTGTAGTTTCTTTGATGGCAAATCTCAATAAATCAAGGAACTTCTACTTAATTTTAGTTTCTGTTAGCATTCAGATCTGGAAATCACTTACCAGCTTTGAAGCAAGCTTCTGTCTTAAATCATTACTTCAGGTTTCAGGGAAATGCCATGTTGGATTTCGCTATTTATGTATTCTAAGCAAGCCTTTTTAAAGAGCATTACTGAGTTTCTTTCTGAAAAATTGCCTTCTTATAAACAGAAAGTTGGGACTGGCAAACATTCAGAATGTTATCCCCTCTAAAGGGATCAGTCCAAGAAACATTCCTTCTCCTTGCATCATTACCATGAGGTTCTGTGGCTTATTTCAGTTTCATTTGTACAGGTATTTCTTGACTTACAATAATTCATTTAGTGACTATTTGAATTTACAAGGGCACTGAAACAAGTGACTTAAGACCATTTTTCAGACTTATGACCATTGCAGCATCCTCATGCTCATGTGATCAAAATTCAGACACAGGGATTCTGACTCATATTTATGACCATTGCAGTGTCCCAAGGTCATGTGATCACCAGTTGCAATCGTTTGACAAGCAAAGTCACTGGGGAAGCCTGATTCACATAACAATTGTGTTACTAACTTAACACCAGCAGTGGTTCACTTAACAGTTGTGGCAAGAAAGTTAGTTGTGGCAAGAAAGTTAGTTGTGGCAAGAAAATAGGGCAAAATTCACTTAACAAATGTCTCATTTAGCAACAGAAATTTTGGGCTCAGTTATGGTCATAAGTCAAGGATTACCTATAGTGGACTTATACCTGATTACTAGCTGATTAATTTTATATCTAGATGACAGTGAACTATTATTTGCCATATTTTTCAGCAATAGAGATTCTGGTTAATAGAAGTAATACAAGAAATAAGAACTGTAACACTGTTTCCAATATGCAGCTTCCTGATATTAGTACAAATGAGTGTTTGCTTAATCACTTCAGCTCTGAGGATGATTCTCCTCCTTTCTTCTTGTTGTCATATAATGTATTTTAACATTCTGAAAGTACTATACTATTTATTATGCATATGGCATTTTTTCTCTTAATCAGTTCTCTGCAAAGATCACTCGTTGCCAAGTGAATTGCACAGAAAGATCCCATCACGTAAAAACGCGAAAGCTTGAAAGAGCTGCAACTGTGAATCAAGTGGAGTTCTGAAATGAAACGAAGTGGATGAAGAATCAAATCTTATGGACAATTTTGATGCCATTTAATGCTGCATTAATTAGTTGATATAGGGCAATTCTGCCCAAGAATGCATGCTGCTTGTTAACACTTTGAATAACACTTTGCTTCCTGTATTTTTGACAGCTTTTTTAACTAAAAAAACCAACTCATTTCTATTGTTCACTCAAGTGCTCCTAAGCTGATGCTACAATACATTACTGATTTACTTAAGAATAATAAGGTTATTTGAATGATATATTCAAACAGTAGCTTTTGGAATTTAGACAAGGGTTCCAAAAGACATTGTCAGATCCCTTTGATTATTGGTTGCTTTTATATTGACTGTGAACCTCTTGCTAAGAGGTTACTAAAATTGATTGTAATTTTTCAATGTTTTGTACTGTTTTTTCCTCTTTCATTTATTCACTCATTCCTGTTAACATTAAAAGAAATAGCTGCTTTCTCTGAAATGCTTGTGTTGCATCTTCTGTTTCTCATAAGATTTTAGAAAATGTAATGATAGGTATGGCAGATACCCAGCGAAACAAATGCAGCTTGTTCTATTGTGCTTGCAAAGAAATTCCAGGAAAGCCCATTGAAATAAATATTGCTTTGGAGTTCACTTGGCCCCCAGCATAGTTGTTTTTATTGCTATAATATTTACTTTTCATTATCCAAAATTTTAAACCTTCAAACTGTAAGTTGAGGACTTCCTGTAGAGACTCTATAGTATATTTTAGGATAATTCCCCCCCACCAAATATTTTAGTAATTATGTATATCAAGGAGGAGAATTTGTCTAATTTCAGTTTTGCTTTTAGCAATGCAATGATAAATTTAATTTTAGCTCCTGGGAGCTACTACAGTTTGAGATTATATTTGAAATATTTGGTCTGAAATGTCATCTGTAATGGAACTCTAAATAATTCAATTTGCTGCTAATTTCAAGGGCCATTTTGATTTTTTCCAGCAAATGAAAATCTTTTCTCCTTCCTGAGAGAATTCATTACTGGTTCCCCATCCTGGGAACAATTAAACTTTTGTTGTTCTGCTTTTGAGAAACAGAATTATAGAGGCAGCTAGAAAAATACAATGATAGGTAGAAATGAATATAATCCATATGTCATGAGTCTACCACAACGTCTCCTGGTTTTTCATGGGTTTGATACCCAATAAGGAGCAGAAATGAGAGTTATGAAGTTTTGAAAACATTCTTGAAGGATCAGAACAGTCTGATATAGGCTGGTCCTTGGAATTTATTTGTACACTAGTCCTTGATTCTAGCCCAACATCCAAAGTTAGTGGAATGCCTTCAGGAAGTCTCAGGTAGAATGTGAAGGCAACAGTTTAGAAACCCATCAACTGGTTGTATTTTAGGTGAACAAGTAACGTGTTGTATCAATTCCATAACTCTTAACTATTCAACTTTCTAGTGACTTATCACATATCTGTTTTCAAAGTACAATAGAACTGGTTCTTAGACAATTATTTGTTTAGCCATGTTTTGTTGGAAATCCCATGGTTGGCTGAGTTTCACAACCCACTAAAGAATAAAATATGATTGATGGATGATAATAGTTGGATTCACACAATATCTGAAGCCAAATTCAAACAACTATTAGTGCAACAACTGAACTCAAACATAGTGGAAGTGCTTTTTGATGGCTATTGTGTGTGTATACAAATGAACAAATAATAAGTGACCCAAACAGGCTCTATAGCCTTGTGCTATTATCCCAGAGAGAAAACTTAATTCAGGAGCTGGTGAACTTATTACTGTAAACAGAGCAGGGCTACCCACTAGTTCCAGGCCTCCTTTATGACAGAAAGAATGTATTGCGTTGTGCAAAAGCACTGTAAATGGAAGAGGTGGCATCCATTTTTAATTTCTACCTGGCAGCCAGAGATCGAAACGTTCAAATCTATTTTGAATTATATATTTGTGAATGTATAAGTGCCTTAGCTAAGCAGTTTACAATAGGATTAATATATATATGCAATTAATATATCAACAATGTGTTCTTTTATGTAGCATATAAACAAAATACAATTTTAAAAGTGAAGCTGGCTACAAATGAATTGTGTTATGTATGCAGAGTTTGAAATGATTGGTTGTTGTTGTAAAGTGTTTGAAATCATTGGTTGTAAAAGTGCGGGAAAACCCTGCACTCTGATTGGCTGGCAGCCGCGGCAGCCGGCTATAAATAGCTGCCGCGGCTGAGCCATTCGGGTCCGTTCTGAGCTGAAAGTCACAATAAAAAAGAGCTGAAGCACTCCGCGTCTTGTCTCTCCATGCAAACTTAACAAGTTGGTTTTGAATCCAATAGATAAGAAAACTTGTAAAAAAATGGCTGTGTGGTGATGGATATTAGCAAGCTCATTGTTAATTGAAAGCTAAATTGTGATATAATAAAAAAAATCTGAGAATATCTTTATTACAGAGAGCGAGTGAGCAAGAGAGAGAGAGAGAGAAGGAGGGAGGGAGGGAGGGAGAGAAGGAGGGAGGGAGGGAGAAGGAAGAGGGGGATTGTTTTGTTTCAACAGGATTTCTATTATTGGTTTTTTAAAACCATTTTTTTTTTAAATTTTTCCAGCAGAGGGCAGGAGAGCTCCAGTAACAGCTATAGGTTACAGCTGATTATGATCAGACAGGGATGATACTGGAAGAAACCCATTTTGAAGAACTAGAGAGCATGTTATTTGGTAGACTTTTCTCTTTCCATCACACCCCAATACCTTAAAATATGCTATTGTCTTAAATTAATATGTAACGCAGGTAAAGAGCACAGGATAAATACAAACAAGTCATTGCAGTAGTCTTTTGAATATGTTTGGGAGTGCAAAAGTTGCTCTACCCTGAAAGTCCACATCTGGAAATGAAAGTTGCTTCCCAGCACAAACAATGTTGGAAAGAGACTATAAATATGCCTATTGGAATCTGAACAGTTTATTTTACCACCTCCTCCTTCCAGAATTTAAAATAGTTATTCAGGACCCAGGGACTAAAAGCTATGATGAAGAGTCTTTATTGCTGTATTCAGTGGAATTCAGTTTTTGATTGACTTCCAGACTGCTGACCGTGTAGAGCATTGCCTGCTGATCAGAACTGATCAGAAAGCATGGGAAGGAACTGGATGGAAGCTACGTTAAGATGAAACCCAACAATCTGACAAATTTCAAAATGTGCACCCACAGGGACCTTTTTTCCAATGCCACTATGTGTTTTGCTTGGTTTTGACTTAGTGACTTGTAAGCTATGGTGTATGTGGAACATAGAGGTCATGAATGGGAGATTCATTATGTCTATCTCCCATTGTTCAAACCAAGGATACAGTGGTGGTATTCAATTTTTTTACTACCAGTTTTGTGGGCCTGGCTTGGTGGCCGTGGCAGGGGAAGGATACTGTACAATCTCCAGTCAAAGGTGGTATTTGCCGGTTTTCCAAACTACTCAAAATTTCCGCTACCGGTTCTCCAGAACTGGTCAGAACCTGCTGAATACCACCTCTGCAAGGGTAGTATCTAATCATGTTAATTGAGAAACTTTCAGTAGGATCAGGTCAACTTCCAATTCACCATTGGCAAATCTCATTTTCTCAGTCTCAATCTCCCCTTCCCTCTGGGGCTAATGTTATTTGATTGGCATGAATGCACCTGCTGAAAACCATGCCACAATGAGAGGACAGTTGTCCTGTTGTTCATCTTCCTATTGTCACTCATTATTTCTGCGTGGTCATGTGTCTAAGATGGAGAGGACAAACAGTATAAGTCATTATAAGCTGGAAAGAATCATAATTGTCACTCCTTGTTCACAATTCTCTTTATCTTTTTGAGATGGTTTTTTTGTTCTTCAGTTACTCTCTCCTCTTTCATTGGTTGACAATGCAAAGTGCTAGAAACATAGGGAAAATAAAGGGCCCATTTGCCTGAGGAATTCTGAAAACGTGGGGCCGGTGCTAATATTAAACTATCCCACAAAATAACTAAGTAAGAGTAAACAAAAAGCAATAATTCAATCCAAAATGTTCTTCCAAATTTTCACTCAAAACAAGCTACATTTCTTCAGCCTTTGTAATTAGAAATATTACAAATTTGATTGAGCCCAGCTCTGGTTGGAAGAAGGAAAATGCGGCTTCATCACTGGAAGCTTTCAAGAAGAGACTGGACTGCCATCTGTCAGAAATGATATAGGTCTCTTGCGTAAGCAGGAGGGGGGCTAGATTGACCTACAAGGTCCCTTCCAACTCTGTTATTCTATTCTATTCTATTCTATTCTATTCTATTCTATTCTATTCTATTCTATTCTATTCCATTCCATTCCATTCCATTCCATTCCATTCCATTCCATTCCATTCCATTTTATTCTATCTTCAACTTTACATGGGCAAAATAGTTATAAGTTCCTTTGTCTTACATGGGTAACATAAAATGAGATGCCCAGGTTGAAAAGTCTCATTATAAGAAATCATCCATGTTGCTTAATGCATTTTCATTCCTCCTTCCTTTAAGGAACTTCCATACATTTTATCTTTAAAAACTTCCTCAATGTTTGCTTGGACAGTCATATATTATGCTAAAACATGGGGTCTTTGATTACAGTTGTTGATGAAGCCAAAACACAAAGAATGGGATCACATATTGCACTAAGCCAAGCCTATTGTACTGTTCAGCACAATATGTGAACCTGGTTACCCAGGGTAACCAAGTGAGTTTTGTGGCCAAGGGGAGAGTTTGAAGTTGTAGGATTTAAACTTTTTTACTACCGGTTCTGTGGGTATGGCTTGGTGGGTGTGGCGTGGCTTGGTGGGTGGGTATGCTTGGTGGGCGTGGCAGGGGAAGGATACTGTAAAATCTCCATTCCCACCTCACTCCCAGGAGAAGGTTACTGCAAAATCTCATTCCCTCCCCACCCCACTAACCTGCTTTCCAGCTCTGTTCTCCTTTGCAGGGCAACAAAAGAAGACCCAGCTGATCAGCTGGGACTCAGAAGGCAGAGAATAGATGGGGGCGGGGCCAGTCAGAGGTGGTATTTGCCCACAGGGACCAGATTGAGTGTAGTGCATGGGAGATCACGGCATTGGAGCCCTTCCCGGGTGTTCCCTGGCCTGCAAGGGGGTGGGGGGAAAGGAACCTCTGAACTGGTGTTGCGTCCTACATCTGTGCATCGAGAGGCCGAGCGGCTGCCAGCGATGCCTCAGGTGAGGATGTTGCAAGCGGGAGGCTGAACCCTTCCCCTCAGGAGGCACAAAGCACTCACCGCCCCTAAGTGCCTGAAGGACCCTATCCCATCAGTGGAAGTTGAGGCGCTTCAGCAAGTGGCATGCTGGATTCATATTAGTGGTCTGTGGGACTTAAAATTATGAATTTGGTGGTCCCTGAGGTCCAAAAGGTTGGAGACCCATGACTTAGATGATCAAACTTTACTCTCTGTTACTCTGCAGTGCAGAGCAAAGGATAAAGGGTTTAAGGTAAAGAAAGGCAAATTCCAGTAGGAAGGGAATCTCAATTAAGAGCACTTTGACAATGGAATCAATTACTCAGAAAGGAGATGGGCTCCTTTCTCCTGGATGTGTTCAGTCACAGGCCAGAATGCCATTTCTCTGGGATAACTTTGTAAGGATTCCTGCGCTCAGTGAGGATTGGATTTGGCCTCTTCCAACAATATGTTTCTGTGACTTTCTTCACCCTTTCGTTCCCCCAAGCTGTCAGTGCTCACTGTTTTTATTTTCTGGGACTGTTTCCATTAAGTGAAAACTTTTCATGCTTTCATAAATTTGTAGTCAATATGGTGTCAGGTGTGAACACATAGTGTGCAAGTCCACCACATTCTGCCTGCAGGATAATCTCTCATTGGCTTTTGAACAAATTATTCCACTCCAGATGAAGCTGTCTCTCATAAAACCTATGAAGGAAATTAATGTTTATTATAAAACAAGTGAATTCTATAAATAGTATCCAGAATCAAAATCCTTACCCTTACCAAAGTTTACAGCCTTAAAGGCTACCTATGAATGTTAAGCTATCACCTAGAGTCGGAAGCAATGTGAGGTGTGTGGTATTTGCCAGTAATACCTGCAGGAAAGCTCTATTGTATCCATGTTCTTTTTGTAAGCTTCCCATAAAGAGTCTGGTTGGTCATGGGAAGAAGCACAGTATCGGCCATGAGAGGGTTTTCCTTCCATCCTGCTTACCTTTTGCTATATTAATACCTTGCGTATTGGTAATGATTGGGCAGCAGACCCATGTTCTAGTGTACCCTTAGTCACAGAAATCAATTGGTTAACTTTGGGCTATTAACATACTGTATATTTTTTGAAAGAAACATAATAGGGCTGTTGTATGTAGAAGTGTGAACTTAGTTGTCATATTTTGGAAAGCAATAACCCCGGATGGAAGGAGGGCTCAATCAAGGAATCAGCCTGGACTCCCTACAGTGGTGGGATTAAAAATTTTTTACTACCAGTTCTGTGGGCCTGGCATGGCTTGGTGGGTGTGGCTTGGTGGGTATGACAGGGGAAGGTAAAATTCCCATTACCTCCACACTCCTGGGGGAAAGTTACTGCAAAATCCCATTGCCTCCCCATCCCACTAACCTGTTTTCCAGCTCCGTTCTCCTGTGCAGGGCAACAAAAGAAGACCCAGCCAATCAGCTGGGACTTGGGAGGCAGAGAATAGATGGGGGCAGGGCCAGTCAGAGGTGGTATTTGCCAGTTCTCTGAACTACTCAAAATTTCCGCTACTGGTTCTCTAGAACTGATCAGAACCTGCTGAATACCACCTCTGGTTTGAACCAATTTCTCCTTAGTTCTATTCCAATATTCTAGCCCAGCCTTCCAAATTCTCATGATCTCTAGTTAGGGCGAGCTACGATTAAAGAATTGGCAGGAGCACCAGCATTGGCTATAGATTGAGGGCTATAAATTCAAGCAATTTTGGTTCTGGTCTCTCTTCTATTCTAACCATTTTTGTGTAGCATGATCTGTAGAAGCCTACAGTATATAATAGCCCTGCTGTATGGTATGATTGAAGTTACTATCAAAGTTGACAAAGCATTCTTCTGAAGGTCATCACAGTCCAGAATTTATCATAAAACTATGCATATTCTGGTGTTTAAATTCCAAGCAGTGTTTAGTAAAGTTTTCAGCTAAAAAGTCCCATATTTGCTGGAGAAGGAAGACCACCCTGAATTTCAATAACAGCTTGCAATAAAATCTTGGCTTTTAAACAATGCCTTGGCTGTTCTTTAGTTTTATGGATGTTATTTTTTTTAAAAGCTAAAATGAATACTTCCACTGTCTTTAAATCATAACGTGTGCACACTGTTTTATTTCTTTGCAATGGAGTTTTAAAAATCTGAAATATGTTGAATGGAAGAGAGTCAAGGTCACAGAAGTGCACTTAAAATGAACCAAAGCTGAGAAAATTAATATATTATTAGTCCAGTTTGTGATTTCTGCTGTGAAATTATGCCTGGATTGCTAGTTTCTGTCTATTGTACATTTCTGTGTTTCTTCTAAATATAATTCAAGTGGAGTGAAGATGGATGGTGGGGCTTCATGAATGGAACACACAATCACTAAGGCACAAC
The DNA here is from genome assembly GCA_009733165.1 of Naja naja. Lineage (NCBI taxonomy): Eukaryota > Metazoa > Chordata > Lepidosauria > Squamata > Elapidae > Naja > Naja naja. Next base: position 29,161,393 of record CM019154.1, on the reverse strand, counting down.
TGCATGTCCTGCCTACATCTCTCATTATGTGCAAACTGGAAAAAACTTCATCCCCAATCTAGACTTAATGAGATTGCTGTAATCATATCTAAAGAAAGAAAGATTAGATAGGGGCCACCTCTAGCCAAAGCTTATATTGTTGCAGTTCCTTTTTATGAGTTACTTTATACTTAGCTAGACATGGACTTGGCTAGGAGAAAAGATGGATTGATTGGACTGATTAATCTTGTGTCATCGTTGTTATCGACAGATAGATTTTCTCCATGATTAAATTAATGACATAGGGATTAATCAGCACTCCCATCCCTTTTGGATGGAGATGACTCTCTCAGATGGAGTCTCAGAGAGTTGGAACAAAACACAGGCCACCAGCTGATACTTTCTTCTTTTTTTTTTAGAAAATTTTTATTAACAATTAAAAAAAAACAGTATATACAAAATGGCAAATACAACTTAAATTTGTCAACAAAATTAATATATACTAATGCTATATAAATAAACATATAAAACATATAAAACATATAAAACATATACTTCTTATCAGCTAAGACGGTGTTTTTTCCCCCCGATAATAATTTTACTACTCTTCATTTCTTATTTAGTAAACGTTCTTAACTTAACTACTCCATTCATCAAATGTTCATCCAATATATATACTTTGAAATTCCTGGTTTTTTCTCTTTAATCCAATTATACCATTTATCCCAAGCTGTAGTATATCTTGAGTCTTATTCATTTCTAAGTTTTTGTGTAAGTAGATCTATTTCAGGGCAGTCAAGTATTTTCTGTATAATCAAATTATTTGTTGGCATTTGTTCTCCCTTCCAACATTGTGCCAGTGCGATTCTTGCCACTGTGATTATATGGAGAACTTTTCTCTTTTAGCTGATACTTTCTTAATGGGTTCTAGGTCCCACATATGGAGGGCTTCTAAGTAGGCAGAAAATTGTCACACTTTTGTAGCAATTCTCCTCTCCCTGATTTCAGCCCATTGAGCCTGTTGACCGAAGGCATTTGCCTTTTCTTGAACACAGAAGTTCTCTCCATCAATATAGGGCACTGATAGAATAACATCCTCACGATTAACTGAAACCTGCTTTCATTTAGTTTAAGGCATTACAGTATGCCATATCCTACCTTGAGAGACAACAACCATTCACTTTATTGTCATGCCATCCAACCCCTTCTCAAGTAGCTTTCAATCAGCATATCAGCATTTGTGAAATACTTTGTGTAGTTAATATGCCATGTCTACAACATTCTTACAATTTATTAAGAAAGTTTCACAAACAAAAAATGAAAATGCTCTAGAATCTTCCTAGGGACTGATAGTTTGCTCCCCTGCACTTCACAATATATGAACTGAGACACACACACCCCATTCATGGCCCAAGCAAGAAAACATATTTTCATTTGCCTTTGTAAAAGTAAAGGCACCTAGACCTCATCTTGAATCCTGATGATTTCCTGACACAACCATGTAGTTGTGGGAAAGTAGCAAAATAGTTTGTCACTGTCTTCTTCTGAGATTTTTTAAATTCCCTGTCTAGTCTACAGACTTGGGAATTTCCTGTGGTCTCCCATCAATTACTTACTTAGTTTTCTGGGATCAGTCAAATTAGCTAATTCTTTTAGACCACCTGTTTCAACCTAACACATAGCTGTTTTCTCTAAAATGCAAAGGTTTTATATGACTAGGTCCTCCTTTCCCATAAGTGCAGATGAGGAACCCACAGAAATAAATGCTCTCTTCTTCAGTTAAAAACAAAACAAAACCTCCCCATAGGAAAGTAACTATTAGGGGCATAGCCAAACCCATGGCTAGTCTTAATTAGATCTGTGATTCAACAGAGAAAACCACAGTTTTGAATCTCATATGGATAATTCATTATATTTTCACCTCAATAATAAATCATCTGCATGTCTTCAGGGAAAATTATGTATACCAAACTCTGCATATATAAGCCAAAGTCCTTGAAAGTGGTGGTAACTAATTAGCTAATAGGGATAAACCCAACCTCTGTAGAGGCTGAATTTTTTTTAAAAAAAGGTTTACAAAAAGGTTTCAGATCATCCTGTCCAAATTTAGTGCTGTGCAGATGAATCTTGGTACTATGATCTCTATCTTGTGGATGTCATCAGTTTGAAGAATGGCCTCCTGGACCAAAATATATTGGGAAGATTCTAGAGGCTGATATGTCCTCAATGCAAGGATCAATAATCTTTTTATGTACTGGGTAACCAAAAATAAAATGGTCCCAATTTCATAAGATTAGCAAAATATTTTTAAAAAATATTTTATTTGAAGGGTCCACAGAGGCCATCTATGGGGTGACAAGTCCCAGGTTGCAAATAACTGCATTAAGGATTACAAAATTAACTCACATTCCTTCAGTACAATACAGACCTATATCAGATTTCAAGCAAAAGACCCAATTCATAGCTTATGAAACCAGTTGGTCCCTAAATATTCATCCAGCATTAGGCAAGATATTTCTTCTAGTTTTGCCACTTTAATCTGGTTTTCCCTCACCCCGTTCCCACCTTTGCCATGTTTATTTCCACAAGTTAATAGATCTGCTGTGTTCTAAATGACAGTTTGAGCAATTAGGGCCATTCCACTTTGCCATGAATAAATTGCCAATTGCCTGGTTGCACCTAAAGGTTTGTTTTTCCAGAAACTAATTAATAGGGCTAATTTGATGGTGCACTGAGAACAGCTCAGCCTTTTGTGCTCTGACATGAATGGCCTGTAATTCAGTCCCAGAAGTGTACAAAATTTTAAAGCTAATTAAGTTTGTCAGTCTAAGTTCCTTACATATATGCAAATATAAGCCATCAGGCTCTAAATAGTTATATGTAAATATACTGTGCTAGCCACTTAATCAGCATACTATGGCTCCTAATGACATTATATATAACTAGTTGGTTAAATAAAAAGTGAACTTTTCTGATATCCATCTTGTAATTGTTCACTCTCAACTTACTTGAAAATCTTTGGTGGAAATTGAGCATCTTTCAGTTAATTATATAAAGCTTGAAGAGATCTAGTCCATTTCATTTATTTTGATGCACACTAGGTTCACTCCAGTGGTGGGATTCAAATTTTTTTACTACTGGTTCTGTGGATGTGGCTTGGTGAGCATAGCAGGGGAAGGATACTGTAAAATCTCCACTCAGAGGTGGAATTTGCCGGTTCTCTGAACTACTCAAAATTTCCACTACCAGTTCTCCAGAACTGGTCAGAACCTGCTGAATACCACCTCTGGTGCACTCCTTTTCAACAACGTTATGTATTGGGAATTATTTAGGAGCAGGAAAATTGTTCTAACCATGGCTAATGTAAAAGAGAATTCAAAGAAAGAAAAATGTGAAATAGAAATCCAACAGCCATAAGAGTTCTAGACTTCAGCCAAGAAATGCCTCTAGTTAAGTAGACTACACTCCCTATATTTTCAAGTGAAAACTTTATAGAATTCTATTTATGGCTGAGAAGTATGAACAAAAATTTGCAAATATTTCATTATTGAGGTAAGGCCAGAATTACAACAAAAATGTAAGCAGCATTTTATAGATCACTCTCCAAGAAGTAGAAAAAAGATGATGCACTACAGGATAATTTTTCCTTACATAATATAATAAATGCTCAGATTTTCATGACATACTGTATATATGTGTACACATAATATGACTTCTGTTATGTATTCAGACAGACAGTGTGTAGTGTATTCTGTCTTATAACTACTGTATGTCTGTCTACACAAAGAAGGAGTCAAACTATTCTCCAAAGCACCTGAGGGCAGGACAAGAAGCAATGGTTGGAAACTAATTAAAGAGAGAAACAATCTAGAACTAAGAATAAATTTCCTGATAGTTAGAACAATTAATCAGTGGAACAACTTGCCTCCAGAACGTGTAAATGCTTCAACACTGGAAGTTTTAAAGAAGGGATTTGTCTGAAGTGGTGTAGGGGTTTGGACTAGAAGACTCCCAAGGTCCAACTCTCTTCCAACTCTGTTATTCTATTCTACTTGTCTCAACACACCATCATCAGTGTCCAGGAGTTAGATGATAACTTCTTTATGCATATTCAAGTTGGATATGAAAGTTCCTCAAAGATGTGAAATTTGCAATGAGGAAGGCTCTATAACTATCACAAATATCTATCATTTCTTAATGAAAGCTACATAAGCTTCAAATTTGTTTGCAAATCATAGTGAAGACGTTTAAAACCCTGTTTGTTTAGGCAAAAGTGGCCTTTTATGGGTTACTGATGTACATTTCCTCAGTCAGTCTGATCAATCAAGAGAGATGCTGAGAGTTTCGTTCAGCAACAATTGTACAATAAGTGTCTCTAGTTTTCTCTAGTTTTGAACCAGGATATTTGGGGGGGGGGGGAAAGGTGCTTTTGCCTGTCTACTGAAATAATCTTTAAACTTGGTTCCCACATTGTGTTGCTTTGATCTGGCTTGTTTGGCTTTGGTTTAGCATGAAGTAACAACACTGCCATTTGGTTTGTAAAGCAAGGATTACGGCTTAATGTACTTAACCAACAAAACATCCATTCATATGATGGATGAACCCATGACCAAATAGCCTTGAGATGCTTGTTGTAACATTATGAAACTTTCTTCCAAGGAAGGCTCTCTTCCACTGTTTTATGTGGCTGATCAAAAACATTGCTAAGAAAATGTTTAGTAAGTAAATTTAATTCGCTTATCGTGTTTAATTTACAAGGATTTTTATTTTTGCTGTTTATTTTTCTCTGTAATTCTGTGCTAACAACTCACTTAAAAGATGCAGATTGAACTGACACTAAGACTTTCCTTGGCAGAGGCAGGAAGACAAGGCAATGTAATTTTATTACATATATCCAATCCATTAATGGAAGAAAAAGTATACATATGTTAAGAGTAGCAATATAAAGTATCATCCAAACTATAAATGTGACAAAATAGTGACTATAGCGCTTGACAGTAGCCTTTTTCTTGCTGGACCTGCTACTCTCCCTTTCATACATTGACATACAACACACATCAACAATCCACCTCTACAAATCACATGTAAATTTATCTTTCTAGCTAGCCCCATAAAGTCATTCTTGGGCCAATCAACAATAGAGAAGAAGCTGTTGGCATGATAACCTTCTGGATTTTCAGAGGCATCTGCTTACCACTATAGGAAATATTTCATTCAACATTTCTTATGTTTACCTTTTACTGACAGTTGCTCATTGCAATACATCTCAAAGAGGAGGCATTAAGAAGACAGATAATGATGAGGCAAGGTGGAGCACCATTTCAGATACATCAGTGTCAGGCAAAGAGGCTTCAAAAATATTCACTTGAAAGGAGATGCACTATATAAATTCAGCCATGGGAAAAATATTTTAAAGATTGACTGTGTTTACTAATATGGAGATAATCCTCATAAGAAGCACCAGTGCATTTATGTGCATGAGAATGCAACTTCTGCTGCTGGCATGTAAGCAACATGCTAAATTATTTGTAACTACAATTTTTCATCATGTAGAACCAATAAACCAATTCCTGAGAAATAACAGTGATGCTTGACTTAAAACCTGAAGAATGAAAGCTTTGAAAGGTCTTCAGAAAACTAATGAGCTAATTGGTTTCATTTTGGTGAGTAAAAATGTTCAGAAAGGAAAACTGCATTATAATAAGAAGTACAATCTGGAGTAGATTTGTTTTTGAAAAAAAATATCTTTCTTTTTGAAGGCCACATTTACAAGGACATGTTCTAATTATTCTAAGACTATGGGAAGTCTGGGTCTATATATGCTTGTGAGAAAGAAGGAAATGGTGATATCATAGCCAAGATATTTTCAAGCTCTGTCGTTATTACTCAGACTGACCCACAAACTGTCCAATCACATGAGAGGAATTAATTGAGAAAAAAATGCTGATCTCTTGCACTTTATGGTCTATGGACCCAGCATAAAGTCAAAATATAAGATATGGCTCCAAAAGATTGTGTAAATGGTATTAGAATCTGATGTAGGAGGGAGGGAGGGAGGGAGGGAGGTGGAGAGAGAGAGAGAGAGAGAGAGAGAGACCCCAAAAATAATGGGAAGTAGTTTTTCTGGAGTTCCTCTAAAATCAAGAGGACAAATGAATTGTGATTAAGGCCCATGGAACTCAATCATATTTAAGGATGAATAACACTGTTTAGAATTGTTATGTGCTCCCACTAAATACAGGGAAGGAATTCAGTTCCTGACTCTAGAGGGGCATGCCGGGGAGAGACTATTCCTAGCAATTCTGTAGACGCTAAGCTGGAAAAAAAAGGGGGAAACTAAGAAGGAAATTCCTAAGCCATCTTTGGCAGAGGGTTGGATTAATTTGTAGCTGGAATGCTTCTGAAGTGAGGTGTGGTCTTGAAGCTATGTGTATCTCTTTCTAATAACATATAAAGCAAGATTTAGAGACACCATCTGTGAACAGTTAGAGCAGGTAAAACAATGTGAGGAAATATGTTCAGAATGTTATCTTTTTCAGCTGCCAACTCTCTCTTCCAGATAAATGGCAAGCATACGTTTCTTCTTGCAGGCAAGGAGCAGTGAAATAACGTGGTGGGTATTTTTATTTTGCCTTTGGGAGAGAGGCTTAAATTCAAAAACATTCTGATGATTATTCCATTTGACAACATGATGGAAATAGGAAAAACAAAGCCGGGCCATTGGAGGCTCAGTCAAAGAAAATAAAAATGGCTTATTATTAGCCTGGTTTTGTTTCGACTGCCAGATTCTCTCGGCTCAAGTAAATCAACTTGACTTGTGTTGATTGTAATGAAAATGGCATTATTTCAAATGTGGGACACTTCCTCTGGTCTTCTAACATCTCTTTAAAATATGAAAGAACCCCATTCTAAAAACCAAGGGACATTGCAGTGGATGACAGGACTTTTAAATTATTAGCCCAGCAGAGTTATGGATATAAACTTGAAACAGAACTGTACTTAGCTTCCTGTTCAATGTCTATGGATCTACAGTATGCACATTTCAGCAATATCCTTCTCCACTGTTTACTCCCTCATGGGACAGGAGACCAAATATTATCTATGTCTACATCCATCATACTGTCCTTTCCTCAAATTTAAGAACGCTTTGTTTGGATCTTCTAAAGAAGCTTTTACTTCCATTTAACCTGGGAGGTTTATGAAACAGATAGAGATTCCATCTCCTTCCTTGTTTTCCAGTCAATTGGGGAAGTGCTTGGATGAAGTACCTCATGCTACTGAAAACTGGCTATTCATGTGCTTAACCACAGATCCTAAAGCATCTGGCAAATTGTCATCTTTTCTGTTTTTGCAGTCCTGGGAGTTAATTAACCATATCTTCTATTCTTGCAGCCTTAGAAAGGAACTCAGGCAATTGGCAAACAAATGTTAGGCACGGTGGGTCCTCATACTAGGCTTGACATGTTGCATAACAGGAATCTAAAACAGTATTTGTCAGGTCTACTAAACCTGCGTTGCAAAAGTGCAAATGATCACTAAACAGCAGCAAAGAGATACAGAAACTCTCTTTGTTACCAAGCTGTGATCCTCTGGATTTTTGCAGTTAATATCTGAACTTTGTATATGAGAAAGGCTACTGACTAAGGAAATTAAACTTTATTTTCATGGGTAAATTGACAGAATGGATGCAGTTGTTGTTTGTGTCGTGAATGTTTTGCTGAAAGGGAGAGTCTCAAACCCTTTGGACTGATTTATCAAGGGACCTTTATAAGTAAGTTCTGATCCAGCAAGAATTATGTGTGTTAGGCTTGAACAACCAGATCCACAAATGGCTACTTTATTGTTCTCTTCCTATAGTACAGGAATCTTCCCAGACTTGGCATTTGGGGGCTGGGAGGTCAGACCTAGCCCACTTGTATTACATAGGGAGTCAGAGGTGGTATTCAGCAGGTTCTGACCAGTTCTGGAGAACCAGTAGTAGAAATTTTGAGTAGTTCGGAGAACCGGCAAATACCACATCTGACTGGCCCCACCCCCCTCTAGTCTCTGCCTCCCGAGTCCCAGCTGATCGGCTGGGTCTTCTTTTGTTGCCCTGCACAGGAGAACGAAGCTGGAAAACAGGTTAGTGGGGTGGGAAGGGAATGAGATTTTGCAGTAACCTTCCCCCGGGAGTGAGGTGGGAATGGAGATTTTACAGTATCCTTCCCCTGCCACGCCCACCAAGCATACCCACCCACCAAGCCACACCACGCCCACCAAGCCATACCCACAGAACTGGTAGTAAAAAAGTTTGAATCCTACAACTTCAAACTCTCCCCTTGGCCACAAAACTCACTCTGTTACCCTGGGTAACCAGGTTCACATATTGTGCTAAACCATAACACAGTACAATAGGCTTGGCTTAGTGCAATATGTGATCCCATTCTTTGTGTTTTGGCTTCATCAACAACTGTAATCAAAGACCTCGTGTTTTAGCATAATATATGACTGTCCAAGCAAACATACTCTCCCTGCCTGCACACATCAGTCCATCTCCCACAGGCAGGGCCTCCTTGGGGTACTGTCGACCAGACATTGTCGGCTGGTGGTGCCCAGGGGTAGGGCCTTCTCTGTGGGAGCACCCACCCTGTGGAATCAGCTCCCCTTGGACCTTTGTTTGGCCCCTGATCTCCGTTCCTTCCGCCGCGACCTGAAGACCTGGTTATTTCAGCAGGCCGGCCTGGACTGAACCAAGGGGGGCGGGTTTTCTTCTTTTTTAAAAGTAATTTTAATTGTTTTAATATTGGGCTTGTATTGTTTAATCGTTTTTTATGTAAATTATTGTATTGTATTTTATATTGTGAGCTGCCCTGAGTCCTTAGGGAGAGAGGGCGGCATACAAGTCTAATAAATTATTATTATTATTATTATTATTATTATTATTATTATTATTATTATTATCTGCTGCCAGTATCACCCCTGTTGCAGACATGGGTGCACTGCGGACCACCAAAATTTTCTCATGGACCACCAGTGGTCCATGGACCACCACGATTGGTTGTCTCTGGTCTAAGTAACATCTTTTCAGATATTTGAAGAGTACTTTGCTTCTGCACCATCCCATCCCCTTAATCCTTTTTTTCTTAAGGATAAAATATTCAGTGCTATTTTAATTTTTCAGTGTGCACTATGATGGATGTTGCATGGGGTTATTGGTAGATTCCCCAAACTTCTACATCTGAATAATAAAAAATGTAGTTAAAAACAGTCAGGATATACTTATGGTAAGCAGAAACAGCAAACTGATATGAATATCTGATGAAAAAAATTAAATATCCTCTGTCTTCATAATTGACCGAATCCCTTTTTCTTCTTAGGAAATAGAAGGGTTCAGATTCAGTTAAAATCGTCAAATGTACAGGATCCACACTTTGATTTTCGCCACAGTAGCTTTTGAAAGCTAATATTAGTACAGCCTTTCCCTAAAACCCATATGGCACAATTGGGTAAATATTTAACAGAAGATCTTGATTACATCCAAGTGTCTTCAAATTCAGAAGGTGCAGAATTTAACCAGATTGCATTTCCAAGAGCAGCAGAGAAATTAACTGAAGAGAATGTAGTAATAGAAAAGTCCCTTGAGGAGGCATGGTGCTGGCTAATGAGCTGATCCAGAGCCTGGATCTCAAACCTGAGAAAAGCCTGCAAATTATGACCAGAAGAATGGGGGGGGGCGGAATATCAAACTCTCCACTTCAAAGAAAGAAAAAATCTATTCTAGTATTCAGCAAATTAGTTAAGCTGCTTTGTGTTGTTTTTTTTGTGCCTCTGAGTCATTGACTTCCAGTGACTGCTTGGACAAATCCATGCAGTTTTCTTGACAGCATTTTCAATAGTGAGGTACCATTGGTTCCTTCTAGGACTCAGCGAAAGTGATAGGCCAAAATCACACAGCAGGATGAACTCAATCTCTCAAATTTAAGCCTGGTGCTTCTAACCAGGTGCCTTTAAGCACCCATTAGGTGTTAATACAATATTACTATGGTATGTACTATTAAGTAGTACTGCAATACTGCTAAACATTAGCAATCCTAGCTACTAAACTGGTAGCTTGGATTATATATAAAAAAAGATGTAGTTTGAACTGAAAAGGGACTATCCTTAAATTTTCCTAAATATGAGATTTATTTCTTCAAACTCTTTTGCAAAACACTTGAGCTTGTTTTCAGTGCAGTTTGTAACATGCATTCTGTTAAGTTTGCATGAAGAGACAGACGCGGAGTGCTTCAAGCTCTTTTGTTTATTAGTGACTACAGCTCAGAACGGACCTGACTGGCTTTGCTGCGGCTGCTACGTATAGCCGGCAGCCGCAGCTGACAGCCAATCAGAGTGCAGGGTTTTCCCGCACTTTCTAGACCAATCATTTCCAACACTTTACAAGAACAATTCAAACTTAACCAATGATCTCAAACCTGCAAACATAACACCCCTCCCCACTAGGTTCAGTCCATACTCAAACCCCAATCTATCTAATGTATTCTTTTAAATAGGTGGGGCTCTTACATGTACATTGAGACCTACGTGGTTCAAATGTTTTAAGGTTCTCACCTTGTGAGAGAGGAAATGTGTCTGCTGACATTTCCTTACTTGGACTTCTAGTAATGGTAGAACCTGTTTGGTTACTACAACCTGGTCTCTCCTCCCAATCCATCTCCAACCCAATGTCAGCACCTAAGTCAGGTAGTGATGTGCAATCTTCCATTTGTGAAAATGGTTGTTGGTACTGTGACAGGTTTTGGGATGGTTCCTGTCGTGTTAGCTCGTTACACATGGGGTTGATTCTTGCTTGTTCATTACACTCATGATCCTCCCCTTCCCCCCTAGAAGAGGCAGTAGGTATGGGAACCAGAGAGGAGCAAGGGCGATGCTCCTGAGGCAATCTGGATCTTAACTGATCAATGTGCCTGCTCCAGAGGACACCATCCTCTGTTTGTACCCTGTAAGACCTGGGGCCTGTGATTTGGGTTATCTCAGCAGGAATCCATAACGGTTCACCCATAAGGTTCTTAGCATAAACAGAATCACCCACAGTGAATGTGCAAATTTTGCTAGTGGAATCTAGTGTTGCGTTGGGTGCATAAGTGGGATGAAGGCGGTCAAGGGAAGACCTGAGTTTCCTACCCATCAACAATTCAGCTGGGGTTAAATTAGTTGAGGGGTTGGGAGTGATATGCTGGACACTGAGTAGTTTTTCAACTTTCTCAGTGATGTCCCCTGGACCCAATTGCTGAAGTTTTTCCTTGGTAAATCGTACCATACGTTCAGTCCGGCCGTTAGTCGAAGGATGCCCTGGGGCTGTCAGGGCATGTCTGATACCCTGCTGTGCTAGATATGATTCAAAAAGGTTTGATGTAAATTGAGGACCATTGTCAGAAACAAGTACATCAGGTAACCCATGAGTTACAAAAGCTTTTAAGCTGTTTGATGACAGCTTCAGTTGTGGTGGATGCCATAGGGATAACCTCTAGCCATTTGGAATATGCATCTACTATAATAAGGAAAGTGTGCCCTCTGGTAGGGCCAGCGAAATCAATGTGAATCCTGGACCATGGGCCCCTAGGACATTCCCATTCCTGTGTGGGGGCGAGAGGTGGGGCAGGCCTGACTATCTGACAGTTGGGACAAGATGCAACCCAATTTTCAACCATTTTGTCAATACCTGGCCACCATACATAACTCCTGGCCAATCCCTTCATTCTGACAATTCCCGGATGACCCTCATGTAACATTTCCAAAACCTCTTTTTGTAGTTTTGCAGGAATAACCACTCTGTTACCCCACAAAATACATCCTCTTAACACAGATAATTCAGTTTGCCTGGATTTAAAAGGTTGGGCAAGTTGAGGTAGATCTTGAAGAAGCCAACCCTTCTTAATCCAGCCTATAACAGGAGCCAATAAAGTGTCTTTGGCAGTCTCTCTGGCAATTTCAGCAGCATGGACTGGAAGCTTGGCAACAGTTTCTAGAAAAAAGGTGTGAGTCTCAGGAACAGGGTCCTCAATGTGTGAAGGAAGTGGGCAGCGACTCAAAGCATCTGCATGCCCAATGTCTTTTCCCGGCCTGTGGATGAGTTTGTATGAATAAACAGCAAGAATTTCAGTCCATCTCAGCATTCTTGGTGACAGGATCGTGGGTGTTGGTTTGTCTCCTGCCACAATGCCTAAAAGAGGTTTGTGATCTGTGACAATAGTAAATGTTCTCCCATATAAATACTCATGGAATTTCTTGACAGCTGCAACAATTGCCAAGGCTTCCTTGTCCAGTTGGCTGTAGTTTCTCTCTGCTTTAGTCAAGGTGCGAGAGTAAAATGCAATAGGGGCTTCCCTCCCGCTGGGAAGCATGTGGCTCAACCCCCCACTCCAAAAGGGGATGCATCACAAGTCAGTACAACAGGCAAATTCTCAGAGAACTGTATCAGTACAGAATCAGAAGTGATTTGTCTCTTAATAGTGTTAAGTGCAGCTTGTTCTTTTCTGCCCCAGACCCATGCAGACTTTTTGTCTAGTAATCTGTGTAGTGGTTCTGCAATGGTTACCTTCTGAGGTAGAAACATGTGATAGAAGTTAATGAGTCCCAGGAAAGCTTGCAAGTCTGTTTTGCATTTTGGCCTGGGGGCTTCTTTGATTGCCTGAACCTTGGCATCTGTGGGGTGGATACCATGTTTGTCAATCATATAGCCCAAGAACTCTACCTTGTCAGTTCTAAGTGTGCATTTTTCTTCTTTGACTTTTAACCCGCTTTTTGAATCTGGTTAGGACTTCTCTGAGTCTCTCGTGTAACTGAGTATCATTTTCAGCAGAGATTAACACATCATCAAAATAAGGCACTACCCCTGGCAGTCCTTGGAGCATTCTTTCCATAAGGCTTTGGAAAATGCCTGGTGCCACACTTACTCCAAATTGCAACCTTTTGCATTTGAAAGCACCTCTATGAGTCACAATGGTTTGGGCCTCTGCAGTGGCATTATCAACTGTTAACTGTTGATATGCCTGGGCCAGATCCAATTTGGCAAAGACTGTGCCCCTGCCAAGAGAATGTAATAAATGATGCACCACTGGAACTGGATATGTGCTCTGTTGTAGCGCATGGTTCAATGTCCCCTTGTAGTCTCCGCAGATTCTCACAGACCCATCAACCTTGACTGGTGTGACTATGGGTGTCTCCCACCTGGAGTGGTCAGTGGGCTCTAAAACTCCTTGAGCTATTAGTTTATCTAATTGTGCATCAATTTTTTCCTTTAAGGCAAATGGGACCCTTCTGGGCTTTAAACGGATTGGTGGCACCTTGGGATCTAGATTGAAAGTGATAGGGGTCCCCAAGTACTTGCCTGATCCGTCGCTGAAGACCTCTGGAAACTCAGACTTCAAGGCCTCCTCCCATTCAGAGTTGCTCACGTGATTGATGCCAGTCACCTTGATGCCCAGCGGGTTGAACCACTCAAGTCCCAGCAAACTTGGGCGATCCTTGTCCACAATGGTCAGGGGTAGGCGTTTGGTGTGGCCTTTGAACTTCACATTGAATTCTCTTGTTCCAACTACTGGAATCTTGTTCCCTTGGTAGTCTTTAAGAGTCAGTGCTTGCTTCTTGAAGTGATTCTTCTGAATGTTTGGGAGTAGTCTGTGAATAGTGTCCCATGACACCATAGATAGATATGAGCCTGAGTCCACTTCCATTTGGCAAGGCCTTCCTTCAATAAGTCCCTTGACATGCACCTTTCTGCTCTTTAATGGGGAAGAATGACCAATAGTTACTGTTTGATGAGTTTCATTCTTCCCATTTGCTTCTGTGCTGCGCCCCGCTTTCTCACTGAGGTTGTTAGGCTTGAATTCTTTGTTTTTGCTTGCAGCAAACTTCCTTCTGTTGGGTGGAGTTCTGGATGATTTGCAGACTCTTGCTAGGCGTCCTCTTTTATCACAACGGAGGCAAATGGTGTCTAAAAACTTGCATTCAGTGCGGGATGGCTTCCCCACAACCTCTGCAGTAGAAATCTTGCCTCTTTCTTCCCAGGTCTTTCTTTTTCCGCTCCATTCTGAGTCTATAAATTCCTTCCTCCACCTCACTCAGTCTGACTCAGAATCTATTTGCTCACAATGAGTTGTTGTGGACTTTTCCACATCAGGATGGTTTGTGGCCTTGTTAATCTTTTTCATGGCTGCTGCTGAGGATTTGGTAGCTTCTGCTGAAGAGGCTTCTTCTATTGCTTCTTTCAGCGTGATCTTAGGTTTCATTAATAATTTGCTCTGCAGCACCTTGTCTTTAAGGCCTAAAACGAAACGATCGCACATGGCCTCCTCTAAACTGTTGAATTCACATGCACCCCCAATGTCTCTTAAACTTGCCGCGAAGTCGTTTATGCTTTCGTTTTCCCCCTGATCGCGATGGTAAAACTTGTGTCTCTTAATGAGGCACGATACTTGTGGTGCGTAATGGGCTCTTAACAGCCTTTCCAGATCAGGCCAAGCCATTACCTTCATGTCTGCTGCTCCCGCGAGGGCCTTCGCCATGTTGAAAACTGCCGGACCGCAGTACATAAGGAAGACTGCCCTCTTCCGCTGCTCGGAAATGGCGGCAAGATCATTTCCCTCCAAATACATTTGGAAACGATCTGCATATGACTCCCAGTCTTCTGCCGTCGGATCGAACGGGGCTGGGGGGCATGTTCAGCACAGCCATCTCTCTCTTCTTCTGTTCCGCATTGCCTTCTCTTCAAGGGAATCCCACCTTCGTCGCCAGTGTTAAGTTTGCATGAAGAGACAGACGCGGAGTGCTTCAAGCTCTTTTGTTTATTAGTGACTACAGCTCAGAACGGACCTGACTGGCTTTGCTGCGGCTGCTACGTATAGCCGGCAGCCGCAGCTGACAGCCAATCAGAGTGCAGGGTTTTCCCGCACTTTCTAGACCAATCATTTCCAACACTTTACAAGAACAATTCAAACTTAACCAATGATCTCAAACCTGCATACATAACACATTCCCTCACTTTCATTGAAGATTTATGGCTGCAATCAATATCTAAATTCATACCTACAGGCGATGGCAAGGTTGTAACAGGCAGCACGGAACATTTTCTGTGCTTTCCCTAAATTTATACCATTGCTTTTTATTCTTTACTTATTAAGACAAGAAGATATTCTGCATAGGAGAATTAATGGAAAAGCATGGATAACTGGTAGCCCAACCTAACAGCAGTGTATAATCTTGGGTGTGGCCTCTAGAGTTCTACCCAAAATTACCAGCAAATCATAATGTTTAATGTGACAATGGCCCACAATCCCAGGCAAAGGCACACTTGGTTTAAGGAATATGCAACTTGACATGGTCTCAAGGACATCCTGGCCTTCAAATCTGAAGCACTGCACATCCCTAGTATCTGTTTTCCTGGCTTTTGACTTCCAACTTCCTGGCTTTGTTCTTTGGCTTTGCTTTATAGCTCATACCTGACAGCTGCTTATAGTTCAGCCTTGGCAGTAGCCTCTCTGCTTTGCATCATTTTATTCAAATAAAATGATGCTGGCCATCCTCATCCCCACTTTGGAGAAATTAATAACCACATTGGGAAGAATATGAATTATATGAAGGTAATAGCAATAAATACTTGCAAGATGCTTTGGTTTCCCATAAGTCCATATTAGTCTAAAATGTTCGGTAAAATAGAAATATTTTATTCTGAAAGCACATTCCACTCAGCAAAGCTGGATTTATTCCCTTCTACTGGGATAGCAGCCTTAAATGGGAGTTCCTCATTATAGAAGTCTTTCTCGATAAATCATCAGGCTGTGGCACATTTACTGGTAGCTATTTCTGTTTGTTGATATTTCAATTGCTTGCTACTGCTTTGCTATCTGGAATTGATGCCACTGTTCACTTGAGTTGGATATTTTACCGCTCAGTGATATTTACATAATACTTAGTATTAGAAGTTTATGTTGTTGTTTGGTGGGGATTTTAGTTACTATCAATGGTTCTCCCAAACTGAGATACTGTAATGCGTTTGAAATATGATATACAAAATTAAGCAATTGATGCTCTTTTAACTTTTCTTTCTCTTAGGGTTTGGGGATGGGTAGAGAATAAGCATAAAACACTTGCATTTTCTTGATGAACAATACAGCAAGGAATGTCTTCAAAAACCCATTCCAAGAGTTTCTGGTTTTATCAGAGAATATGGTCTCTCCAGTTCACTGCCTAGTAAAAATAGTTCAGATTTAATAAAGCACAGATGTTGACATACACACTCACCTCTATGACTGCATGGATGCATTTCATACTAAATTTCACCTAAGGAATTTTAGACTTCCAAGATAATAATCAAAAACATTTTTAGCTTCCCACTGGCATTGTTCCATGTTTGAAAACACAAATGCCCCAACAGCATAAGGCTTTAGAGATGATTAAAAAAATAAATAATTTCTAATTAAAACATTTTATAGAATATTATCTAGAATTGTTCTAGCAACTTAGTTTGTTGATGCTTGCCTCTTGTTAAGAAATTAATCTTCTGTCAGCATGCTTTTCTGTTTTTGCTATCAACAAAAATTACCCATGCATAATAATGGTAGGATCCTGTTTCAATATAATTTAGTATAGATTCTTTCTACATTACAGGAATTCCTTTGAAACAAGCAAGCAAGCAAGCAAGCAAGCAAGCAAGCAAGCAAGCAAACAAACAAACAAACAAACAAACAAAGCATTTTAGTCCAAGAAAAAGCTTTTTGTGTTTAAAGTTCAGTCAAAAGAACACAGCTTAATTGTTTATTTCCAATTTTCAGATGGGAGATTCTGCCACCTAGCTTAACAAAATTTATATTTCAGCTTTAAATTAAATTGTCTTATTTGTAACCTTGGGCTAAAATATTAAGTCATAAAAATACAAAACAAATCCGCTTTTTAAAGGGAAATTTTTAATGGACACATCATTCTACA
Source organism: Naja naja (assembly GCA_009733165.1). Lineage (NCBI taxonomy): Eukaryota > Metazoa > Chordata > Lepidosauria > Squamata > Elapidae > Naja > Naja naja. The sequence continues at coordinate 29,144,452 of CM019154.1, read as the reverse complement.
GAAACTAACCTTTTTTCAAAGTAGTAGGAGTAACACATGTTCAAGTGTTTTACTTTACACTACAAAAATAATAAATGTGTGCAGCTAATAGCGAAATAAACTATATGAGTTACATAAACATATATGTATACCTTGGTCAAGAGTACACACAAAACATAGCAGCAACACATTTATTGTAAAAAGTTATTAGGAAAAATGGAAAGCTTGGAAAACGAGAAACTGAGCAAAACAGCCTATCCCAATAATCAGGAGAATAGAAATGTTATCTTTCAATTTTGTTTCAAACATTCCACTTATGTTTCAGTTTCAATTTTTGAAGTGATAGAACAACATCTTTCTCTCCAAGAAAGATGCAACGACAATTATATGAAAAGAATTCCTATAAATGGTATGATAAAATTGAACTAAAGGATTGCTTAACTGAACCACTCCTGTGTAGGTAGTCATCTTAGTTTTAGACTGATTCATTTTCCTATCATGATAATAAAGTGATAGTAATAGTGCCCTTAATTAAAAGCAACCTAGCATTGGCAGTAGCCATTGAGGCCAACTTGCATCTCAGTGCAGGATTCCAAAGAAAACATCCCTGATTGACACAGTTCCTAACACATCTGGTGAAGGGAAGACCACTAGGTCACCAAGAAATTGTTATCCTGTCAAGCTACTCTTTCTTAGGAAGCAAGAAAAGCATTTCTGAAGTTATTTAGCTCATGCCTGTCAAGAGAGAGAGTGTGTCAAGATTAAACCATAGGAAGCCAACAGCTAGGATTTGTAGGACCTGTGATCACCATACCTCAAAAATGGCCCTAAACCTGATTCCACTACTCCGCCTTGCACAGGTTGTCTAACAGGCCATTGCATCTTTACGTTGTATGTGTTACTGCTCTGTTTGGAGGTTTACTGTATATTCCTATCTGTTATATCATTTCAAAATGTGTTCAATGTTCACCAGAGTCATTATAGAATGTGGGAGAGAGGTTGAAGTGCTGAGAAAGTTATCAAAAAACACCTAATATGATAAATAAGGGTAATTTTTTTATATGGAAAAAGTGTATATGGATTGTTTTGTTTTTAGTTTAGAAAAAAGATGAAGCATATGGAATCATGCAAGGCATAGGAAAAGTAAACAGGGAATTTTTCACTATCACCAATAATAGTAAAATGCAAAGGTACTTAGAAAGTTCACTGGAAGGAATATAGGACAGATATAATGAAAACTGTCTTAATGGTTCCATCATATTAAGTTGGAGAAAACATAATACCTGCCAACTTGGACAAACACAGGAATATCAGACATACTTTGAAAGCCAGCTGTAGGGTATTATGAGCTGGCCAGTGCTACCTGGTCCTACATGGCTATTTTGGGGAACATCTTTTAACTAGATAATCCTTTGGATAGATTCAAGTCAATTCATCTTATTATCAGTAGACTATATAGCTGTACCCAGAGGTGGTATTCAGCAGGTTCTGACTAGTTCTGGAGAACCAGTAGCGGAAATTTTGAGTAGTTTGGAGAACCGGCAAATACCGCCTCTGACTGGAGATTTTACAGTATCCTTCCCCTGCCACGCCCACCAAGTCACACCCACAGAACTGATAGTAAAAATTTTTGAATCCCACCACTGAGCTGTACCTAAAGCTGAGCCTGCAATGGAAGATAGAACCCAGGATCAAAACCAGATTAGAACACATGAGACATTCATGACACACCAGAATTCAGAAAAGTTTTTAATAAAATGGTCAAATAGAAAGTCTTCTTTACTCCTTTCTGTCCAGGAAAATTGAAAAGCCTACATGGGTGGGCCCTGTCAGTTTCCAGGGTTTGAAGGTTCTTACTTAAGAAGAGATTCATCACACTGAGGAGTTGCACACATATCCAGATACTTCAGACATAAAATATCCCAGTTCACTTTCCATCAGTGGGTTGGAGAAAATGTTCTACTCTGCTTACTTTAACTATAAAATTGGTGATGGATGGACAAATGATTGGGTACCTTTTGTCTTGTTAAGCAACAGCACAATCAACTTTATTATTTGATGGTATAAAACCAAATTTGAAGCATGTTGGCTATTCCATCTCTTTGACCTTTGGGCAATTTGAAGCAAAGCCATGTTATTTTTTCATAAATATGAACAATAGCTCTAAGAGCCATTGGCACATGAATTTGATAGGGTCCTGGCAACAGGCAGCTTTCAACAAAGCTTGCCAATGCTTATGTGCATATTTCTAAGAATAACTCAGTGTCCAAGAATTTGGCCCTGCTCCACCAGAGGCTATGGCTGGCCGGCAGCTGTTTTAAATCACTGCAGACTGAACTGATACTAGCTTTATTATAGTTGGACTGACATCCGCTCTCTCTTAATCGTCTTACTGTTCCTCCTTTTGTTGTTTGGCTGGCAGATTGCTTGGCACTTATTTATTGCACTTGGTGTTTTCAAGACACAAATGACAGATTTGGGGGGAATCATCTTGTACATCTGGAACAGGATCAAAGAAAAGTCCTTCCAAAGGAGTGCCTGTATGGTTTGAAAGATGGGGTTTTCCTGGGATTGTAGCACAAAGAGATCTATCTTCTTGAAACAGGTCATCTCATTTTTTTCTTACATGGTAAATGATGTTCTCATTATTAATTTTAGTTTGCCCTTGAGTTTGGGGAGATTTCACAAAGAAAAAGGATGGCCTTGAGGCCAAATCTTTCCCGTCATCCAATTGCCAACCCAGAGCAGATAGTTTGGGCTTTTTAATTAGCTCATGTTGCAAATTTTAGCATCCCTCAGTCCCTTACAGGGGAGTGATTTCTCGTAAGTGGCAAGAGAAAGTTATTTCCAGGTTTTTATGGATTAATCATCTAAAATAATAAGAATCTGGAGCAAGTAGCATCATACCTCTAGCTCAGTGTTTCTCAAACATGGCAACTTGAAGATGGATGGATTTCAGTTCCCAAAATTCCCCAGCCAGCATGTGTCTTCAAGTTTTCAAGGTTGAGAAACACCGCTCTAATTAATTGTGGTTCCTGCTTGTTAATTGACTAAAATGGAAACCTCACTTTTCATAGTGTCATTCAAGGTCAGGTTTTAGGCGATAGGAGAAAAATACATTCAGAGAACTAGACTGGTACCATATATAATTAAGGTGTTGGACTAGGACAATTGGACTGGGAGACACAATTGCTAATTCATCCTCAGCCAGGGAGGGTCACTGATAACCTTCAGCCAACAACGTTCTCTCTACCCAACATATCTTATGGGGGTAGTGTGGAGAAAAAATGGAGGCGGGAGAGATTTGTACATTCCCTTGCAAGAACACTTGTGAGGAGGGGATTTAAAAAAAAATCAAAATGGCAGCTGTGACTACAGCACATAGAAAAAAGGGACAGGGCTATACAATTGCATGGCTCCCAGTCACCATTTTTACTTTCTCTCCTTCTGTGGATCCCTCTGCTGACCTGATCACCTGAATGAATGGCAAGATAAAAATACAATAAATAAAAAAATCAGTAAAGCTTTTCTTAGACTTCTTCAGGATTAGATTGCAAAGTAATCAACTTAATTTTATGTTAGCATTTTGATACTTTATGATAGTAAAGTAACTAGGGTTCTAATATTTTGCCACAATACAGTTTTCTACAACTTAACATCACTACTTTATATCTTGCACTTTGGGATGATCAGAGAAGATTTGCCGTGGCATTTCTTTAGTATTTGAAAAATGCTATCACAACCCATTGTCAGTTTTCTTTTCTCAAAGTTAAAGAATTCCTTTATTTCTCCATATTGGACTTAACTTTCCGGTTGTTGAGCATTTCACTGTTAAGTTTGCATGAAGAGTCAGACGCGAAGAGCTTCAGTGAAGAGTTTATTAAGTGACTACAGCTCGAATGGACCCGACTTGGCTGGGCTACGGCTGCTTCTTATAGCCAGCAGCCGTAGTTGCCAGCCAATCAGAGTGCAGGGTTTTCCCGCACTATTTAAACCAATCCTATTTGACATTTTACAAGAACAATTCAAACTAAACCAATGACATTCAAACCTACATACATAACATTCACCATCTTTCCTAAACCCTTTATCTAAATCCTTTGTAAATAACGGTGCTTAGAACTGGAGACAGTATGCCAGATGTTGTCTAGCATGGAAGTAGAATAATACAGTTGGAAGGGATCTTGGAGGTCTTCTAGTCAAACCTCTTTCTCAAGCAGGAGACACTATACCATTTCAGACAAATGGTTGTCCAATGTCTTCTTAAAAACCTCTGGTGTTGGAGCAACCAAAACTCCTGGAGGCAAAAATTAATCATTCCACACATTAATTGTTCTAACTGTCAGGAAATTTCTCCTTAGTTCTAGATTGCTTCTCTCCTTGATTAGTTTCCACCCATTTCTTCTTGTCTTGCCTTCAGATACTTTGGAAAATAGGTTGACCCTCTCTTCTTTGTGGCAGCCCCTTAGATATTGGAATGCTGCTATCATGTGATTCCTAGTCCTCTTTTCATTAAGCTAGATGATTTCAAAACTATGTTTCTTTTGACACATCTTAAACTTACGTTTGCCTTTTTAAAAGCCACATCCCACCGTTGATTTCTTTTCAGTTTGTGGTCAGTTACAACTGATTACAAGGTGATTAAACACCCCTGAAGGCCTAACAGATTCGAGGCATTTTAAACTTCAAAAGAAAATGCAGCACAAAAATCAACATGATAATTAATTAAAATAGAAAAATTCAAAAAGTAATTTCTAAAATTAGCTATTAAAGTTAATGAACAAAAATTTGATTGGCATGCCACACCCAACTCAAACCTTTTCATACATATTTTTGATGAATCTAGCATCTCCCTTTGAATATCTGAGCATAATTTTCATATGCATTTTGCATTTGTCTTTTTCAGTTTCATTTTTTAGTTTCTTTCCCTCAACCTGTCAAGATTATTCTCATTGTTTTTTTTTCTCCATTTTCTAAGACATTAATTATCAGTTATCCCATATCAATTTTATGTCATCTGCAAAACTGTAAGTCATTTGTTTATCTTATTTATACCTCTACTTTCTATTCTATGGAGTACTCCATAGAGAGGTAAAAAATCAAAACAAGCAATTTAATTTAATACTAATTTAATAATACAATTAATACTAAATATAATTATTTATTAAAAACTGGACATGAACTGTTTTCTTACAGCTGCACTAAATGGATTTAAAACTCAACTCTGGTAGCATGCAAGTCTCTATCCTATATGCCAAAAGGAATAATTCCTTGCTATGGAAGCATTAAATAGACACATTCTACAGAATACATCAACTAATAGTTGTGTTGATCATTAGGTTAAAAATAGTTGTGTTGATCATCAGGTTAAAAGTGTTTCAGGACTTTAAATGTCAGCACCAGCATCTTAAATTTTGCAATTTAATGGACAGTTGGGAACCAATGGAGATCTTTCAATGCAGGCATCAGAAGACTCTTATACTTTCCACCATTACCAGCCTTCCAATTTTGACATAAATTGGAGGAGTTTCAGGATATTTTTCAAGTTAGACCAAACCAGAGTGCATTACACAGTAGTAGATAACTACTGCATGTATGTATGTTAGATGTAACCAATATGTGATAACACAACCAATCTGAAAACATTGGAAAGAGTCTTAGCTCCAAGAACTTATCACTTAATTTAACTCAGCAATTTCACATTCATCTTGAGTAGCACTGGAGATAAGACAGAACCAGTGCAACTGTGGCCATCTCCCAGCACCCCTTCTGGACACAGCCTGAGAGGACGGATCAGCACAAGAAGTAGTATAGTATCTCCAAGGCCCAATCCTTCCATGAGGTCAAGAAGTAAGAAAGGTCATTAAGATAGATAGTTCTGTACTTTATTAAGTAAAGAATAACAGAGTTGGATGGGACCTTGGAAGTGTTCTAGTCTAACACCCTGCTTAGGCAGGAAATCCTATACCATTTCAGCCAAATGGTTATCACAAATGGTTATGTTTAACTGTTTCACTCAACCAAATATAAACAGTTAAAAAATTAAAATATAACATACAACAACTAATAATAATAAATACCATAATTCAATCATCCACAACTCTTAATCTTCACAAAAGCTATAATAAATCAGAGGTACTTAATTATCCCATCCTAATTTCTTGAATGTTGCCTTGCTTGGGACAAGGTTTTAGATTTTATTTTGATAACACAAAAAGTATGAGAATCTCACATCCCTTCCACTGCTGTTTGATACAGCAGCAGCTGGACTCCCTGGCAAATGTCCCATTACACAGTCGGCCAGTCTGTCAACAACTGTGTTCAGATCAGCACAGGAGGAAGACTCTTTTATGAAATACAGGCAACTCCTAATTTCTAGGGGAAATAAAAATGTTAGCTCAGCAGATGTGTTACCTCAAACTCTATGTTGCTAGGGCTATTAGATAAGATGTAAAGGAAAAACAGTTTATTACAGACAACTTCTCATCTAACGTATCAGGATCAGTATTAACTCTTGGGGATCTGAATCAATAAACTGATTTTATATCTTCCTTGATATCTCAAAAGGCTTCTAGAAACATTGTTCCTACTACCAGGCATGATGAAACTTGAAACCCCCTTAGGAAGGCCAGAAGGCTACACACCTGCTATCCAATTTCTGGTGTAAGTCATTCACTAAGGTAACTAGTTCAGAACTATATCTTGGCTGAATGCTTGGTTAAATTGGGACAGATAATAAATATCATTTGAATGAGTCTGTAACTGCAGAGATTTCCTGACCAAGTGAATAATTCCCTCCCACCCCAAAGAGGTCTTATAGCTGCCTCCTTTAGGCAGGGGAGGACACATCCCACCTTCAAGGAAGCATTAGTCACCACATGAGGTGTTGAGTCAAACCAGTTTAACTGGTTCTCCAACTGAGTTGAGCTTTACTGTATATTACCTGTCAAGCCAAAAACTCAGATAGAGTTTTTGTGACAATCGTCAGATGGGAGTCCTCCACCTTCTGATCTCCAGCTCCACCAGAATAGAATATCAAACCTAATTCTTTTATGTATGGTGCCAGATTTTAGCTGAAATGGACCCTTAGTTATCACAGAAGGTATGAAATCCTGAACCTCTCCTAACTGTACATTGAACTTTTCTAAGAGAATACTGTTGATCAATTGGGCTGAGCAATATCCTAGTGATAGTGGTGGGGTCAAACTCCAGGCAATAATACTTTTTAGGATGCAATCTGGGTCAGTCATCGGGACCAGAGGTTTGGTCTTCTGGAGCTTTTGGCCTCATGTTGGAGCCCATCTTCAGGGAACTTCTCTCTCATTAGAACGTGTGAATACTTTTTAGGTCTGGGTCCATGGAGTTGATCTGGAGCAGGTGTGTCAAACTCAAGGCCCGTGGGCTGGATGCTTTGATCTAGTCTGCGGGGCCACCTTAGAAACAGTGAATGACTGGCCCGTGGTGCCTCTGCCAGTGAAAACAGAGCTCGGCAGAGGGTTGCAGGATGCAGTTGCATCTGAAAACGGAGCTCACATTTTAGCAGACAGAGGGTTGCAGAAGGCCATCGCAGCCAAAATCAGAGCTCGGGAGCCTGTTCCATTGCAGAGCAATTGAGCCACCATGAGTAATGTTGAGCTGGCCACGCCCACACTTGCCTCCCCCCCAAAGTCAAACACAACCCTGATGTGGCCCCTCAATGAAATCAAGTTTAACACCCTTGATCTAGAGAGTACTACATCTTCAACCAAACCTCATGATGTTATACAGTATTCAGCACCTTCTTTCATTTAGTTTGATATGGGCTTAATTCACTTTGTAAGCATAGATATGGTGACTTGGGCACATGGTTTATGTACCATAGATGACTTTAGCCAATTGTGTCTTATTCAATTTTAACGTTGATATACCATGTTTCCCCAAAAATAAGACACTGTCTTATATATTTTTTGGCTCCCAAAAACACACTAGGTCTTATTTTCAGGGTAGGTCTTATATATTTATGGTGCCAAATAGTGGGTGTGAGTGTGTAGGGGGTGTTCTGGTGCGGTTGCTCCCTGAAAAGTCTTCCTGGAACTGGAGATTTACACTAGGTCTTATTTTCGGGGTAGGTCTTATATTAGGGCAGGTTTAGAAAATAGTGCTAGGTCTTACTTTCGGGGTAGGTCGGTATATATATATATATATATATATATATATATATATATATATATATATCATGAGCAAGATTTATTTACTTGTCTTCTTTCACAGACCTCATCAAAGGAGGAAGGGCTGATCTAATTTGTTTCTTGGATAATCAAGATTATTTCTATATATGATTACTGTGGTAAGAGCACTGTTTGCACAAAGATGGAAAACTCAGCATTATGCACCATTCAGGAACGGGTAGTGAAATTGACAGAATTTGCTGAGATGGACAAATTGAGATCTTTGACTAAAGAAAGGATAATATTTATATCCATTGTGACCGGAAAACTCTTATGAATTTTTAAGGGAACAGCCATCACTTATTCTACTCTTTTCTAAAACAGGTACCTTTTTGCCTTTTAATCTTAACCTCGAACCAACTTTCTTGAAACATAACACCCAAATTAAACCCTAATTTAATTCTTACCAATGGTTGGAGCAAATTACTACTACAGTCTGAAATCAGACTGATGCTTTGTGCCTATCTTGCCTTCACCCTTTGGTGGCTAAATAGGTTGCAATTTTGTTTGATTTTCTCAGGACATTTTGACCTCAAGTCTTAATTTTTCTGTGCTAGCCCACCCCTAAAAGGGACCTGGGAGTTTAATATGGATAGTATATTTAAATGAACAAAAGCTATAGCATCACCAAACAAAATTAAATTTTAATTAATCTTGGATTTAATTGAATTCTTAAAATGCCTGGGGAAAACCGAGTGTTTGAAAAATTGGAACTAGCTGCACTTTTAGTATTGTTGACTAAAATAAAGCATAATGATGAAAAGCTACTCTGAATTCAGAAATGTTTTAAATGAATTTGTATTTTATTCATCGTAATAGCATTCAACAAAAAAGAGTATGACATATATTTAGGTGTCTCCAGCATGAAGCCAATGTACAGCCATTGGTATGATGCAGAGGTGGTATTCAGCAAGTTCTGACCAGTTCTGGAGAACCAGTAGTGGAAATTTTGAGTAGTTCGGAGAACCGGCAAATACCACCTCTGACTGGCCCTGCCCCCATCTCTGACTCCTGAGTCCCAGCTGATTGGCTGGGTCTTTTTTTGTTGCCCTGCACAGGAGAACGGAGCTGGAAAGCAGGTTAGTGGGGTGGGGGGGGGATTTTGCAGTAACCTTCCCCCAGAAGTGGGGTGGGAATGGAGATTTTGCAGTATCCTTCCCCTGCCATGCCCACCAACCGATGCCCACCAAGCCATGCCACGCCCACCAAGCCACGCCCACAGAACCTGTAGTAAAAAAAAATTTGAATCCCACCACTGGTATGAAGGACACAGAGATCAATGACATGATAAGAATGCAGACCTTCTCCCCACCCTGGGCATGTTCCATCCTACCACTGCCTTCTCCTGCCCCACAAATTCTTTATCCATCTTGCTTTTCCCTGAGATAGAGAGAAGGCAATTTTGTTTACAAGACACCAGCAGTGCTTTCAACCTGAAAGCCAGGTGCATGTGATCTGTGCTGAGTTGCCACCAATTCCAGGACTTTGTGTCACATTGTCTACTTAGCCAATCAACTGAGAAGCTCTGTGAAAGATGCTCTGCCTTGAATTGTATTTAGGCTCATTGAGTTTTTATTTATTTATTTGACTTGTATGCCACCCCCTCTCCAAAAAGGACTCAGGGTGACTCACACATAAAACCAGAACAATAAATTAATTACCTAAAATGAAATTAAATTAAACAAGCCAAATTAGCTAAAAACCCATTAACAATTTAACATAAAAACCAATCCCCCCGAGGAGTCAGCACAGCCCAGCCTGTTCAAAAAACCAGGTTTTTAAATCATGGAGGAAGGTGCGGAGGTCCAGAGGTAGTTGGTTCCACAGAGTTTTATATGAAGAGATGAGCAGTGGGAGCAGTAAAGAGATATTTGGGCTGAAATTCCCCTGTGTGACACATCAAGGGAAGAAGGCAGCAGCTGCTTGGGTAATTGGTAAGTGTGACTGTCTGGAGACTCTACAAGAGAAGTCTGTGTTTGTGATGAATATAAAAAATAAGAGCGCATGATGAAAAGAAAAGCTTTCCAATAGCTTCCCCAGCATCTAACCAATGCCAGGCCAGCCAGTTGGCAGCTCAGAACTAGCATAAGGAAGAATAAGAACACTCATCAAAAATATCTACTACATTAATTAATGAGACAATTAAAATGGCATGAAATCAGGAGTTAAAGCAGTTGATTAAAAAGAAGTCTAAAAAGTTTGAAAGTCTCCCAAATTTGCTGGTAGAGAATCTGCCTGGTGTATTGGTTGATTGATTGATTTGAATTAAATTGATTTGATTTGATGTATATTACCACCTACCTCATATATGTGACTCTGGGTGGCTTCCAATAAAAACAAATTAAATGCAAAGACATAGAGGACTTTATTATATTTTTGGAGCTCCAGGCCATATATAACACCAAGTTTTCAGGGTCTTTCAGGGTGGGGCCAGTCTGATTTCAGATGTTCCAAAGGGCAGGCCCCAAGGCAGAAAAAAATTCTCCTTTTGTGCCATACGGGCCAACACTTCTTAGCTGATGCACCGGTAGCATGCCCCTCCTGCCAGATTGGGTGGGATAGGTGGAAACAATTTGGCAGAGCAAATAATATATATATAATATATAATATAAGCAGCCCAAACCCAATCTATGCAGGATTTTAAAGGTAACTACCAGCACTTTGAATTGCACCTGGAAATATACTACATCTCAGATGCTTTCCCTCAAACTGGACTGTCCTAGCCAAATGGGGTTACCTGGACACTTAGCTGAAGGCATCAACATCAATGGAAGAAGAAACATAGTAAGCAGGTATTAAAAGGAAGCCTTAAATAAAACAAAATCAACTGCTTTAATTCCTGATTTTGTATGGTTTTTATTGTCTCATGTATTCACAGATAGTTTTGTAACTTATTTTAATTCTTTTTCATGAATGATTTTGAACTGATTCAGGAACAAGAACAATGGAAGAAGGAACATATTAAGAAAGTGCCACAGCAGGTAAAAAGTGCAGGTAATCCTGATGAGAAAGCTGGCTAGCTCTGGAGAGAGAGAGGGAGAGGGAGAGAGGGAGAGAGGGGGGGAGGGAGGGGGGAAGGCAAGGCAGGGCAGGGGAGGAGAGGAGGAGGAGAGAAGAAGAGGAGAAGATAAGAGTAATGCTGATTATAGGATGAGAATATTTACCTCCAATGCCATGCCCAAGGCAGGGTGTATGCAATGGCAGGAAAAATCATGCACCTATTGAGTATACTGTTCGGTGCATTAGAAAGCCAGAAAGAGCAGCACTGGCCAGAATAAAAGAAGAGCCCATCAAAACAGGCTGGAATTGTTCCTTCCTGTCTAGAATCTCCCTTCTAGACTAGGTCAATATTTCCCTAATCCCCGTCTCACACCCAGCTATAGGCTGCAATGCACATAAAAACCTGGCAGAGATTTGAACCCCACTGTTGTGCTTGTCTTGATTTTTTTGACCACACCCTGCAGACATCTCTGGCAATGAAATATCTTTTTGGTAAGCTTTTGTGCCAGCAGAAAAGCCATCTGAGTAGATTGCATCCTTTTGTACTCCAAGCTGAACTGCAGACTCCTTGAATTAACTTCAGTGTTCTCAAAGCCCATAATTTGAGAGATACCGTTTTAGCCTTTAAAAAAAACAAACAACTGTTTTAATTCCTGATTTTGTATGGTTTTTATTGTCTCATACATTTGTAGATATTTTGGTGGATTGTTTTTATTCTTCCTTGTGCACAATTCTGAGCTGATTCAGGAACAAGATCAATGTAAAACCTAGTAGTAGTGGTAATAGTAATAATATAAGAATTAGCTTGTTTCAAAAGTTGAGTTTGCTGCAAAAGCAAAAGAGAAGGAAAGGGTGGCTTTTTCCTTTACACTATGAAAACCTCCCCCTCCCCATTTTGAGGACAGCACAGACTTGCAAAAATCTGTGCCAACCAAAGCTAACCACAATTGCAAGCTTTGAAAGTTTCCTAGAAAACAAAGTGGAGCCAACCATTTGCAAGTCCTCCCTGTTGTGTCATAACTTAATTCAATATTTATTTAACAAAGTATATATTCCTCCCTTGTACAAAAAAAGTCGAATGCTCAAGGTGCTCCCAGCATATAAAATAATCCATCAAATAGCAAACAAGCAATGAAGATAAATAACATGCCACACATTAAAAGAAAACCACAAATAGGAGGGTGAATTAGAAAAACAGCGAGGCTAATTAAAAGCCCATCTGAAAGACGGGATGTATGCTTAACCAGACAACATAAAGTAACTTATGTGGGATGTTCCAAACTGTGGTGCAGAAAAGCCTCTCATTTATCTCAACCAGTCTGGCATCAGCTCTTGCTGGGATACAGAGAAGAGCCTCCCTATTAACTCTGAAAGTGAAGGCAGGGAGAACAGGAGGAGGCAGGCCCTGGCATTCTGATCTCCTTACTATATGGGGTTTCATGGATAATCACCAGTAATCCAAAGGTGCTTTTTCAGGAGACAACTGGACATTCTCAATTTTGTTTCTTTTGAAGATGTTTCCCTTCTCATCCAAGAACCAGGCTCAAGGTTGACTCAGCCTTCCATCCTCTCGGGGTAGGTAAATTGAGGACCCAAGATTGTTGGGGGCAATAAGCTGACTTTGTAAAAATGCTGCTTAGTAATAAGCAGGCATATACAATGGAATGAAGGCTATTGCTGAGCACATTGGGTTGTGCTCCAAACATTGTAAGCCACCCTGAGTCTTCAGAGAAGGGCGGCATATAAATGTAATTAAAAAAAAAGAGAGGTGACAGACTAAATTCCTGGAGACACATAATTCTCCTTCCTTCTTAAAGTTAACTAGGCAGGTCCTACTCCAGGTCACCTAAAGAGAAACATTTCTGGAATTCAGGAAAGAATCGATCACCTACAGTCCTCTAGGATCAATAAAGAATCAATTAATTTAATTTTGGTGTAATCCAGGCCTTACCCAATGTTGTTAACAACTGTCATCCCATGAGACTCAATCTCCATTTTGAATGAATTGATCGATTGATTCTTGGTTTACACCTACAGTTTGAATTCAACCCCAGTCTAATCCCAATCCATGTCTGACTTTACTGCTGTGTGTTGTCTAATCTTATTTTAAAAAGACAGGGAGAGCCTTTCAGAAAATTCGTTGTCCAATCTCTTCTGAAAATCATCCAATATTGGAGCACCAGAGGTTTCTAAGAAGAGATTGGACAACCATTTGTATGAAATGTTATAGGGTTTCCTGCTTGATTGGACTAGAAGACTCCCAAGCCCATGGTCCCTTCTAACTCTGTTATTCTGTTACAGATTATACTATAATATCATTCTCTTAGAAAACCATTTTCCCAAAATGAAACCTGAAGATATGCGGAAATTTCTATTCCAACATTCCCACTGTATGTAGCCATGGCTTTATGGATACTTTATTATGTATGTGTATCATAAACCATAAGATGAGAATTTCCAGATTAGTTAGAAGTTGACCAAACATAGAAGTATTTGTGTATAACATTACCCATTTGCTCTGTTACTTTGTAGTTGCCATAGTGCAGGAGCGTCAAACTCACGTCATCATGGCGGTGTCACGTGACATATCGAGACTTCCCCCCCTTTGATAAACCAGGTGTGGGCGTGGCCAGTGCGTGACGCATCCGCCCCATGGGCTTGGAGTTTAACAGTCTTGCCCTAGTGCATACTTCGGAACAGTTACTTTGATCTTGCATACACTAACTATCAGGATCAAGCATGATAACACAACTCAGCAATGACAAGTTATCACTGATGTAACCACTTTCTCAAATTCAGCTGTATTTCTTCTTCTGCAGTTCAATAACAGAGGAATTCCTGCACTCCAGCTACTGCTTTCTCTGTGAGGGTTTGCTTCTCACTGAATCAATTGCTTATCAATTAGCCAATCTACTTCACTCAGCCTGCCTTAGGGGAAAACGGAAGAATGCAACTTTGCTTGTTTGCTTAACCAATGAAGATTGAGCGGGATAAAATGCTTTATTAGAAAAGTGTACAGGTAGTCCTCAACTTACAACCACAACTGAGCCAAAAGTTTCTGACATTAAGTGAGACAGCTGTTAAATGAATTTTGCCCCATTTTATGACCCTTCTTGCCACAGTTGTTAAGTGAATCACTGCAGTTGTTAAGTTAGTATTATGGTTGTTAATTGAACCTGGCTTCCCCATTTACTTTGCTTGGCAGAAGGTGGCAGCAGGTAATCACATGATCCTGGGACACTTCAGCCATCATAAATAGGAGTCATTTGAGAAGTGGCTGAATTTTGATCATGTGACTACAGGGATACTGCAATGGTCATGTGAAAAACGGTCTTAAGTCAGTTTTGCAGCGCTGTTGTAACTTTGAACAGTCACTAAATGAACTGTTGTAAGCCAAGGTCTACCTATAGGGTAGCAAGCAGAAGCTTTCGGAGGGAATTCTCTTTGTTTCACCTGACGGCATCGCTGGCAGCTGCTTCTTGCGTCTCAGGAGGTCCGTGCTCTTCCCGCTGCTGCTCAGCCTCCTCAATGCATGGAGGCAAGAGGCAGGAGGCAGCAGCCATGACACAGATTTGCTAGGGAAACTACAGGATTCCCCCACCTCCCCACCAGCCATCTGGTCTTCGGAACGTGGCTCGTTGGCCTCCGGACATCAGATTCCCACCACCCAGCAGAGGTTCCTTTCCCCCCACCCCAACCCCCAGGGACAGAGGGAGGGGGAGAGAGAGAGGGAGAGAGAGAGAGACAACACACACACACACACACACAGAGACAGGAAGAGGGAGAAAGAGAGAGAGAGAGACAGAGGGGGAGAGAGAGGAGAAAGGGAGAGGGGGGAAGAGAGAGAGAGAGAGACAAGAAGAGGAGAAAGGAGAAAGAGAAAAGAGAAGAGGAGAGGGAGAGAGACAAGACAGAGGAAAAGGAGGGAAGAGGAAGAGAGAGGAGGGGGAAGAGAGAGAGAGGAGGAGGAGAGAGAGGGAGAGAGAGAGAGAGAGAGAATGAGATCTGTGGGAAATGGATGTATTTAAGCAGAAACAGGCAGCCAAGCTAAGTGCCTGAAGGACCCCATCCTCTCAGTGGGAGTCCAGGCGCTTCAGCGAACAGCATGCTGATTCATATTAGTGGTCCACGGGATTTAAAATTATGAATTTGGTGGTCCCTGAGGTCCAAAAGGTTGGAGACCCCTGTTCTAGTCCAACCCCCTGCTTAGACAGGAAACCCTACACCACTTCAGACAAATGATTATCCAACATCTTTTTAAAAACTTCCAGTGTTGGAGCGTTCAACATTTGGAGGCAAGTTGATCCACTGATTAATTGTTCTGTCAGGAGATCTCTCCCTAGTTCTAAGTTGCTTCTCTCCTTGATTCATTTCCATCCATTGCTTCTTGTCCTGCCCTCAGGTGCTTTTGAGAATAGCTTGACTCCCTCTTCTTTGTGGCAGCCCCTGAGATATTGGAACCCTGCTATCATGTCTCCCCTAGTCCTTCTTTTCATTAGACTAGACATACTCAGTTCCTGCAATCGTTCTTCATATGTTTTAGCCTCCAGTCCCCTAATCCTCTTTGTTGCTCTTCTCTGCACTCTTTCTAGAGTCTCAACATCTTTTTTACATTGTGGCAACCAAAACTGAATGCAGTATTCCAGGTGTGCCCTTACCAAGGCATTATAAAGTGGTGAAAAGAGGATTGAAGATCAGGATGATTTGGAAATGAAAATGATGGAAGTGCAGCAGAGTCCTTCACTCATTGCGGGATCCTTGGTTCAATGTGCTTGTGGGGGGGACCCTGTTTTTTGCGCAAAGGCTCCCTGGTGGTTGTTGCATTCTATAACCTGGGGAAAAATGGTTACATCATTCCAATTTCTATTTGACATGTTAATCCCCTTAAATGAAGGACTGCGTTTTATTCCTTCATGCTGTCCCTGCCTGACCTCTTGTCCCAGTGCAATTGATGGATTCATTTGTCAGTTATAATCACAGAATCTGCCTGCCAAGTTTTCTTAGCAATCAGCTTTATGGAGTCAAGGGCAAACCCACAGGAAACCATTTTCCTGCCTTTTGAACAGGGTAATTCCAATCAAGAAGGAGATAGCCCTTTATCCTGACAGGGTTAGGATCATGGCCTCTTGTGACATATGACGTCATTTGGTTAGTTAAACAGGAAAACAGATGGTTTAACCTGAGGTTTACACATGCCATTGAAAAAGCTGGGCTGGACTGAACATGCTCTTAACAAAGTCAAAGCAGAATTCCTTTTTAATGGGCCTGTCATCAATTTCTCAAAACTAACTTTTAATAAGCTTTTTGGTGCAAAGAGATTTGTGTAAATATCTCAAGAGCCCCTTCCCTGATTCTCTGGGGTGCAGCATGTCTTAATAATGTCCTGTCTCCTTGGTGCTTAAAGACTGCATGGAAGAAAACTATTTCCACCCACCCCGCCTTTTTCATCAGAACAAGCAGAGCAAAGGGAAATGTGAACTAGATCTGATGAACTGAGAACAAATTATTCATCAGCTTATCATTAGCTGTGAATGTCCAGGCCATTTTAGCAAAAATATATTTATACTGCCTCTCTGTGCATTTTTTATGGATGGCTAAACTTCATGGCCAACTAGTTATCTGAACTCTGCATGGAACCACCCTGTACTTACTTCCAATAAACTTTTTCTGAGGTTTACTTTGTTGTAGCAGTGGCTACGGTAGCATGCTGAACCTCACAGCTGGATTCAGATGTTAACTAGGGATTGTTTAATAATAATTCACTAAATAAATCACAACTGGTTGAGTTTGTACAATTAATCAAATCAGTCTCTTGTGTGAATCAAGACTTATTTCTGATAATGCATCCTTTACGATCATGATGTCTTCCAATGTATTGAACTACAAATCCTTAGGTTTCAGCAGCACAGCCATGAGTTGTTTTCGGTAGCTCATTTTTAAATGTCTTTGGATTGCTAAAAAAAATCTGAAGAGTATATAAATACTGAGTTACAAGACTCTCCCTAAAATGTGGTATTTATTTTTATCTTGTAGATTGATAAAAATGTTCTCAGATATACTTTATTTTCACTAAAGTAATAAAAGAAACACTTATTTCACCTGAATATGGTCAAATACAGACTTCTGGGGTGTGTGTGTTCCATTCAGTACACTTCAGAAACATCTGATAGCCCAGAATTTGAAAGTACTTTTGGTCAATTTTGATGGTTTATGATCTGGTTCTATCATAAGGAAGCCATAAAATATGGTTTTGTTTAGGAGAAGAATTTATTGCAATCCTCTTCAAAGCATTGTTATGAATTACTGGGAAAGAACAATGTAAATTGTTAAGTGAAAGCTATATGCCTGCAAATCTGAACTAAGTATGAACTACTATTTCTTTAGGCTATTCACTCTTCTCTCATGTTAGAGACAATTCATTTAATCTGCATGACATAGTTGGAAATGTTATTTTATAGGAAAAATAGGGGTTATATTGTTTAAGCGACTTTATAGTAGAAAATAGTAGAACATATATAAAACCATAGGATAATTTGTCTTTGCTACCATTAAGAGCATTTTGATAAGAAATTCCAAAAGGATTGCTCTCAAAGTTGGATGAGAGGCTAAAGTTGCTGAGGTGAGAATTATTGAAAGAGTTAATTATCAAAATTGCATGTTACTTTTAAAACTATACTAAATAGATGACTATCAACTGTCTATTTTAAAGTTGAATTCTTTATAATTCGTGTTGCTTCTTGTCATTTTAAATGTCTTTTTAAAAAATATTTGAAATTATTTGTGAATTACCCAGAGTCATTTGGAGTCAGGTGACACATAACTACTACTACTACTACTACTACTACTACTACTACTACTACTAATTTAAATGTTCAGTTGACTGAGTTTCATTTTTATTGAATAAAAGTTTATAATAATAATTTCTTTGAAAGTATGCTAATTGAAATTCTGTATATTTTGGACAGCTTTTATAAAGATGAAAATTATTTGCTGAAAAAACCAAGTCAAAAATAGCTTTGTAAAAAAGTACGAGAATGTTACACTGGCTTCATGTGGATAACAACAAGAGTATGGTAAGTTACCTTCAAACTGTGTGTTTCAAATGCATCATTGTGAGATGTAAATTTTTTTGGTTATCTGCTTGTTATTTGCTTGCTACATGTTTTAATAGGAGTATAATAACATTATCCATCAAACCAGAATCTATAGTAATATTGATGGCCAATAATGAACAACATCCAATGGCATTCATTATTCTGTTTAAAAATGCAAACACAAAATGTTTTGATGAACACATTATGAGCAGATTGGGTGTTAGACATTTCTATAAAAGTATTTGGATAAGTATTCAGTGCTTATAAAAAAAATCATAAATAACAGCAAAATAATTAATCCTTAAATAATGTGGAATTCAATAAACTGTCCAAGAAAAACTTTCATTACCTTAGAACTCTATGTTTTCATAATGCTTTCTGAAGCAATTAAAAATTGGCAATATAATGACAGACCTGAACATATAAATTAAAATTTTGGAGGCCTCAAAATTACTTCTTGCCAAGACTTTGGGATTATGTACCCTAGTTGGTTCTTGGTGTACAACTTGGCAGTTGTTATTATCATCACCAATGTTCTAATGACTGTCGCAGGAAGTCCTTCTCAATAAGCTTATTTTGTGTGAGAGATTTGACTCCTACACCATATGTTATTATATGGTAAATTAAAAGAAAAAATAAATTGGAAAGAATATCACTTCTTTGCCCTCTAGTGAAAGATATATCCATTTCACAAGAGATGCATTAAAATCAAACTTTATTAAAAAAAAAAAGTCAGAGGAGAGAGGAAGGCAGAAAAAGAGAGGAAAAGAGAGAAGATAAAAAGCAAAATACACAGTTTTTGAGAGAACAACACCAAATATTAGGCT